>OU343114.1:39757142-41062500 GCA_910594885.2 Bibio marci
CATATACGCGTAGTACTAAAAGATCACAACTCTTTAAACTTTAATTTAAAAGATGTAAGTGAAAATTCAAAGAAATTTGTTAACACCCAAAAATGGTACAAACAAAATTATACATTATCAATTTTTTATATAAAATTTCAATGATGTCTAACGCGGAAAATCGAAATTATCATTTAATTAACCGTCTCAAAACTGTTGCACTTTTTGCAAATCAAATATTAGATAATTTCAATATGAGATAAAATTAATTGATATTTATATTTCAACGCACACAAAAATTTTACATAATTTTGCATATTTTTTTATGGGAAATTATTAATTTACATATTTCCAAAGAGTTACATTTTTTTTGAACTGTAGATTTAACTTTACTAATTCCCTTAGAATATCCACCACAATCGCTTCCTCAAAGATTTATCCGTTTTGGCCAATAGCTCAACATCGTTGTTTGCTTACACTCTTCGTCCAACCATCATCATTACCAAATGTTTTGCAAACATCAAACACGAAAAATTTTTCTAAATCAACTATTTACAAAAACTGATCAATTTTAAGATCACATAATCACAGACGTTATGCTCAAAATTTCGTATGCGATAGATTGCATTTTTACTTATTTCAGTAAGACTTTCGATTATCTTATTATGTTATATTTTACTGTATAAATTATCGAAGCTTAGTTTTGATAAAAATTTTGCACATTGATAGTATCCTATTTGCAACATCGTACAAATAGAATGGTTTTTAATCGATGCAAATCTGACGTTTTGGAGGTTTTTCTCTTGGACTCTCCTCAATAACATAGTCATTTTGTATCGATTCTATTATATTTATTATATTTATTAAACAATTTGGCGTGTTTGTTACAAAATTGTGTAATGTATGTTGATGATGTAATAATTTAAAAAACAATTAATAGTGCAGTGGATGGAGGGTTGTAGTGATTTTCAATTTGATAAAATTGTATGGTATAATTGGCGCACACAAATTAATTTTAAATACATATTGACAAATTTAAAATTATAAACGAAATTTGCATATTTGTACAATGTCAATAGTATAATTCTTCCATCTTCCGTAGGGCAATAAGAAATCTTGAGATTTATAACTTAATAAAAAAACTGACTTATAACGATCACATTTATTTTTTGATTAATATATATAGAGTCCGTATTAGTTTTCATGAAACATTAATTGTTTGAAATTTCTGACATTGCGCTAAAACATTATTTATTGTTTTTGTGTTAGAACTATTTATAACGGCCTTGGCCAGGTTGGGAGACTAATTGTATGGTATACATATTGCAAGAATTTAATTGATTCAGAAATCGGGGAGTTATCATTTTTTAACAAACCTAAATTAAATGGTAGAATTTATTGTCCTGGTTTATTTGCTAAACAATGTTTGAGGATCAATTCAAGAAATTTACGATTCATGGATTTTTTTTAATAAATAATTATCGTATCAATTATGGTTGGTATGGTACATAATCAACTGAAATCTATGTTTATGATATTCAATGAATTTAGTGAGAAAATTAATTTAAATAACGTAAGAAATCAGAATTTTAAATTGTATTTTTTATATATAACATTATATTGTACCACGGACAATATAATTTAATGGTCCTTAAATAAATAATTAAATTAAATATTATTTCATCCAATAAGTTGAAAATCAAGTGCTGTGCTTGATAGATTTGGAAAAGAGTTTTAAAGAAAATCATATTGCGAATGTTCAACGCTTTCTGTATATTTCATAATAAACCATCAAAATTATTTCTATGTATAATCGTAAAATGTAATTAACCAGATATCGTATAACTATATATAGTAAGCAAATCATCCATTATTTATCGTTGGCTAGTAATTTTTAATACATCATGTATACATATGATATAAAAAAAGTAACACCGTTATTAATATGCATATTTTGCTATTCTATCTACAGATACTCGTTTGAATAAAACAAATTATAAAAAATCTTTGTTAAATTTTGAACAATATTATCATTAATTGATTCATTTTAATTTTCTTGATGATAGTATAGTATTATATATATGCGGTATTATTACTTAACTTAAGTATATTATAGTATATGTATTATAAAAAGATTAATAAGAAATTCGTTATTTTCTTTTTTTTTTCTCTACCTATGCAGCATATGTTATTTTTTATATTGTTTGTGTTGTAAATGAAGAAGCAGAAATTAATCTTTTGTCTTGTTTTATGTTTTCTATACCATGTCCATAATGAATATTGATACACAAACTAGCGAGAGTTCAATATGGTTCAATATTATTTATTATTATTTATAACTATACAGATTTTATAAGAATTTTATATTATAATAATGTTTAACAAATTTATAACGGATGTCATTTACCTTTTATGTTTATTATATTGGATGATACATAAAAACATGATCGCATATTTAATTATAAACATGTAAAATAACACACACATTTTATTTTAATATCTCTCGTTTTTTTTTAACATTTTTAATGAAAATTGTATTGATAATTTATGTTTTAAAAAATCTCTATTAAAACATTAAAATTAAAATAATAGATAACGATAATAAATTATAGTATAACCAACGAAATCAATAAAGTATAGAATCAGTGCGATTATAATATATTTATAATTAAAAATTGTCGCAATTTTGAAAATTTATATAAAAATTGATGTGCGAAAATAATAACAAAACTTATCCTTCCAATTCCTTACAATTCCACCAGACGCGCAATAAAACTTTCTTGGCATGAATATTTGGCTTCGCAACGGCCAACGATGATTGATCTAGATCAAGCCATGTTTTTCATTTATAGGATTATCATATACGTAGAATCCACTTTTCATTTGGTTTCAAATGTTCAAAAAATTCTTTTTTTTTTTTTTCAAGCCTAAAAGGAAATATTGATTCTGCGAAATTTATTCTTTATATACGGTTAGCTCGTCAGGAACTCAGTTTCCTTTCATGTCGATCTTTTCCATTGTGTGTTTTCCAAATTCTTGTTGAGTTTGACTTGAGTTTTCATCAAGTAAATAGCTTTATCTGCATAACAATTTTTATCACGAAGTCTCGATTTGTATATCGCATTGGAAATTAATGGGTGATTCTTAATAATTTGTCCCTTATCCCATATATATGTTTTTTTAAAAATAAAAAGAAATAATTACAAAATTAAATTAAATAGATTATATAAATAGTAACTTAACTTAGTATTGTGATTGAAATTTATATAATAATTGAATTTATATAATTTAAATGAAATTTTCTATACGTTTATCGAAAAGTGTCCACTCAATTTTAACACCTTGTGTATTATTACATGCATAACATTTATTGTCTCTCTGTAACTGAAACAAATTTAATTATTATCGCTTTTACTATAATAAAATTACAAGTTTGGTTGCGGTATAAATAAAATATGCGTAAATAAATATGAATTTTATATGTTTTTAATATTATTTAGTTATTTATTTCTTTATTTATTTTTTATATCGCATAGTATTTATAAGAAAAATTATTGAAATATTAAAATTTATTATCGTTTGATTATTTAATTTATTATAGGTACAATTAAAATTTTTTTCTCTTAATTTTTATATAAAATGCGTTTATTTGATCAATTTAAGTAATAATATAATATAATTGTTTATTTATTTGTCGAAACTATTTATAATGCGAGACGATTAACGATGTAATTTTTTTTTTTTTTTTTTATTTAATATTTTTATTCAAAATATATTAAAGCAATTAATAATAGACGAACGACAAAAAAATTGAATTAATAAATAAATAGAAATGATGAAAGTCAACAAACAGAAAACAATAATAAATAAAATAATAATTTTTATTGAAAAATTTTCACTTTTAAAAATGTATATTTTTTGAATAATTTGTCTTGTATTTTTTCATAATAAAAAAAAAAAATATATATATATCTAGAAATTATTGTAATTTACGTGCGTTTATGTTGTGTCGTACCTCAATTTATTTATATTGTAGTTATGTTATATTTACACACATTTAGGAACATTTGTATTTATAATATAGAGGAGCACGTCATATATATGTGTGTTATGGTTTATGTTAATTTTTAAATTTTAAATATATGTAAACAGAGCCATATGAAATTGTGTGTAAGGGGGAAAGTTCTCAAAAGATATGGTTTCTTAAATTATTTTAATATTTGGCCATTTATTAATTTATGTGATATTTTATAGATTATATTTGAATAAGTTAAATAGAAAAAAAATTGTTTGATTATATACAAATATTTTGCAAAAATTTTAATTATATAGCAATTATATATTTATAACGACACTATTCATGTTATTAATTACTCAAAAACACAATTTTCAAAACTTATCCTGGATAAATTTCCAATATTTATTGCGTCGTGTGAATACAAAATATATATATAGTAAAATTTTGGGTGAGGATTATGAACCTTCTTATTGTTGCACATTACCACATAAAAACATTCATAAAAATAGAGATTGTAATTTCCAGGTTGGCGAACCAATTAGATCACAACATTGCTATATAAAGTATATATTCGAGGAAATTATTCGGATGTACATAATCGACAACGCAATGCTGACGTACGTATATATATAGTGATCATTTGTCTTTAATATATATAGTTGGAGAAAAATTGCGCTACAAATTAAAAAAATATCTTTTATCAAAAATAAATATAATCCGCACTTAAACTGAGTGATTTAACAATTATTTAAGTGTGAATTTTATAAATGCGTTTTTAAACATGTCATTGTATCCAATTGACAGGCGGAAAAATATCCTAATGTTAGGAAAAATGTTTTGATTATTTCAAACTGCACGAATAGTTGGGTAATTTGTCACTGGTGAGTTAGTTACTCTTCTTAATACAATATATATTAATAAACTGATGACCCAAAATGGATCGAACCGGTGCATCGGTATAGAGCGACTAGATTACAAACTCATATAATAATCAAACAAACTGTACAATTACAATTAATTGGAGCAAAATTTCACATTCGTCCTGGAGTTTGTTTCCTGGAACTCTATATAATTCAACATCGTTGCTAAAATTTAAATTCTTCTTTGAAATTGTCATTTAATTGTATATATTTCCTGCATCCTTTTTCATATGCACATCTGTTTGTAGTATATATATATAAAAGGTTTATTCACACATTCAGTTGGGATGTTTCTCATTCACTTTTATTCGACGATCACATTTAATATAAATTAAATATAATGTTCCCTTTTTCAAGAGATGCTTGATTTATTGCAGTCGATTTTGAACGACCAAATGTTTATTCACAATATCATTTACATTGCCCACCAGATTTAAATTCATTAACACAAATTAAAATGAATATATGATCGGATTTGATAAATTAACTATTTCATGTAAATTAACATTTTATTCATTTATTTATTTATTTATTTATTTATTTAAGTATCAGTAGCAGTAAATGATTTGTCTCAATATGTCTACCTTATCATTTACTTCGCCTCTCATCCCATATACATTTTCTACGATGATTTTAAATTAACAAAATAAATTGTATATAAATCTCATAAACGTATATCGTCCTTGATGATGTGCATGTTATTGTTGAAAACAAATGTATTAATATCTGATGATATTCAAAATTGGATGGGCATTTAAATCGGGTTAAAAGAAACAGTGTGTTATTAATAAAACAGTCAAGTTGGGAAATTACTCAGGGAATATACGAGTATTTATATATATTAATAGCAATTTACCAATTGGTCTTCAATTATCTAAAAGTAAATTCCATAAATGATAATTTTCAGAATTTTTCCCGGCAAAACAAAGTGTAAATATAAAAGTTTTAATAATGGAAAGCCGCATTTTATTTAAAATACATTCATAATTAATTGTGTGTATAGCAATTCATGTAAATATAATATTTTTAAAGTAAAACTTTACTATATACAAAAAAAAAATACAATAAAATAAAACAAACAAAAAAATTACTTTATTAAAATAAAAATTAAAATGATTTCATCTTTTAAATATCAAATGAAAATTAAATATACAAAAATCGAGAGGGGAAAAAACAAAATACACTTTTAACATTGAAATAAAAATTTGTAAAAAAAGGAAAAGTAAAAACATTTGGTAATTATATTTTAGTAATACAATTTTGAAAACAATAATACAAATCTTAATAATTTAAACTAACATTCACATTGTAATGGATATAGCTACGACGCGGTATATACCACCTACTTTTCATACATACAAAACCATAACATGTCAATCATAAAAACTTTTAATCTTCATATTAATGTCATTTTCATTCGCACAAAATAATAAATATAATGCTATAATACACGTTAAAAAAACAATATATAAATAATGTTAAAGTTTTTTTATTATATATAGAAGAATATAATAATAAATTTATTATAATCTAATAAAATAATTAAAAATAATATAACATCTATCACACACACACACACACACACAATATAACATTATATTTATAACAAAAGTTCAATATATGTTAGGAGGATGAGAAAAGATTAAAATCGTTACACATATATATTTTTTTATAATGTATTTTAAAATTGTTAATTAATTTCTACATTTATAAATAATATATTATCATGCGATATTGCTGTGAATATTTCATTATATTCGAGGGTACTCTTATATTATTTATGTTGTACCATCATTTTCTATATCGAAAAAGTGTGGAATTTCATTCAAAAAACAAACAATTTATAAATATCATAGGTGTATTGTGTATACGGTCGTGTGTATATATTTAAATGAAATGAATATTCATTTTTCCATTCTTTCTTATATTTTAGTTGCAATAATTTCTTCACATGGGTCTATTTTGCAACCAAAATTAAAATAATAAACACTTTTTATACGAGATTTAAACATAAAATTTAATTATCTCGCAAAACAATTCCAAATAATATATGTTCTATATTTAATTAATTGCATAACACAAAATGCATCGCATACAAATATAGAGATGAGTTGTATAGCATATAGTCGCAGAGGTGGATAGTATTTCAATTATAAATGTACTTGACACGCATTTTGTTCATCTATTGTTCTGTCTGTTCATCAATAATTGATATTCTTCCTTGTCCTTGTCCAAAATTCACATGTATATACTGAATTGAAATCAATTTAATAAATCAAAATCTCAGACAATTTTGATTTATATAAAAAGACAATTTGTAATTCTATACACGTCATTTTCTTCCCAATAAAACTCTCTAATCTGGAGTGACCCTATTGTGCAAATATAAATTATATATAGAGTATGTATGTGTGGCCACGGTTTCCGACGACTATTGAAATTTTAATTTATTGAAATTATTCCTTGTGAAAGTGAATTATTTTTGGTTAAATCCTTGCACTTCTTGTATTGTGGTGGTCTTGCATGATGTCTTCTGATTCCGATTCATTTATACAATTTGCGTTGATATGATCATGCATAATCTGCTAAATATTACAATATATTTAAGCTGAGTATACGTCCTATACTCGTCTACTATTACCAAATTCTATATTAAAATATATTCTACATAATTTGTTAAGAGCTTGTCTCAATTTAAATGTACTTTTTTTCATGAAAATTATATATTCAAGTAATTTATATATTTTATATTTGATATTTCAAATATACAATTTAATTTAATGTATTTTTATAATTTGTATATTTCAAATAATATGATTTGGATTTCAGTAAAATCGGTTTTAGGTTTTCACTGTTTTCTACTTGTTTGTACAAGATGTGTTTAATTTCCAGGCAGTAGTAGTTCTAGAATTTCTTTCTGGTGTATTCAAGAAGTTAAAATTTAGTGTTTGACACATATTATCATAGAGTTTGTACAAGATGTGTTTAATCTCCAGGCAGTAGCAATGTTTTTTTTCGCTTGTTAATTTAAACAGAACAAAATGCAAGTGCCAGCAAAAAAATTTGTTTATCAACTTTATGGTTCCATTTTAAAATCATAAAATTATTGAATAAATTGTTATTCGAGTTAGAAATTCAATTTCGAAAATTCTTCAAAACTTATCTTCATACATTTACGCATTATAAAAATTTCAACATATCCTCTGATCACATTTGATCGTAAGCTTAGATGAACGAAAGTACAGTTAAAAAGGAGCGGTACACGACCAAAATTGTATTGATGCAATTACATTTAGTCCAACTACTCACTGACACATTTATATGCTAAATTCTGCATTTTGTATATAATTTGTATTTTAAATACATACAAAATGCAAATTGTTTTGTATTTTGGTTAGGTATTTTATGTAATTTGTATGATCACACCCATTGATGATGATGTATTTTGCCCACCGCGTGAGTATATAGTCGCTATATAATACTATTTACAATTCACATTTATACGTATATTATTTTATAATTAAGAGTCATTATATGATATTTATTATAACACATACTTATGATAATTAATTAATTTACATTTGAAAAGTTACTAAAAAGAAATTAAAAATATGCGAAAAGTATTAAAAAATTATACATTATGTTAATAAGATTATTTATTTTAGATAGTTATGCTTTGATTGAAAGAGAAGTGTTTGAGTTTGTAGGCACAAAAACAGCAAAAAAAGAAAGAAATATGATTATTCGCGTATATATAAAAAATGAATAAAATATTTAAAATTTGGAAAATTATATAATAATAACATATAGTAATTTGGAAATAACGGAATGGATTGGATTTACCTACATAATAATGTACAATATATGAAAAGAAGAAAAAAGCATCCAAATTAAATTATATGTTACGAATTAATTTCAATTTTTTTAATAAATAATTTTTTTATATGTTACATGTAAATTTTCATTTAAAAAAGAAGTAAATTTCTTTATTGTTATTCTAATTTTTTATACTTTTTTAATAATAATAATAATATATCGGAATTACGAATATAATGTACAAATGATCTCTGTGTTTTTTTTATAGGAAATGTTTAACGGAATGTTTTGTTAATAATGCTAGGTGTAGCTGCGGTTGTGTATTCCATACATATAATTACTTTTACATTTACAAGTAACTATCATATGTAAAAGAAGAGATTTATATTATTGTACGCACACAGTGTGTCAATTACTATATTTAAAACTGGCACGCTAGATTAGAGGATGACCATTGGATAATTTATAGTCCAAATCGGTCAATTTTCCAATTCAAAATATTATGTAATTTTAAAAATACACAAAATTTCTAGAAAGAAACTTAAAAACTTTGTAATTTTGCTGTTTATTCGAATTACAAATTTTACTCACAGAAAATAGTTTTACTAAAAAATAATTTTTGCAAATTTAGATGATTTTCTAATCGTTTTGTAATCAGACTATATATTATTTTTAGTTTAGAATGGGATTGTGTAGTTTCTGTAAAATTAATACTATCCAAGTTCTGTTGATCTGATTGCAGAATTATGGATATTCGGAAGAAATTGATGGATGTAATTTCGCATGGAATTATATTATAGTTGTTATACATATATACGCACAAATGATACTCTCAATTCCCTGTTTAATTATATTATTATGCCATACTATATATTAATGTTTTTGTCTGTCATACTGATGCCAATATAAAGGGCAATAAACGAAAAAATGCTAAACAATTTTCAATTTGAAAATATCGAACAATTTCTATAATAATATAATTAAAATGCGATTGTTATAATATAAGTATATCATCTAAAAAATCATAAACATTTGTATTAATCTCACTATTAATATATAAATTCCAGTTTTAGTCTCAAAAATTAAATATTGTGCTGTTTCTTAATAAGATGTTTAAATTTTTATATTTTAAATATTCAGATTAATTAACATATACAGATAAAATTTATATTTATTAACTATTCAATTTCAATAATTTATTCTATTGTTGCGTTGTCATTTATTTACATTTTTATTTATGTGTACTATGAGACACGCTTATAACCAAGAGGTCTATGTACTTTAATAAATTTGACATTCGCACCGTGTATCACAGTAAAAATCTATACTTTTATTATATTTCAATACTATACAAACAAAATACACATATGTAAATTATAAATTTTATGAAATTACTAAAAAATATCTTGATTAAACGAAATTTAAAAAATTCAATTTCATTATATTTATTAATATACATGAATCAGTAAGATATCTCGATATGATAAAAAGCTATAGTCGCAATTTAAATGTTTAAATACCTTCAATTAATTGACAAAATTATGTAATACAATTAATTTTGTAATTCTAAATGTTTTACAAAGTTAATGTATATGTTGTATATGGTGTGGTTTTTTAAGAGTGATACACCATACGCACTTTTAATAGGTTATAAACAATCGTTTCCTAAATTCATACTAGCATTCCTTTTTTTTTTACATTTACCTTTTCAGTATAAAATACGCAATGGACCTTTCCACAATGAACGGATCATATATCAACAACATCTTTTCTGAAGGAAGCGCACAATGAAGCTTTCTTGGTCTAAGTGTCAGAATTAATTCCACCTTTATAAAATCATCATAAATATAAGATCTACAAAAATTTGAGTGTATAGTTGAGATTATTCATTGTAAAGCATGACCGTGATGGTCCGTATTCTGTTATGTGGTGATCGTTACAGAACAATAAAATAAATTAATAATATGTATAGAGAATCTGGATATACATGCTCTTGAAAACTATCTTTATAAACTTCAATACTTAGTATATAACATACGATTGATGTGTAAACAACATATTCGCAGGAAAATGGAAAGTGTTTTACCAAATATACGACATTTACAAAAAGCGTTATTATTTTGTTTTCATTTAAAAAAATCAGCTGCTGAAATTATGACTGGAAATGAAAAATGGATTTTGTTATGAATCCTAAGCGTTAAAGAACTTGGGTACTGCATGGTGAAATGCTCTGTATTTTATGGGATCAACAAGATGTTGTGTACTATAAATTGCTTACAATTTATGGAACTCTCACTGGTGATTTTACCGCAGACAACTAATACTTTTGAAGCAAGTACTAATGTAAAAACGACCAAAATGGGTGAATAGACTAAACAAATTAATTTTTCAACATGACAATGTCATAAACCTCATGCTGCAAATGTCTTTAAAAACTATTTGCAAGAACAGAACTAGGAAGTACTATCCTATCCGTCGTCCATCTCTTCAAAAGATAACGACTTCTTCAAACAGGGAATCCGGCGTAAATTACCTGAAAGATGAGCGAAGATTGTGATTTCTGATAGAACATACTTTGAGTAATGTACCACTTTTGTATAAACTTGTTGAATAAACATGTAATTTTAACCAAAAAACGGAACTTACTTTTGCATATATCCAATAAATACGAAGCAGAGGACATGTATGATTTCAGGAAGATGGGAAGAAGATGCCGCATCTCATATTTCAACTGCAACAATTTATAATTTATTTATATTGAAAACAAAATTCAACGGTTCAATCATTTCGAGAAATTGATCTACTGATTTACACTAATACTACAAATGTGAATTGGCCTCCCCTAGATCTTGAGATTTGGCACATTTATAGATTATTTTCTTTGGAGATTTACGTAAAATAATTGAACTGTGTCTAATTAAAAGATAAAGAAACAACACCTAAGGCTCATGATATTGTGTATAGGTCAACCAATCCCATATTGATGTCGCATAGATGATTTTATGTAAATGTTAAAAATGTATATGCAAATTATTTACGATTACTAAAATCATAAAATATTGCGTTTTATAAGAAATATGGGTTAATCAATACAATGAGGCATGTGAATATATTGGTTGTATTACATGTATGTGAAACTACTTACCTATATTTAATTATATTTATTCTCTAGTACCAGACAATTTAAATAAATGTACATAAAATGTATATAATTTAATTTAATTTCACATCTATCCAACTATCCAATAAATATATATGGTCATGTATACAGTATCCCACATACACACACGTTCGATAAAAATTGATGCTATAAACGAAATGAATATAACTATATATTTTCTTTCTATATATGGATAATTATTATTATCATCAACATTATGTATTATTTCTTTTATTCCATAGCATGAACTGTGCATATTTTTGCTACAATCATTTATCTCAACAATACTTCACTTCAAGCCAGTATATAATGCAGATGCAAAGATAAATAATATTTAAATAATGATTACAGTACAATTGGTAAATTGTTATATACTTCGATGCGGAGTAGAATGTTTGTGGTAGATGCCATATATGCTCCAGTTTAGAGTAATAGGATTTGTTATGCATTTTATTAATAATATGTTAGTAGTAAAATATGAAAAAATTTCCCATAGAAATTCATATAACTTATTATATTTATAATTTAAATTCGAAAATCATTGACATACTTAAAAAGGGTTGAGTTATTTTTGAGGTAATAAACTCACCTAACCAATGGTTTAACAATTGTTATTAATCTATGTCGCATTTATATTTTATATTCCTTTTTAAGCGATATTCAAAATGTCCAGATGTGATACATCAGAACCCGTTGTATATTAGTGACAACACATTATCGTTTTAATTTAATCAATGATTTTTAAAATGATTAAATTATACCATACCACTCTGAATTTTTGTATTTTTGTATTTTTGTGACAAGACCGTTCCATTTATACGGACGCTATATAATTAAACAAATATATGGTGTAGAAAATATAATGTTGTAATTTTTATTTTAAGAATTTTGAATATATCGTGTGAAAATATGTTTCAAATATGCATATGCCGATAAATTAATCAATATATTAACTATTATATTATAAGTATTTGACCTTTTTGATTATTAAGTGTTAAAAAGTGGCATTTTCACATGTGAAACCGATATATGTGTGGGCTACTGTACATTTTATCTTATATAAGTATATTATGTATTTTATCATTTACTGTATACATTTCACAAGTATATACGATCACATCAGCTGAATGTATTATAAAATTGCGTAAATAATAAATAAAATTATAAACTAACTAAAAATCAACAAAATATAATACACGATGCGATTATATTATAATATAAATAAAATGTGCAAAATCTTATAAAATATATCAACGAATGTGTATAATAACGTGAAATAATATAACACGAAATAAGTAAACAATAATGATAATGAACTCTTGCGGTTTTATTGTAAGAGTAAAGAAGGTTTTTATTTTAATTTTTTTACAATAGGAACGTTATAATATACAACCTACATTTTAAATTTATAATATATACCCATCATATGTATGTGATCGTGTATATGTGTATGAAAACAAGTTAAAGGAATCTTTTAAACTTGTTCCTTTTACACAATATATGAAAATACATATGTTATAGAATAACAATAACGAAATAACAACAATATTAAAAACAACTATTATGGGTTTACAACTAAATGTGATTGTGCACTGATAATTAGTTTTAGTTTAATTTTTACCTATAGCATAATACGTAAGATTTCAGAGAAGCTATATGCGGTATCATAACAATGTATTGTAAATCATTTTAGCTATACCTAAAAATGCATTCTCCAACTGCGATTTGGTTATGGCAACGTAACGTAAGTTATGTTATCTGCAGTTTCGTGGGATTACAAAAAGATTATCTATATCATATATTTTAAACTTTTACCTGCACTCAACCATAAACGATCAATTCTATTCAGATATGTATATTCAGTTCACTCATATGACGCAGTTCATATAAACCGTTCATGTTAATCAATCCTGAAATACCGGCATAAAAATATTAATATTTTTCAGCTGGTGTACCAATTATTTGTTTATGGAACAACGAACAAAAAATTGATATCGTATGGTATCGTATGTTATTGCAAAACCAATTGATGAATTCTTATGTACTACAATAACTTGCGAAGTAATTTATCAACATGACTGTGATGATTGTTTCTTTATATAGTATTAAAGATGACATAAGTTCCACTTATATTTACATATTATATAGTTGCGTCCATTCAACAATGCAAATTGAAATGGTATTTTGTTCCACCAGAGATGACGACCATACACATCTTTGATCAGTATTATAGCAGCTTGGTTGCGAAATGTAGTCACTTTCACACTTAAATTAGTACGACATAGTACTAATCTTGTACGCCATTTGAAATTACTATTTTCGTTCGTTCTTGAATTCGATAATAATTTTAATATTGATGTTATCTTTTAATTTACCACAAAGAAGTTATTTGTGATCTCGGGAATCATAAAGATGTTTTAAAAAATCATCGAACAAAGTGGACAATATAACGCATTACTGAAATTGTATTGTGTCCAACCTACGGCTATTTATATATTATTCATATTTATCTTTATGTTAGTCTAAATCTAGTTTCCAACTAGACCTATTATTTAAAATAAAAACACGATTAAAAATAAATAAATGTAATCTGCTCCATATAGTGCGTCCGGGCACTCATAAATACATATATATTTAAAACACACAGAGTGGCCTACAATTGTAGCCACTACTCTATATACATATATTTATATATATAAGAAAGAGATTATATAATTTACTTATTAAACTATAAAATGAAGTATGATGAATATTTAAATTTAATACAATTTAAATAATTCTTTCATAATAGACAAATATTTTATTTTATTATAATGTACCTATAAATGAATATATACAATTACCTATTACACTATATCTAGAATTAAAAGGCAGATGTATATGGATCTGCTGCTGATTATTGGTATAAACACTAAAATAATTCACAGAAATTATCATGGAACAGTAATTTTAAAATAAAATACAAATAATTTAGGTTTTTTTCATTTTGTTTGTTTGTTATATAAATATAATAATAGTTATATTCTTCAATTACTTGCGCGATGGTATTTTATTTTTTGTATTATACTATAACAAAAATGTATATCTATAACAATTTTTTATTCTCTATATATAAATCTATTTAAATCAAAATAAAATTATTTATTTTAAATTCACTTTCATTGTTTTCACGATGATTATATGTGAGAAATCACATTATAATTACAAATTTTATAAATATAAATGTAAATAATATTATATAAACGTAAATGTATCTATTTTAGACTATAAAAATAAACTAAATGTGTTCAAAATCAGTGGCGAAGACTGAGAAATAGCATTAAGTTTTCAATATCGCTACATTTTTTTTATAACCTGGGTGATATAAAACTAAATTATGAAAAAAAAATCTGGGTGTTTAACGAATTAAATTTTCCGGAAAATAGACTTTTATGAATTATCATCTTTTTAATTACGGGCTATAGTTTTAACGGATTTCCATTTTTGCTTACAGCATTGCAAATTATAATCAATTTCCAATCTTTCATAGAAGATATTTTTAAAATCGATTCACGCGTTCAAAAGATATAACCGATTTTCCAATCGATGGCAGAGAAAATTTAAATAAATTTGTGGTATTGCAAAAAGTGAACACTCAAATACAAAACAATTATTCAGTATCATTATTTCATACAAAATTTCAATTACATCAAATGGAAAATCATTCATATCTTTTGAACGTGTAAAACGATTTTAAAAATCTCTTCTATGACCGATTGGAAATTGATTATAATTTACAATTCTGTATACAGAACTGGAACTGGACACAGAATAGATTATTGTGCTATCAACATCTATGAATGTTACAAATGAACAATAGTGAAAGACATGAAGTGTAGCTTATTGCATCTATTAAACATTCATTACAGCCAAGTTGGTAATTTATTTCGCAAGGGAGTAAATAGCAATTCACCAATTGTACTACAATTAACGAAAGATAGATGTTGTCATAATCCTATTATTTTATGGATGATCTGCCCATATTTTGATACACGCGTTCGTATTCTTAAAATAAACTGATTTATTTCGAGGCAGTGTATAAATAACTTCTCTTGCTTCACCCATTTCTATTCTGTTTAATAAATCTAAAAATTAAAAAACAACGATGTGTATTTCTAAATATTTGGAAAAATTTCTATATTATTCCATTGTATATAAAATGGATGGTAAAAATAATGTATCGAATTATAGACCGTAATCGCCAAATTATCTTGTATGCCAAATATTATTGAGACAATAATTTTTGAAATTGTGATTTTTAATACTATAGATAGATCTATGATTCGCGTGAATATGAAATTGATATGGATCGTTTTACAACTATTAAATAATCCCGCTGGAATTTGTAACACTCACTGCGTTTTAATAATTTTAATTTGCAGTCTCCCATAGTTTGATTCCATTTATACGGATTTTAGCAAGTCTTTTGTTATAATATATCGCACATCGCCTGCGCTTTTATCTAAACTTTTAAAAATTTGTTTTAATTTTAATTTTTAGTTTTTTATACTGACCTCAACGTGTCTAGGTAAATTTCACTGATACCCAGTTGGCGTCAAATATAGTTGTAACATTTGGTATACGACTCATTGATTAATTAAAGTGTTAAACTTGGTATTAGACAAGCAAATTTTATTTCCTAAATCATCTTAGTATAGCTGTCTATAAGCATCTTTCAATATTTATTTTTCCCGAATAATATATGGTATTGTTTTTTAGATAATTTTGCCACATTGCAAATTATTATATGGAATGCGATATACCATATATATGAAACGATTTTTAAATACGTGTCGTGTGTGAAATTACGGGTGATCGTTTTTGTAATTCCAAAAATACTATCCATACAAAGAATTTGTATGTCCAAGTGATATACAACATTGTTAATGCTTCGTATTACCTTGGTGTATATGTATTGAAGCGTTTACTAATCCGTATTCGCCTAGAACATCGGGAGTCATGAATTTAGCGATTTATTACACTTTATATTCAGCCAATTTAGCTCCATGCGATTATTTTCTATTCCCTAAATTTCAGTTCACGATGATAGAAAATCGAAATGTATATAATTTGATGACATTGAACTATCACATAGGGTCACCGTACACTACAGCATTCCAATCAGCGACATAAAAGCGTCACTTGATGCACTTATGTAAAAAGTGTAAATTTATCCCATTTCAGGTGTATATAATTTCTCAGCTATTTAAAACAACATAGTAATATACATATTATTAATGATTGTACAAAACACCGAGTTTACCAATCTAATATAGGTGCGATTACTTTAAAATATACATATATAATTTTATTAACATTTTGTTGGATCTCGTTGAATGACATAATATACGTAATTTATAGCATATTTATTAAAATACATTTAATAAAATATATAATATAATGAAAAGAGTAAAGCAGAAACTAAACACGAAATATGATAGATGATCTAATTTATAAATTAGCTAATAACTCCTCTATATCTGTATTTTTTTAATACATACAATAAAATTAGTTAAACTTTCATCAATTTATTACTTCTGTATAATAATTATTAATTTAAATCCAGAAAGTTAAGTTTTCACCATTTGTATTTTATTATTATGAAATTATGTACATAAGGAACATATTTATTTTTTTTTCACATTATATTTATATTAAATTGGTACGAGAATGTGCTACGTCAAATTATCTATTATTATTATTATTATGTTTTTTTTTTATTATTGTTATTATAAAAATTATAAATTACCTACAATTTATTTTCAGTTAAAAAAAAAATATTAAATTCATTTTTAAAAACTATTATTATTAATCATCGTACATGTATTTGAAAATTTAATTTAATATTTAAAATTATTATGGACTGCGTCAACATAAATGCATATGTCGTATCAGTACATATTAATCGGATATGTGTTAAACCATAAACGTAGAAATAATTACATATATATTTAATTTTATTATAACAAAATATAGTCTATATATAACTTAACTACTAAACTAACTAACTACACAATATTATACTAATAAATATATTATTATCATCATGAGAAAGTTTCTGAGCTATTATATACTTACCATTTGTTATTATTATATACTACGTCGAATAATAATAATAATAATAATAATAATAATAATAATAATAATAAAACATAATAATTTAATATTTCAAAATTTATAATTTTTTTGTAAAACTATAGATTATGTTTTTATATAATTTAATTAAAGAAGATATAAATGTAACGTAAAATTTAAATGATTTTTATCACTAACACTAGAAGTACTGCAAAAAAATTGTATTTAGCATACGGTATTACAAACATTGTATAGGAAAGGACTATTTTAATATAATTTTGATTTACTTTATTATTTATGTCTACGATATATTCAGAAAATAAAATAACCTATGAAATCCGACGATTTGGTCATTTAAGAATTGTTTTTAAAACATTTTAAAAAAACCCGAAATATGTATACGAGTTTTAACTTTTGATCGTCTCAAAAATTCATCGATTACGTCAATAAAACTGAACACACATCTTCATACATAAAAAATGGGTTAGGCCCAACTTTACAATATAGAGCAAACGATTGAACAATTCCATGCTATATCACTTAATCACTTTGAATGTATGAAATATAAAGTTAAAATGATATCGCCACCAAAAAAACGCTTGTATTTTCTTGATTATACACAACATTTACTTACTTACTTACTCCATATGGCATTAAAACCCAGGTACGCGCGTCTCCAACCTTACCTATCCGCAACTAATGTCTTCCAATCCCGAATTTTAAGGATCTTCATAACACAGTTCACTATGCATCAAACCATTTGCAACATTTGCATATATGAAAAGATTATCTATATATCTATATCTGATATCGAATTTTAAAGATCTTCATATCACAGTTCACTATGCATCAAGCCACTGATTCATTATGACGACATATAGTCTACACGCAGTTGAATCTGGTGATATGACTGGGATGATGCTCATGGTGTAATAATCGAGGACTATTTAGAAAAAGATATGAATATGAATATAATAATAAACAGGGGATGCATCGATCATATTATGTGGACGAATAATGTGAAGGATATTACAAAGGAATCTTTGCAGTGTCTTTGCAGTATCTACAGGATAAAAGTAAGATGACCAAATTGAATGATATGGGATGGGTGACGCTTTCACATCCACTATATGTATTCAAAAGATTTAGAATACACAGTGTCTATTTTTAATTCCAGAAACTTATATCAAATCTAAATATCTAGTTATTTTCTCGCACCCCCAACTATAGCAATTCGTAAAATAATGCATTTTTTAATCACTTGGAATAATATTATTTCAATTCGAAAATAGTGTTCAGTCGTATTTCGTATATATATAGCACACACCAACAGGCGATTAGTGTTGCATTATAATTCGAATCAATTGGATTGGCTTTTTTAAGAATTCAATTATGCTTCTATGGGAGATTTCCAATATGCAGAATATATATGATTCAATCATCAAAAACAAATGCATACTGACCAGCATTATTTGGTTAAATCGCTTGTACATGACCAAAAACATATTTTCTGTGATAGTGATCATGTAACAGATCTTCCAGATGATGAGAATATGATATGATATGTCTCTATATAAAACATTCGCTACAGTCACATTGGTAAATATTGTATTACGTTGCATGGAAATATACTTAATATTTTATCAATTTGATAGATGAAAAAAATTTAATTGATGACACATTCAAATTTTACGTCGCTATGAACTGTTAATATAATTTCATATGAGATCTATAAGAACTACTGCCCACAACGTTATAATTCGTTTTGGTCATGTATTGAAGAATAATTTAAGCCACACATCAACAATAAAAAATTAATTTACAGCTAGGAATTGTTATTGAATTGTTAAATACTCACATACGGATTAATTTACCAATGTGGAGGATCAGGATAAATACAATGGAATAATACACCTTCGAGTATAAATACTGGATTATAATAAAAATCTAATCTTGGGCGAGTGTATCGTTCAAATGATCAGATTACATATAACTGAATGTTAATACTGTGTCCCATTTGAATGTAATTAATATTTGTAGCTACATATTTGAAGACCATAATAGTTTATTATTGTATTTTTATAAATACTTAAATATGCGTATTATATGCTAATATATTTAGTAGAATAAAAATAGGTACTATTTCTGTGTCTGTGAATATATCTCATGTAAATGTAAGTTAAATTAAATAGATTTGTGACCACATTTTTTGGTTCTTTAAAGCTCTACGTGTAAATGGTTTTATTTGAAATGATTGATATATTACGGAGTCAAAATATTGACACACACTTTGACTGGTTAGTATTAAAATGGTATTGTGTTAGATAATATGTGATTTGCACATCAATGATACTATAAACATATTGTAAGCAGAAAACACACGCGCACAACGACGACAACTCACTTTACCACTTTTTCTTAATGGTAATTAAATTATACAATTTTTTTTTTGCATTTTATTTAAATAAAAACATATAAAATAAAATGTTTGTCTTTTTTAGCTTTTTCTTTTGCATTTAATCGATTTAAAAAAAAAAATGAATGTGGAAAAAAATGTTAATTAAAAAAAAATATCTAAATCATATAATAATGCAACAGCAAAATATTATGAAATTATATATTGTATCATTATATAATATCGTAATGACGTTTAAATTTTTTCTCACATATATGCAATGGATATGTGCAATCTATAAGAAATTTGTAAACAATTATCGTCTTTTTTTTCGCAATGTTTTGTAATCGATAATTAATTAAAATACGATTGAAAAAAATTATATAATTAATTAATACCGCAACTACTGCTACTACTACTTCAATGCAGTTTTAGGGAGGAACCTGGTTAAGAGGCTAAAAAATAGATAATATTTGCTAATCTGCGTTAAATCTTGATCATAAAAATTGATCTAAAATAAAAAAACCAAAAAGATTGTTAATTTTCATGAATTTTTATTCTACCACTAAAGTCTGATACTAAATTCGACTAATACAGTTGTTTAAATTAGTCTACCACTAAAGTGAGACTATTGCATAGTCTAAATTGATCTCATTAAATCCCATGCATGCAACTACATCAATAGACTAACAAGCACTGTTGTCACAATTAGTGTACTACGAAAAAAGACTACTGTATAGTCTAAATTGTTCTTATTAATTCTTCAAAATTATACTAAAAAAGACTAGCACTAAAAAATTATAGAGAAAATCCCCATTAAAACAATACAGTCGTGCACAAGTGATCGGTCTCTTAGAGGTAGAGAAATTGCATGACTTAAAGTACGAATTGTTATGGAAAATCTAACCTATCCACCGAATTTGGCTTCTTTCGATTACCATATCTGATACCAATTCTTATCAAGAATCTTGGTGGATAGTTTTTTTTCATTAAAAGCGATAAAGCAGCTGTAAAAAATTATATTTTGCACCTCGAACTTCTGGAAAATCATTATAAATGGAAGATTTTGAAACTTTAACATCAATGCAGAACACCATCAAGTGTATTATCTACCAATAGCATATTATAGGAAAATTTATTGAAAAATAAAATGATTCATATCCATTTGCGTTTTCATATTCGCTCCGTAATTAAAATGATCATTAAAATGAAATAACAATTACTTATTATTATTTTTATTAGTATTTTAAAACAATATCCTACAGCATTTAATTATAAAATATATTAATATTAATTTTAATTAATTTTCCAGCTTGTGTATTCTATTCAAAATATGGTCATGACACTGAACATGAAGGTGTACGCTTTATACGGGTTCGTGAAGATATTCCAATAGGTGAAAATGTTATAACATTACGTGCATATCCAAGACAATCGATTGTATTAAAAGGAATGGAACGTTCTCAGGATTATAAATATTTTAAAATTAAAGATATAAATGAAACTACATTTCAAATTCTATTAAATAAATCAATAGACGATTTGGTTGACAGAGATGTACCACAAAATTTATTGAAATTTAAAATTGAATGTTCCAGTAAAATGGGTGATCGTAATGAAGAGGTATGTATTTGTAAATTTTTAATAATTTAATAATATTATTATTTAAATAATAAAAATTTTTTTCTAAATTACTACCACTAAAATAATGTATTTAATATATATGTGACACAGACATCATCATTGGGAATAACAGTTTATATTGAAGATGTTAATGATCATTCTCCAAAATTTTTAAATTTACCATATAGTATTCATGTTGATGAATCAACACCAGTAAATACTGTAATATTCCAAAATATTGCAGCATTTGATCGTGATAAACCAAATACACCAAATTCAGATGTTCAATATTCAATTGGAACACTTGAACCGGGTTCACCGGCTATACAATATTTTTCATTAGAAAGTCCACATCGTCCATTAGTTGTGCTAAGAAAACCATTAGATTTTGATGAAGGAATACGTTATTTTGAATTATTAATAATTGCAACTGTAAGTGCGAACGATATATACCATATTCGTCCAAATATATTTGTTAGCGGTAATATTAATTTTTAATATATTATATAATTATAATTACAGGATAGAGGCTATACACCAAGAAATTCAAATACAACATTAAAAATTTATATAGATGATCATGATGATTTACCACCAAAATTTACCGAAGGTGTTTATCGTACACGAATCAATGAATTTTATCCATTAATTGTAATATATATATTATTTTTATTTACATTTATTTTTGGTATATCTATTCTGGCATTCCAATATATATTTAAAAATTAATTATATTTTGTTTTTCTTCCGCAACTGTGGCGCATTGACAGGGAAAAACAATAAAAATACCATTATTTTTTAATCCACCAATAATGGCATTCGATCAGGATTCATTGAATTCAACATTAATCTATGACATAATATCAGGCAATGAACGAAAATTATTTTGGGTTAATCCAACAAATGGTGTACTATATTTACATAAAGAAATTGATTTGGAAGAAGAAAGTTTACCGGGCAATACATTTGTTTTACAAATGGAAGCACGCCAGAAAGATAATCAATTAAAACGTGCTGTAGCCAGAATTGAAATAGAAATATTAGATTTAAATGATAATGCACCCGAATTTGAAGTTGATGTATATAATATATCAATTGTTGAAAATTTACCAACCGGATTTAGTGTACTTCAAGTAAATGCTATTGATCGAGATCAGGGTGAAAATGCTGAATTTTATTATAATATAAATGTTGAAAATCCACCGGGTGCATTTACAATAGAACCACATAGTGGATGGATTACGGTACGTGATCAATCATTGCTGGACCGTGAAATAAGGCAATCGATAACTATGAAAATCGAAGCTGTTGAAAAACAACAGCCATACGATGAACGACGAAAAGATTCAGGAATGGTACAAGTTGAAGTTACATTATTGGATACAAATGATAATACACCACAATTTGAAATGGGAAATTTATATGAATTTCGTATAAATGTTAATTCACCAATAGGACATATTGTTGGACATGTACATGCTACCGATCCCGATGAGGGACGAAATGGTATGATTTTATATGAATTACAACAACCAAGGGGTAGTGCTATGGTACCATTTAAAATAGATCGACATACTGGTACATTGGTTGTGTCGGCACAATTAAAAACTGGACGCGTTGCTGTATTTGTAGATGCATCTGATCAACCAATTAATCCATCGGAACGTCGATTTTCTTTAGCCGTTGTAACAATTGAAGTGGTACAAGAAATTGTGGATGGATATGTTGATTTTATCGGAGCACCATATGAATTTTGGGTTGGTGCCGATGTTAATGTTGGTGCATCGATTGGTCAGATACGTACAAATGCCGATGGTAATACAGACGGTGAAGTTATGTATGATCTTTTACATTCTTATGTTGATGGTGTACCATTTGCTGTTGAAGAACGATCCGGCATTGTTACTGTTATACGTGATTTAGACGATTTCGATCGACAAAATTATGAATTTGAAGCTGTTGCTGCACATGTAAGTTTATTGTATATTATTTATATTTATAATTTTTTTACTTATGCTATCCAAATTGATGTATGTGTTTTTAGCACTATTTTGATAAACCATATGGTCAATTAGTTCGAAAAACTTTAAAATCAGAAAAACAAATTACCAAAAATGGAGAAGCTATTGAAATTGATGAAGGTATTATATCAGATAGTGAAGATGTATTAGTAACAAATGTTACAATACATGTAGTTAGTCCAGATGATGATCGTGGTATTTTAATGAGGTATATATAATACATATTATGAAATATACATTGAAAATCTAGAAATAATATGATATGTAAAATTTTATATTGTATATTTTAGAGGAACACATACAGATCCCATTGAATTTTATGTAAAAGAAAATATAGCGGGTGCATTAATTGGACAATTATTATATAAAAATTTGACAAAAACCAAAGAATTCCGAGAATTAACTGGTTTCCCAAAGAAAGAAGTATTTAGTGTTAAAAATTATCGTAAAGATAGACAATTAAATTCAAAATTTAATAAAAATGGTACACGATTTGAAAAACCAGCAATAAAATCAAAACGAAAATATCGTGATTCAAATTCAGAAACATCATTTTACATTGCGGCTGTTACGCCAACGGTGTTATTTGATGACCAATTTGCCGAAGAATTAGCTACGTCGACGGCATCATCGCTAGATGATCCGGATGCATTTACAGCTACAACTACAGCTACTACCATTCCTACAGATGTTACAATATTTATTACACAAAATTATAATCCAAAAATTGAAGAAGTTGAAACCCATAAACATACGTCATATGAACATAAAACAGTAATTGATTCTAGAACTGATATACCAGATTCAATATATTTTAAAAATTATGAAACAACTAAAGTTCAACATCCAAACCATGAAGATGTAAACAATGATAGTAGTAATGATGATGACGTTATGGAATATGTTACTCGTACTACAAGAACGCCTGCTACAGATGGCATACAACTTAATAATAATAATGAACAAGATAATGATAAAAGTATTGAAGTAATAATTACTCCAAGACCATTGTCACGAGTGGCACGACAAAGAAATTTACTTATTGTAAATAATACCAATGCCAAATTGGAATATTCACGAAAAAGATCAACGCCAGTCACCGCATCATCAGCGGATGAAGTTGGAGCGGCGCCATCGTCATTATTTTCATCATCATCATCAAATCATTCGAATCGAGTATTACGATTTTTGATTGCCAATCAACAAGATGTTACCGATATGATATCAATTTCAAATGATGGTACATTAAAAACATTAAAGGCCCTCGATAGAGAAGAAAGAGATACATATCGTTTAACAATTATAGCAGAATATTCTAAAGGTTTTATCACGGGTGCTGGTATCTATCAGGTAATCGTACATGTAGATGATGTCAATGATAATCCACCAGTTTTTAATCATATTTCGTATACCGGAATGATTACGGAAAATTGCCCATTAGGTACAGAAGTTTTTCTAAATAAAAAAATGATTATAAAAGATGCTGACATTAACGAAAATGCAGAATTTAATGTTAGCTTAAGTGGTGACGGTAGTCATTTATTTACCATTGAATATATTAATAATACCGATGTAGAACCGAACAATGGTACCACCGTAAATAAATTACATAACATTATTGGACAAACAAATAGAAATAGGCATCATATAAATTTGGAAAAAAGTTTTGCCAATTTGCAAATTATGTTTATGGATTCGCCGTCAATAAAAACAAATATTTCTTATTATGTGGTACGATATATTGGACCGATGACATTGGACAGAGAAAAAGATAATTTCTATAGTTTACGTGTATTGGCCAAGGATCGTGGTGGTTTAAGTTCTGAAGTTAAATTGAATATTGTTATAGCCGATGTAAATGATAATGCACCGATATTTTCAAAAATTGGTATTTTTAAAGATGTTCGTGTTGAAATTATTGATAGTTCTGGTGAATTAGAAATATATTATATTGATCGATTAGAAGATGATGCATTACCGCTATTAACTTATCCAATGGTAAATACAAATAAAGAAAATGATGCTGAAGATTTAATAGATCGCATTGGACTATCAAATTTATTGTCGGAACGATTTAATTATGCAGGTACACCGCGCTTAATACCATCATCATCATCATCATCATTAAATCATACATCAATATTTAATCGCAAAAAAAGAACTATTACTTCTACTAATCTAATAAGACGATCTCATAAGATTACTAAAAAAAATATTGCATATCCATTATTTTCAATTTATGAAGATATTTCTGTTGGTATGACAATACTTAAATTAACCGCAACAGATGATGATTATGAAGAAAATTCACAAGTATTTTATGAAATTGTATCAGAAATATTTATTCCGGTACGAAATTCTCGTGGCATTCATTTAATGAAATATTTTAATATTGATCGTTTATCGGGCGAATTGAAAATTAATCGTCCATTACAAGCTGAATCCGAAATACATTTAAATGTATCGGCTAAAGATGTTGGTGGCTTAAAGGATTATACTGTATTAAAATTTAAAGTAAGTTTTTGTTTTTTATTAAAAGTATAACTGCTAAGAGGTTGCCTGGGGTGTATATATATTTTTAAATTACATACTAATACAAAGTTACCATATTACCTGATTGTGGTAGGTTTATTGATACGATCCGTGTTTTAGTGAGGTATCCTCTCCAGTGGTTTTGTGGTTTTGTAGTGGAAGGCGCCCTTTGCAAAAGTTGTATTCAGATTTTTTTCCAAATGAAAGACCATTGCAACCGACTCCATACTTTATTACTTTTATTGAATATCTAGTATATCGATAAAATTACTGAATGTCGACACATCACGTCTCTTAGCGTTGGAAAATTGATTAATCAAATTTGAATAATTGATTCCACACGAATATAGATTGGTTGTTAATATATCTTGACACATGGTAGTTTGAATATAATTTTATTTATTAATATTGTAATAATACTAAATATGGTTTTCATGCTAACTTTGGCTAGCTTGCAACGATAATTTCTACCAAAATATCATATCACAGATATATATACTATAAATACATATCAAATCTATATCAGTTTGTTTCCTATAATGATTCTGTGTTCTGTGCAGTGTATTTTTCGTTTTTAAACAGCATCACCTTTTTGTGATTGAAAAATTTTAATCAACCTAAGCATTTGATTGTCGTTATTACTAAATTTTAACAAAAAAACTTATGCAATTTTCCAAATGTGCTCTCTATAATAAAATATATCGCCTCTATATTAGAATAATTATACAATTTTAAAATTCTTCATAGGTATTAGATGTTAATGATCATGCACCTGTATTTGAAAAAACATGGTATACATTTGATATAAATGAAGGAATCTATAATAATGCAATTTTAGGAAATGTTATAGCAAGCGATGAAGATTATGGTGATAATGCAAATATAAGTTATAGTATTCAATCAAAAGATACAACAATTCCATTTAAAATATCCAAAAATAATGGGATATTAAGTATAACCGGTGAACTTGATCGTGAATCACAAGCAATTTATGTATTTAAAATAATTGCATCGGATAATAGTAAAAGTGAAAAGAAATTGTCATCATTAGCTGACATTGAAATTAATATATTAGATGTTAATGATAATGCACCGGAATTTTTAGGCTATGATGATATATTATTTATAAATGATACGTTTGGTAATCAACAAAAAATACCAATTTATAAAGCATATTTAAGTAAAAATGTGGAACCGGGAACATTGGTTAAACAAATAGCTGCAGTTGATAAAGATTTTTCGGGCAACGGAAATGGATTAATAATGTACACATTAAATCATAATAAAATACCATATCTATTTGAAATTGATTCAAGAGATGGAATTATTACAACAATTTCAAAATTTAATTCGATCAACAATTATGAACATATAAATTTAACAATAATTGCATCAGATTTAGGTAATCCATCAAAAACTTCAATAGCAATGTTAATAATTAATTTACAAGGTGAAACACACGCAATATCAGATGAAAATAATAATGAGGAACAAAAAGAAATCAATGATGATGTTGATGATAATGATAAAGAAGAATCAAATCTATTTCCAAATAATTATTATGAAATAGAAATTGTAGAAAATAATATTTATCCAATGATATTATTACAAATAAATGCTACTGCACCGCATAAAGAACGTATGTTTAAATGGAGTATTGTTCCCGAAGAAAATAATAATAATTTAATAAATAATGATTACATATTTAAAATTGATCCTGAAAATGGTACATTATGGTTATTGCTAAGTTTAGATAGAGAGCAACAAGATTTGTATAAAATTAAAATACGTGCCGAACCTGTTAGCCGAGAAGGACGTAATTTATTACCAATTATTAAATATCCAATAAATGGTAATGAAATTGAAGATTTATTGAAAAATGAAGTTAGGGTAAGGAATTATTTTGTTTATTAAAAGCAAATATACGCGCACCACCTCATTTCTTTTTTTTCTTCTTAGATTATAATTAAAGTAACAGATGCTAATGATAATGAACCAAAATTTATTGGTAATGGCCGACCAATAATTGCGGTTATACCAAATACAGCAAATTTTGGATTTCCAATAACTAAAGTTCAAGCTATTGATGGTGACATTGGTTTAAATTCTGAAATACGATATTCAATACTTAATGAACCGTTTCGTTTGTTTGGCATTGACGCTGTAACTGGTAGAATACGTGTGTTAGGACCAATAACCGGTGAACAACGTGTTTATGGTTTTGATGTTAAAGCAACCGATCGAAGTGGTGCTGATGATGGAAAAAGTTCTATAGTAAATGTTTTTGTAAGTATTTTATTATTGAATAAAAATTATTAAATGATTACAACAAAAAAAATTACAATTATTATATTATATTTTTAGGTATATGTTTTAGATGAAAATCGGCAAGTTCGATTAGTTTTATTAGGACGACCAGTTGATGTTGAAAAAGAAATTGAAGATTTGAAAAAGACTTTAAGTGAAGCAACTGGTTTAGATATTAGAATACGTTTATTAGAACCACATATTGATGGTGATTCCATGGAACCATCGTAAGATAAATCTTTTTATATTTTTTTATAAATTATGTTTTAAATCTCATTTATGCCGTGTATATAATTATGAATTTTGTTTTTAAATTATTATAGAACGGATGTGTATATTTATGGTGTTGATCCACATTCAAATTCAATCATAGACATGGAAGATTTACAAAAGTAATTTAATTTAATATATAAAATATAATATTTATATTAAGTTTCCATTAGAGAAAGGGAAAACTTTAAATTGAAATAAAACATCAACAAGCACAATCACAATCATTGTATAAAAATATTATATGGAATTAACGTTATTATTACATCATTACATTAATTGTTGTATCCGCGTTGAACGAACGATGTGTATTCGGTAGGTGAATGATAAGGGACCCTGATTCTATATTCACCGAAATATTTAAAATAATTCTGCATAATCCTATTCCAAACGTTTGTGAGAGGCTTTTATTTTATACGTGAGTTGTCCTATATATACTTGCAGGCATGGACAACGTATAAAAAAGTGATATAGATAATCCAGAGATATCGATGGTATGTCTGATTTATTAATTTTAATACCCTATCCTAAGGATTTCTGGATGCATTGGCAATTGTTCACTTTGTTGTGGATTATACTTACACCTTATAGCGAAAGGCTACAATTTTGCATATTAACAAAAGACTTTTTTCGACCAGAAACGTGTTTAATCACTGAAGGTTTTTTTTTCAAATAATCTATATGCTATGGAAGCGGGAGCTGGTGGGTGAAATTTGTTTTAAATAATTATTGTTTAATTTCAATTTAAAGTTTGTTTGTGTGTATATGACCCAATTACAAATAATTATCGATGTCTTTTTATTTTGTGACTTTAAACCGTTTATTAATTGTATACCAATTGTTTTTTTTAGTACAATGTCAGGCATAGCAATTGAAAATCTAACAACATCAGCACAAATACTTGAATTATCACAATTAGGACGTCATAATGCAAATCATCGACCATCATATATACTCAATGGTTCAACATTAAAATCAACCGAATTAGCATCAATAATTTTAGCTGTTATTGTATTTGCTGGTGGTTTAGCGACAGCACTTTGTGTTGTTTGTGTTCGTTATAAACGGTGAGAAATGAATTTTGTTATTAAATTTTCATGATCATAATAATAAAAACTAAAAACAAAGATACATTTGTTCATCACATGCGATTACTAAAAATTAGTTTTTTAAAATTTTTGTTCGTACTCGCTACACTCTATATATAGTATTTATTATTATCATAATTTATAAAAACCACATTAATTTTAATTATGTAAAATATGTAAAATGAATTAGAATAATAAATTTATATATATTTTATGATCAAAAAATTAAATATGTCTTGTTTTCTTCAAATAAAATGCTATATATTGCAAAATGAATTTCATTTCAAGTATTTAAAGAATATATTTATTAAAACAAAAAAAGACATACACACAATTACTGAAATATATTATTGTAATGCAAAACATATAAAAGTAACTGTAAACATTGTAAAATATTCACCTTTAATTTTACCTATAAAAAAAATACTAAACTAGTTACTAATCTTCATTAAATATTATATGCATTTTTTTTAACAATAATAATAACTAACATTTACTAAAACTGGTTATTTATATGTTTTTGTACGTCTGTCATTGAACCCTTCCATACACATATTTTGTTTTTGTTATCATTTAGAAAAAATTTCATTTTTTATAAAATTTTATGCATATTAATTTGAAATTTATATTTTTATTGTGTACCGATTATTGTATAGACGTCAACGAAATGCAGATACCGGTTTAACATATTCAATATCAGACACACCAAGTACGTTACGTGCAATTAGTAAATCAGGAAGTTTAAAAAAAATATTACCATTGATGACAACGTTAGGCAAACCAACACAACAACAATTGTATGCAGAAAGTACAAAGTTTGTATTTTTATCATTAATTTTTATCAATTATAAAATTAAATTAAATTGTCTAATAAATTAATATATATACTATTATTTATTTATTTATTATATAGTCAAAGAGAACGCCCAAGAGAATATATTGATGTACCATTACCACAATCTGTTTTAAATTCAAATTATAATTTAATGAATCATGAACCAAATTGTTTACGTTATAATCAAATTCATCATAATCATCAGTAATTATATTATTATATAAATTTATATGTTTAAGATTACATTTAGATATTATGTATGTATTTATTTTTTTAACGAAACTGATACATCTTTTCGATAGTGATATAAATAACCACGGTAACTACTGCATAGCTTCTTAATACATATTTAATTATAATTTTTATACTTACATTTTACACACACCATCTGGGAACATTTTAATACTGCAAAACCAATGACGCATACAAATTGCTGAATTTTTATTTTAAAAATCAATGTTTCATTTGCTAATAGATCACAATTTTATTCACAAAGCTCGTTGCCCTTAAAATGTTATGAAATCTTACATCATACAATTAATGATAAACTCCATTACATTCACAAAGATTGACTGTATGACTGCAGACATCATCGATGGTCTGTACGTACATATGTCTTTCGAAATATTGGAATATGACCATTACTGAAAAGGGTGATTGTAATGAATAGAAAACATAGTTCCATTATGATGGTGCTACATATGCCTTCAACTGTAACACACGATTTATTGAAATCAAATTCGATGAGATTAAATCATTTTGAGAAATGAACCTATTCGTCGTCAAATCATTGGTTAATGTCGATTAATGTATAATACTAGAGACGCACAGAGAAGGCTAGAATTACTCCAAAATCATTACCGAAAAAACACACTAATTATTGGAAATGGTGTTCAACAAGTTAGATCATCGAATCGTGTTATTTATTTATTACATACAGCTAGCTATATGTCACTTCAAATGGAGCCAATGGCATCTATCATAAACATTCATTACAGTAGTCCAGATTGGTAAATTGCTCCGCATGGGATTATATAACAATTCAGAAAATTAGTTTACAAATGTCATAAAATATATATTACCTAAATTTCATTATTTTTATATGATTGATTAGGTGTGTGTGTGGCAAGGCAGACATACTTTGAATATTAACATCATATTTTCAAAGATATTCGTTATTTCGTTAATTTTTTTTGTGTTTTATTATTTAACTTTAAAGTTGCATCAACCTTAAAAAAAATGTCCGCTATATTATATATAAAATTACAGATTGTATTATAAATAATATATATGATTTTATAGAACTATTCTAATGGATACATCGGGTGCATCACTACAATCAAGTGGACGTGACTCAGGTTTAGATTTATCAAGAGATCAAAATATACAACCAACGCCTAAACATATTTTACGTTTAGTACATGATACGGCTGTATCATCACCATCGGCCGCCGCTCATCATCCGAATTCAAAATCGAAACAAAGTGGAAATCGAATACGAACAAATTGTAAATGTAATCACATCGATGGACATGGTTGTACGGCTGAAGATAGTAGTGATAGTTATGATGATTCATTAAAAAATATGCAAGTTTCAAGGCGTACATCATTACCAAAGACAGCACAAGGTTTTCGTAGAAGTATCACCAAAAATCCTATGGTTGGTAATCGTGGTGTTATGAGACATTCATTTTCAGGTATAATGTTATTTGAAAGAATACAAAAAATTTATATGTTTTTTACTATTTTTATGTAATATTAAACGCGGTGATGACGATGATGATGATAATGATGATGGAATGTTTTTTTTTTTCTTTTATTCTTCTTAATTATTATATAGGTTTCCGTGATGATCCTGTTAATAATAATAATGCAAATGTACAACACCAACGACGCGACCGATTAGGTGGTGTTGCAAGAGCATCAGTAAGTGATTTAGAAGAACGATTAAGAAATTTAGAAAGAAGTTTTCGTGAACCATTTCATTTAACAAATTCTCAATGTTAAAAAAAAAGTGATAACTGAAATAATTTAAACGAAACACAATTGTGTATAATTTTATATATAAAAATTTAAATATTTGTAAATAAATTTACCAAATATTGTTTATGTTAAAACAATTGTAAATAAATATTGTATGTAATATAAGTAACCTTTTTGTGTGTGTTTATTCAATAATATAGTCAGAACAGCGGCAATTATCAACAATTAGTAACTAATATGTATAATATACAATATATATATATATATAAATGGAAGTGATTAATCCCGTGCACAAGACGGAAGAAAGGAATACCAACGCAGGTCCATAAGCGAATAATCAAAATTGGTTTGTATAAACGCGTTGTCCTCATAGTGGCAATAATATTATAAAGGTAGAAGTACCCAAAATTTGCAAGTATTTCAAATATTAATGCTTATTCAGTAAGGAATTATTTATTGAACAATTCTATTCCATTTTCAATAATGTAGAACAAACTATAGCTATATGTAAATCGAGCAAACATAGATATATGTTTATCAATATTACTACAAGTCAATAAAATATTCTAATTAAAATTTTCCAATGAAGAGTTAAGGTTTTCATATAAGGATATAGAAGTAATGTTTGCAAGGATAAAATAAATATTGCGGTTGATAATTGATGGTATTATTGTAATAATAACACAATTTTATAGATCATATACGATCTGATGAGATGATTACCTGTTATTACTATTAAGCATATTATAAATTAATATGCTGAAGCCATACAGAGATGATAAACCATCCAAAAACAAAATGTAAGTACAATACAAATTCTGGTAACATCTCCAATAATCATTATCACTAATACGGATTCACTGATAAGAATAAAGAAATTTACTCTATAATAAAAAAAAATTAATAAATTTATTGTTCGGTGGAATTCAGTAATAAATGTTTTGTTCTGCGGAATTCAGTAATAAATTTATGTGATAAAAAAAATAATACTTATCTCCCTGTTAAAAATAAAATAATATAAATAATATTTAATAAATTATTTAAAATAAAACTGGTTATTACAATATTTAAAAATTTGAAATTTGATTGGACATAAATTGAGAAAAAACAAAAACAAAATTTATTTTTTGTTTTTTTTTCTTGTATCAATTTTAGTTTATTTTTGATTTCACACGTTCTTGTTGCGTAAAATAAATACCGAAAAAATAAAATTACTAAAATGACTTGCAAAGTTATATTATTAATTTAAAACATATTTTAACTAATTAATAATTATTAAAATATATATATTACTTATTATTAAATAATAATATAATCGATTTTTTTTTTATAATTTATTACTGTGTTAAAATAGTGTGAAAAAAAAAATATATGACAATTTTTTTCTTATCATTTTTTGTTTTTTTTTAGTTTGTGTTAACTTGTAATTGTAAAATTTTAATTAATTAATTAGATATGTTTTATTTGTACTTCTTTTACCATATTAATTATTAAAAAGATTATAGATTTTCTATTTTTATTAAAAGTTTAAAAAAAAAAAAAAAAGTCATATTAATTATGTGTGTGTGTATGTGTGTGATTATATTCCAAAAAATTATTTTTTTATTTTTACCTGTAATTTAATAATTTATAGGTTTCGGTATTCGGTGTCGGTATCGGTATTTGTATAATTTCATAATCATATATGTATGTAAAACATAACCAGGAATTGGAGACAATCGGGTCCTCCAACCATAGACATAATGATTACATACTATTATGGTGAGTATATGATATAATTTTTTTGTTAAATTTTAATATTTTATTAAATTTATGCATTTTTGATGTATAAATATAATATTTTAACTATTATATTCTATATTTTTGACTAACACGCGGTTGCATTATATTTAGATTTAGATTTTAGATAATAGTTTCCATCCCGTTATCACTATACATAATGCATACCATGCGTTCACACAAATCCGAATATGCATATTTAACCCGTTTTGTTAAATTTTCCATGGGTGTGTGCGTGTGATAATTTTCCAAAAAATAATATTAATTTTTCATTTTTATCTTTAATTTATAGGTTTCGGTATTCAGTGTCGGTATTTATGGATTCTCATATACGTAAAACATAACCTAGAATTGGTGATAATCAAATCAACCAAAGAGATTGTGGTTATTTGCTGTTTATGGTGAGTAGATTTAATATTTTTGTTATTTTTTAATATTAGATTAAACTTAAGCATTTATGATGTATATTTTAACTTCTATATTTTTGACTATTATATTATTCATAATGTTGATTAGATAATAATAATTGTTTCTATCGTATTATCACTCCAAATAAAATACGTACCATCCATTCCATATTTCGGTAAGGATAACAATTATATATTACTATAGATTTGTTGATGCGTTTTGTTTTTGTTTGTTTAATTATGTGTCTCCTTCCAAAAGTTGTTGGCCTAATCTTCATATACGTACGAATACATCTTTGTAACATCTTTTACATATCGCTAATAAATTACTGGTCCCATTAAATGTCCCAAGTGAAAATAATTGAGAGAGTAGATACTGCAAAGTTATACTGAAAAATACTGGAAAATAAATTATGATTAAGTATTATTTACAAACGATATTTCAATAAACAGTAGTAAAATACAAAAAGATGAATAGATTGAATCGCCACTATACTGATACTGATCGCAGCTCCATGAAACTGCACTGCTGTATAAAACAATCTAATCTTCAACGAAACTACTTATGTTCAGTATCATATTGTATCATGACTGATATTGCGTATGATACAATATGAAACTGTGCTGCAGTATCAAAAAGAAGAAAATACGCAATGATACACCACGTACAGTATCAAAAAGTACAAAGTACAAAATTCCAGACTTTCACCATTACCATTTTTACCCATCTATTGTCATATTAAAATCTATATTATTTTGAATTTAAGTTTGAAAATTATTTATTTTGACACAATAACAATAAAAACACAAAACAATAAAATTATGTTAAATTTAGCTAGCAAAAAAATCAAATCAGATTATATAATTGAGCCATTTTCTTTGGTTTTTCCTTTTATTTATTTTCATTTTTTTTTTTTTGTTATTATTATAATAATATTAATATATTTTAATAAATACAAATAATCGGTATTTATATAAAGTACAGCAATAATTTTATGGTAAATATATTGTTCCTTATAATATTATTTATTTAATTTATGTATATTTAAAAAAAAAAATCTCCTAAATATTTTAAAATTGGTATTATTTCTTATTTCTTTTTGAGGTTTTATTTTTTGTAATATATTATTATAATTTTAAATAATTCTTAATTACTATGTTATTTAATAAATAAATAAATGAAGACACATAATTTGATTGTGTAAGTTTTTTTTTTTTTTTTTTCATATAAATAGTTAATTATTTAAAAATTTAGTTTGACTAGTATTTCAATGATTTTTTTGTTACTTTTTTTTTTTTTTATCAAATTTATAAATTTGAATTTATTTTTGTACTCCAATTTTGTTTTAAATATCAATTAATGAAATCCTTTAATTTATATCTTATACATAATACATAATAGGTATAATTTTGTAAATTAAAAATGTTTTGAATTTTGAGAAAGCTTACACAAACAGATAAATAAAAGAAATGCACATAAGTAAAACCAAACAAATAAATAAATAAATATAGTTCGCTAAATACATATATTTTTTGTGTGGAGTGTGTGTGTGATGGTCTCTATAAAATTGAGGTCAAAAGGATTTAGAAAAAAAATTAGGGTTTTCTAACTACAAGATATAAACAACAAAAAAAAATTAAGTTAATTGAAAATTTTATAAATAAAAAACATTTAAATTGTAGGGGGGGTGGTAACAAATCAAAACAAAAAATAAATTAATAAAAATTTCTTGGGCTAGGTGTATGTAACTGGACGGCACATAGAAAATAAAAATAAAATTGCAAATATTAGCTCGGTAATTTGAAGGAGTAACATTAAGGCACATAGGATTTTTTCGAGCTCTAAAATTTTTGCTTGTAACATTAGAAGATAATATACGCCCATTGCACACGGTATGGTGAGAAATACTGATGTAATAACTTGCCAAGCTGAAATGTAAAATAAAACAATCTAAATTAAATTAATGTTTTTTTCCGTTTGATATTTTAATTAATCATATGGTACACGGTATGTGCACGTTAATTATATTATTTTTTTTATTTGATAGTAGACTGGATACAGTCACTAGAGGTATAAATCTGAGAGAGTACAAAAATATGTATATTTATAATATTATTATAGACTAAAATTAAGTCATGACTAGTTTAGTTTCGTTTTTTTTTTATATATATATATATTTTTAAAGGCAACAAATTAATGTGTTAGATTAGTCATAAGTTGGATCGCGGCACATAGAAAATAAAAATAATACACCAAAGAATAACTCAATCAACTGTAAGATTAACATAATTCCACTTAATATTCTTTCGAGTTGTAATACTCTGCTTTGTAATAATAATAAATAATAAACTCCCATAGCACATGGTACGGTTAAACCAATCGATGTAAATACTTCCCAGCCTGAAAATGAATAAAATAATTTAAAAAATTTTTTTTTTCTTTAATTTTTCAATTGAGATAAATCTTTGGGAGCAATATACAATTCTGTTTGTGCAAAAAGCATATCGTTAGTATTATAATATGTATATTTATATATTTGTAGTTATAAGAAGTAATTAATAAAAGTAGCATCAGCCAACAGCAACAGCAATTTATAATCTGCATATTTGTAAAATATTAAAAATACATTGTTTATAATGGAACAATAAAGCTATCGACATTAAAAAAATAGAAAAAAAAACATCAACAGAAGAGTGAATTTGTGTGTCCATTCTCCAATTCGATTATATGGTGACATATTAGCCATTGTATTATAATTATTTCAATATCCCATAAATATTACTATTTTATTATATCTTAAAATAAATATTGATTAATTATCACTTTCGTATATTATTATACATATTAAAAAAAAAAACATTTAAAATTCTACATAATATATTAAAGTTAATGTTATTATAAAAAGTATTATTGTACCGCACAAACATCCCCTAAAATATAGAATTTTTATTTTTTGTTAACATATATTTTATTTTTTTCTTTTGCCATAGTTACAATTACCCTTTTATATTGTCTTGTTTGCTATTTGTATATTTATAAGCATATAAATATTATTTGATTTGGTTAAATATTGAATGGTTAAGTACACACAAATGTGTGTGAGAGCGATAATTTCATGTTAATTATATAAATAAGTTTATATTAAAATAATAAAGCATAATCATAATTTGCCAATGAAGATGAATTATAGAGTATTATATGTTTTGATAAATACGAATATATTACACAGGTCAAATCCATCCATAAAATTCCATACAAATTAAATATATATTTGAGGTTTTACTTATGTTGGTTGTGTGAAAAAAAAGCAATTAAACCTACCATGTTCACTTAAACTGCCTTTACGTCCAAAATATGTTCGTATTGTTTCCAGAATAAGTACTGTTATTAAAATAGATCCATCCAATTTTAAATCATTGGGCTTATATGTTAAATTGATCGCTTTCAGAACACCCATTCCAATTTCACAAGCAGCAAACATCCCAAAATAAAATGAATTCAAATATAATAAAATTTCATAAGCTAAACTAGAATTAACCATTGAAGTTTTTTTTCTTTAAATATTTATCACATATGAATTTTATTTTGTACAATTTTTTTTAATATTTTTAATAATTTTTTTATGCGAAAACTAGCAAAAATTATAAATAGAATTAAAATTTTATTTTACTATAAAAATAAGATGAAAAAAAAAAAAAATGAAGATACGATAGTAAGAAAGTAGAATTTGGAAGAAAAAAGTTAAATGTAAAAATAAAATAATATATGTCAAAAATGACTACAGCGATCGATTATACGATTTACAATTGACACCGATACGACGACAAATCACCGACAAATGTCATTTTAGACAATTTTTAGCCGCCGTTAAAATTTCAAACGATTCATTGCGTTGGGGAAATACGGGATTTATAGGGGAATTGCTTTCGTTAATATTTTTTCAGAGCTTAATATATGGTTTGTTTTTTTTTTTTAAAGAATTCAAAAACAATAATTTTTGAAAAATTATTATTTGAATATAAATAGTTACCTAATTCCTATATCTCCAATATAAACCAAAACATTGCATTAATTAATGAATCATTTATCTGATTATATTTTATATTATTTGAACCGAAATGATTAATGATAAGGATTTGTGGATGTAGATGGCACTCCCCTCAGTCTTTTCGAATGCTATATCAACAAAATATTGCCAATAGCATAGTTTGATTATCAATTATTTGTTTATCTTGAAATTTTAAACATAATAACTAAATGATAAATGCCAAAGATTTATTGAAATACGTGACACTTTCTTCACTCTTTTCAGTTGCTACGATAGTACACTCAAATATTCCCAATAGGATTGATGAATTTATACGCTGAAGTAAAACTATTGTATTTATTGATTTAGTTCTAAGGATTGATGGAAGTAGGTGAGTTATACTTCTTCCATGTGATATCGTAGACCTCAAATATTCCCAATAACTGCACGAGCACCGTTTTTCCCGAGATGATTCTAAGTTTTATGGAAATAGGTGACACAACCCCCACATATAATTCTAAACTATCAAATATAATTAATCGAGTACCATTTATCCGATTATGTTGACATTTTTATCTAATATAAATGTTAAACATGTAAAGTTCTAACGCACGTGCGAGTAGGTGACCAAACCCGATGCAATCCTTCCTGATGCTCTCTATAACATTCAACAATTAAGAAGAACTGTTGAGTATCTTTCTATTAAAACCGAAATGGAGTTTAGATTTCTTAGTACACATAGTTGCACGTACTACAGACTATGATATCGTTTTTTTTATTCTGTAATTTGCAGAGGGTATACATTTTAATTTGCTTTTAAATTAAGAGAAACTAAATTTAAACGTATCGTTATTATTTATATTAAATAATAATATAAGTAAAACGTTATGTTTTTTTAACTTTCCCTGTGCTATAAAATTACGACAGAAATTTAAAAAAATCGCAATCAATGTCATGTGTCCAAAATGAAATACATGTTATAATGCGTATATGAATAATTTGGTTTATCAGTTTGTAAATAAAACGCTTCTGCCTTCTGCATATATTATTAATTCATATCTATATAGATACGCTATATATATTCAATTAATTTAAAACAAATACTATTAATAATAAATAATATAATAATAATATTATAAAATATAATGTAATATGTAATGTGATAAAGAAAATTATATATTTTTTACAATTAAATGCATATATTGATAGTGATGGGAAAAGTAAAGTAGTACACATTAATTATTATTATTATTATTTATTGTATTTCTATATATATATCTCTATTGGGTGTGGATGTTCACATTGAAAATTAGTTTTTTTTTATGTTAAACAATACATTTAATTTAAAATAATAAATATTGAAAATATTTTCCATTGTTTGCTGCAACCTTTGTCCATTTTGGAGATAATAAATTTGGATTTATCCAAAGGAATAGGTTTGTTTATTCCTTTATTGAAGCAATCCAAGAATTATGCCTTTTTCCGACTTCTATAAAATTACGGAAGTGCTTTTCAGAGATTGATTGATTTGAGCAAAGTAGTAATTTGTTTAAGCAACATATATTATGTGAATAAAAGTACTTTCTAATGTCTATTAATTTGGCTCATGCAACAAATGTGTTTGAGAATTGTCGTGAAAAACAATCATATTTTATATCGTGTCTTTGGTATATTGTGGTCGTTTTTCTTGCAATCCTATCTTGTTTTAAACTGAGCAGTTGTTGACACAGTATAGAATTAAATGTTGATAGTTTGAACCAATTTGAAGATACATAGTGTGACACTCTTTACTAATCCTATATTATTCTTATAAAAAATACTGACAATGTGATATTCTAAATCACCACTATATCAGGACTATACTTTGCAGTATTGACAAAATGCTAACGATCATATTTTTTTGTCATATAAAAAGAAAGCTAATTTTCAATGTAAAAAGCCAATTAACTTCTTTTAGTCGGCGGTACGATCGGTACGTAATAAAATTTTCCGCACTCATATGTATAATTGTACATATATTTTATATTTAATGTTATAAATGACAATGAAAATTAAATACATATTTTTTATATCTGATGTGGTACCCGAAATGTAGGTTTTTTTTTTATTTCACTTATGGTATAAACTTATATTATATTCTATATGTATAGTAAAGTATACCTTGTATATTGTGTATAGTGACTGAAAACATATAGTGTGTATAGGTATTTACATAGTAATTAGTTGTTCCAATTAGATAATAATTTTTGTTCGTTAAACAATATGTTTATGTACACTGTTTGTAAATAATAAATATATATATTATAATACAAAAGCATATAATTAATAAATTAATACATATATAATTTAATTTATAAATTAAAGTGCGACTTTTTCGAAATTTTTCTGGATCGTCAATTTTTGTGTTAAACATTTTTTCATTGATTGTAAAATTATCAGCTTTTTGACATTAATGTTATATTATAATACGTTAAAAATATTATGAAATATTTAAATAATTTTATAGAACATACCGATTAATTATACCACCACATGACATATATACGAAGTGGCATTAACATTTATAATTACAATATAATAAGGAAGAATAATACTTTTATAATGTAATTCGACGTTAGAAAGAAACATTAATTAAAAATGAGCCATGATTATAAATTCCGTTTCTATAGAACTCTTTGTCTATTATTCACCGATCCAATTTTTGACTTCTGCCACTAGTAGTTCATAATTTATGCTGATTCCATCAAATAAACAGCAAAGCTTTTTTTTTTCATTTGATATTGCGTACCGATTGTGATTGTGACGTTGATGACTGCGGTTCAAGTTCATCGAGTATATAACAATTGGTCTGCAATTATGGAAAGAAGTGTTTCCCCATTAATTTACAAGAATGTCACTGATTATTTTACTCTTAATATAGTATTGTATTTTAGAATTGGTTTCCTTGAAGCAATTTTAAGTATGTCAAAAACCTCATTTGACGATTTTCTATTGACCACATATGTGAATAAACAATATCCTTCAAATGTGTGAAAAGAAAAATATCGAATGGAGTCAAACTATTGTCACGTGCTAATTAATTTCACAGTGTAAATGTGTGAATTTTGAAAATTGGTGTTGAAGCAAAAAATAAAAAAACTGCAAATTTTGTTCCTATAACGTGAAGACAAATCCTACCGTCTTAAAATTTCTTACTCGAAGACAACTGCCAATAGAATTCATGTACTGTTAAATTCTTAATCATTAATTACTTATGCAAATCTTAAAACTATAAGAACTATAACAATGAATGGTTGTTGATTCGTGAATACAAAACCATTCTAATTTTTTCGAAGCTATCACATTAATCATGCGTTTATGTATAAATATATACAAAAATATATATATAACAACAATATATTGATTCATAAAATATGTGCAACACTTATAATTTAATAACCGTATGAAAATGATATGAAAATTTTATTTATGACAGCAATTGTATTTAGTATATTCATTATAATCGTTTTTCATATATTATATTACAATATTATGCTTATGTACATTGAGATAGTATATATATATATTACACTCTAATACATATACATTTACAAATAACGATAAATGATAACAATTTAAATAACTATTGGTATACATATAAAGCATAAGCATATAATATTTATGTTTTACCATAAAACATAAATATATATATATATATATAGTTAGAGTGCTTTATATTATGTAGATATGAAAAATGCAAAAGAGGGGTTGTTTATATATGCATATTTAAATATATATATATTTCCTTATTGATTGACTTCTCAGAGACATGCAGAAATGTTATGTTTACATATTTTTTGTAATATCTAAATGAGTACTAATATTGTAACATAGGAAAATATATAATGAAAATGAAAGAAAAGTATATAACATAATATTTTACGATTGGAATGTTAATATAATCATTTATTTCACTTAAATGTTAAGTTAATACAGCGAAACTTTTATATCGCGTATATATGAAAGAGGATAATATAATTACATATTACATTACATTATATGGCATGATGGAAAAAAAACGTTTGCCATTGCAAAATAATCAATGTTTCAGCTTTAATGAGGAGTGGCATTAAAGCTGTAATGGGATTCGCATATGCATATACAGTTTTATTTTATAAATTTATTTTTAAATTCATTTTCCAACCAATTACTAATTTAATAGCGTATTATTTTATAAATTATTTAAATTTTTAATATAAAATTCGGTTGCATAAAATGCAGCAGAGATTTAGCCACATGATAGTTCTACAAAGGATATTTGAGTTAACTTTTTAACTGATATCTTTATTGAATATTAAAGTATATGGACATTTTGCAGTTAATAATGAAAAAGAATGTCCGCATCTCTTGCAGCCTTCAATCTTTTATATGTTCACATAATTGTTGTTTAATTTGAATGATTTGCTCAATTATGTTTTCTTTCAGATGTTGTATAATATAGTTTGAAGATTGTACGCATAAATTTTGCTCTTCAAAAAACCCCATAAACATTATTCTACTGGTGTTAAATGTTAAAATGTATCGTGGGATGATGAATCAGACCACCAATTGGGTCCCTTTCCGTTCGAGCAAACTATACTGTTTGATTTCCATGATGTGAATCAAGCCATTCCGCCACATCACCGTCTTCCGTCATATCCAACATTTGTTTGAATTAAAATATCCTCTTCGAGAAATTATTCAAATATCAATTTTTTCCATTGCATTCCATGTATTGGTGCACCAACATTTTGTTTTTATAAAAGTTTGTGACAAGGATCATAATATCGCAGTCATAGTTCTAAAGGACATTTTTGGAACTTAAAATATGCATGTGTTATTACTTATGCAAAAGACAATTACATAAAACGAAGAAGGTATGGGTATCTCTTGTGGAAGTGAATTAATAAGGAAATTAAATAGAGTTGATGATTGAAGGACATCAAGGACATATCCAGGACCTTTCATAATATGTACATGATCATGGAAAAGCATTAAACCGTAAATTCATAGAATTTTCTATTGACATTTTCTACACCACAGATAAATATTTTATCGTAACAAATCGTAAATGGGATCGATTTAAAAATTGCACAATTTATTCATGATCGTTACGCTATTATTTGTAAGGTAGGAGAAATGTCCCTGATCTCTTTACATAATATTATTTGTAATTCAATTCCTTTTTTTTATATTAAACAACGTATATACTTATATTTTGATAGTTTTCCTAAAAAGGTCATAGCAATTTATCTGATCCTTCAATCGTCAGTTCGATTTAACGTCCTGATAAATTGTCTTTTATAAGCGTTAATTCTTGGGTATTTTCAATAATTATATCCTTAGACAGTCCCGGCAATATTCTTGCTATATACAATTGACAATTCTATTTCAAATAATAAGTATTGCTATATTACATCTATGCTAAATTTCTCACTTTCATATTACCTCTGCTAACAAGTAAATATAATTAGAACGAATATTAACAAATAAAAACTATTAAAATTTGTATAAATATTTACCAGACGTGTATGATGGAGATGTTTTCGTATGATAAAGAGGCTATATAAGTATATGATATATATATATATGGGTTTCACTGTATTATATTATGTTTGAAAATGTTTATACAAATATATATAATTAAATATTGCACGGCGTAATGTTAAATGTTCCTTTAATTAAAAAGAAAAAATAATAAATAATAATAATAATTGTCACATTATATGTTCAAACTTTACTATGCCTTCATTCTATATATTATTTTCTATATAAATATATATGTGTTTACTTATCATCTTACAGCACAGACAGATTAATGACATTTTATGCGATAAATATTAATGATTTCATGCATTTTGTTATAATATTTATATAACAAATACATAAAAAAGAAAAAGGAGAAAGGACATTTATATACAAAAACGCATTATTTAATTTGTAACAATAATAAGTCGTAACTCTCTCTCCCCTTTCATAGTAATATGTTTTTAGAATAATAAAATATATTTTTTTTTATATATAAAGACTAAAAAAATTTGCATATTAGTAGAGGAGACATTATATAAAATTTTTTTATTTAGAATTTATATAATTAAAATATACTGATGAAAATAAAAAGGTAGAACTTTTTCTTATGTATTAATTGTATATTAAATAAACAAATATTTCATATAATGCGTACACAAAAACATTTATGAAAACGGTTTCCTTTCCGTTTACTACGTATATTTATAATATTTGTATATAATAATTATAAGATTTTCAGTTCAGATATTCAATTTTATATATATTTACCTACATTAAATAATTAAATTTTAAATATATAAAGTGACTTTCGAAGAATTTTGATACTATTACATTTTAGTTATGGTATATTAACCCTTTTTTAGTTTTCCAATTCATTAAAATAAAAGGTTTAAATGTTATTTATACACTGTAAATCAAAAACTACAGAGGGTGGTTGTAATATTTTGTAGAATATATATATTATAATTTATTTGGTACGTCAGCAAACTATTCTGTAAATTAAATTTTACTAGATGATCATATAAAAATTATTGAAATGATTATGGGTTTCAATAAAATTCTCTTAAATTTAGTGGAAATCATTTAATTACATATATTATACTCTATAATCTATATTGCATTTATACAAATCAACTGAAAGTACTTCACTATTTTCGGATTATTATTATTATTAATGACACGATATTCTTGTATATACAAAAACAAAAACAGATGAGTCTGTTACCTAGTTAGCTTCTGTTCCATACTTGCCGTCTCATTAAACTTTTGAGACATTTGTAATTGCGCTAAATTCAAAGTATTTACTAATCGTTTTGAATATGTATTATTATGGTTATTTAAATACGCAACACTTTTATTCCATGATAAGCAATACGATAATGAACCAGAAATGATCAACTCCACACATATATATTTCAACTGTAATAACATATGAATTCGATTAAATTTCGTGAATTTGAATTGTAATGCGACCTAAAAGATTTATTGTACCCACCTTCTCCTGACTCCTTGAATGGTGAGTTTCTCACTGCAGTTTCGTTTCCTTAATGAATATAGAGTGTGTTCAATGGTGACACTTCACCTTTGCCCAAGCAATATGATCCCAGGTTATCTTTTCTTTTGCGAATAAGTACTCGACAAATTTTGTGTAGATACACTGGGATTTCTTCTGCAGACATATAACATATTAATAACAAATGGAATGTTAAACATTAATTTTATATTGAATTTTTTTTCTAAATAACATATCGCGACTATCAATTTTGTATTTACACCAGAAGAAATCGAAGCAGTGCAAACAACAATATTATCTGTACCCATTTTGTTGAATGTATTTGTTTGTGCTTTACATGTTAAGTGAACTTCAAATTGTCTATTTATTTCATTTTCAACTAATTTTTGTGTTTCAATATATGGACTCAGTTTAATGGAACACGATTTTCTCGGAATGTATAATAAATATATCATTTATAATCGCATAAGATTTAAGAAAACCCAATAATGACAAATTGATAATAAATTATTGTAGTAAAATGAAAATATATACACGTAATTTCATAAATCATCGATTAGGTGAACGATTTTTCATCATATTTTGCAATTGATCATGGATTTTGTTTGGATAAACTTCAAAATGTCTGATGACGTACATCAGATACGTTATACGCAACGCAGATCGGAGTGACTTGAACTTGTTGAATAACGCTTACATTAGTAAAGTATGCTAATAAGTTTACTTTCATCGTATGTCATTAGCGATATATATATATTTTGTGCAAAATGGAAATGTTGATGCATTTTCCATTTCATATGAACATTAATTGGGAGAAGGTTTTTGTATTTCTTCAGTATTTGAGTTCAATATCAGTATTATCGCATCATCGTTAAGTCATGTTAATTCAAGTTGAAGCAAACTGTATATTCTATAGACAAGGAATAACAATTACTTATTACTATATATTACGCTCATATCTTTATATTAACTTTAACTAAATGTACTTACATTTTAATAGTAATCTATATTATAATTATAAATATATCTTACTTCTTACTTATATATACTTTGATATAATTTGAACACCAATGTACGAATATCTATTATTAATCAGTCAGTCAAATTTATAATATACATATTATTTCAATCATTTATTTAAAAAAATAACATTAATTTTTAATTTTTTCTTTCTGTTTTGGCTTTTGTTCCATTTTTTATAAAATTTATTTGTCTCCAAAGTTTTTAAAACTTTATTTTGAACAAAAAAAAAAGTGTATGTAAAAAAGATAATGTCAATCCGATTTACAAAATTATTGTTATTATGATTTTATCGGTTTCGTAAATACTATATAAAGCATTGTATACCAAAAATGCATATATATAATAATAAATGTATATGTAGCACTTCATTGAACAACCATTTGATATTTTTTTCTTGTTATTGAAAATATATTACACAAAAAGTACCTACATTACTTTTATATGTTTATCTTGTGGAATAAAAGAAATATGCATTTTTGGGTTATGGTAATATATTTTGATGTTGAGTAAATATACAAAAAATTCTAGTAAATAGGGTAATGTAGGAGTACATGCCTTATTTGTATATTTTGATTTTATAAGAGTTTAAAAGTATGCAGATAATTTGTATATACAAGCGTAAGTAATTGCATAGTATATAATTGGTGTAAAATAAATAAATTAACTTTGAATAATGGGAAATGTATTAACTTTACCTGCAAAAATACATAATTTATGGTATATTCTTACTATTTTTGATGACGGTCATATAAGCATAGCATAAATGTTAATGTGCGAAACTATTTAACGTGAAGCAATCCAAAAAAACGCATAATAACTTATTGGAGTTTAAACAGATTTCACCGAAATGATCTATTTCACGTTCGTGGCACATATTTTTGTTGCTACAGTTTTGCTTCAGAAATTTTAATCTGCTCTTATTGTACTATATATAATATATACTTTTTCAATATAAACTAATTATATATTGGTTAGTCGGCTATGATATAGTTCAGGTTTTATCTTAATGTCAGACTATTTCTATAGTATACATATTGCAATAATATAATTGAATCAACTCAGAAAAGATTATTTGAATTAAGTGAATTAAGTACCTCGCGCAGATATTAAAATTTAATAGTTCTTAAAAATAGGACGTTTTCTTTTTGACCATAACATCAACAAGTAACGCAAGAGCAATAAAAGAACATAGGTTGGGTTCATTTGTGCGTTTGTACTAGCACAAGAGGAATAAACAAGACCGCTGATAAATAAATATTATTAAATAAATGAAAATACTGCAGGTAAAGGAAATTCAATTAGCTAGACATTTGTCAGCAGAGAGATTATTGTATAGTTTTTTATAAAATGATATTTCCACATTTTAAAATCTTTATATACTAAACACACAGACATATTTTAACGTTTCAAAAAATGCGGCATCTTTCTTCGAATTACCCTATATATATATATATTTTAGGTGTATATTACATTATATTATATATTTGAAAAATTTTGTTATTACAACAAAATATTACCATAAATTTTATTATTATCAAAAATTCAAAAATCATAACAATATATACCTTGTAATATAGAAATAAAGATGAATGACTATTTATATGTACTTTTGTATTACATTTTAGTTATATTTTTATATTATAATAAAATAATGGCAATGTCAATAAATCATTTTTCTATCGTGTAATTTCTACATAATAATAATAATAATACTAAATAATAATAATATTAATAATATACAATATTTATTATATTTTAAATAAATTCATTGAACAATTTTCATATGTGTTAACAATAATAAGGCATACGTCGGTTGTATAAAAAATATTGAACAAAGAAAAATTATTTCGGATAAGAAAAATTGAAATTACAAAATACATTACTGCAGACAGTTTATGTTATATAAAATACACTCGTATATCATAAACAAAAAATACGTAGACGAATATTTTCTTACACACAAACACATTTATAATATCCAATTATCTATCCTCACTGCAGTGACACATGCATATGGTGTATTATTTTTAAATAACTTTGGTATCTCATTTTCCATAAAGGGAATATATTCGTCTATGTTGTAGACCTCGTTTATGCTCGCCAGCATATGTAAGTATAAAATAATAAGAAAATCTGATGAAAAGATATATTGTATAATAATACGTATATTTTTTCTATGTATATTATTATATATTATATACTATTATGTACATGTCTCCTCTATATACATTATATACAAAAGGTTTTTAATATATAGGTTAGGTGGTATATATATATAGATGAAGTCATTTTGATTGATTGTAAATGGATTTCGATTTTCAAGTGCTTATGTTGAACATGGTTTTTATAATATAAATTTACTTAAAATAATATTAAAGATACATATTTTCCATCCTTATGATTATAAAAAATTTTTGTATGTTGTTAATGATTTGATTACACGTATTTATCTATTTTAATTGTGTGTTAAAAAAAATTTCGTTTACTTATAAAAAACTTATAAGATATATATAATATAATTTCATTATTGATGAATGACATAATAATAATAATAATAATTGAAGTATTTTAAAACATTGAGAGCCAAATTAATTCTATTAAAATTTTAAATACGTTTTTAATTTGTATTGATGCATGCAATCGCATCGCAAGATATAATATTGAATATAGTAAAGAAAGTCTTGCGATGGGATAAAACTATCTAAATCGTGAATTATCGTATTGCAAATCAATTTGCTATCATCCATGAGTTTATTTTACATTTATACATGCGATTCTAAAATCTTATATGGGTATAATGATGTTATGATAGAGTAAATCGAGTTTTGGATAACGTTTCTACATTTGATGATAAATAAATATTCGAATAAGTATTGTTGCAATCATTAGTTTGAATAATTATATACAAATATGCGTTAGGCTAATATTTATGCGGAATTGGACATATTTATTTATTACAATGTAGAATATTCAACACATTACTGGAAACCCCAATTGGATTTTGACAAATTCTTCAGCGTCGTTATACCGGAAGGCGTAGGTTGGTATTATTGTACATACGAATTACTAAAATTCTGATCTTTACTTACACATATGATGAATTAAAGTTGGATGTAATAAGAAGTGAAATAATATATTATATACTAGAAGAATTATACAGAAGCTTATATAGACTGCCTAACTGCTGTATTGTTCTTTATACTGACATATATACACCATATGCTTATGGTACCAACTTCAAGCAAATAAAATCGATTTGTGTACGGCAAAATAATTCGAGACATCCGCGTCAACATAAGGTCACACTTTTTTGGATGTCATTGTGATGTGATTAGGAACATAAAAACAGATGAGCCATATCCGAACTGAACTCAATATAGTGTGGATGAACTGTTGGAATTTGCCCATACATCTATCTATGGTCAAGATATTTAATATAGATGAAATCTCTATATAGCAGCTCAACAAAAAATATGTTATACCCAACCGGATGATCATACTCTTACCATATTTCGAGCTGTAATTTGGCATTGGGTAACCCGTTGTTATAACTATAAATTTGTATATTTCATTATTTCTACTATTGAACTGGTGATGGTTCAGTGGCGCCAACACTGATTAAAACGCATGCCATTCGGTATATAGTAACGATTTCGATTCCCGGTATATTGATTTTAGAAAACAATTGGTCTGTATTTTTCTATCATTTGGTTTATTTATCAAATGAGGAAACCATATAGTATGTTTGAAAATGTGGTATTATTATTGTATGATGTTTAAAAAATATAAGAATGTCTCTCTATACGGGCTATTTAATTATATAAAAGGTGAATTGAATAAATAAAGACTCTGTAAAATAATAATTTGTATAGATCAATTGGTAAATTGCTAAAAATTCACAAATATAAGGAGTAATTTACTACCAACATGACTGTGTAATGTTGATGCCTTCGGATTAACACGCTATAAACTTGTTAATTGTTACACTCGTTCACACAAAATCATAAGTTTTACAACAAAAAAAAACAATTTAATTTAATTAATGGCAGAATAAATATATAAAAATATTACATTCACATTAGATACTATAAGTGTTTTTTTTTCATGTACATTCGTGCAGCGTATACGTATCAAACAAAAGGGTTAAAGGTTACAGCCTATATAGTTTAAGTAAAACGACATATTTCATATTTATAATATAATATACATTATTTCTAAAGACATATGTATTTGATATGATTTGAATTATTAAATGATGCTGAACTATTATTATTGACAACATACCTTTTACCATTACAAATTTTATTGTGTAATAAATAATACAAATTTTACGTGTTATATTTATTCACAATAATTTTAAAGCGAATATAAAATATAAAAATCAAATAAATATGTTCGAATATACAATAAAAATAGTTCCACAACTGCTATGGTATTATTTTTGTTAAAAATTTAAAAATATACCTCATCGATTTGACCTTATTTATTGGTGGTGTTAAGAAATGCCGAATGTAAATTGCGTTCTTATTATAATAATATAGATTACATATGGTATACGAGTATATACTTATTTGCCTATAATATACCTAATATAATATACTATTAATAAATAATATAATTTCAAATATTACTGAAATTTCTATGTATATATTTAGCGCGCAAAAATTATATTACATGCGCCGCCTATATAAATAATTATAAAAAAAAAAATGTTTGTTTAGAATATTATAGATATCATAAATATATGTACAAAAATATATGATATAGGTTATAATAAATAAATATAATAATAAATATGCGAAATAATGACGCATAAAATAGCTTAATTATTATATTTATCGCATAACTAAAATATACTATACTGTATCAATTTTAATATTGTGCATGACATAATAATTTATACAAAATATACGATGTCAAGAGTGTGTTGTATAAATGCTATAAAATTATTTAATAAGATCAAAATATCAAACAAATTTAATTCTCATATATATATAAATTCAAAATTCAACTAAAAAACAATACAATTTCTTTGAAGATGTGTGTGTGTGTGTGTGTGTGAGGCTGCTGCGGTCATTTGTACAAATGAACCATTTGATAATTTTAAAAATATATGTCTATATGCATATGATCTAACTTTTGAAAATGAAATTATATATACTATAAAATAGTTTTATAATATGTATAAATAAGTACAGTGATACAAAATATTATTCAAACGTTATTTTTAACAATGTGTTGCTATTTTTCCACATATGGTATAAAACAAAAAAATATTTGAAAACTATTTAAATTAAAATTAAAACAACTCTACACATAAATTTAGATAAAATATTAGTCTGTACACTTAATTTGCCAATTGGCAAATGAATATAATAAGTATTTTGTATACTATAAATAACAAATTAATGCTTTCATTCCGTTTGAGTAAGCGGCAGCAATCAATAATTTAATATATGATTCATTATACTCGTCGTCTGTACTTTTAATTTATAATAATAATAAATTTATAGTTATTATTTAGTTATAGTCCTATATTTATAAATTATTGAATCCATATGTGTGGAATTTTATTATGTTCTATTTGGATGAGTAACCTGATTGTATTAGTTTTGTGTACATATAAACGGTAAATGTTAAATTATGGTATAGTACATATGTACTCAATCAGTATAGGTATAGTATAACTTTTAACCCAAATTATTGATGTGAATTTGACACAATTCTGTATATAAAAATATACAAGAAATTAATATTAAAACCCAAAAGGAAAAAGTACTATATAGGGTAATTGAAAAATCTGTGTAAGGGTTTGGTTAAGAGTTATTATTAGCAGAAATTGGTAACATATAATATTATACGAGCTTTTGTCATATTCCTTTTAATAAAACTAATTATTTTTTCTCTCTATATTTTTCATTGTAAATAATTTAAGAAAACAATTATTTTAATTTGTCATAAATATGTGAGAAAAACGTACCTGAACAAATAATATATTGTATCACTGTGCCTAAGATGACATATACAAAATGTATAGCAAATTCATTTATACAATTCGGTCATGTTCTATATATTGTATATATTTTGATAAAGTAACAAATTATATAAAATTATAAAACTATATAGAACAATTTGTGCATTTGACACATTTATTAATTTTATAGTCGCTTGTAATATACACTACATATATATATATATTGTAAACCCTCTGTTTCGTAATAAATCGGAATGGCTATTTAAATCATAGAACACGTATAGGACCACCTCTTAGTTTTTTTGTGATTATGTTTTGTGAACGTTCCTCAATAAACTGCCAAAATTTCATGATATTACATTCAGTAGAAACAAAAATACAACACATAAAGTTACAGCTGTTTTTGTGCGTTGGTCGAAATATAAAAACAAATAACCAACATTAAATTTTGTTTTAAAATTGATCGACGTACACCGCGGTTCTCAACAGCATTCCAATCACACACATAAAAAAAGTCATTTGATTCAACTTGTTGAACGTGCAAATCGATGTATTTCAGGCGATGGAGTTTATTTTGAATAAATAAAATGGTTTTTTCGAAAATTTATTATTTATTTTTGTGTATTTTTAATCCATTCCGGATTATTATGGGACTGCTGAGGTTGTACAATAGCATATAAAAGCGATCAAAAATTTAAAAAAAAATCGAAAATTTTTATATTAAACAGAAAACTACACATTTTTATATATGGGAAAAATAACAAATAAACATTGGAATTAAATTATTGTATAATAATACTATATAATAGTATTTTGGTTTTTTTTTTTAGATTGTTATTACACTTACCATGTCCAATAATATTACGTGATTTTGTAGTAGTGTATGTGTATACTATTTACGGATTAAAAATTCCATACAATTGCACTATTATTTTAATAGATAAAATTGGTGAGGCGTGATCTAAAATATTCCAATTAATTATATAATATCTCCTTGGATTACTGAATACAAATACTAAATTGTATTTATATTAAACATTTAAACAGAGCTGGCAGCGCTATACTGATGGAAATAAAGCGATACTTACCAGTCTATAGCATTTTAAGGAGTTTTTTTTTTAACATTTTAGACAAATTTAAATTAATTTTCAATATCTTTTTTATATTGAATTGAAGAAATTTTTAAAATCGCTTTTCATATATAACCAACTCAAATAGTTTATGCGACATTGACCAAACGGACAATGGGTTATTGGTTACTGAATGTAATTACTGGAAGCTTCAGTAAAAGACTTTTTGCTATACCATTCTATACCACTTCATCATTAAATAAATTAATGACTTTTACACGAGAAATATTTTAAATTTATTGAATCTATTTTAATATTCATTAAAAATAATGCTCGTAATAATAATGAAACATCAAACAAAAAATTTGTCACTTTAGAATCTATATATAGTCTTCTGATTATACACTGACTCTTTGTACAAGATAAATGTCAAGATGTTATCTGAATTATTTTTATCTCACTCCTCGTCACTGGAACAAATATTATATAGTAATTTAGTACTATTTTCCTAAACATTATACCAACTGCAAGCAGTATAGTGAAAGAAAAATTTATTATTATTTTCGTATAAACTCGGTTACTATATAAATACACATAACTATTACACGTACTTAAGAAAGAATTCGTATATATGGTTTAATTTAAATGAAAAACTATTTATATAATAATAATTGTATATAATGTCTATTTGTATATATGGTATATTTACAAAAATATGTATATACTCATACAATTAGATTTATTTTTAAACAAAAAACTATTACAAATAACTTTGTGGTTTTCATCGTGCCATCAAATTTGTTTATATAATAATAGAAATTCTTCTTTCAATTTTTTTTAACATTTATATGTATTATATGGAAATGGAAAGAACAAAAGATGCAAAATGTATTATAATATTGCGTAAGATATACTATTGCTTAAAAACAATATATTGTATGTGATGAGATATACAATAAATTGTAATATGGGTTAAAAAATTTCGGATTCGAGCGGCGAAGGTATATTTGTTGATAATGACTCGCGAAGCACACATCAAAGCTTTGTATGGCCTATAAATTGTATGACATTCTGAATCGCCTAATGCTATAATGGTATACAGCAATAAATTCATATAGTAATTAAAAGTGCAATTTACGCAATTTAAAATGTTATCTCCCTGAAAGGTGAAATATGATAATAATAAAATCTTTTTTTATATATTTCAATAAAAGGTAAAGTCCTAGTCAGTAGTAGCTCAAAAAAAAAAAACAATAAGGTCGTAATATGTAATATAAAGTATAAAGTAATATAAAATAATACAATATATAAAAAATATACAATATTTTAGACACTGAAATAAAACGGAAACATAATAAGGAAAACTATATTTATTATTTTGTATTAAATTTCCATAATTTTAAAATCAAAGATTTGCTATATTACACCAATTTTCTGATTCAATAAATTCTTATTAGTTATTTATGTGTTTTATGAATTGAAAGAAAAATAATATATATATATAGAGTACGAAGGTAGTCTAGAAAATTCTAGACCTATAACAATAAATGACAATTTTTGTTGACGTGAATTATATTTTATTTAGCAATAAAATCTCCTGAAATTTCTTTTATAACAATATCATTTATTTTCAAAACTTATTCCGTTAATTCAATAAAATAATACACAAATATACAAAGATCATCTTTTTTTTTTTTTTTAAAGAAAAACACGTTTATTTTGGAAATAATATTTTATTGAATATAATTACCATTGTTAAGTAAAACCCTATCTCAATTTTTTGACAATTTATGAATACTTTAACATAAAATTTCTATTTTTGGATGTCTTCATAATTGTGGAAGTGCCGTGCACAAAGTCCATGTGCCATCTATCTTAAAAATTGGTATTCTAATGGAGCAACATGTTGTGAATAAGGCGGGTGTGAAAACCCACCCCATCGCCAAGTGAGGACGAGAATTGCATTGTGTGATCTGCCTTAATAAAAATTGATTTTATTTCTTCTTTAAAGTATGGCTTTTCTCTCATGAATTTTTCCATTCATCCAATTAGATTGCAAATATATTTATATTTACACACCTTAGTAAAAAAAAAAAATAACTAACATTTCCTCTTGGTGGATTGGTCATATTTGGTGCACTTCCATACATTGTTTTGAATGCTTATTTTTGCTGTGGTGTAATGTAGCGAAAAAATTTCTGTTCAATTGTTAGGAATAGCGATAGCCATCTTACACAAATCCTTTTTGTGTGTATCTCTAAATGCAGAATATTTCCATTTTGTTTTTTTGCAATGCCTATATGATTTCGTAGCTATTTGAAGCACTTTCACTCGTCGATCAACTAATGCCATTAATTTTTTGAATTATTGGTATGTTGTTCTGGCGGACCTCTGCAAGGTTTGTATTACCCGATTTAAAAAAGGGGGGATAAGTTTATACATCCTTATACAATTTTTACAAATTTTTATTGAATTTCTGTTGGTGTTAAACCATCTAAAAAAAAGAACAAAGATTACTGCACGATATTCTATTTTTTCCATAATAATTAACGGATGAGAAATAAAATTTTACATTAGTGTTTTTTTATTTAAAGGATACGGAACTTTAATTAAATACAATTATGGATTTTTTTCACAATTTCTAACGAGAACTATTCAGACAACATACGTATAATATAATATATAGCTATAGTTTCTGATATACTATCAATTAATTTAATTTTGTAATTTATTGCTTATAATTTTAAATTGAAAATTATATATATATATAACCGAGTTTATTATGTATATAATAGTATAATATTATAATATATGAAAGAAATATGATACATATCTAATAGCAGTGGCGAGCGGTGAACATTCGTATTGGGTAAACGGAAGAGAAAGATTAAATTGCAGAAAGTAAAACAAATAATAAATAAATTCATTCACATTAAGTGATATAAAAAAATTTGATTTTTGCTGTTTACATATAATATATGGCTAAAATGGAAAATCTGTTTCTCTTACTCTTTGTTATGGTAATTGCCATTTGTACAGTATATACTCTAGAGACCAGCCTCTTGAATGTATTTCAATTGATCCACTTCACAGCCACCCAAGCAGTATGTTAGGTTTTCTGCAAAAAGTACAGATAAATGCCTCATATTTTTAATGAGTACATTCTTTTAATGAATTGAAGCAAATTTTATAATATATGTAAAATACATAATTGTTGAATTTGTTATATATAAATTAGTTTGGGTCTCAGTGCTTACTCTGCTGCCGTGGACCACTCGCCACTGAAATATATAGTTATATCTTATATATTAGGTATATAAGCATACTCGTAACATAATATATTAGAAAGAAAGTTATAAATTTTAGTATATATATATATATATATATAACTTTTACTAATATAATTGAACTTACTATATATACATTTACAAAATATTATATATTATTAGTTATAAAGTTTAGTTAGACTTTACAAAAAAAAAAAACTATTTCTCTGTGTATGTGTATACATGGAATAATACAATACATAATTTTGAAATAAATTGTAAACTTTTTGATGACGCATCAATGAACTTATTTATATGATTTTAATGTCGTCACCACATTACTATTTTATTTATATAGACAAAATATGTAGTACACACATTTGTAATATATAAATTTTTGTTTAATAATATTACGCATGCGTTTTTATATTATGTATAGCATTATATTGTGCAAATTTGCAATATAGTAAATAACATATACAAATAAAAATGTTATATACAATAATATATAGTATATAGTTTTTCTTTTACAAATTATATTATTGTTGTTGTTGTTGTAGTTGGTTGTAAATTGTCTTTTCATTCATAGTATTTTCTGGTGTAAAATGGTTAGCAAGCAAGTTGTTATCATCGTATATATGGTATTGTATATAATGCACTTCATATATATATATATATATATACCACCTATTCGTATATATTGTTCATTATGTATACAAACAAAACATTGTGTATATAAAAACAAATATAGATAATAAAGTATATATAAATAAAATATAGCAAATAGTATATACAATAATATATAAAATATATATTATAGGCGAGTGTACTGTATAAACTGTTGTTGGGGAAAAAAGCTTTTTCTTATATACATATTTATATATACATATTTGCATTACATATACTTACACGTTATATTTCACATAATATATATATATATATAAGTATATTTTACTTGAATGATTCGGTGTTAAGAAGAGTTAAGTTCAATTGGATATTTATTTTGTATTGTTTGTTAGTATTTAAAATTTCGTTGAATAGTAATCCTCGTGGATGTGAAATATTATGTTTATTTTAATTTTTAAAATAAATTTTGTTTGATTGTTTAAAAATTTGTATTTTTTTTTGATTTTTTTTTTTTAACATATTAAATACGAATATATAATAATATAATAATATAGGTATATAAATAAACCGAGGGGGGGGGGGGGCGCATTCGTTAATTTTTTTGTGTGATCAAAAATAATAAATCGAAAAAATAATATGTTTAAAAAAGAAATTATAATTTCACATAAAATTAAAAAAAATAAAAAAAATATTTATTTAAATATTTTTGTTTATGTTAATTAATGTTAATTTTATTAACAAACATTAACTATTTATATAAAATGTTTAATTATTTTATGTGTGCGATGTGTTTTTTATTAATTGTATTTAAATAAATATTATATGTTATTTAAATATTAAATAAATAAATATAAATAAACTATAAATTATCAATTTTATTATTATTATTATTATTATTATTATTATTATTATTATTATTATTAATAATATTATTTTTTGTAATAACAAAACATAAATTTTCGCCACTATAATTTATCAAATGTGTGTGTGTAGAAATTGATAGAAAAATTTAAAAAGAACTATATAAATAATATTAATAATACAAAATAATAATAATAATAATAATAATAATTTTGAAAATATTTATGAAAAAACGATTTTTTTTGTATTTATTTTGCATAATATACTCGCGCATATATTTCTTAAAATAAAAATTGTTTATGTTATTAAAAAAAAAATTGTTGAATAAATAGAAATTATATCTTTCATTATTATTTTTATGGATCTATATTATAACATATAACATGATAATAAATAAAGTTAATTAACTATATATATTTTAAATAAACGTATTATTATTATTATTATTATTATATAAATAATAATATATATTTATAGTATATAAATGGGTATATATATATAGTTAATGGCATTATTTATATATATATATATAATATGTTATATGTTGAGTATATGCGTTTATTAAAATTGACATGAGTTAATAAAATTTTGTTGTGTTGATGTAATAAAGTTAGATGGAAAAAAAAAAAATAAAAAATAAAATAATAATTCAATCATTCCATTAAATCTATATCCGCTTAAATTACGTATTGTATGTTATGTATAAAAACACATGTAGATTCTTAAATGTAATTAAATTATATTGAATCTCGTGCTATAAGTAGTTTTTTAATAAATTTAATTATAATCACTTTTTTTTTTCATATTTGTAATATTGGCATCTGAAAAACTTTTTCTATATATAACATAAAATTAAATATTGTTCTTTATATATTATACAATATATTCTAGATCTATAATATATACCTATACCAATAGAAAACAATTAAATTTTTGTATTTATTTTAATTAATTAATAATATTTGTTTACATAACAATCTTTCGTTTATTTATCTTCCTGTGTGTGCTCTATAGATATACCACGTACTCTGCTTTGTATTATATGTTTTTAGATTTTTAAAGACTATCAAAATTATTATTTGTAATAATTTAATGAAAGTAAAAATATACAAATTAAAAATTATTATTTTAATAGTAAATTTATTGTTGGTTTGGATATAAATAGTAAATTTCTATTTCTTTGATCTTTATTACAAATAATAATACAAAAATACAATTTTTAATTGATGCATCGTAATATTATTCTTTCTATTGTGATATATAAAATATAGTATAATATAGTAAAATATAGTATAATATATATGTTAATCTTAATATACAGGGTGTACACACGAGTGATGCGCATTCCTGTCGTGCGGGGGACATAATTCTAAGTCGATATTACTAAATAACATTTTCCGATTTGGTGCTCTGTTTTCGAGATACATCCCTAAGAATTTCTCTCGCGACAGTCCATCATGAAAGTACCAATAACTGCGAAAGTAAGGTAAATACAGAAAATTTATATTAGACCGAATTTGTAAACAATTAAATTTTGAATTAAAATGTGTTATACATTTTTTTATAACTTGCTTCAGTTTCAACTTATTGAATAATATAATTGAAAAATAACTATGTTTTCTCAAAAATTTCGAACTAAAATAGAATTTTTTTAAAAATCTAATGGCGCAACATATAATTTTTATATTAAAAAAGTAAAACTAAATTATTTCGCTACAATTTTGTAAAATATTTCATTTAGCTATGACTAACAGTTTAAAATGTATTACATTTTTACAATTAGCAATTAAAAAATGTGTATTTTATTATTGTTTTTAAGGGAATGTTCATCAAATATTGTTAAACAAAAATCATTAACATATTAGCAATTAGTGCTTCCGATCCACACATTACTTTTTTTTTTATAGCTTTTATTTCGGCATCTAGGAGCTATTTATAGATTCACGCATTATTTGTTTTGAAAATGATATTATATTTAATTGGACACATATTGTTAGGTAATTGCATTTGTATAGTTTGAGGAATCAATACCATTTAAATTTCACACTTGATTTAATAATATTTATTTTTGATTTTGCTGCAATTATTTTCTATTTTTTTTTTCTTTGATAAATGTTAATTTTAATTGCTATCAGCATCTTTGTAAATTGTAAGTGTCTATACTTTGTCATCTTTTATAGTAAATTCATTGCAAGTGTATTTCGATTTTTTCTTTTAAGTATCTGGGTCTCTACACTGTATAGATCTAACACGAACGCGATTATCAATAATTATATGTATAGTAAAAATTGTGGAAATTATAGAAATTTTGTTTGACTGAAGTAAAAAATTAGTTAATCTAAAATTTTTATCTATATTTCTTTTTAAAATGTTTTTAAATTGCTATTAAAATCGGGTATCTGTTTGTGTAGGTATTATAGTCTTACTTAAAATTTAAGCGAATGAATTTTAAACTATAAATTCGTATTTTAAAGTTTATAAAATTTAAAGATAGAAGAAACAGCAATAATTATTTAATATACAGAGTTTACTAAATACAGAATTTATTAAAGACAGACTCGACTGGATATTCTATATTACATATTTGTATATTTTAGTACAAAAAATTAATAACAATTAATATAAAATAAAAAATTTAGTAATTTTCCTGATTTTCTAAGCATAATTATGAAAAATGTAAACGCATGAGTTCAGAAATAGTTTATAATTTGTTTTGAATGATATTTCATTAAATATGTTGATTTTGTATATGTAACTTATGATGGGTATAGGGTACCGCATGAGCTAAAAATTATTTACCTCGCTATTCCATTACAAATTGTTTTTATAATTACATGTCCATGCTATTATAACCACCGGGTGGTATATGCGTGCGTGTATAACTACAATAATGCAATAAAATACATATTAGTATTAAAAAATATTTTAAAAATATTTTAATTATAAATAATTACATTAATTTTGAAATAAAACATATTTTTAATCTAATAAATATCAAATATAATCTGTAGTATTATTTAAATAAAAAATATTCTCTATCACTTATTTTATATAATTAATATCATTTTGATTGAAGTATATTAATAGAAAGCATTTCTCCAAATAAACATACAGCTAAATAAAATTGAAATTCTGATAATATTTATATATTATTCTATTATACCGCCTGCATAAACAGTTCATTTAGTTCAATAATCTTTAAATAATCTAAAAATTAATTCAATTAATGCAGTATAAATAAATTATAAGACTAAATATAAATTGCACACTCTTATTCTTTCACTTAAAAGATTGACACATTTATACGCAAACAAATTCTTAATTATATATATATATACGTGTACACTTTAATTTATAAAGAAATATACAAATTTATACTATACTGTTTTGAATATAATCAACACATAATTTATTTAATTTCATAAAATCCTTAAAATAACAAAATTTGTCACATTTTCCAAAAATATATACATAATAATTAAATTCATTTTCTTGGTATTGTATAATAAAATTAATATATATACTAAGAACACATATTTAACAGAAAATGAAATGAGCGATAAAGAGATCAAGGTTAAAGGGAACATATTTTATTAATTCGTATTTAAAATTAATTTACATATACACATTATTTACAAATGAAATTATAGTGCATGATGTGATTAATAATACATATTTTAAAATATAAAAATAAATAAATTTTTATAGTTAATTAAAAGTGAATAATAATATTATAAATAAATAAATACAGTGTGAATATATAAATCACAAATGATAAATTCTTTGGCTACGTCATTTGTTAAAATAAATATAAATAAATGTACGTGTTGTATGTGTGTGTGATAGATAAATAATTTTTAGTGATAAACTGAATTTTGTTTATTTATTTTTTCAATACGTATGTTAATTGTTATTATTCAAAAACTAAAAATTTTGTTTTTATAATCATCTTCATCATAACTCAATTACATATTAATGTGTCCAATGTAATTGATCACCCCCAAATTTATCAAAATCATATTGATAATGTGGGGGGTGGGGTATCATCATCTGTTAATTTATCCATAACAACAACTATATTAAATACAATATTAAATTATACATTATCAACGACATCACTACAATCAACGTCAGCAGTTGAAGCAGCATCAGCAGTAACAACAACTACAACAACAGCAATAACCACAACACCAACAATACCATTAATAAATAATTATGAAAATACAAATGGAAATTTTACACATAATTATGGGGTACCACAAATACCGTCTTACATTCGGACTACTTCTATGGTATTTTGTGTTACTATAATGATATTGGGTGTTATTGGAAATATTATGGTATGTTTCTTTTTTTGATGGGAATTAATTACTTTTAAATTAAATGATTCAATAATATGTATCGAATATATTCATGAGCAGCAATATATTGTTTTTTCTTTACAACACAATACCATTCGTTATTGGCCAAGATATGGATGTAGTTCACAAATTCTAAGTTGTTTCCAAGGTTTTTTTTTTTATTAGTCTTAACAAAAACGGAAATATTGGAATGCATTGGAAAAACATCGATTAGAATTTTTTTCTATAGTTAAAAAATATGTAATTTATTAATTAAACAAAAATTTTAATATAAAATAAAATAAAAAATTAATTAAATAAATATTGTGGAAAAAAAAAATGTAATTTACAAAATTAAAATATTATCAAATGTTTTGAATTTATTTAAATTTCAAAGTTAACATATGCATTGGTTTAAGAATTATAATACCGCAGAGAAAACGTCGTCATGTATTATTCCTATATGCGAGAAAATAACTTAAATTTATAAAATATTTTGGTAAAATTTTTTGGGCATATCTTGGAAACAATTTACGTTCATATAAATTGTTATACACAAAAACCAAAAATTAGGATTATATTTCTTGGAGGAACTGTTGGAAAATTGGGAAGTATATCGGAATTTCAATATTTGGAATTCTGATGGTTATCCAACTCATTTCTTATCAATTTCTGGGAATCGCCCATTTGAAACATGCATTAATGCGCGTTAATATAGTTTTATGTCATGTTCCACTTTAATATTTCTGATCCAAATAACAAATATATGAACAAAATAAACTATATTTATATTTACCAAAGAAAATGTAAAATGCAAATTACATATTTCCGTTTATATTGGTTCAATTAAAAACACTTACCTAACGTTTTGTTCGCAAAAACACTTATGGGAAATAATTTTCCTGTATAATCAATGTACTGAACGACGGATTAGTGGATATGAAATTTCTCACTATTGATTCTATATAATTACCAATGAATACCATGTAAACTGAAGTAATGTCAATATATTGATTAATTATATGAATATCTATATTTAAATAATAATAATGAGTTTATTTATTTATAAGATTATTTTTGATTTCAAAAAATTAAATAAATATGTTTCCTTTAATATAATATTAATATTTCTGAAAGTTGCCGTCTGAACTTATATTTTATGGAGATTTTATGCAGAATTTGTATCATAATATTCAAAAATAAAACATTCAAAAATATTGCTCAAAAATAAAATGCAATCGTTGGTACTGAAATTTCAAATAATCAATTTGTAACTCTTAAAAATGTTAAATATAAATCAAGCTTTTACTTTTTTAGCTTTTACATTCAATCTTTACGGCTCGATTATAGCCTATTTTTATTATTAAAATATCATTTGTGGCATATTTTTGTTGAAATTTTTACTACTGATTCGGCATTTAAAATATGTATACTTTTAATAGTTTTGGTTTTAAGAGTAATGTTTTTATTAACGTGTACTTGAAAACATTGCCCATTGTGTATCGATAAGATCTATTGGAACTTAACCATAATTTATTTGCAACAACATCCTTATAAATCATGTTGGAATATAAATTCTCATAATTTAATAAATATATCGCATCAAATCATTCATCATATAGTTATTATCTTGTGACTACACTAATGTCCAAGGGTAACAAAATATATGGTATAGGCAGGATATTCGTTGTAAAAATAGCAATACTTAAGTACTCATCATAAATGAATGCCCGTAATTTAAACATTTTTAATAATAATAATTACATTATTAATACACAAATTATATTTTTATTTGAATATATTACTCATTTACTAAATTTCCTATTACATCTTTATACAAAATTTAGCCTTATTATTATAACGTATATTTTTTTACAATTATATCTCAATAAAATTATGGAGCAAAATTTAATATAAAATGCGAATGTGAATGCGTTACATATATGAAATGAAAAATTTATTAATGCATATGATGTATAAGTTCATATTAATAATTAATATTTTATTACCATAACGTACCTATATGACATTTCAATTTATCCTTATTATATTCTATATGTGTGCATATTAACTTGTTTAGGATATGTAATAATTTGTTTTAGCAAATTTTATCACCTTTGTGATTCATTTATATTAAATTAAAATAATTGTGAATTTTTATATACCCATACCACATTTTATATACAGATTAACAGATTTGTCATGTGTTGCCAAACCATTACTATATGCAGTCAAGTTGATAAATTACTCCCCGTATGGTGGTGCAAAACAATTTCCATCAATTGATCTATAACATAATTATTGGTAATTTTCCATAATTCCATTATTTGAATACATGACCGATTAACCCAACATTTGCAATATATTGCTTATTGTTATTTATAATGGAAAATTTTTACCGAAAAAATATAATTTTCGTAAAGCTATAAGTTTTTTTAATTGCAAAGAAATTTGTCACTGAAATTCATAGTTCCTTATAAAAAAAAATGTAGGTTTTAAATTTGTCGATAAGGCAATATTGCTAGAGAAAGGATAAAAATTATAGATGGTTTAGTCTGCATTAATGTTGGATGGGAAAAGGCGAGTGTTGATTACAATTCTAACGATTTATACCAAAAATATAACCTCATGTTGTTCTATATGAAATATCTATGTGCATAATTTAGCATTAATAGAGGAGTTTTATTTTTGAGAATTAATGTATAGGTTTTCACATATAGTTATTTCGATTTAAACCTCTAATCGAACGAAACTATCTTTCAAATAATAAATAATTAAATTATTTCATATTTTTAAATTAGTATATTTTTGAAAAATTTTTTTTTAAGAATTAGTGTATTTAAAATATAAATTGCTTGATATTATCAATACTATTGATTCATTTATAATATTATATAATATTTGTATCTAAATATTTATAAACAATACTATTTCTTTGTTCTGTTACAGGTACCAATTGTAATATTAAAAACGAAAGATATGCGAAATTCAACAAATATATTTTTAACAAATTTAAGTCTTGCCGATTTATTAGTATTATTAGTTTGTACACCAACTGTTTTGGTTGAAGTTTATTCAAAACCTGAAACATGGGTATTGGGAAAAGAAATGTGTAAGTGAAATATTTAATTATTTTATAAAATATTTATTTGTAGAATTTATTTATATCTATATTGATAATTTTTGTTAGGTTTATTTATTTTTTTATTTTCTATAATGCGTAGAATATGAAATTCGATTAAACAAATATTTACTCATATCATAAAATATTTTTATAGTTATTATTATTATTATTATTTTTTATTTATCAAACAAATACGATCATATGGTGATGGTGGTCATATATATGAGTAATATAAAAGAGTCTACGCAAATATATATGCATATTTTGAGCTCCAAGTTAAAATAAATATTATGATGTGTGAATTTATATGAAATAAAACCCTTTTTTTCATTTTTACATTACATACAATATATTATTATAAATATTATATATATACGAACGAGTATTTGCATCCACAGATCGCACACATGCGGTATTGAAATTCATACATTGAATTTTATTATATTATAATATATAATCTATTTTATATATATATTTAGATATAAAGTGAAACGTATCAATAGGGTGTTTTTGATAATCACAATACAACATAGAAAGAACACACAAAAAATATAATGAAATGCAATTGTTTTATTTAATAATAATCATTATTTGAGAATATTATCTATAGTAAATGTATACCAAAGCTGTTACATATAGCGCATTTGTTCAGTTTTTTCAACTATTTGTTATACATATACCGATTTTTGTAGTTTAAGTATTACAATTGTAATATGATTTTTTTAGAACCACATATTATTGTCTATTGCTCTGTAATTATTACCATATACCATAACGGCACCTCTATCATTATTTCGAAAGTTATATACCTATTCTGAAGTGGTAAACGTTCCATGATGCTTTTTCAAAGTATATTAAAAAGAAATATATAAATAAATAATATGTAAGAGTGACTTTAGAAACGTTACAGTTATCGTTATCGAAAAGTGTATCATTTAAATAAAAAACACCCTATATATGATTTTATTCATAAATTTATGTTATTTTATATTATTTAGAATTTTTCAATAAAAAAAATCCTTTAAATCCCATTTTTAATGCAAGACAAAATTTATTTTATATATGTTAAAATTTAAAATATTATAGATTTTTACTATATATCATACTACTATTTATATTGTATATGTAGATTATGTGTCTGTGATAAGTTGTTTAACATGAAAAAAATAAAAACACAAACAAATTTATTGCATATATAGTAAGTAATAAATATTTTTCAATTCCAATATTATAAATATAAATATTATAGTCAATCATGATGTGTGGCAATACCATGTATAATTTAATTGTTATTAAATTTTGTGTCTGTATTCTATTTTCCAAATATAGTTATTATCATATCACTTTATATTTTATATTGTTATACGTAAATTTGATCATCAAAATTTATTGTATGTGTACAACACCGTCTAGCCGAAAAATAACCGAAATGGATTAACGATAACCATGCAATTACAATATAGTTTTTTTTAGAAATTAATCTTTATTTTCAGCGTTTTTATTGATGCATCTTTGGAAATAATATCAACTTTGTTATCAGTCAATTGATCGTGACTTTGAATTCACCTTTAGTAAACCACATTTTGCAGTTAAAATCTCATTAATTATTGTTTCGTTTGGTATATAATAAGTTTTATTTCCATATAAAACTCACATAAATGTTTCTTTTTCGAAATATACATTCACTTTTTTTATGCGTTTTATTTGGTAATCGTTGTTGATCTGACGGTCTGGCAACGTTTATCATCATCCGCTTGTTACCTTTTGGATTTGTCGATGCCATTCAAGAAATTTTTATTTTGCGGATAAAAAAATTATCACCATAAGCGATTTTACGTATTTCAAATATTTATCAATTTTATAATAATTATACATTTTTTGACACAAAAAAACTATCACTTATATTATTTTCTTTTCTCGAACAAAATTGCAGCATTTAAAAATGTTGAATTTTATAAGTTTTTTTTAGCTGAAAGTGCAAATTATTGATTGAGATTGAGATTGGAACAGAAAAAAAGGGCAACTTATTTTTATTATTCAATTGACTTAACACAACACACGATTGTGTTCGTGCGTGTATCACTTCAACTTTAATTTTTATAGTTAAACGTATTTAAATCAATTGTATCGTTTCATTCCTTTTTTGTTTTTTATTTTGTTGACACTTTTACAAGTCAATACAAGTCTTGCATCGACAACAAAGGACGATGCAGTAAATGCAACATTTGCAGCTCAAAAAATTTTAGAAAAGAAAACCAAATATTTTTTATAGTTTTTTTTCCAGAATAGAAAATGCTATTAATTGTATTGTATTTTGATTTACACTGTACGAAATCTATCATAAGACTTTAACGGCAATCAGCAGCCAATAGATAGAGGGCATTACCAGCCAAACCATATATTAGAAGCTCATTCCGGTTATTTTTCTGTAATTTGTTTGCAAGTATGGATATTATCGTGTATAATTTTTCGTATATCAATCGATCATATATATTTAAAAAAATAAAATAAATTTTAATGTTTATATAAATATATTTAAAAGCAACATTGAAAATAATCTTCATTTCTGTCTGTAATTTAACAATCTCTATTTAATTTATGTATACATAAGATATGTTTATATATTTTTACACCACATAATACACGTATAGAAAATCGAATTAAATGTTTATTCCTTATAAAATATTATACTGTAGTTTATAAAACTATATACATTTTGTGTACATATACCAGTTTTAAATCTTCTAACTAAACTATGACAAGAGATTATATTAAATTGAGAAGAACAGCATTATATTATAATATTATATTTGTGTATAACTATATGTATTACATTGAAATTGGATTAAAAGATTTTTTATAAATAAAATATGTACTTTATATGCATATATATAATATACCATATGCTATATATAGATAGATAGATAGATAGATAGATAGAATATATATAATATAAAAGCTTCGTTGTATGATCACAAATATAAAATAAATAGAATAAAGCTTTTTATTTATATAAGTTTTTAATTAATTTGTTGTCTCATTGATATAAGTATACATGATTTATAATACAAAATATATAATTACATTTTTAAATGATATTACATTTGATAAAAGTATAGCATAAACATTTCTTATTTTATTATCAAAAACATTATAAAATTCACAAATTCTATATTAAAAACGGTTTTTAATTGATTTGCAGTTCTCATTTTATTATTATGACAATATCCACTAATTTATTTCAATTATATGATAGACTAATAATAATGTAGTCTATGGTTATTGTTTAGTGGTAATTTTGTAAAATTAATAAACCTACATATGCATAAGTGTAGAAATTTCGCATGCAGAAATAACTTTCATATAATATTTTATGGATACAAATTATTGTGGTGCTCACATATCATTGGTGTGAATGGAATAAGATCTCTTGAAAAAACAAAATTGCATAATGAAATCGTTAATTTTTTTATAGTTTTGCATTTTGTCATGTGTAACCATAATATAAACGATCGGTAAAAACAAATCATCTCAATTCTGACATATAAATTAATTTATTATAAAGCATTACTTTCAAGATAAAATCTTATGTAGACGCAGACTATACACAAACAAATAAATAAATGTCGCTGATAATATTAGTAATGGAAGATAAGCAAAAGCTGACATATAGCCTGAACGACCATGGGAATGTACCAAACGAACACCTTTGATAAGGTTAATATTTTACGGGAACATTTTTAATAAATACATATGCGGATATTGTTGGAATGGTTTTCAAAAAAGTACAAATGATTTGTATTTATAATAATAACACTGAAGTTTTTCCCTACTTGGAAAAACATTTTTATTGAATATTTATGGTTTAAAAAGTATAGCTATACAATCGGTCAAAAACTGTGACTCGTAATTGGTTATATATTGTATACTTAATATGAAAAATATTAAAAAATGTTGTTCCATGACAATACCAAAAACTCTTCACTTCACTTGAATGACGCAATGGTACGTTTTAATCACTGTGCCACTAAATCATTACATATTATTTATAATTTTGCGTAAATATTATTTGTAATTTAGATGTTGTCATTAAAAATAAATCTCACTCTTTAGCTACAATTTATTATTATAAAAAAACAGCATTTAATTAAAAAACATTCTCGCGTCCTAATTATAATTGCTACTGTATAAGACTATAACTTTATTTATGTTCTTTACTTTATATATATAAATATATACATGGATAGTAACTATAAAATATACACCTACCATATTGTAATAAACGTATTATGATGGTTATATATAATTGTAAAAATAAACAATTCCAGTACGTATGTGATTACTTGGATATATTGCAATATATAAATGGTATAAGATATAAATAAGTAATTGTAAAAATTATAGTACTACGCGCGAGTATATTCAGCACAGCACACATAAATTTCTTTTGCTTTTTTATTTTGTTTCAAAAATCTCTGCGTTATTTCTTAATTTTATTGATAAAAATTAGCATTACTCACATTTCTGTAAATCATCATTGTCCGAAAAATAACCGGAATAGATATTATAAGAATAAAAAATAAAACAATTGTTATGCAAAAATAATTTTATTTATTCTCTCAACTGAAATAGAATATACATTGAAACCGTCAATGGTATTCAAAAACTTGTTCTTTATACATTTTTTGAATGATGCACAAAAACTACTGTAATTTAATGTGTGTTGTATTTTGACTGAAAACAATGTTATGAAACTTTTACAAAATTTGCTAATTCCGGTTCACAATACACTAATCAATCAGCAGTCAATTGATATGCTACAAAGGCTTCCGATTAATTTTCGAACTATATATTTATTTATTTTTTTTTATATACAAAAAATTAAAACATTTTATATACAAAATTTATTTTATAATTTATAGCTTTCTTTCTATGTGTGTGTATATAAGCAATAATATATTATTATCATAAAAAAGAAATGAAGTAAAATTAAAAGAAAATTATCTGTTGGAATACAATTTCTTTGAATATATTATTTTTAGATTTCTATATATATACGCCTACCACCTATACGAGTATACATGAAAAAGAAAAAAGTGTATAAGATACATTTTCCTAACGCACTTTATTTAATTTACTACTATCAATATTATAGTGCACATAATTATATAGCGCAGTGACGTGGCAGTCGTGGCTGAATTGTTGTGAAGAGACAAACAATTATATAATATTTAAATGCTATTAATTAATATAATTAATTATGTTAATATACCAAAAATAATAAATCACTGTTAGTCCAGTGAAATTTTTTTTCACATGGAAATATTTGCCTTTATACACTGGAAATTAAGTCCTTACCCTACAGATTGATTTTTCAGTGCGCTAACAAAAAACAACCTCCATATAGTTGCTATAATACTTCTGTTCGAAATCTGATTTCTGTTTTAATTCTGGTTAAGCTCTATTGGTCGGAGTACATCAGAACACATTGGCAATGTTTTTATGATACTATATTATAATGATATTTTTTTTAGAACCAAACCATCGCTTTTCTTCCATATTTACTTGTGGCAAAATCTGGTCTAAAAAATTTATGGAGATTAAATTCGCTGATGTATATATAAATCACTTTGCTTTATTGTGTCTCAGAAGCAATGGCTGACGTCGCTTGTGAAAATGTGTGAATTTAATTTAATGATTATTCTGTAGGTGTTTATATACGAAATTGTCAGCCTTCTTTTTAGCCACTTTCATATATTTGTATCAGGACGATTTCTTAATTAATTTTGAGTTAATTTTGTTTGTAGATTTTAAAATCTGAGTTAACAATAAATAAAGAATGATATTCTCATTAGAAGAAGTAAATGTGAATGAATTGGTCACAATTTAAGCAGAGGTGTGGAGGACATAACAAAGGAATGGAGTCCACAAGTTAGTAGAAGGGTAGGCCATCCTATAGGTAAATTGTTGAACGAGGCCGAAGCCCAGCGTAATGTCTGGCAAGATGGGTGAATACTTTGTCCCAAAATCGATTCAGATGGTGTATTTTTATTGATGATCTATGCTCCACCAAATAAATGCCTAAAATAAGAAAGAATTACAGAAATAACTGATTACGATGATCATATAATAGTTACTCAAGGCAATTTATAACTTAGCAATTGATACAAATAGTTGATTTTCTGGCCACACATATATAGGAAGAAATTGGATTTGATAATTTGTAATGGTCGATAAACAAATTTTTTTAAAATTCATACTCTGCTTACGCAGTTTTATTGCGCGATCAGATTACGGAACTGACGTTCTGACCAAATAGCATGAAATTTGGTATGAGAATTGAAATATGGTCTGGTATTGTAAAAGTATAGTTCCTATACATTTCTATTTTAATTACCGTAGTATCCACATATATGTTGATGTTCGCTCTTGTTCCATTTGGATAAAATTGAAAAAATACGAGTTTATTATAAACAGAAATAAGTATTTCTTGGTAATTTTACTCAAATCATATTACACCAAGAAAAGCTTATAGCATCTATATTCCTATTTGATTATACCCATTTAATTTGCTTCTTTCATTTGAAGTATCGCATGTCTACATACATTCGAAAACTATGGTGATATTAATTCCTGTGAGATTATTATTAATTTATTCTTTATCCTGGTTTAAATCTGATGGCTATATGCGAACTAATAAATTTGTTTTATTTGATAGTTTCTGAAATCGTCTTTAGGCCAGTAACTTTAAATAAAAGTTTAAACAAGAGTAAATTCCGGGATTTATTCTATTTAGATTCGGTAACTTTAAATGCGTGTAATTCATATTTTAATAACAAAGTGTAGTAAAACTATTCTTTGTTTTATACCGTGTTTTTTAAGATTAAACAGATGGTATTATTTATTGCACACATTTTTTTATATTCTATTTTAAATGAATTTGACTAAACAACTAAAATACAAAATGCAAAAATGTTTTCAGTCTTTTTATTTTATATCTTGGTATTATTTGCATTTGTTCGTAAATGATTTTGTATAATTCCATAATATATTAATATCAATTAATATAACCACGTTAAAAGTTACTGATTTAACTTTCGGGTAAATTCCTGCGTGTGAAGGTAATTCTCAGCATAATTCTTATTCAAAGTTATTGACCTAAGTATTGTAACTATCTAAGTGTTATATATATAAGTATTAACATTAATGAGTTGACCATCACATATTATATTATAGACTGACATATTTTTTTGAAATAACTAACATGTACTTATCTTATGTGTATATTTAAAATACATTCTTTCAATTATAATTTTCATATAACTCTATCTATCTAATATTATTTGTGCGAATATATTTCTAAAACTGATGGATATGATGGTAAATCAATAAAAAAAAGAAAAATTTATTAATAACATTAATGCATTTCTTTTCTATAATTTTAAAATACTTACAAATAACACTCTGTGTATTTCTAATAATAATAGTTCGTAGTAACGTATATACTTAACATGTGTATATATTTTGTGAAAAAAAATGTAGGTCATTGTAAAAGATAAAAATTATATATGAAAAATTATTCAATCATTTATATTTGAAATAAAAACAACAATATATATGAAAAATTGAACTGAAAAAATAAAAACTAAAAGAATCAAAATAAATATTATAAATTGTATTGTAAAAAAAAAAAAACAAAGTATAGACACAAATTTTCATATCATATAAGTGTCTGTCACATAAAAATTTACATATTTTACCAATTTATAATTTGCATATAACTTTTTAACAAATTATATGTATATGAAAATATATTTACTATCAAGTCAATAAAATAATTTTATCATTTTATAAATTATATAAATTAATAATATACGTATTATTATTATAAATATAAAGTATATGTGGGGAATTACTAGTATATGTACTAGGTCGTATATATTTGTTTTATATTGTTATTATTGTTAATGTTACATGTAATATACTGTCTATCTATTTATATATTTGTTAAAAATAGTTATGGTTAAATTGTGCACATAATAGTTTTTTTTTGTAGTATATAGTCTGGAAAAATGTAATTTAAAAATTTAATATTTTGTTTAAAATATTACTTGATGGATTTGATAGATGACAGTTTTATTTTCTGCTTGAATTTTTTTCCATTCATATACTATACAATCATACAATATTACATTTATTTAGCTTTTTTTGTAAAATTGGATATCATATGGTATATTGGTGTACACCTAGACCGAATACATTCTTGTCAATGGATATTGTTGCGATATACAATATATTGATTTACAATGTTGTATACTATACTATACATTGATAGTTAAAAATATCATTATCGATACGCACCGGTCTCAATTTATTAATTGCTTATACCATTATTATTCTATGCAGAATTTTATATATTGTAAATGTGATTTGTGTTGTATTACGCGATGTAAAACAGTGGCAAAGTCTGAGAAATATCATTCTGTTTTCCATTTCACTAAATTAAACAATTTGGGTGTTCACCGAACGAAATTTTACGAAAAATCGATATTATTTTTAATTACAGGTCAAAGTTATAATGTACATTTCCATTTTTACAGAATTACAAATTATTAAATCAGTTTCTATAATCTTTCGTAGAAGAGATTTATAAAATCGTGTCATGCGTTCAAAAGATGTGACCAAGAAATTTAAAAATTGATTTTTATAAACATTTTTTTAATTTTCAATAGAAAAATTATCGTATTATATTTTATTTTGTTTTTATAATTTAATTTATTTTAATTAATTATTTTGCAAAAAAACTTACCACTTAACACTTTTTGTTTACTTTTAATTTCTTTAAAATTATGAAGTGAGTTTTCTTTTGGTAGGTTTTTTAGCAGTACTTATAAATACTTGGTAATTATCAAAAAGAATACATCTAAGATTTGATTGTATTTTAATACCGGTTGTAATAATTGGAATTTCGTGACATATTTTTGAATATACAATAGATATTGTTAAAGATCCGATTTCTGCAAACTATTTTAGTTTCAATATGATTATCTGGTATCATTTGTTACAACTCAACTTATTATTGCATATAAATGTAAAATTTTATTAATATTAATTGTTATTTTATTTTTATTTTAAAACTTGCACTTTGTAATAACATAAAAAAAATATGTTATTTAATTTTATAATTTTTTCACACAATCATACAACAAATGTTTTTACAAATTTCTGATAAATAGCACAAAAAACTTATAAAGAATATAAGTGTTTACATGAAAAATAACACAACCTCCCACTGAGAATTTATATAACAGACAATCGTTTTTATTAAATCACTCCTTACCTGCACCGTTAAAGAAATTATTTATTAATAATATTTTATTTTTCCAGTTTTTCCTTAAAATATATAAACCTGAGTTTTCACATGAAATTTTCATCATTTAAAATTTTATTAATATAAACAAATTATTTTACATATATACGGACAGAATATAAGTATAATTTTATGTTGACTCGACACATTTTTGTATAAAATGTGTAATTAAATATTATTATTTTATTATAATACACTATTTAATTAAATTAACGCATAAATAAAATAGAAAATGTTAAAAACATGTGTAAATAAAATTAAAATAATAAATGTAATTTTAAGATTACAAAAAAATTTAAGTTTTTGAATAATAAACCTATAAATACGCATACGGACGCACTAGGCACGCATTTTTCTTTTTATTTCTTTTGCGTTAATCTCTATATAATAATTGTTTAACTATCTCTTTATACTCTTCAATATCAATTATATGTACGTATATTAAAAGATAATTAACAAAATAAGAATTTAAGTTTATAATTTAAGAATTTTTATTAGACCGCACAATTTTCCTAAAACAAATAAAATTTAAGGTATATATAATATTTATATATATTATTATTGTAAGGCAAACACAAATTTAGGCTAACTAAATATTTATGAACATTACATTTATGTTTTTATTCTTGAAAACGATAAATTAACAAGTTAAAATTATTTTCTGCGATTCTTATATGTAATATATAAATACTGATAAGACGTCATAGAATTCTATACTGTCTATACTCTATCTATCCATATGATATAAATTATTGTTTGTTATTGTTGTGTTATGCAAATTGAATTTCTTCTTTTCTTCTTTGTTTGTGAATAGTTTGATTTAGTATAAAAATGATCTAAATCAGTGAAAAACTTAAATTTTTATTATTATTTGTATTGCGAATGATTATTTATTTTCATTATACGATAGTTTGTTTGTATTTGTATATGAATAGATAATGTTTTCAAGAAAATTTCGTGTAAGAGAAAGATTAAATAATTTCTTGTAAATAAATCTTATTTTTTTTTTTTTTTATCTTCAGTTTAGATATAATAAATTTTTATTTTACTACATTTTTATGTTTTCTCTCTATAATTTATATTTAACTACACCTCCAATATTTTTTCTTAATTCTTAAAATGTTTGTTTGTGCTTTTGTATACATATGATTGATTTCTCATATACCATATCTTATTCATATATTATATGCACAAACACACACATCACCATACACATATAATTAACTATAATATTATAAATCTAATATGTATTTATAATATATATTCGTACAATAAAAAATATATATATACCGACAAAAATTCACATCAAAGGTAATATATTACATATCTTTTTAAAAATAGAATTAGCATATCATATAATAATACCGGAATAAAATGGAATAAAAACCACCGCATTAGAGTTTGTGTATTTTTTATGCGTCGTGTGGTATTTTTCATTATTATTATTATTATTATTATTATTTAGTTATATTTCTAAAACAGAATATAAATTTAATTTTAAGGCCACAACAAAATTTATTGAATTATACTCATTTTTCATTCCACATTGAATAAATATACAATCTCTTATACATTTTTATAGTTTCAGTTTCATGTGTTTTATGTTTCGGTTTTATGTACTTTCTTTTGATTTTCCATAATTTCAATGAGTTTTCATAGAAAATGGTATATAGAACGAACATTATAATTTTAATTACATATTATTAACATTTTAAAGAGATATATTTATAATATTAAATGTTTAAACACAATAAATTAATTAATTATGAGATTATATTTATGTATATACTTAATTACTTATTCCATGGCATTAAAACAAAGTTGCGGTTTTATAGCCTCCTTCAACACACTTCTTCAACCTGACCTATCTGCAGCTATCGTCTTCCAATACCGAATTTTAAGTATATCTTAATATCACAGTTCACTGCATCTAACCATCTAGCCTTAGGTCTTCCGGCTCTCCTTCTTACTTCTACGTTATGTAGATATGTATGTATAATTAACCTATAACATTGTATCATGTACTTCCGTATGATATAATACGGGAACGCATATTTTTACTTACTGTTTACATACATATATATATATATATAGTTAATAACATAACACATAACATTACAACATACAATTTTTATTTTGAAATTTATTTTAAAAAATACAATATTTTATGTTAACAATAGAGAATAACACACATCGGCTTTGAAATAGTATTTTATTTAGGTCGCATCAATATTAAATTATATTGATGTTTCAAGTAATTATGTTTGTACATGTTTCAATATATATATTTTATTTCATCTGCACTATATATGTAAAATGTGAGTATAATAGAAAATGGTTTTTAGAATGATTCGAATACTAGATATTTGAAAACTTCATACTGTGATATAATGAGAATTTTAATTAGAAATGTGTGGAAAGCCACACAATTGCCTAACTTATAACATGGAAATTCAAGGCTTTTTGCTTCCATAAATTCAATTCCAAATTTATTAATATATCGTAAATGTGATAATGCCTTCATATTATAAAAAACGGTAAACATTTAATTGTACTACACTGCTCTAATCAAAAATAATTTGATCTAGTATAATAAAAAACAAGGAAGTAATCATTTTATTCATCAATATTCATTTTATCTGTATCTCAACTTAATCACCATTTGTTGAAATACATTATTATATCAACGTATATACAATCGAATCATTAATGCACCTTTCAACCACTTGTTCCAAGTTTCTTAAATCGATTGAATCCTATCAAAATTCATTATGTCGAAGTGGTTTTTTTTAATCAATTAATAATAATAACAATTCACATGCGGTGCTATACAGATGTAGGTGAATAAATAATGGCTGATAAATGGTATTTGCTGAAATATTTTCTATAAATATTCACGAATAATAATTGGGCGTTATCATATTGTTAAATCTTTCCATTATTTTTCTTTAAGTCAATGTTTATCTTATATTCTAATGGCATTGCTATAATTGTTAATTGAACACAAATCAGTGGATTTTTTCCAAATTTTCATCACTTTTTTGATTTTGACAACCATAATAATGTACAGAACATCTTTAATTATTGATTCACGATCAATATTGTTATTATTTCTACATGCTGTTGTTTTCGATAGAAAACCTATCATCATTACAAATGTTTTAACATTTTCAACTTATCACAGTGGCATTAATATCAATTTTAATTTGAATGGGAATGTAAACAACCTATAGGTATTAACTTAAAAAAATTGATATTTATCAATATTATGTTAAGGCCCCGTTTCTCCTCTGAAGAATTACTGCAAAAAACAAAAGCGTTAATCTATACCAGTCTAAAAAAATCGAAAAACGTTAAGCCATTCACAATTTCTATTACTTCTCAAATCTCAGTATATGAATACTTTATTTATGGATAGATATTAATAGAATTCTAAAAATTTTAAAAATCGTGCAAAAACAAAAATGAATAAAAAAATCGTGTAAAAAAAGGAATTGTGGGAATTTTTTGAACCGTGTTAGAGTAAATAAAAAAAAAGACTGCGTAAAAACAGTGCTAAATATATAAGGATACAATTTTTGTGTTACATAAAACATTTAAAGAAATTTTCATGCGTATAACTAACTATATTCTTTCCTATATTTTGTATTTAATGATTTAAGATTACATAAATTCAGAAGAAAATATTTACAGAAAATTGGCACATATTTTTACCATCCTTTTCATTTTTATCTATTATATACAGTACATTATAAATTAATAGATAATTTATTATGATTGGTAATGTATGAAACAATAGATTGGATCGGCTCCTAAATTATAAGTATATTGAGATATTTTTTTCTAATTGTCAAAAAATTTAATAACAAACTCTTTTAACATATCATAAAATATTTATGTTAAACTTTAATTATATACAATAGATGCGTACTCTATAATCACTATTTGTGTATAGGTACTGTTTCTTCGTTTTCTCTTCGCAATCTTAAATTCACATTGAATATGTAAACTTGTGCGTGTTTATATTTTTTTTATGACTTTATTTCGACTTGATTTCTGGCTTTTGATATTACAATTTTAAACGATGTAACATTATGTAATATACAATATAAGAAATGTGTATATAAGACTAAATAATCTGAACATTTCTCATAAAATTTCAAACGAGTTAAAATATATATACAATATAAAGAATTTCTTAAAGAATTGATGATAACACATATATGAATACTATCAAAAGTTCATGTTCTATATTATAGTTATATTTATATAGACCATTCAGTTATATATTATCTATACATAGGAATATTATTATATATTGTATATTGTATGATGTAAAATTCTTGTTGTGTTGTTGTTATTGTTGTTTTTTTTTTTTATGTGTGAGTATAAAATTTTATAACAAAAGATTATAATAAATATGTATAGGCAGTCTGCGTATATAGAAATAGAAATTTTGTAAAAGCAAAAAAAGCATTATTTTTTTACCTTTAACATAAAAATAGGAAAAATTCAGTTACGTTTGTATTTATAAAAAACTATATAAATTTTAATGTATAAAATTGATATCGACCATCAACCTGTATGGGTGGTAGAAGTATATAAATATTTATATATTAGTAATATATTTACAGACGGTAATCCAAGGGTTAAATTAATTTTTATCATATATTTTTATTTTATTTATTTGTGATTTCAATTATTTTACTTCATATTCACACAGATACGCACATAATGCATGGATACGAACATATATATATATATATATATGTGCACGGAGGAGGATGGTAAAATAATATAATGGAGTGTATTTATTTTTTTTTTTTGCGTCGGTTCCCAAGATGACTATAAAAAGTTGTCCATATAATGTAACGCTTTCATTTCTCTATCTCACTATTATAATATAATATATGTATACAATTTATATACTCTCTCGTACACATTCTGTAATGTAATGTAATGTATAATGTAATATATATATATCTACTCGTATATATAGTGAATGCGGTGTCCTTTTTTTTATATTACATTATTTTTCTTTATTTGCTTGTTGGTACTTTTGCCAATTAAATCATTGAACCGCAATCTTATGTATATATATTTATTTATTGTATATATACAGGGTGTCCCAATTATCGACGGCAATACGAAAACACTAGATTCTCTGGGTCATTTTGCGTCGAAAATATCATATAACATTTTGGCCGATTCGACTTCGTTACCAAGTTACACGCAAATAACCAAATTTTCAATCAGACCATGTTTTGCACTCTACCGTGATCAATATCTCAATAACTAATTAACCGATTTTAAATTTTTGATACACTATTAGCATTAGCATACCGAGACCTTTAATTTGACGTTAAGATAAGACAATTCGGGCATATGGTTATCGAGATACTTACAGGAATGTTGACAATTTGATGAACGCCATTTTTTTTCTTGAAAGTTTGTTCAAGCATAAGTCGAAAAATCATGATGAAAAAATTTTTTCGGTATAAGTTTAAAAACTTGCCACATTCATAAGCTTTCGTTTAAGCTATAACATTACGATAGGTCTCAACTGGTTCCAAAGATATACACAAATAACTACAACGATGTAGGCATAAAATTGATATTCGCTATGGAAAAATTTTATCTTTTTTTGATTTTTTCCAAAACCAACAATATGGACGTGACAGATAATTGATTCCATACACTCCTATGCATTCACACAAACCTTCACACACACACAAACGATCTCACACACAAAGGCCTACACACATAAACCCACAAAAGCACACGTACGCATATCACCACAGTTTTAAACCAACAAAACCTAAAGTAATTGCTGAAAATGTGCTTCTTCAGCTCGAATACATAGACAACAATGTTTTTCAATAGACCGAATCAATCTAAGTGTTTGTTGCGACTTGTGGCGAAATTCTTGGATACAGTCTTCAGTACGTTGAATCAACTCTTCACGTGAATAAATCACAGTTGCATATACTTTTCTTTAAGGCAACGCCATAAATAGAAATCCAATGGATTTAAGTCTGGAGAACTTGGCGACCATCTTATGGGCCCACCTCTGCCAATCCATCTTTGATAAAAGTTTGCGTCCAGTCAGCATCTAACATTCCCGCCATAGTGCGCTGGGCCTCCATCATGTTGAAACCACATCTGCACTCGTTCAAAGATGGATTGTTAGAGGTGGGCCCATAAGCTGGTCGCCACGTTCTCCAGACTTAAACCCGTCGGATTTCTATTTATGGGATTGCCTTGAAGAAAAAGCCTATGCAACTGTGATTAATTCACTTGAAAACTTAATTCAGCTTATTGAAAACTGTATTCAAGACCTTCGCCACAAGCAACAGCAATCACTTAGATTTGTTTGGTCTATTGGAAAGCATTGTTGTCTATGTATTCGAGCCGAAGGAGTACATTTTCAGCAATTACTTTAGGATTTGTTTGTTTAAAACTGTGGTGATATGCGTGCGTGTGCTTTTGTGGGTTTATGTGTTTAGGCCTTAGTGTGTGAGATCGTTTGTGTGTGTGTGAAGGTTTGTGTGAATGCATAAGAGTGTATGGAATCAATTATCTGTCACGTCCATATTGTTGGTTTTGGAAAAAATCAAAAAAAGATAAAATTTTTCCATAGCGAATATCAATTTTATGCCTACATCGTTGTAGTTATTTGTGTATATCTTTGGAACCAGTTGAGACCTATCGTAGTGTTATAGCTTAAACGAAAGCTTATGAATGTAGCAAGTTTTTAAACTTATACCGAAAAAATTTTTTCATCATGATTTTTTGACTTATGCTTGAACAAACTTTCAAGAAAAAAAATGGCGTTCATCAAATTGTCAACATTCCTGTAAGTATCTCGATAACCATATGCCCGAATTGTCTTATCTTAACGTCAAATTAAAGGTCTCGGTATGCTAATGCTAATAGTGTATCAAAAATTTAAAATCGGTTAATTAGTTATTGAGATATTGATGCCAGTAGAGTGCAAAACATGGTCTGATTGAAAATTTGGTTATTTGCGTGTAACTTGGTAACGAAGTCGAATCGGCCAAAATGTTATATGATATTTTCGACGCAAAATGACCCAGAGAATCTAGTGTTTTCGTATTGCCGTCGATAATTGGGACACCCTGTATATACGAACTCTTTATTTTCTATTATGTACGAGTATATTATAACACAAAATATATACATATAAATTTATGTAGAATAGAATTAGAAACATAAAACCGCACCATTATTTGAGAATTACGTATTTTTTTAAGTTTAAGTGACACTTTACAACTACTCCCTTAACTCTATATACCATATATACATTATTTGTATATACTCTATTCGTATGATATAAAAATTATATATGTGTACTATAATTTCTAAATAATAAATGAATAGAATAAAGAATAAGTATATATAAATAGTAAAAAATAGAAGAAAATGTTATAAATATTGTATGATATAAGCGTAAGAAGTAAAAAAATGTTTAACTTTTTATTAAGAAATATTTTCCTGATATTAAGTAAAATGAAAATATTTTTAATATCAAAATAATAATAAAGCGAAATACACAATGTCTTTATAATTTTTTTTTTTGTTAATACAATACATTCAACATTTTTTTGTACACAGTTTTTTTGTGTACACGATTTTGAAATAACTCACGGTCCACAAAATTGAACAAATACAATTTTTGCACATGAATTTTTTGTTCTACCATTAGTTTGTCATTATGATCAAGTAATGAATACAAATGTATTTTTAATATCGTGGCAAGAATACTAAAATTTTAGATGGGCTAGTAGCTGTAGGTAGGAAGAAAAGAAGACTTTGATTTAGAAGTATTTGAAGTTGATGTAGATCAGTCGCGTTATTATATTTAATGTCTCTGTCTATGTGGTTTTGTTGCATGTTACCGATACATATAACAATTGTTATTATATATTATATTATTATTATTTGAACAATTCTTAACACCACCAGATTAAAATATTTCCTTTTGCCCTTGAACTGAACGAAAACATTTAAAATGTAAATTTTATCAATTCGTATATAACAATAAAAATTTCTATTACTGAAATACATGATTTCCGTGACAAACTGCTGCAAATTATCTATTCTGTGAGTTATGAATTATGAGTTATATATGCAAATAAAGTTATTATATATTTGTTATCAAATAAATATTATTATTGCATCCTGTCCGATGATCAACTGGAATATTTGAAAATCGCAAATCTAATTGTATTACATCTACTAATTTGATATGGAATTAATTACTTTTATATTGTATAAGTAATCATTTGAATATCTTTCTATTGTAATGTTTTCCAATGGAATATTCATGAATCACCGAAAATACCTAAATTACATATTGAATTGATTTATTAACAATTTCACCTATCTTTAAAAATCTTGAATGTATAACAATTTTTGTTTATATTTGTTATATGCATTTCTGTTGTGTCATTTTGACCGCTTTTAAGAAAACATTAAAATTGCTTCAGGAAAACAATGTTAATTTTGTTCTCAAATGTAACAGCATAACTTTATATCCCTTTGAACGATATTTTTTTTATGTAAAATTGAAAGTACGAAAAAATAATTGATATAAATTAATTAAGTAAATTTAAAATAATATAATAATAGACAAAATGAAGTCAATGTGGATAAAGGTTACATCTAATCCATGTGGGCGACAATAAAAAATCAAATTCATAAAATTTAACCAATATGTATTTAAACTTTGTGTGTTTGTTTAATAAATGTTTTCGTTTCAAAATTTATTTTAGTCTCGACTAGATTGATTTTTGTCAGATCTTTCCGAATTTGTCCTTATACATAGTTATATCGCATATGCACTTATTTATTATATACAAATACATACATGTATTGTAAATATAACACATTATTTTAATAGATAGGATGGCTATTTAGAAAATATAACAATAAAACTTTTCCAATATTTATACAACTAACCAATTTCACACCAAATCAGTACCCATTCTAACGTATATATTACATACTTATATGCATTGCATATAAGTATATTTATGTGAAATTCAATTGATATCCACTTTTATTTCAATAGAATAATAAATGAAATTTTATAATAATAATAAAAATGTCACATTAAAAATACACTTAAAGATTTTTTTTCTATATATTTAATAAAAAAGGATTTGTTTAGATTATTATAATAATTGTTAAAACAGCATATCGTATTGTTTAATATTATACTATATCACAATCGTATATTGATTGTAAATGTAATATAATACTATATTTTATAAATCGTTTTCAATATTTTCAATTTCAATTTCAATAATATATTATCTATAAATTGTAGTATTTAGCTATAGGGAATATATACAAACCATATTTAATATGTTTCAGAAATATGACGTGAGCGTAAAAGAATGTAAAAAAAAATCGTATGTACAGCAAAATGTTTTCTTTTTAATTTGCTCTATATTTTATAAATAAATATTAAAATATGTCATAGACTAATAATAAATATTAAGAGTAACAAATATTCTTATCAATTTTTATATATTTTATATATTTACACATAAATGTAATACTACCTATAACTAAATATCCATTTATATATAGTATTTTGTTATGTTTGTCTTTTGGAAAGTCTGGCTCGACGCAGCCTTATGTATCGGAACTAATGGCAACCGTTGGGTATTGTAATAAGTATAGAAATGTTATATGTTAATATTTATGACATCACATTAATTAGCATATAAAGACATTAATTTCTATTTGAAAGCGATTATCTTTGACACATATGACATACGACGCTATTCAGAAGAATAATTGAATTAATAAAGCATCTATATCGATACATATTTGAATATGCACAAATAACATGGCATCTACCAATAAAATTCATTATGCAGTCAAGTTGCGATAAATAAATATATGTAACAAAATTCATCAATGAGTCTGTAATCATGTTTTCTTATTTCTATTATTTTTATTGAGTGATTTGGCCTATAATGATGTGTGCACACATTTTTTGGGTGGCGTCCAACACTATATCTACATATATATTCCATAATCGAAGAAATGATAAGCCATGTGAAAAATTACAGTTTTAAAATAAATATCGAAAAATTTCACATGTAAATTTCGGGAATTCAACCAGTTATTCACTAGTATGAACAGCACAGCCCTGTTCACGGATTGTTTCTTATTTTTGTGATACATATTGATGCGGTAATTTTGACCACAATGAGCCAATGTGAAATTCCATTAGCATACATACACTTCTTCGTACCTATATTTTCAACAAAATTTTCGGTATATTCTCCATTTGGAAGAAACACGTATGCACAAGGTTTTGTATCACCCAAGGATTTCGGTGAAGCAATACGTTCCCATAAATCGGTCGGCCAAAAACAATTATATATACATTTTTTTTTTTTGTATTTATAACATTTCCGACAATTTATTTGCGTTACTTGTAAAAGGTGACGTTGTGTGTTTGCGTAAATGTATATTGTTTATATAATTTGAAGAAAACAAATGAGATTATCTTAAAATTGTTATTACTTTTTGTTAAATAATCTGTATATATCTTATTATGTATAGATAACAGTGCGTTGATTATTAAATTTAAATATAAAAATTTTTGTAATAAAATTTCATCTAAATAAAATACACACAGTTTGAAAATTTACTTGAAACTTACAATTTCTTCTGTTATTTTTTTTGTGTTATTTTTTTTAAGTCATATATTGCTCCAAGTGGAACTTTATGTCATCCAATAAACCTTTGAATACAGCCAAGTTGGTAAATTACTCAGCATGGAAGTGTACAACAATTTACCATTTGTATTGCAATTAACGAAAGATAGATGTTTTCAAAATTCTATTATTTTTCCATGGGTGATTAACCTATAGTGATGTGTGTGTGTGTGTGCAGACATTGTAAATATTTGAATGGCGTCCAACACCATATTTTCAAAGATATCGGTTTTTCTTTTTATTCCATAAATGAATAAATGGTCACCCAGCAGAAAAATTTCAGTATTAAAATAAATACTGAAAAATTTATTATGAAAAATAGCTGAATTGAACCCATAGTGGGGTTCAATGATTAATAGTATATATTTTGGTGCTATGCAACTGCGCTACTGTGTGTTGAAACTTACAACTTCTTATGTAATCGAGTTCATAAAATCACTTGAGTGACACCTTTAAGAATTATAAGAAACAAATGAAATGTAAGGAAATAAAATTATAATAGTAGTTTCAGAAAATATTGTTTAAAGTAATTGGAATATATAATTTATAACTAATATAATAAATTAAAAATTTCAAAAAATCTTTTATAATTATTTTTATCAATTGACGCGCATTAAACAATTTATACAAGCATCAATTTAAAAATATGAACACATAAATTTTATAGTAAATTTTATGTATAATATTACGTAAAACTATAACTATATAAAGTTTATTGTTTTTTTTTTAACCCGCATAATCTGCTGATATAAGTATTAATTTAGTATCTTTGATTATCAATTTTAATATATATATATTACTATAACCTAACAATAAGTAATGAACAATGACAAATTTCATAATGTTTGTCATATATTATTTTAACATCTTATTCTGTATATAATCTTTCTATATATAATCTATCTATTGTATAATGATATATGATTTTGCATTACTGTGGTAAAAGGTTTATAATGTATACTTGTCCTTACTTAGGTGCAGTTTCACATAGGGTTAAATATATATAGACAAAAGCAAACCAAGTATGAATTGCCAAAAAAAAAAAGAAACCCGAAGCTATATATTTGAATATAAGTATTTATTATCCGAGTTTTATGCAAAAAATTGAAAAAGACGTTATTATATGCATATAAATTCTATATGGTTATTTGGATTTAAAGAAAAGAGACTATCCAAAATTTATAAACTATAATAAATCTTTTTATATATATATATATAATTTTTCCTTTTCTCTATCTACTAAATAGCGATGTTGTAAAGAATTTAATAAGAAAAAGTCAACATTAAATTTTTATTAAGTTTTTCCTCACATATACATTTTTATAGTATGTTTTGAAATGGAAATTTTTATAACTATTTTTACAATACACAATATTGGGTGTATACATAAATTCAATCTATATCACATTAACAATTATTTATATATGATCATATCAATTCATTTTGAATTTAATTTTATTTATTATTATATTTATTATACATGAGACATTTAGTTAAACAACTTGTTTTTATGAATGTTTTATATATTTTTAAAAAAAAAAATATTCAATTTATATAAAATTTTATTGTTATTATATTTTTCCGATTCCGATATTATTAAATAATTTATAATAAATAATTGTAGTCGTAACCATATAGCCATTAAAAATAAATATATGCCATAATTAAATGATAATGTTAAATCAATTAATAAATTTTAATATTAGTAATAAATGTAATCATTATACATCACATCACTATACATAAATTCATATTATTTATGCAGGTTTTAAAATATACATTGTTTAATGGGAATTAAAATTATGTTATAATCATTATATTGTAAGTAAAATATACAATATACAGAAGTTGTAAGTTGTTTTAATATAAAATTTCTGACTTTGTTTATATTGAAATAAGTAAATTTTTGTATAATTTTTAAATTACTCATTTTTATTCATATTTAAAAAAAATATTCTCCTTAGTCTATTATTTGCTTGTTGCCAACGATGTTGCAACAGCGGCAAAAAAAAAACATTTTTCAAACAGTCAAATTACTGAACATTGGCCAATTAAAATGTTAGTCAGGTCAAATACACCTAGGATGAGATAACCAGTAACACGAAACTCCTCACACAGTGAGTGTATATATAAATTCATATATAGACAAACGCATAGTAGTTTCATTCTCAGATTGTCTAAAATAATAACTGGAAATGTGATCCTTCTACTGGAATGCATAAACTACAACGCCTATCGATTAGTGCGTAAATAGCCCAATAAATTTTTATCTATTGAAGTTGCGAATTTCAATAGGATACAGAAAACATTCTATATATTATGCGTTGGAGAGAATTAACTAATTTCAATTGCATATTGACTTTTTCTCTAAGAAAAACCCTATATATAAATTGAAATCCAAAAATATGGAAAATGTGGCTGAGACGTTATGTATATTAATCCAAGTTTGATTATTATGAACGGATTTAAGATGCTATATTCTAGAATTTCGCAAAAAATTAGAATGATATGGTTTTACGATAAGTGTACTGGAACATCCTATATTTATAATATTGGAGGAATTGAATTATTAACTATATTTATTCTCAAATATAGGAACTATTATATATGGGCAAAAGATCTCTGTAGGGCTGCGTATGGATGAATATAGAGGTAAATTATTCTGTCATTGTTTTGCCACTGATCAAAATTCAAATTTGATTATTAGATACTTTAACAATCTGAGAAATTAGTAACCTCAGGTTTTTTTTAAAGAAATTTACATGGTATTATGAGTAACTAGTTGGATGCCATAATTGAATGATAAGATTAAATGTGTCATCATCCGACAGCCCTTCTGGTGAAAATACTGTTAAGAAAACAGACAATTGGCAAAGCACGGGTTACCAATAGGGCAAATGGAATTATATTGAATTAATACGTGATGTTACCGATTTTTGTGAAAATAGTGACAATGTTGATCTAAAAAAAATGTGTTTGTCAAAATTTTCCAAATGCTTTAGATTAAAAACGCCGTAATTCCAATATGAGTCTACTGCAAATAAAAACATAATTAAAGAAAATATTACAATTGATACACGAAAATTTTTTCGGAGTCATACACATTTATTATTTATGGTCTGTATTATTTTTGTTAAATTATTTTTAATATGTACCAAATTTTAGCGTAATGATGATGCAGCTACTGCACCAAAAATAAAATGTACCCCACACATATTTTATGCAATGCAATTTAAAAAAAAAAAAAAATATATAAATAAAATAAGAATATAATAAAAATAAAATATTTTAATGTAATAAACCAAAAAACAAACAGAGGGAATGGAATTAATAGTATATTATTAAAACAAAAAAAAAAACTTTCATTTCAATTTCTTAATAAAATCTTTATTTAGGTATATAATTTATTATATGTGAGTCTGTAAATTATTTACACAAATTTTTACTACTTTTCACGTACACTCGCACACACACAGATACAGTTTATTTTAATATGTCTCGTAAAACATAAATAAATACCTACTCTTAACGTCTTAACTCTATAGCCTGTCTATAGCCCATATATTTTATTATATATTGCATAATTTCATCAAAACAATTACTCATCGTCATCATCATTTTAAAAATTAATGTAATATATATATTATAATATACGAGAACATGTATAATAAAAGTGGCAAGTGGCAGTCAATTGTTGTAAACAATAATAATATACATATATTTCAAGACATTTGGTTTTTTGGTATTTTTATATGAAATAACTCTTTCTTTTTATTTATTTTTATTTATAAATATTCATGATGCTCTGTGTCTCTGTGTACATTTATTATAACAAAATTCTTCTTATATCTTAAATATATAATCAGTTTTTTATTTATTATGAAAAATATGATTTGCATATAATTTTAAATATAAATATTTATAAAATTATGGTTATACCAATTAGTTTGGATCGTCATATATGGAGTTCCAGTACATTTTATTATGTACAAAAGTGGAAAAAATAATTATATAAAATTATTAAATATTATATTGATACACATACATATAGAGAAGAAGGTATACATATCGAATAGATAAATCTATTTTTAATTTACTTTTAAAAGTGTTAATACATTTGCTTACGATGTTTTCTATATGATTGCGGCGGTACGTCTGTGTGTGCGTGTATTTATTTATATATTTCTTAATAGATGGTAATGGTTAATCAATTGCGATTATTATAATCAATTTAATTTATTTCCTATTTATTCTCGCAATATATTTAAAATTTAAATTATTACTATGCTTATATATTAATAGTTAAATTATAGATCTGTGGCGACAAAGTGATCAGTCCCGTACCAATAAACCGATTTGTTATTCATATAATTTTGAAATTCCATTTGTATACATGGAAAAAATTTAAATCAAATTTTATTTTATATTTACTCAAAGATTTATCTCTATTTATAAAAATTAATGATTTATTATTTAAATATTTCAAATTTAATTAATATTTGTTCTAAATTAAAATATGATTGTTTCAACATTTTTTTGGTTCTCGATGCGCGCTGTGTATAAAATAGAATTGTTTCCACATCAGCCCAAGAACGTGCCATGAGAAATTCGAATCGATATCATAAAACCGAATATATTTTCTTGAAGGCATAAATAATTTTCATAAATAATTTATGGGAAAAAAATCCGGAAAATCAGCTTTGAAGATTTTTTAATTTTGAGTCAAATTAATAATGGATTTTCAAATTTTTTGTTACAAATAATCCATTAGTAATTCGAAATGGTGGCAATTTTGTCACCCATTTTGAGTAATATGAGTAATTTTTATTTTCTGTGAGTTAAACTATTTGTTTTGATCATCTATAAAAACATCTGGATTTCTTCAATTATATTATTATTATTATTTAATTTTTTAAATAATCGCATACTTTCGTCACACTGACTTGACTGTTTGACAAGTGTGTCTCTAATGATATTCTTCAGTTAAATTGGCCATATAACTCATAAAGTTTTATTCGTAGGCAAAGAAATCTAAAATCTCGACGAAAAAATGTTTAGTTGTAACCGCACTGTTTTTTTTCTACCATAAAATAATAGGAACGACATTTATTTATAATTAAAACTCCATAATTTTCACAAAATCATTAATCATCGTACTGTATACGTACTCAAATAGTGCTGATTCTATAGAAAATGATCACACATTTAATGGCACCTGGATCTGAGTCAAAGTAAATATTTGATTCGAGAAATAAATTCAACTGTGAAAAACTTTATTCGCCGCAGAAATGTTAAAAACATTTTTAATGAGACAATGTTTGAAAATAAATCATTTAAATTATTTAAATATATATGTAATTTAACAAAATCGATCTATACTACAGATATGTCAACGGATTTAATTAAAAGCAATAGTGCTCCCGATGAATTCTGGAAAGAGTTCCATGTCATATATGTTTAACATATTGATATAATTTTAAAGATTTAGCCAAAGTCTTACAGAAATCGTTTTAATTTATTTCATCGCAGTCAATCTTCCAATATCATGTGTAAGAATGATAAAAATGATTGCATTCAGTATAGCTTCCATTTGCTTAAATCTCAAAATCTCAATTTTATAATAAAATTTATTGTAATACAAAATTCTTTCGTCGTATAAAATGGCAGTCATAGGTAAAGATTAGCTTTTTACTCGACGGCGGCATCGTCAACTAGTTGATTCTGGAGAAAGTTGTCATTGCATATCTATACAGATTTTTTGATATTTTCAATAGAGTGTAGAAATTCTTAAAATTTGCTATATTCGACTGAATTCAAATTTGTTCCCTTTTTTTAGTTTAATTTTCGAAAATTATATGCACCCGCGACCGTTTCTGTGTTTCTTCTGCTTTCATATCTAAAACTATACGCCGTCCTGCATGTAAGTTACATAGCTAATTTAAAAATAACAATTTGATGAGTTTTATGTTGTTTTTTTTGTTTTTTGGTTTGGTTTAGTAAATAAGATTTAATATCTCAATAAAAAATTTAAAAGAAAATTATATACCAATTTTTTTTCAACATAGACTTTTGTTCTTGTTATTGGGTACACACGCATGTATTTTAATATATTGTATTTAATTTGTTTATCATGTTGATTATTGACTGCGTGATATTTACTTTATGTGAAATGATATAAAATAAAAATATAAGTTAAACATTATGTTATTATGATGCTGATGATGGTATGTAAATTCTCGTATATAGTATAATTTATTATATGTTCGTTGTGCTATGTATATATTATATATAGGTATATAACATATCTATATAGATATCATATATTAAAAATAGAATAATCATCATCTGATATAAAATATAAATAATAAAAAGTCATATAGACATGATACTACAATATGTTATAAATATGTTTTGAATGTATTTTGAAATATTCTATTTTAATTTATTTATTTTATCATGTACCTCTAACTATATAAAAGTATACATATATGTAATAATAATAGAGAGAGGCAACAATGAAATTTTTGGGTTAAATTTAACGCTTATATAAGTCGTACATTCCAATATTTATTTATTAAGATTAAAATCTTTATCATTTTGAGATATTTACATATATTTACATACATATGAAAAAATTGAACAATAGTCCGTATTTGAATTTATGGTATTTAACAATATATAAAATATGTAAAATAAGATGAAATATTTTCCTTTATCGTTAACGCAATTTTCATTTGATTTAAGCCACACATTTATTGGATTTTATGTGATTTTATATACAGATATAATAATGTACAATATATTTAAAATTTAACGTATATACGAGTATATGTATCATATAATAACAACTAAGTGTGATCAAAAAATCTGTCCAAAACATTTCCGATATTTGTTCATAAAGTTATGCACGCAGAATTAGTAAATTTATTATACCAAATCAATTTTTATTTTTGCATTGGTTAAAAGGATATATACATCCAAAATTTCTATCAGTTTTGTTTTGAAAACAAAGGACTTTTGAATTAAATGAAAAAAAAGTAAGTAAATTTCGAATGTTTAAAATGTGAGAAATGATCAACAAAATCCATGTTATCGTGTATTGAATAATCGTATATAGATTGAAAGTGCTTAAGATAGCTGGCATGGTAAAAACATTTAATAATGAACATAAATATTAGGTTGTCAACTATCTCCCTTCCGCCTTTTTGCTCATTATTCAATGCTTTATAAAAAGTGTTACAGTAATCGGATTTAGTTCAAATATGCGCCGTTTTGTTCGATAATCTGTTTCCATCTAGACTGCAACTTCATAATACCTCCCTCGTAGAAGCCCCCCTCCTTATTTGCGAAGAACTCGGACAGCCACTTTTCACAAGCCTCTTTTGAGATCAACTTTACACCACCAAGGGCGTTCGCCATGGACAGGAACAGGTGGTAATCACTTGGCGCTATGTCCGGGCTATATGGTGGATGCGATAAAACCTCCCATCCGAGCTCCCGTAGCTTCTGACGAGTCATCAACGAAGTGTGTGGTCTGGCGTTGTCCTAGTGGAACACTACACCCTTCCTTTTGGCCAATTCTGGAAGCTTCTGGTCGATCGCCTGCTTCAAGCGGTCCAGTTGTTCGCAGTAGATGGTAGAATTAAGCGTCTGGCCATATGGGAGCAGCTCATAGTGGATGATTCCCTTCCAATCCCACCAAACACACAGCAAAACCTTCCTGGCCGTCAATCCCGGCTTGGCCACTGTTTGGGACGATTCACCGGCCTGCGACCACGACCGTTTTCGCTTGATATTGTCGTATGTGATCCATTTTTCGTCGCCAGTCACCATCCGCTTCAAGAATGGGTCGAGTTCGTTCCGTTTCAGCAGCATTTCGCAAATGGAAATTCGGTCCATTAGATTTTTCACTGTTAATTCATGTGGCACCCAAACATCAAGCTTTTTTTTGTATCCAGCCTTCTGCAGATGGTTTAAAATGGTTTGGTGACTAACTCCCATCTCCTGGGCGATGTCACGAGATGCCACATGCCGGTCTAACTCGATGTATTCCATGATTTGATCGGTATTTGTCGTCACAGGTCTTCCGCCGGCTGGCTTATCCATGGTGTCGTTTTCACCGGCTCTGAATCGTCGAAACCATTCCTCCGCGGTTCGAAGTGATAGAGTACCATCCCCCAAAACACCATTAATCTCACGGAACGTTTCTCTAGCGGATTTGCCTTTAACGAAGGAAAACTTTAAAATAGCGCGAATTTCGGCGTTAGTGAACTCCATGTTTACACGTCTATAACTGTTGAACGCAATATCCAAACTAATCATACATAGCGTCGTTTTGTTTGTTATGTCAAGAGCTTTCAAATTATGTACAGTGTTGCCAGATACGAGCTCTGTAGCGCTTTGTACATAGCCGCGAAATTAAAAAGACAAAAAGGCGGAAGGGAGATATTTGACAACCTTATATATGTAGCATCTTACACGAAAATTGGTTGTCGAGTTGTCAAATCTTATTATTGTATATTTTTTTTTTTGATGATCATATCAAAACATATGAAATATCAATCAACTATGTTGATTCCTATTTCATCTGTCTGAATGTTTGTCGACACTTTCGGTGAGTACATGTTTTATCTGAAAAAACATCCAGAGTGCGGTCTCAACGCTTCAAAAGTAGTGCATTGAATGTCTCAGTATTTAGTGGGATTACAAAGGAGTGGTGTATTATACCTGTTGAAATCGAAAGAAACTGTAAATATTGAACTCTATTATCAACCATTAATCAATTTAAAGTGATTATTACAAGTAATGCAACAAAAGTCACCCGTCTTCTTCCGCTCCATCAGAATTACCATTTGTTCAGCTCGATTTTTGGATTGCATCTAAAGGGGAGAAATTTTATTTTGATGATATTGATAAATTGCGAATAAAATTGGGAAAAGGTTGGACTTAATATTGCTAATTTTATTCAATCAAAAATTATTCCCAATATTTCCCAAATAAATGTGTTTTACTTTAAAAAAAATATGGCACTCTCGTATTTAATTGTTTATTATTTATAGTTGAATTATTTACTAGTTGAAATCCCGTTGTCAACGCAGCTCGAATAATTATTACCATTACCATAAAGTTTTAATTCACTCTTTTACATTTACTCTCTATTGTGGCAGCCACAAAAATAAAACTTACATAATTTGTCACCGCTTCAATTAAAGTGAATCTTTATAATCATCCAAATGTATGACCATATAAAGATTTAGATATCAAAAATAAGTAAACCAAATTAAAAATAAATAATAGCACGAACTTTTCGATTACATCTTATACTTTTTACATTGTATACATATGCATATAAATGATGTATTAAACTTATATATTATATATATATATGGCATAGGCATATAGAATATTAACATTATATACATAACGATTATTTGATAATATGTTGCTATGATGAAAGTAAAAATAACAATAATGTTTATATCTTATATGAAAAAATTTAAATAAATATGCAATTTTCTATTTTCAGTATATTATATTCATATATATAGAGCTCTGTGAAACGATGTCGTGTCGGCGTATATTTATTTAAATTTTGAAGACAAATTTCTTAAAGTATTATAGAAAAAAGTAAAAAATTAAATTATTCTTGTACATTTAATAAAAAATGTAATTCTATAATTTATAAAAAAATAATAATACAAACCCGCATATGTCTGTCTATACAAAACATTATTAGGATAATTATATAAGTCATTTGTTTTTTAAAATTTAGTTGTTATATATATATAAATTTTTGTCCATAAATATTTTGAAAATAGAATTAAAACATTTAATAGCACATAAATTTTTTGTTGCTATTTGAACTATTGATGTATAATAGAAATGGCACTTAAAACTAGTTTATTTTTAAAAATGATTAGTATTTTTTTTCATTATGGTTAACGTCTCAATTATTATTTATTTGTATGAAATGAGGAAATGACACTCGGTTTTAAAAACATACGGAAGCTGTTTAGATATTTTATAATATTTTTATTTTAAATTTATATAATGGTCGGTCAAAAACTACTACGACATTCATAACGTTCATTCACTTTACATATTTACAATAAATATGTTATAGGCAGTAAAAAAATAAGTGCTATAGGCAGGCATCACATCCACGATTGCCATGAAGATGCTAATGGTTCTTTTTTCTTTTTTTTTTACTGTTGTCTCTATTTACTTCAAATGCACTTGTAAGTCACTCCGGTGTCCAGAGATGCAACCGGTTTGCGGCTCGGAATAACGTTATCCTGGTTTGGGTAATATAGGATGGATGGGGATCGATGGAAATAAACAACTTTGACTCTTATGGACTCTGAATAATCGCTGTTATTAGCACGGGTATGGTATGATATCTAATCGATTCATGTATGATTAGTTAACATATCGGAAACGATGAGGCGACATGGAAAATTGTATAGAGAGGTACTGGTTTCGGCTATCATCTGACATGAATAGGAATTCTCTAAGATGATGTGCATACAGACTGTGTCTGGAGAACAAGGACGAATTGTACATTGCTGTATACAAATCCCTATCAGGACAATGAACCAAAATATAATCGATAGACGGTTGAAAAGGGACACAAATCTTGTTGTCTGCGGCCTTCTTACATCACATCACAATTCGACGAATAGCAAATTAAAAACGATTAACATTCTTCTACTGAAATTTCTTACATTTCAGTTCCTCACAAAAATTACCAAAGCAACAAAATCTCCTCTGTTATTTTATATACCAATATACATTATAGCACTATAAAATATCATCACCATCACACTACACCATATACAATGAGCTGCTTGCATTGTTTTCTAAGTTTTTGCGTCAAAACTTACAAGAAATATTATTTCAACATTTCCCTCCACCATTTTATGATGTCAAACATTTGACAATTATTACCCGGTTGAGCTACAAGTTAAATGGGTGTGTACAGAATTACCCGAAACTTTTAAATGGTATAATAGTTTTTGATTAACTGTGTAACAAAAAAATATTAAATAAAAATAAAAAGAAAATCATTTAAACAGATAATTGAGAGTCAAAACTCATAAAAGATTTGAATCGTGTTATTCATATATAAAATATATAATATATGAATTTCGTATATGAATATATGCGTATAAATAACATACGATTTTGCGATGAGGAAACATACATTATTTACATATATGACATCAACATTTATATAGAGAGAATATGGTTTACAAAAGACAAAAAAAGAACAAACGGATAATAAATATTATGTGTCAAATAGTTGATGACCTACAATTGTAACACATATATAATAATCGATAGTATTAAACTATAGAAATACACACACACACAGCAGTCAATGTAGTAACCCCAATTTAGTTTTGAAATGACTCTACTTCTATAAACTTATTTAAACATATACTGCACATAAATCATCAATTATTACAATAGCATTTCTAAACGAATTTCATTTGTGTTGTGTTACAAACGTATAGAAAAATAACAATTTCTCTATATATAAAATCTAATTTTTGCATATAGAGGAAATATTTGAATGACTTCTCAATTTCTTTTTCCTATACATTAGATGCAGATAAGATCAGCTGAAATTGACATAACCCAAAAACAAAATAAAACCTTATGTACAATGCTTGCATATATTCAAAAAAAATATAGTGCTGTAAAAATGTTCAAAAGAAAAAAAACAAGATAAAAAGAAAACATTGGTAAGGAATTTTTGTGTGTTTTTTTTTTCGTTTACAAACAAATGAAAATCCCTTCCAAAATGACTTTTTTTATTTATGAGCTTTTTTGCTTTTTTTTTTTATAAGAAGGGTTATTTTTCTCTTTGTAAATTTGTCATTCGATTTACTAACCCCCCCACAACAACATAACAAAATAATAATAATATAACATATAGACGAAAATAAATTGCATTTCTTTGAAATATCACATGCACATAAAATTTGATTGAAGTTAATTTGAAAGTGGTAAAAAAAATAAATATGATTTAACATTTTTATTAACCGCATCCATCCCAAATTGTGAAATTTGTCTTATTAATATATAATTAATTAATATATAAAATAAAATTTAATGTTCAAATGAACCAAAAACATTCATAGTTTTTTTCTCATTTTATCCATCTTAAAGATATTTTTCGATGTTGTTAAATTTGTTCGAGTGTTTTAAACACCGATTTAAAAATATTAAGATGTGGCTATTCTATTTGTATGTGTGTGGTGGTGGTGGTGGTGCTGTTGCTGGTGCGACAATGAATAGCTGTAAAATCTCATATGGAGCATAATTTTTTATATCTGTCTATATTAGGATTATATTTTATGAATAAAATATGAATTTTTTTTTGTCATTTTCCCAAAGGTATAAATGTAACTTTTGAATTTTATCTAAACTTTTTTTATATTTGGGTACGTCTACCCACATTTATTTCACAGAAGTGTTTGTTTTTTTTTTGTGTAAAATAAAATTAATAAAAATAACTTTAAGAATTTAATGAATGTGCAATATAAAGTTTTTAAATTATATGTAAATATAATAAACTAATTACATTTGTATCAGAAAAAAAACGAAACAAATTATAAATCATAAAAATGAATTCTTTAAAGAAATGATGATTATTTACACGCTATAAATACGATATTAAAATATTAAAAATGTAATGAAATGTTTTAAAATTTATAAATTAAATATAACTATAAAAACTGAATTATATTATTAATAATACGTGGTGGTGGTGGTGTAGTTATGTTTTGTATAGCTTTATAAATATACAAATATTATAAAATAAATACTGCCAGATATCTTGGTATATAACAACATGAGAGATGAACGAATGGAATGTTTATTTGTGTAAAATGAAAATAAATTATAAACAAATTTATAAAAGACTGAAATATTGCACATGAAAAAGTCAACTATTTGTTGTTGGTTATTTTTTTTTTTTTTAGTCATATATCACTAAATAAAAAAAAAACATGAATGTTTACATATTTTTGCGGCACACAATAAGAATAATTAAAACATTGTTGTTGCTAATGTTTCACATAATTTATTTCACACTCTGGCTTGTGTGGTGATGGTACACGGTGGTGGTGATGTGATATTGTTGTTGTGCAGAAAAATGTTTCCAAATACAAATACAAAACATAATATAAATAAAATACAAATAAGAATATTTATATTTATATACTCTCTACTCATTCATATCCATGCATTTAATATATAGTAGATAAAATAGAATAATATATAAATAACTATAAATGATGGTTCAATTTGAGGTCTAGCAAGATTTTTAATTTTCAGACATTTCTGGTGATTCAAACAATACAAGATGCAAATAATTTATAACGATTCACTGCGTTTTGTGGTGTGTGATGGTTTTTTGTCGCCGGGATCAGATAGGCTATACTGGCAATGTTATATAGGTTCACGTATGATAGACAGACAGTTAGTGCGCAACGTACTATAATCCAGTTTGTGTAACGAGACTCATTACTAACGGTGACTCTTTGATACTAGTAAATATAATATATAGATACTGATCAGAATAAATTTACCTTTTGAATAATTAAACACTAATTTAAAATATTTTGTTACAAAACACAAAGGAGTATTTCTAGCAAATATTTAAATTTAAATGATCTATAGTGAAATCGAAGGAGTGGTGAATTTTAACTAGTTGTTATGTTGTGTATATACAATCGAAATTTATTATTTAAATAACCGCAAAAATTTTGAGTAAGCAAATTACAAGTTCAACATGCATGTAAACAGGAAAACCGAAAATCATACTTCTCAAATTGAATCATCCTGTATTATATACAATGTACAATTCATGCAATTAATGTATTTATGAATTTATTTTTATTCATATTAACTATAATTACTTAAATTGCTTAAATATCCGAGTATTCATATACAATATAATGGCAAATTGAATAAAATAATAATATTATATACGCACATAATTGAATTATAAATTTCAACATACAAGCATTATTTTGTGATAAGATAAATTTTAATTAATATTAACCACAACATTATTTATTGTATAGTAATGCATTCAAAAAAGTATTGAGACTGAATGACCCCAAATTCAGAATATTAAATTTCGTTAGCTGCTAATATGTAGATACTCCTTTTTTTTTTTAAATTAAATGCACTGCTTTAAATTTTTGTTTTTCCCGAATTCATTCTGAAATGTTGCTGCAAAAGTGTAAAATGGAAGAAAAAATGGTGAACAATAGGACAATTTTTTCCTGGCCAAGCTGCCTGGTGTCGTCCATAAGAGTCTTTATGAAAATAAACTGCTATAAATAATAATGAATTATAACTTTTTCCCAATATCCTTTCGCCATTCGCATAAATAAAATATAGTAACGTTTTAATCAAACAATTTTTTTTTTTATGTATATTTTTATATTATTAATGATAAAACTTACAAACTCATATAAACATTATATTATATATTTTTTCCAAATATTAAATTTGAATGTTTAATAACTTTTCTTATCAATATAATATCAATTATATATTCGAGTATATGCCGCTGTAGTAATAAATAGCCAAAAAAATTGAGGCTATTCATTATAACATATTTTTGTTATCATAAATTAATATCATTTTTGTTTCTTTTTAATACATTCCTTCACATCGATATTATGCATTATATTACATTATATATACCATTTACTCTATGTCCATTATCATTTTATAACATCATTACATTATAATATTTATGTATATTTTGTCAGACAAAAACATATGAATTTATTTCATCATAAATAATGCATTTAATGAGCTGCACGAACGTTAAATATTATAAATTTGTCTATTTATACCAAATGTAAAGATTTGAATTCGTATAGAGTAGAATTCGATAAATTGTATTTTTGAGATAACATGTTTAGGTGGGCAATATAATGCCGTTACCGTTGATTTGTCCATTCCAATCTTCAATTGAGACACTGGTGGCCTCAAGGTAATCTTATTCATAGATCGGTTATTCGCATGGTGTTTTATTGCATTTTTGATGATCATAGCGGCACCTCCATGTGCTGTTCCGTCTGAATACCTGAAGATTAGACATTATGTCATTTTCGTGACAAGTGTAATTATCAAATTAAACATAGTACCCATTTGTTCCATTAGTGTGTTCATCATCTGTTTAAGTTCAGACATGCCAGTTGTTTGTTGTAGATGTTGTTGTGTTTCTGGTGTTGCTTATTGCAATTTTATGGTGATGTTGCTGGTTTAAATTTGGCTACCTGTTTAACTTAGACTTTTATTTATACGGTTTTATAACATTTGATTGTTTAAATGTTTTGAATTATTTTATGGGCAACTCGGCAGGCGACGCAGGTCCTTAATGTACTCATATTCTTTTGCGTGGTTCTCTACTTAGTTTATTGTGTGCGAGGTTTTTGGTGGTGAAAAGATGAAATCATTGGTGCGAGAGTGATGGAATGTTATAATCGAATTAACCTTCCGACGATCGTCACGAGAATGAAAAACACATGGAAGATTTCGCCTTAATCGAATTGGATCCGACGAACGGCCTCTAGAACAATTTCGTACTATTGGCGATGATTTTAAAGCCCACAATGATGGCTCACCAGACCACCAATACGTATACTAGTATTTTCTAAATTAAATATATAAAATCGAATATTGTCTCTATACAATTTTTCTTTTACAATCAATTTTTATATTTATAATTAACAAATTTGATGACAAAATAAATTATAAAAACAGAACATTGTTATGGTGAAGTAAACAAAACTATAGCTCAAGAAGTTGTTTAAACCGGATCTCTATATAATACATAGATATTTTGCTATATATTCCTATTCAATATGACTTCCATATTGAATTATGTATGATAAAAGATTAAAAGTTAAAAATACATGTAATTTATTTAATGGATTATTACATAAATATAAATTTTATCATTTTCATTTTTATGATTCCAATATAAGATTTGTTTTATGCATTTTCATTTTTTTTTTCCTACTCTTATAAATATATTGCAGTATATTAGATATATATTTTGGCTTTTGTTAGAGTTTATATGTAATAAATAAAATATATATAATAATCTATATAAATAATAACTATAATATGGTGTATAGAACTTAATCTTTATGGTTTTTGTTCATAGAAAACATGGTTTTTCATCAAAAATCGGTGACAAATTTTTTAGATTTAATATTGTCTACATACATTTTTCTTGGCGATTTATATAGATACCATTCGTTGCTGTTTTGAAGAACTCCACTCCATTAACCGAGAGATTTTTCATACTGTTTTTAGAGTGCGACTATCATCGATGCAAAATAAACCATTTGATGAAGCTATATGTTTGGCTAATTTGGTCGGTGGTTATAATTATAAAATTATATAATTAGTTTTATTGTGCATATTTGATGGTGTATATTATGAAATATGATAAAGAAACTTTCTGATAACTCATGGTTTTCCCATTATGGATGTTAGTGTTTCAAATCAATAAGTTGTTCAGCACCATACATTGGACTTGAACCACATTTATTTTTTCATACCTTTTGAAGTAAAATTTCACTTTCCCAAGACTTCTAAAAGTTTGTTTTTTGTATAACTTTTAATAATATAATAATAATTAATATATAGCTTTTTGTGTTGGCTTTTGTATATATTGTAGTGGGTTTAACAAAATCGATAAACATTAATTTCTATATACTTAGAAATTTTCCACAAAATATTGTTTTACATATATACTCGTATATTTGTATATATGTATGAGTGAATTATGTGTCGGAATGTTTTTTGTATAATAAATTTTCTTAAATTAATTTAATAATTTTCAAAATATAAATTTATATAATCATGCATTTATGCAATAAAATATAATACAAATATATTTTAATTTCCTCTATATATATATATATATATACCAACCACAGAGATTGGACCACTAAATTAAAAGTCTTATTGAGCTATAGCATTCAAATAAGAATAAATGTATGTATAAATGATGTAAATATTATTATTACGAGTATATAATAAATTTATTATTACGAATGGGTTAAAAAACTTAATATAAAATATTTTATTGAATTTATAATTACGTTCACATATTGAATATATTTTATAAATATTGTTTGATATAAAGACTGCAATCTATATTTTAATTTCAATGTATACAACACTAAATTCCGTAAAAACTATAATGGATTATACAGAATATTTAATCTGAATGAATACATTAATAATTATATAATAATTAGGGGTGATGTACTTTTATGTATAATTGAATTAATTAAAGCAACATTTATCAAAAAACATATAATTGCAAATGTTTGAAAATATGGCATATAACATTTTATATTGTTCGATTTAATCCTATAATATATGACTTCCGAAGAATCGTAATGATTGTAAATTTAATAATATAGTATAGGAAAAGTTTCTTACAAGTTTGTTGCTGCTGATACAAATATTTTATTCAAATTCAAAGGTAGTCATAATTTATGATATGGTTCCTGAACTAATACTTAAATTATCAATAAATATAATGTTGAGGATTTAATGATCGTCTAGTTTATCTTCATCTAATGGAATATAATGATTATGGTTTTGGGTACGTATCACAAGATGATGATAAATTTATTTCTATATTCGCTAATTAATTTACTTTAAAGGGTTAATATTTTATATATATGTGTATTTATTTTATATTGTGTATTGAAAATTAATTAAAATGCATGTACACGTTTTGTATTTGTATAATAATTATATATAATATTTATTTAGATCTGTATTTCAACTTTGGCACCCCACTAGCCCTCCACATTATATTATAAAACAAAACTTTTCCGGAATATATATTGGGATTAAATTCAAATTACATACCATACTTATAGAATATATGATAATTTATGATAAATATATGTATATTTTATTATATTATTAATATTAAATAATTAGTATATAAACATTTTCACTTAAACAATTACATATAGAATCTTAATTACATTACAATATGTATTATATATTATTATTTATATATATAATAAACATATGTGGAATATATTAAATATAAATAAATATTAATGGTTATGTAAAAGTTTATTAAATTATAAAGTACATTTCCTTAAGAAATATTTACTACTGCGCGAATATTATGATTGAGCACAAAACATATTATACTATTCGTTTTGTTATTAAGTTGTTTGCACTTGAAATGTCATTGATATCGGTGCAAAATGTTAAATTCTTATTTTTTCAGTGGCGCACAGTAATTAAAGTAAATGCAATTCAATTCGGGGAGTTGACGAGTTTGGAGAGGAGGGTAGCGCTCAGGATAATCACAAAACTTGAGTGCAAATATATACTTAATTCGCTGCAGTATCAGCCATTCTACGACACCGCATAAAATCATCAAAATCAGTCGTCGAGGGAGTGTAGTTCATCAATAAAACATACCAACTAAATATTCATTATATCCAACTTGCTAATTGCACATCATTTATCTTTGAGTAGCATCCAACACAAATTTTAAAATATATCCGTTTTTTTTTAAACATAACAGTACAATATTGGTAATCCACAGTTCAGTAATCACAGTATTATAATAAGTACCGAAAAATTTCATATGTAAATTTCGGGAATTAAATCTTCTATTTCATATTTGTGTAAGGAATTATTTCATTGTAATATGAAATTATTTATCGTTAAAATATCAAAAATACTTTGTTGGAACAAGAATAATGAAATTTATCATTAATATTAAAGAAAATCCTTTTCTCTGTACATATTAAATTAATTATATAATCCGGATTCTGTCATATTGATTTGGTAAATATAAAATCTGTTAACAATCCTATCGATATAACCAATATCACAACACCAAATATTATGGTATAGTGATTTTACTGGGATTCATATGGAGCTGTGTGAAAAGTATCTATGTGAATGTATGTTATTGTTATAAACATGTTATAAATTAGATAGCATAGATAAATGCAATGAATATTTACCATCAATATGATATCAATTTTTGACCGTTGTTAAGGATTTAATTTACAGTAATTCTGTGGATAATTTGCATAGACAAAATCTTACCACGTAATTCGTGGAATTTATTCTACAATACTGTCGAGATTTAAATTTAAAATAAATGCAATACTATTATTTATATGCCGCAGACAGAAACTCTATCGACTTTCTTTGGAAAAATTCCTAATAAATCATTGGATTATTTCTATGAAATTTTTTCCTCATTTTTTTTTAAAGTACATTACAAATTTAAACAAATTCTATCTATATATAATCAATCGTAAATTATGATTATAAGAAAAGTTGTCAATATCTGAAAGCAAGTCACAATAATGCGAATTAATTTTTTTTCTCATTATATATTATTGGAATTATTTCTTTTGTATTATTCAAACTATTTAGGTATTTATTTATAATGTGAAATGTATATTAACACACAGAAAAAAGATTAAATTAAATACGCATATAAATAATAATACCTAAAAAACCACAAGGTTGTTTAATTGATAAAATAAAATACGCTACGAACATAATGTTATTAATATGAAATATCTATTGTGTAATATTCGGTATAATATATTCAAATAACATTAAATGATAGATACAATATACTATATCATTTACATTTTTGTCATAAATTATAATATTTATTTCTTAATTAAATTTTGGATTGTCTACACAACAACCACAACAACACCAACAACAATATACATATTGTTTTACGCGTATATATATTTATAATAATCGTTTCCAAAACAATGTTACTAATATTTATTTTCGTAATCCATAACCTTCTATAACAAACTATATTATGAATAACCACATTTATGGTTATGTATTTGTTTACATATTTTGATAATGTATTAATTTAATATACGCATATTTCTAAGAAAAATATAATATTCATATATTGTATATTGTCAAATTAATAATGGAAAAACTAAATTCCAATTCAAAATGTTACTACTTAAACTATCTATATTCATAAATTTTGTGTATACAATTAATTTTAACTATTTCGATATTTATATAATTTTCTATATATAGATAATATTTATGTACGAAAAATTTTCATTAACGCCAAACATTTACGTAAACAACAAATTGAAAAAATAAATTGAAATAATTGGTAAATAAAAAAGGGTTATATACTAATAATTTTTGACTTTAAAGAGGGCATATAAATATATATAAATTTTTTATGTTCTTACCAAAAAAAAAAATCAATCTTAATATTTATATTATCATAAATAAATATTTATTTTCTTATCCAAAAAAAAAGTAATTAAATTATACCTAATACTTTTTCTATTGCATGGAAAGTAGCAATGTTTATATTTATATATACCATACCTATATTTACAATAATACGGCGGTGAGTATACATAGAAAAGCATAAATAGTAATTAAGAAATTAATTTTTCATTAACAATAAATTTATTTTCTTTATAAATTTTCCAAATTGTATACAAGTCGTTTTTTTTTTTCATCCCATATGCTTTTATTTATTATCTTTTACATTTATTATTAAAATGTTTTCTAAATTTTTATGTTGCATATACGAGATTCGAGTATAATTTTTGGTTGTATATTTTTATGTATATAACATATATAATTAAATTAGTCCTTTTAGTTCAAAACAATTACAACAACAACAACAACAACAATAAATTAATATTTTATTATAACAATTAATTTATTTCCTATAATTTCTGTATTTAACTTGTATATATCTAGTATATATTAGATGTATGCATATGAAACTGTAAAAATAAACTAAAACTAAAAAGAATAATTCAAATTTTTATTTTGATTGACGGTGCATTGTCATGGAGTAAAATTACCTTACATTTCTGATCACATCAAACGCACAGAGCAATCTCTTCTTTCCAAATCGATTTGGTGTTGCATTCAATGTTGACCTGGTGTAATTCATGATATTTTGCGTTTAGGATTCTCAAAACAAAATCCACTTTTCATCACCAGTCACAATCCGATGCAAAAAGGACTTTATGCGTTTGATGCAAAATTTCAATGGTCCTTTTTCGGTATTCCATTTAACTTTCATTCAGTTCATGTCGCATTCATTTTCTAAATTTTTCCATCTTGCCCATAACTTTTAAACATCCAGAAATCATTACTTAATTAACATTCATAGCTCCTGCCATTTGTTTTTGAGCTTGTGAGTCATCTTCATCTAACAATGCTCAGTGCCATCAAGCGTTTACGGTGGTTTTCCACGTTCTTCATTTTCCACATCAAAATCGTCGTTTTTAAATCATTGAAACTACTCATAGTATTGTCTTTACCACAGAGCTTGTTTACCATTAGGCTTTAACAATCATTTGATGCGCTTAAGATACATTTTTCTTTAGCAAATTAACAAAATATGTAACGAAATCCATAAATTACGATTTTCAGATGCAAAACTGATACAATTTGTGAAAAAATAAAAAACTTAAAATCTGTTGTACCAAATATTGTTGACACATGTAAAGCCAATATAAAAAAAACATTTGAGTATGGCTGATGCACTTACCAATATATCTATGTGCAAATTACAGTTTCATATGCATACACCTGGTATATGTAGGTGCACATATTATCATAGATATATATATATTGTATATTTATAAATTAGGCATTGTCGGCATATATAATCTCTATCTATATCTATATGATATTATACGCCTACACACTTCTTTCTCTTTATTTATAACTTAATAAATTTTTCAATTATATCCATTAATCATTATTTAAATCTTGCATTATATTACACACACACACACACACCCTCTGTCCGAAAAACAACCACAATGAATTTCTATAATATATGGATCTAATAATGTCATCTATTTGGCAGCTGACTGATTTATGTATTGTAAACCTACCGTATAAAACTGTTATAATTTTTTTTCAGTATAACTCCAAATGCATAGTATAGTTTTGGTTTTTCGGTCGATCGAGAAATGTATAAAAAGCTAATAACCAACTTTAAATTTTGTAAACACTTGAAAATCGCTTATATGTTGATAAGTGTTTGTCCAAAATACAAGTTTTTGAGTGGCATCTACAATTCTAAGTATTTCTAGGAGTCTATTATGCGTATTTCAATTACCATTCGATTCACTATACAATTAAACGATATCGATCTGCAATGAAATTAAAAATGAACATATAGAATCGATATTAAATACTTAACCGAAATACTCAAATTGAGAAAAAATATTTTATTAAACAATATGTTTGTATTTTTCTTAATCCATTTCGGGTATTTTTGAGACAGATGAATAGTAATGTTGTACACCCTTTCTATGCTACAGCGTTACTATTAATTATATTTTATACAAAAGTAAGTTTTTAAAAAGTTTTATTTTGTACTTTGTAAAGCGTTCCTATATATTGTTATATGAATACTATGAATTAGATATAAACATATCTATTATGTATTTATATACATGATTATTATGATACTAAATCAAAAACTAATGAATGTCACTAAAATAAACCAAAATGTGTGTTTTTGATATTCCAGTAAAATCAATCTATTTATAGTCAATAGAATTTTATTAAATAATGTCCAGTTTAATTGAATAAATACTGTTTATAATAAATTAATATAATTCAAATGTTATAAAATTCTGTAGTCGAAAAAATATTGATATGATTCGCTGTTACTTCTTGAGAGACAATATAGAGCATCAATAAAAAAGCGTATTCTTATAAGTTCTTTAACTATTCTTTAAGTCTTCATTTCTCGCCAGAATTTACAGTTGTGCTGCATGTAATCCTTTGGTCAGCCCACACTCCTCTAGCTGTATACGGATATACACCACACAGGCCATCGAAATGTATTCGATCCATCCACATTTCTGATCTACAACTAGAGTACGTTCACCTAATATCCCTGTATAGATTTTACCATTTCAGGTAATTTTAGCGTTGATGTAACAGTGATCAGTTACATATTAAATTCATTTAAAAATATTGAATCACATCGTTTAAGTCCTAATTTATTGCCAATAAAGCGATCGTTAGTGTGATTTCTTCAACCTCACATGTCAATGTATGACCAATATATACATCAACACCTCGCCACGTCGATTACAGACATTCAGTAATGATCTCCTCGTAATATTTTCTTTTTATATATATAGCTATATGTATTTTACTTCGTTGATATTCCCATATGTATGCTTGTTGTGAATGTTTTTGTGTGAGAATAATACCGTACCACGAATAATAACATCAATATTTCAATACAAATCTACAAATATATTTCGATGAATTACTCTCCAAGTTCATGTTTTTGTCATCGTTATAGATTGGTTTGAACGTAAGGGATATTTCTGATTCTGAATTGAAATATAAATGATATGATTCTCTCATTAATATATCATTGCATTAAATCTTAGATGATATATTAATAATAAACCAACTGGACCAATTCTATTTTTATATGGACGTTTCCATGAATAATCAATTCATCTTCAGACAATTTGTGTACGGCCGCTATCTGATCACTTAGAGACCATTATGTTACCATAAAGAATTGATTGGGCTTAAACCAGATAAAAGCAAACATAAAAATAAATAAATAATTTATTACTAAAATTTTCCGCAGTATTTTGTTGCATAACCGTTTAAAAAGATATAAAATATCATTAAATTTTTAATTAAAATATATTTATCTTAACTATCGTTGGATATATACAACAACATGTCATAAAAAGAAGGTTTGTTGACATCGATATTAGTTTCCTAATAATATACCATATAATCAAGAAAAAAAAATTGTATTTATGATTAGATAACATCAATACATAATTACCTATTACATATTCGCATATATTCGACCTGAGTGTATTTCATTATCGTTTGTTTATACCATATATATTTAATATTTAAATTTTAAATTTCATATAATATAAATTTATTATTATAATATTATTAACTAGTTTTTCGTTTATTTTTTTCTCTTTCACCACATGTATACAGGCAAAGCGGTACCATTCGTTGAATTAACCGTAGCCCACGCAAGTGTTTTAACAATACTGGCCATATCATTTGAAAGATATTATGCAATATGTGAACCATTAAAAGCTGGTTATGTGTGTACAAAAGCAAGAGCATTATTAATATGTTTGGCTGCTTGGGCTGTAGCTGCATTATTTACCAGGTAATTTTTATTTTATTATTTTATAGTATTTATTATATTTTATAGTACTACCTGCTATACGTTATATAAATTTACTAATACATATGTTTCTAATTAATTAAATTAATTATAAATGTTTAAAAAATTAGTATTTATTTAGATTAAAACATAAAAATATGCATGCAAATTATAGAATTTTGTAAATTTCAGTTATTATACGTAAGCTGCTTTTGTTATATATTTTTTAATTAATATATCTATTCTTTTCGATATATGTGCGTATAATTTTAATTGTAATTTATTAAAATTCATTATTATCTAAAAAGCATGAATATTTTATACATAAATCTTATTGATTTTTTGGCGTATATTATTATTATCATAATCAATTTTTTTATAATGTACATAAATATTTATTTTTATTCTATTGCACATAATTCAATGAATAATATATATAATTTTATTATAAATTATATTCTGTATATATATATATTTGAAACCGTCATTAAAAAATGTAATTGATACATATATCATTTTGATAATGATAAATGATATATTATATATTGTATTATGTATATATATGTAATATACAATGTGATTTAATAATTGTTTATATATATATATAGACATTACATATTATATTACAATTTAATTATATATATGTCTACCATTGTATTTATAACTAGTTAACCATCAGTCAAATTTATACACCTAATTGAAACGTATTTTTTTTTCTATTATGTTTGATTTGCGGATATTTAAAAATTTGAAGAATATTAAATAATTAGTTATAAATATACGTAATGTTTTATAGATTGTTTATCAATACATATATATATATAATTATATATACGCTATCGATTTATATATCAATTAAATCAATAATAAGATTGTTGATTATTTATACACAATATAGTAGGTTATTATGAGGGTTAGCCGGAAAAGGAATAGGGTAAATGTGAAAGAATTTATAAATTTCTATTATTGTTTTTCCAATTATGTTGCAATCAATACAATTTTATCAAAAGTATTATTTTATTCGACATTAGGTACTTTATTTAGAATTTCCATACGGCAAATTTTATTTCATTTCAGCGGTTTATTTAAGATTTGATGATCTTGAGTTAAATAGTTTGAGCATATAACTTTATGTAATTTAAAATGATAGGTTGTTTATGAGCCTGACTAAAATTTTGTGATATTCTGTCATATTCCTTTCGTTGAGGGTACGAAAACGGACAGAAAATAGTGATCTGATTCGATGTCCCAGAAATATATTGTAAATAATAATTCAGTTAAATATTATTCCATAAGTAATAAATCCTTATCAATATTCCGTACATTGCTGAATTTAAAATATAATTCGTTCACGAGAAGCTTTTCAAAAACAATATGCGAAAAGAAAACTCATCCTAATTTAAAGCAAACTAATGGATCGCATTCCTTCACTCTGTCGCATAACTAATTTGCATTTTATCTTACCAAATAATTAACATAATATTATTTCTATATATATATTGATATTTTGACAGTTACTTACGTATAGATATATGATTTAAGGGATATAAAACTTGTGATTTTTCTCAGCCAGAATTTTATTGCAAATGACAATAGTGCAAGTAATTATAATACGCTTTCTATAAGAATTTATTTTTTATGGTTTACCATAAATTTTTATCATCACTGAATTGTAAACCAAAAATTTTACACATATCCAAACAATGACTTTCGGCAACAGTAATTAGTACTATTTTGTTGGCATGAATATTGTTTTGTATGATAAAAAGGATTATGCAGGAAATTAAAAAAATACTCAGAGTATGTGAATATTTGACAATTTATTTGTAATTATCTTTTTATATAGCGGTTTTATTTAATTAAATAATGTGAATAAGCTAATGCCATAGAGTGTATATGTTTTTTTTTGAAGACATATTGTCAATCATTGAATATATGAAAACAATTTCAGCCAGATTATTTTCAAAGAGATTCGCTTTTTGTTTTCATATAAACGAATAATTTTTAGTGTGAAAAATACAAAAAATGTGTTTCACCATGTCATAATATCGGCAAACTCGTCACCATACCAATTTCGGTAACTAAAACTTACTATAATCATTTCATTATTCTGTGTGAAACGATCACCAGTCAACGTATGTTGCATGTTGCTTCATTATTACAAAAGAAATACGGATCGATTAATTTTTAACATTAGTATTCAGTTTTTGGATCAAATGCCAGTGTATTTCAATAGGAAAATTTATATATTCTATTTTTGCGATTTTAACTTTTCCATGTAAAAACTTACGAATATCCATTTGATATTTTTGCAATATATTTTAAATTAAATCGATTATTGTTATTTATCTATTGAAAACGGAGCGCTATCTAACAAAACGACCATCATCTAATAGATTTAAATCTTTTGGTTTGAATTTAATAATACATTTTTTTTAAATTCATATATGTAATTTGTATAAGGAAAATATATTTAGAGAAACATCTCTATTGTTATTGTTCTCAATTTTTTTTTACGTGACGACTCTGATACAGTGCGATAATTTTATCCAACTTAATCTGAGTTCAGATAGCATATAGGGATTTGTTCCATAATTTAAATTCTCACGCATATTATACTCAAAGTAATACATATAAAATAATAAATTTCTTTTTACTTGTTCGTATACTTTATTGGACTCTGCTAATAATCACGATTATAATTTTATATTTTAACTTTTAAATTTAAATTAAATTAAATTTTGTGGTAAAAAACAAATATATAATTAATAACAAACAGTAAAACTAACGTATCCATTAATATAATACATAATATAGTCCACATAATTATACTGCAGTGGTATGTACTTATCATATAACCTAAACATCATCCACACAATAACTTTTAAATTAGCATAGAAAACAAAAGTTTATAAATTATCTGTTTATGGAATAGATAAAATTAATATTTTTTATAAATGTGGTATTAAATTGAAAGAATATTTTGTTTGAAATAATGGTATTATATAGTTGTTTATTTTTATAAAAATAATAACTTTTTAAATTTTAAACTTTTTATTTATAATTTTTGTTTATACTATACGTTATAAACATGTTTTCGAACACTATATCTATAGGTTGAAGATGAACGTTTAAATAAATTTATGTATACACTTAATATCGTTAAAATGTGAATGTAAATTATATTATTAGACTATACAAATTATTCAGAATAACCAAAATTTTCAATAAAATACTTCAGTAATATAAATATTGTAACTATGAACCACGTTAGTAACGTATGGCCCATATTACTGGGGTTTTTACACTATGTATTTGAAATACAAATTATAAAATACAATAGTAAATTGTATTTTAAATACAAAATGTAAAACTCTATGAAGAAATGTATTAAATCGCAAAAAAACGCTTTTTGCAAATCACCACTCCCGGGCATCAATATTTACTAAATTTTAACATTATTATTAGTTTATTTACATTTTCATTTATGTTTCCAGAATTTTCATACAATTAAGTTTTTCTAAATATTAAAATTAATGTGGTGCAGACCAAGAGATAAGATATGTTAAAACCGATTTTATTAAAAATAAAATTTGGTATTAAATTTCAAGCAAAAACCGAAAAATGGATTGTTTTAGATATGGTATTTGAAATAAATAGGACAAAATACTTATTTAAATATAATAATTATAAAATACAAATTGTTAAATATTTCAAATACATGAAATTGAAATACACTGCTCTGTTTATCACTTAAAATAAAAAAATACCCTAGAGACTTGTTTAATCTTTTTTCACAATTTTATTATTAAATCAATTTTGTGATTTATACAACGCACGTCGCTTTTTATATACATGTATCCATAAATAATATACGTATCCTCCAACCTAACCTAATAAGTATTATCATATATTATTAAATAAAGTATAAATTTGTAAAATATGCAAAAAACAATGTTCAATATAAACACAGTAGCTCTTTCTTTGTGCGAAACACTCACTTAATTGTCTATTTATGTGAAAAACGAAAATTGATTATTTTGACAAGTATATTATTATTTCATTATTCATTACAAGACGAAAAAGAAAAAAAAGGAAGTGGTGTCAGCAAATAGTATAAGAAGAAAAAAATAAATATCAATTCAATACATAGCGTGATAAGAGCAAAGAAAAAAAAAATTATCAATATGATTAATTTATCAAAATTTAAAAAAATTTCAAAGAAGAAGAGACGGGAAAGTTAATAAGTTTCAAAAGAAATTAATTCATTTAAAAGTAATTTATTATTATTTAGTATTATCGTATTATTGAAAGAAATGTATAACCACTTCCACCTTTTTTTATTTTACATGTAAACAATGTTTTATTATTCATGATAAAAAAAAAATAAATTACAATAACACATAAGAATAGGGCAATAAATCATCTTTGTAGAGAAATCCATTAAGAAGTCACAAGGTCATCGTATAATAAATTTGAAGAACATTTTTATTCTTTGTCCTATATTAAATATAAAATGTATACACATTTATAAACAGGGTGTTGCCGTAGCGCTTGCACTACAGAAAGGAGCATAATCCTGGCAATTTTTTTTACAGATATGTCCGATAGTGACTCATTTGTACCACTTTTGAACCTTTTTCCGTTTTACAATGACGTTACAACTATAAAAAAATCAACTTTATTTAAGATTTTAATTAAACAATTTGTATAAAGGTAATATGTAAACCTTTCAGTAAATAGTAAATAGTAAATACAAAAATTACAAAAAGTTGAAATCGTCACATATATCGAAATCTTGTAATTTATTGAGTATCGTATACATATCTTCCTTCCTCTAAATCTATAATGATATTAAGTCGCAGGTGAAAATTAATTATTTTAAATGTTTAATGAATTTAATTTTCATATAATAAAAGCATACAAAATTCTCAATTTTCATGGACTTTTTTATTTTTTAACAAATTCTCATGTTTTCTAAATTACTGTTCAACATTGATCCTTAATAACTCGAAAATTGATTTAAAAAAAAATATGGTAAATTCCTTAAGGTTTACTTGTTACCTTTCTGAATTGTTATTAAAATCCATGTTGATTTGTAGATGTTGTGATTGTTTTAGTGACTCATGGTACAACACAAAGTCACAAAAATTGTAAGGAGTCAAAGGATCATTATAAAACATATTTGTAGAACAATTTTTTGCTGGAAAAAGTGTCAGGATAACGCTCTTTTCGAGTTTGTATGGGTACTGGGGCACATGCTGTATACCATATATATTATTATTATACAATATATATGCGTCTGTTGTGTAGATGAATATTGTTACGTTATATGTATATAAAATATTGAAGTATTTATTAGTTTTAAGAAATCGTGTCGTATAGCTTTCGGTAATTATTTTATGAAATTGGATTATAAGTGAGAGAAAAAAAAAAACAACCTATGCACACAGCATGTAAATTCACACAATAATAATTATTTCTGTTGTTTTGTAATGTGTTGTTGTTGACGCGGCAGTGTATATTAGTTGTTAAATTGAAATTTCGATTGAATTGGGTCAAATCAGTAAAATACATAGTAATATATACGAGTATATTTATATAAAACAATGGAAACAAAAAATTAAAACAGAAAAGAATTATTGAGAAAAAAAAATTGTTATATGGAGAAAGGAAATGTGAGACCATGTTTCATTATTATTTTATTATATTATTTCACATTGGGATATTGGTTTATGGTTGATTATATGTATATGAATATAATATATTTACAATATATATATATATACATTTAAGTACGCTGATGATATGTTCTTTTTGTTATACAAAAAATATAGGAAATGGATTTTCCATTTCAAATCAAATCTTGCAGAATGCGTATATACATATATTTATTTGTATATATAAATATATATACCCGATTCGTACGTACATTACATTCTATATTGAATATAATTATAATGTATAATATTGTAACATAAAAATTTTATTGTATTTTATTATTAATAGTACATATAATATTGTATTCGATATACATACAGTGCAAACTCTCGCGCTATCGATGATTCCAAAAAAGTAAAAATTATCCTAATAAAGTACATGATATCTATTAAGATCTTTGAAAGCAGCATTACTTCATGGTGAAATTCCACCTTGTATTCTCGAAACTTACATGTGAAATTTTTTGGTAATTATTTTAATAATGAAATTTTTCAGTTACCATTTGTGCGTTTGTGTTTGAATATCTTTGTAAATAGTAGTGGTTGAGGGACTCTACTCAAAGATTAACAATGCTTTCACACACCAATATGAGCAAATCACACACATAAAAATAATAAAATATAATATAATAAATTAAGGAAACGTGTATCATTTGATAATTGCAAACTTATTGTTGAAAATTGTTATAGACTCTTCTGCATGCGAAGTAATTTATTCGCTTGATTGTAACGAATGTTTAATTTAAAATTAAGTAAAATTTTTATAACCTCTTTCTACCAAATAATCACAAAGTCTAATCTTTAAATATTCATGCGTGCATATGCATCATCATCATAAATATGAATCTTTGAACAAAAACCTCAACATTCAATAGATCCTTCGTCGATTTTTTTTTTCCGTTTCCTTGAAGAGTCGTATCGTATAGTAGAGTCTGCACTGTATCTATATATATTTGTATAATACGTACAAATAAATTAATATTGAGTAATTTGATAAATTTTGAAATCTATGCACATAAAAATTGACTGCGAATATTCAATATCTAATATTTCTGATTATTGTTAATGTTAATATATATAAAATGACATCTGCTTACGCTATAAATTACGTATAAATATAAATATATACATATATTTATATGTGAAGCGTATATATAGCATATATATGTATACTATAAATAAACAGTAAACAATAAAATTTATTAAACAATCTATTAGAGATAATTTATGAAAGGAATATCTTTGTATAGTATCTAAAAAAGCTTTTAGTTTGACAACAACAATTCTAACACACACACACACACACAAAAAGACAATATTATTACCCTTTCATATATTATAATACATAAAAAATTTGCTAAAAGCTTTGTAAATAAATCATTGAACAAATGCTATAAATATACTCTTACGTGTTTACATTTTTATATAAGTATATGTGGTTACAGTTTTGGTAACCAAACACCTAAATCAATCTTTCTACTGTATACCATATGAATATGTGAATATACACACATAATACAAGTGGTTCTATAAAGAGATTAGACATATTTTTCTATAATTATATATATATATGACTATATGTAGACATAACAAACAACATGTGTACATGGGTATACCTAAGTTCTATTATCTGGGACTATTATTGTCTATACATTATTCATTAATGCGATATGATACAATATGTATTAATTTTGTACGATGCCATTTATTTGCTGACGATGTTCTACTTTTATATATATATATATGTATATCAGGTGCTTGCTGCATCTCATTTGATACTCGGGTCGATTTTATTGAATCAGGTTAACCGCATATCAAAATCAGAAAAAAGTAATGCACAGTACAATAGTGACGATCAAAATGAAAATGAATTTGTTTGTTTGACAATCTTCATTATTTTTAAAATTATTACTCAACAATGAAAACGCGTGTTACGTTCGTGTATCGCTACATTTTTCATAACCCAGAACTGTCACTTGTCACAGTGTCTTTTTTTATTTTCGTTGCCAAACTTTACGAGAATTTTGGGACGTGCTTTATATTCAGTTTTATTCTGATAAAAAAAATTTCATTCTGTTGTTAATTGCGTATAAAAATTGAGTGCTGTGGTGCAGTATTGTATATAGGATTTATTTTTGGGACACAATGATTCTATGGATTTCCGTTGCAAAAATTTTTCTACTGAAATAAAATGGAAAAAAAAGTTAATATGTATAGCAGCTTACCTGGAAGATTTTCACTGTTACACCCTGTGTATGCATTATACAAAACAGAGATATTTAATTGTTGCATAGTGAATCAATTTGACGTACCACCGTACGCATGATAATACAATATAATTTCATAATTAAAATAAGCATATTGCCAGGATAGGTTGTATTGTAAATTATTTAAATTAATGTATTATTATGTAAATATTTCAAAATAGAATTCAATTCAATTATGACTTGAATTTGACGTCAACGCTTTTTTTTTATAGTATAGATAAAAAAAACCAAATAATTATATAATGTAATATTATGATGGTGATAATTATTATACAAATAATATATTAATACATGTGAGATGAGTATATATTACGTACATTTTAACATCTTTTTAAAATAATTAATACACAATATAAGAAATGTCTGCATAAATTATAATCGAATCATTAAATAGATAAACTGTCCAAACATTTTTCGTTGTAATGTAACTTTTTTGTGAATGATTTAATTAATTATTTCGATTGTACTTGATCTTCTGTGCAATTGGTTCGCCAAAGCCATTCTGCTAACAATAAATTCGTGTTGTATCTATATACTGTAGTCGAGAGCATTCTATGAACCTCCTATCATTTTGTAACTATTGTTGTTATATAATTTCGAAATCTTGTATATTCTTTGTAAGACTCTAAAATTAGTTCACTTAGCACATTTATAAATCAAAACATTTGTTTCAAATCGGTATTAGTAATCTAGATCCCGAGTGGGTGTGCTTAGCCTTTTGATCACCGTGTGCTGTGAATATAATACCAAGTATGTTGCATATAGAATTCGAAAAATTGTATTTTTGAAATAGCATGTTTACGTGGGCAATGAAATGCCGATTGATCCATTCCAATCTTCAATTCGAACACTGCTTCAATGTAATCTTTTGTCATATTTCGGTGTTTTCTTGCATTTTTGATGATTATTACGTCACCTTTACATGTGCTGTTCCGTCTGAATGCCTGGTGTTATATACTGCAGTATAACCATTTATTTTGATGAAACTTCTATTAGTGAACTGAGTTTCGGATACCAGAATTATATTCACTTGTTTATGTTGTATTAAAAATGTTTTGACTTCTTGTATATGATGACCCTTTGGCGTTCCATCAATATATTTTGAGAAGATTAGACATTATGTCATTTTCGTGACAAGTTTAGCTAATTGAACATTCTATTCTATTCTTATTGTAATGATTCGTTAATGGTTAATGTTGTTGTTTTAAATTCACATAATTATTTTCCGTTTACGTTTATATGTACAATTTTGCAAACTCCAGAAATTTATTAAACACAAAATTTTCTACATTTCCAAGTTATCGCGTATCATCATCCATATGGTTAATTATTTTTATTAGATTGCTATATTGAATGGATTAGTGATTAAATTATGGCAATTTTATTAATATATTTAGAGAATGTTTAGGTGCTAATATTTTATAAAGATGGTGAGAGAAAAAAATTATTCGGAAGCTATAATTTAACAAATTTATATTATATTCACACATAGCAACAATAAACATATTTACTTATTTAGAATGTTATTTTAAAATTCCTTATGGTATATTCTTTCAGATCTCTATATATTGTATATATGCGTATAATCATTATATAGGTGTGCCACAATTTTTATACTCGTATTTATTCCATACAGTATAGAATTAAACAATTTATCATACACTTATATATTTATATATATTTATTTAATTGATTATTATTTAATAATGCAGATGTTTGGTTTTGAATGTATATGAAAAAGAAAAATATTGATGTCATAAATGTCAACAAATTTAAAAGTATTTTTGTTGGCATTTCAATAAATTGACAACATAATGAACCGAATAATTATGATGATTTTATATTTTAATGGGCATTATGCCAACCGCAAAAATATATACAAAGATAAATTAATATATGTTACGTACAAAAGAGATAAAATATGGTAAATTTCATATTATTTATACAATATATAAATAAAAAAACATAAATATAATTAAATTAAATTTATTTTTCTTGTATTTTATATTTAATTTTATTTTTTATATATTATTACGTCGATATTATGTTTATTTAAACTTATACATCATTCCATCGTTATTATGTATTTCAAAACCATACATTTACTTAAAAATATATTACATTTATACAAATGGATTTTAATTGTTTATTATACGACACCTCTAAAATCTAAATGTTAATATATGTACGTCTGTTTACGAGTATAATACTTATGTGTATCGTATACGTTACATATAATTTAATGTTAATGAATCTATATATAGTGAAATCCTTTAAATTTAAACATATGCACATAAAAAGTTAAATATTTTTAAGGGTGCATTTATTTATATATAAAATAATATTACATATATCTAAATCCATCTATATCTACTTTATGTTAATATTATATGGAATTATAAAATGAAGATCAAGTATTAATCCTCTTGTATCGTATGTAATATATATACAATATATGTGACTTACACATTATATAATAACAACATAAGGTACAAAAAAAAAACTTACTTTTAGTTTGGATGATCTTTATCTAATATAATATATACGTTTTGTATGTGAAAAACATACAAATAGTTATATACCATATGTATGAACATGTAATGTAAACAAAATTATGGTATACAAAGAAAAGTCAAATGAAAAAGGGACGATATGTTAACATGTTATTTTATATTGTATATTTCTGAGTATGTGATATGTGTAATAATATATATGTATGGTATAAAAAAAGAAATAAATATATGAGAAATAACTATATGCAATTGTACACATTTTTCTTCTGCGATTCATGAATTTATACTTATACGTATAATCATCTCATATCATCAGTCTATTCTTTCACATATAATATACATATTACGCATATACTTTACTATTACTTAGACTTAGGCGCGGTGATATACACAAAAACACAATTTTCATAAACACGTTCTTTATATATATATATATAAATATGCAAAAATACAATTCATTACATCGTCATATGTATAACTGCGGCTATACAAACACATAAGATTGGCAAAATGGAGCCCTGAAATAAAGTTGAATGTTTAGTTGCCAGTAATTTTTTCTTGTAGTAAACTAAATAACATCAGTATAAAATTTGAATGAGGCAGTTTCTTACAATTTTATATTAGAAATTTGAAATAAAATCCGTTACTGCCAATATGTTGACGCATTGGGTTAACAAGCTATTTTTATTTATTATTTCGAATTATGTCAACTGAGCGGAGAATGTTTCTGTGCACTCTGTATATATGTACTGATTTTGACATTTGCTAACTATTTTTAAAATAGGATATTTTTTTAAGTAGTGCTACTTTTAAATTAAATTTTATATATAAATTGTTAAAACATTTATTAGAAAAATATTGATGGTAAATATTCGTTTCGGAGTTTATGTCCCATAATAAAAACAAAAACTCCAAAATTTCATAAAAAATAGTTTCAGGAGCCCATTGTACGTATATATTTATTTATTATACAAATATAGAATGTACAATATATTATAATATCATAGAGACCAAATGTACTGCTCACGCTCATGCAATGAAAAAAACATACAAATTGTGTTCAGTGAGTTACTGGAGACGTGATAACATAGACTAATTCCGTTGAATTGTCAATCGTTATGTACAAATCGTATGCATTTAGGACGAAAATAAACCCGAATCAAATGAAATTTAAAATGACATATAGTTCAGTAGGTCCTTTTTGGCCTCTGTGTAAATGGACACCGATCGAAGGAGTACATCTGACCTCTATGTTATTCCTTTCACTTTGTACAATATACTATCATTTTTTTGCATTCTTATTTATTATATACATACATTAACATTTACTCTTACATATTACATATATTAATAATAATAATAATACTTAACTTAAATTTGAACAAAGCGTACCAAAATTTGTCTCCCAATCGCCTGTCTATGGTATGGTTTTACAGGAACGTTCCATGAAAATTGTTCATAATCTCATTCTATAAATTAACATAGCAAATTTGAATAAAATTACAATAGATGAAAAATGATAAAATTGTTAGAAGCTGTTTCCTGTGTACATTATATTGTGAATGACACTGCAAAATTAAAATTGGGGCACTGAATTCACGATAAGTTTCGAGAATTGTTACATATTTATTATGAATTACACTGCAACATTAAAATTTCAATTTTATTTATGTTTATTTCTGTCTCTGAGAACTGAATTCTCGAGAATTTTCGAGAATCGATACATATTTATTATGAATTACACTGCAACATTATTCAATTTTATTTTTTTTATTTTAATTTAAATATAAAAATTCCAAATATGTGCCATATGTTTAATGTCTTTTTTCTCAAGAAATGTGGCGACATTAAATATGACTTCTATACCTTAATAACCGATGTCAACTGTACTATGTTCTCTAAATAATCACGCACGTTTTTGTACATATAAAAACAATTAACGACGCTGTTATAACGTCGAGGCGATTTTTTATTCATTCATTCATTATAGTTTTGTTTTGATCATAAATAATAATTGGCATTGCAAATTATAAATTTACTATTATCGGACAATTTTTCTTATCTGTTGTTGGTAATTTTAAAGTTACGGGCGAGGTGGAGTACTTGTTTTGATGGTCTCGGATGTAAAGGTACATAGAGATGTGTGACATTTCCTAGTCAGTCACACTTATTATTAATAATAAAATTATTATATATAATAATTATATAATAATTATAGTGTCTAAAGAAGTATCTAAATGTGGGAACAGCATCTTAAAACTGTTCTTGGTGAGTTAATATATTAATTTTAATTCACACGTCAAAACTTTATCAAGTATAAAATTATTTGTTAATCAAAAATGTCTTTTATTGTAAATTGAAAATTTATAGTAAATGAAAAATGTACGTATCTAAATACTATATATAATAGTTTTATATGCAAATTGGCGGACGGTCTGTATATTGGACAGATAGCACTATATAATTTATAATCTATTGGAATATTTAAACTATATATAAATTTCAGGACAATCGTAATAAATTCGTTTTTCTAATTTTATTATTTTATATAGAATAATTAAATTATTTTCTGCCTGTCTGTGTATGTTGTGTGTGAGTTAACATTTTAACTTTTGCTATAAAAAAATATGTGTGTTTATAAAGCTAAAATTTACTATCAAGCATTTAAAATAATCATACAAAAATTTCCTATATAATTATATACTCTCGCAACTCAATGTTATTAAATTATGGTAAGAGAAAATTGTAATGAAAATGTATTCTTATTTCTATATATTAATTTATATATATTTAATATAAATATATAATTTTGTGTATATTTAATTAGATACAGTATATTTATTTATCTATAAGATATAAAACTACGTATGTATATAATTTTCATTAATCCAATTGTAAAATTTTATATAAATGTAAAATTATATATACAGAAACTGAATACATCTGTTTTTCATATACGACGGTGTATTCATATGTTAATGCGTATTATAAAATGTGCTCGTTTTATTCGTATACATTTATTGTAGAAAACTATAACGATATAATGCATTTAATTTCAAAAATGTTTCTATAATGTTGCTTCGCATTGGTAAGAGATGCATACGGAGCACCGAATTTTTAACAGAGTGTTTATTTTTTAGCAATGATGATTGGTTAAATGTTTTTTTTATTTTTTAATTAATTGAGCTAAATATTACTTTTAACCTAACAATCCGCAGACCACCTTACCTATACAATATAGCAGATGAAGATGCTTATGTATTTACCATACACTTTTATTTATTTTATATAAATTATTTACTGATTTTAAATTGTATATGCATTTTTTTTTTCTATATAAACTTCTTTATTTTAACCAAACTTTAACCATCTTTTATCCTTGCATTACAATAAACAACACGTACAATTTACAATCATTTTAACAATTGTCGCTTTACAGTGGTGGTCGTATAAAAATACTTACTACCAGAGAATAAAAATCATTACAATATATACATAAGTCGGGAAAGGAAAGTTTAATTGGGTGTATAGCCTTCCTTTGCAACAAAACATTAACAAAGCAATTATCCGATTATTTAGTTAATTTAAACAAATAACGTTTAATGATAAAGTATAAGTAGAACTTCTAGAGTATCATCAAAATGTTTAACTGATAGGCCGTTTGAGGAGGCGATAGATGAATTCTGCTGCCTCAGTAGTATTTGGTAACAACTGATGGAAGTGTGGCAAAGGATATACGAAATAGAATATATAAAGCTCCGTGTTTGTTGAATATTTAACATACTAAATAACATATGGTAGTCGTCCAAATTAACTCTCAATTTACCAAATTACGATTTTCTTATTCAAACAATAATATGGCGTTTTATAGCTACAAGTATTTTATCAATAAGTTAATTCGAAGTTAATACCTCTTTCGTCTCGTTACAATCCTTCTTGTTGGTATGAAACAATTCGTATAGTAAAATAAGGAGCTTTTATTATGTATTAAAGATAATTATTATTATTTATGTAATTTAAAATTCTATCCCGTGTTAATCAAAATAATCGCACGCTCTCTATATTTATACTTAATTACTTTTAATAATAAATGTTATGGTAATGAAAATATTTCAAAAAATATTATTGCAAACAAATCGACTATTAATTGAAAGTTTGATTTATATTTATTCAATATTCTTTTAATTGTATATTATTTATATAAAAATATTATGAAAATATGTTCGTACGCATATAAAGACTACACTAATTTATTGAATGAAAAACTTTTAGTTTGTTAAATGGTTTGTAAAATAAGAAAATTGAACTATATATCGATAATTTAAGTTCAAAATATTCAATATTATATTGTATGATGGTATAAATATTAATAAATACTCGTACAATGAATGAATAACGCGATATCAGAATATATAAAAAATATAATTATATACACAAAAGAAAACTTTATGTATAAGAAACTAAAAAAAGTGATAAGAATCATAACCAATAAAAAATTATGTTTTTATATGTATATTATAATATGAAATAAAATGTAGTAGAGATTTTTTGTTTGTTAATATTTGCCGCCTGCCTATATACTCGTATAGAAAATATTCTTATTTCTATATTTATAAAGATAATGTCTCAAAAATTCCCAAACTTTCAGAAAATCTCAAAAAACCAAAGGTGACATTTATATGTGATATTGGTTTTTTTTTTTTTAGAAATACACATCTGTGTGATGTTGTGTCAAAATTTCGTGATTGTCCATTGTTTTTCAATCAATGATATTGTATTCAAACCATTAGTCTATTAGAGTGGCATCGATAAAAATGGAAATGACCGGCTAACAAAAAGCTAATATTAAATTTTGTTTTAAACTTATTGGAAAATCATTTTCCCAGACTCCAGAAATGATGGTAAAATTTTATAGTGATGATGATTGTATTGTGTGTATCTCATTCTAAAACTTATGAGTGGTATTATAAACATTTTCAAAAATTGTTGTAAAGAAATTGGTGCGACTATTTTGTATTTTCAATTTTTCTTTAATTTGTAGTACAACCTTTGATAATTTTATTCAACAAAACCGTATTCCAGTAGATCATATTTATCGAAAAATCAGTACTTCTTACAAAAGTGGTGGTATGACGGAGGGAAAAAAAATTATCTCCCGATCGCTAGACTTAGCCATATTCCAAAGATTTTTTTAAGTATAATTACTAATGTGGTATAGTATTTAATGTTATTATCTATCATAATTATGAACAACATGGATTTGTTTGTGGTAGATCCGCAACATCTAATTTACTGGATTTTGTTACTATATAATTGCTTTGATAAGTTCAATCGAGGGGCACACGTTGATTGTGTTTATTTTTTTACAGATTTCTAATTGATAATATATACTTTTAAGAAAACTTCGGTATTAATTTTATTATTTGAATTCAATCATATTTAATTAATAATTGTTCTTGTAGTACGTTGAACGTTCGAAGGCGTGTTGTCTAATTATTTTATCTATTTGTTTATTTTTAAAAAAAAAACTTTGAATGCAAAATATTTGCTGACGATCTATAGATCTGTGGAATCTATTAACGATTCACAATTATTGCAGTCGGATATTAATGCACTCCAGGAGTGGTGTCTTATTATACAATAATAATAAATTTTGACAAGTGCAAACTTATAAATTTTATACGTAAAAAATCGAAATTAGTCTATTTGTAACATTTTGATGGCATTATATTTAAATAATATTATATGACAAGACACTTGATCATAAATTAAGTTTTAAGTTCCTTATTGATTACATATTAAATAGGGATGATTTTGCAATGGATTTTGTTTTTCATTAATCTCGTGAACTTTCTGTAACCCATATTGCATTCGGGCATTATTCCGTTGTGATTATCAGTTAACTGATAAAACTAGGTTGAAATCGATTTAAAAAAGATTCCTTAAATACACGCTTTGGTTGTGACCAAAGGAATGTCATGAAATTTTAACGCAACATCAGTAAAAGATGTCTCTTTGTAACAACCAATATTACCTATAGACGTGACCTCTGGCTTATGAGATTTTCTGACAGTTTGGGCGTTTTTTAGACAGACAGTGTATAAGTATTATTATATATACAGACGTGTATATTTTGTATTCCATATGCGGGAAAGTTTATATGAATCGCTATATATATTTTTCCAACCATAGGGGTTTTCTTTGCAAATGCTAAAAAAAAGAAATCCTGTATAGGACAACAACAACAAAAATATCAATATATAAATATATATTGGAACAAAAAAAAGGAGCAGAGATTATAATATAGGACATATACCATATATATATATATATATATAGCAATAGATGCAATATCGAAAATTGAACAGTTCGGTTTTATACAATTTTGTACATGTATATAGAACTTTTTTTTACAAGTTTACTAACATATAGCATTTTATACCTTCTATGTATACATAAACGTATGTACAACTATGAGTATACCATATACCATATATATATATATATATGAGATGTATGATGTGTATGATGTGTGGTGTTTAAGAAGAGATTGCTAACATAAAATGGCATATGTTACATATAATATATATAATAAGTAATTTATAAAGAAATAGTTTTGTACAAATAAATATATATATATGTATACCATATATACAAACAATATATCGTCCGTCGTTTATACTTTTATTTTTGTATGAATTTGCGTCTACATATGAATTGCTGCTGCTCTACACTGTATGCCACTATTATATTATATAGTACATTTACCACAAATATTTATAAATATAATATAGCATAAAAATTAAAGTATATGTACAAAAAACTGAGTACAATGAAATGAAAATTGATTTTAATAAATTTTCTATAAATATATATAAAAATATATATAGTTTTATATATTAAAACTTTATATTATTCGTTGTAAACCGAAACAGAAAAATTAGTATGGTAGTTAAAAGTTTTTACATAACACCATACGCGCGCATACATTATATTTTGTATTTTTGGCGAGTGAGCATTTTATTTTTATCCACATATTGTACTTAAAAATATTTATTAAAATGAAATGATATAGTTAAAAAATTATACAATATTATAGTTTGGTGAATAAAATTCCTATATATGAATAAAAGAATTTTTAGAATCATTTAAACATAAATATTTTTTTTTTATTCATATATATTACATTCCAAATAGAAAATGATAGAGTGAAAATTTATATAATATATAAAAAATTACTACTACCAAGAAGAAAAAAAAGTTATAATGTTAAAGAAAATCTAAATTGACAATTTTTGTATTTAGTTTCTCTTGTTCAATATTTCTTTTTGTATATATATTACGAGAACGAGATTTTATATAGAAGATAAAAATACAAAATAAATATTTATTAAGTGGCAATATTTTTCTCGTCACCCAAGTATATATAAATTATTGATATATTAGTAGACCAATGCTATTTTTTATTATTAGGTGTATTCAACAGAAATTTTTTCTTTCTTCTATTTTGTATATATGTGCCTATGTGTCTGTGCAATTCGAATAGGTTTTTAGTCCAAAGAAAATGTTATACAGTTGTCGGTTGTGTGGATGTAGAAAAAGTTTTTCTTTTTACATTTGTTCGTCTTATAAAAATTTTAATAATTGATATAATCGTATTTTATATATTAAAGACACGATTGGGCAATAAAAACTAAGCAAATCAAAATAGAATAGTTTCTTTTTATTTTTTCTTTTTTTTTTTTATATCAATTGAAATATAATTAATAATTATGAAACGTTAAATGAAAAGACAAAATATTTGTTAATGTATTTTGCCTCATAAATTCTCCATATGTAGTTTTGGTGCCAAATTATTATCCGCTGAATTAATAAAAAAATATTCCAAAATATAATATTTGGGTGAAATTAATTATTACTATAACTACATTTATACTATAACTTTGTTAATATTTGATCAATAAATAAATAATCAGTTTATACTTTGTTTAAATTTGTTGAAACCCAATCGAAAAATTATAATAAGGCTGAATTTTTTAGGATTTGTTCTTTTGATAGACGGCGGCACACACTATATCTTACATGCTAAATGTCCCAACAAAAAAAATCCCATAGGTGGAAAACTCTAATTTTCATGAAAGACCGTCGGCTATATTGAATTTTGTTGCAGATCTTTCTTCAAAATACGTGTAACTTTTTTTTTATGTTTAACATATTGAACTCAACTAACCCATTCATTTAACACATAATCACACTTTACAAATATATTTCCTTTTGGAAGGTCTGTTAAAATTTCCGTTCAAAAACTTTAAGTTAATGAAAATTTCTCAGAGAACTGTTGCAGCTGTTGCAAAAGCATCATGTTTTCTAATTACAAATTCAATATAAACAAAGAACTCTCAATAAATTGTTGCCGAAATTGGTAGAAATGGTAGCAAATTAAATTCTTTGTCATTACATTTCTTAACGTTTATTTGCTGAATTTAATAATCCTTTATTTATTTGTTTAATGAATTTATAGTGGCACTAAAGAGTTTTTATAAAATATATTCACACAATTACGTTGTCTCTATCTGCGGGTTTTTTTTGGATTACAGTATTTTAATTCTTCTGCCAAACATGCTTTCAGAATTGTGAATGGGTGTTAAATGGTTTTTAAAAAATTTATATTCACATAAAATGCTTTATTTCTTCTTAATTGTTCCTTTCGGCGATTGGTGATCTTCATATAAAACCATCAACAATTATACAGGAATTCTATCTCTATAGAAGTATATATAATATTAATTTACATGTTGTTGGTAAATATCGTTAAATGAAATGCCAGATTGTCCGGCAACGTTTTAAACAAAGCACGTTAATTTATTTCCTCAAAACTTATTGTTTTAGAAAATGAAAGTGGTTGGGAATTAAGTTATTGTTTGCCACAATTGGGTACAATTAATTAATAATTTGTAATATATATATAATATTAAGTTTATATAATATATAAACAATAAGATGTAGAGTTTATTATAAGTATATCTTCATTTATATATAGAAGATATAATGTGTCGAAATAATATCTAATCTAATTTTTTGTGTGTCGATGTTTTAGTATATGTCGAATTTATTTATTGTGTGTCAACTATATTACGCAAAGTGTCTATGTTATGCCCTTAGATCTTAAAGTATTAGTGTTTATGGGATGAACACACATATTATACAATATCTATAATTTGACTTCCTAATAAACAATAATTACCTAAAAAAAAATAAGTACCTCTTAAGTGCCTTTAATTAAATATATTTAGTTCAATTTACTAAAATATTATACAATTTTTGTATTATTATTTTCCGGTATATGTGTTACTCATATACAATTATAGGATGTTTCACTATATATTTATGTGTATTATAATAATAAATAAATGAAAATGAATATTTTAGTATCAAACTGTTTATAGTTAATGTAAATCTCTGTAAGAGATTTTTAGTAGAATTAAATAAGTATGTACTAATACATAAATTATATAAGAAATTTATATAATGCATAATTTTATTTTGTTGATTTTATCATGCTGAGAAAATGTGAATGCTTTTATGTGTTTCTCTCTGGTTTTTTTTTTTTTAACAATTATTTATACGTATACTATAAATATACTTCATTATATAAAACAAATAAATAATTAACTAAATAAAAAGTCATTTTAATATGGATAAATAAAGAGTGTGATAAGAAACGTTGATGATGACGACAATATTTTATCGCTACTCTATATATAAATCCACTTTATGTATATTATAGATGATATATACAAAACATATGTAAACATTTCAGAAGAAAGTTCACGAATATAACTAAATTTTGCGTATAAACATGTCAATAAATTAATACAATATTTGTATCTGTTTATATACAAAATCAAAATATAATAATACTCAGCTTTTTAGATTATAATATACACCCTAGCTGTCCGAAATGTAACCGAAATCGATTGAGGAACAAAAAACAAACAATTTATTAATTTTTGCGAAAAAAATTTTAATTATTCGAATTTATGTACTGAAATACATCGGTTTGCATGTTTAACAAGTCCATCAAATGGCTTTTTTTATGTCGCTGATGGCAATGTGTTGTTGAGTATATAGCGATCGTTGACTATATGTTAATCTTTTCAATTGATATAATATTAGACTTATCAATTGCGTGAAATTTTTGGTCATCAGTCAGTCAATTGATGTGTATATAGCACACTTGGAATTGATCTTTCGTGGAACTATTTTTTGATTGAAAATCATATGCGTTGTTATGTTTCGTATACCAACTTCCATTCCTGCATTTCATACGTTTTTTTGATGATTTCTTTGGTAAATATTTTAACCGATGTGTAAATACTGCTGTCGCTTAATGTTTTGTATTTTGGTTTACACTGAATGGAATACAATGAAGCTTTACCAATTTTAACATCGGATCGCAATACAATACCCATAAATTACTATATTACAGCATTACTAGAGCTAATATTAGAAAATAATTTCGATTATTTTCTTCGGACAATGGGTGTGTTTAATAAATTATATTAATTTAATATACCGGCGGCGAACTATATAAATTTTTAAATCATGACATCAAAAATTTATTTATATTTTTTCCTTAAAACCGTAAGGACCGGTGATAGCATATATAAGTGTTAATTTATTATTATTAATATACTAATTTTTTTCACACATACAAAATTATATATATTTTTGCTTTATTTATAAATTTTTAATAAATTATATTAATATATTGCGAAAAAAATATGTATATATATATAGCCCAATTGTATTAATGGCCGATTATCGTAATGTGGAATATTTTGATGGCAGTGCAGTATCGGTATGTTTAACACAAGCAATTAATTTCTGGACTACGACATACTTTTTGATGACAATATCAGCATTTTTTCTATTACCACTTGTAATATTAATTATTTTATATGCAATTATTGCCAAAAATTTAATAGCAAAAGATTCTGGTGTATTAAAAATACGTCCAAGTAAACCGGCCGAATTAAGTTTAAAAGCACGTAAACAAGTGGTGTTAATGTTGGGCGCTGTTGTACTATCATTTTTTTTATGTTTACTACCATTTCGCATATTAACATTATGGATTGTTTTTGTACCACATGAATATGTACAAAATTTTGGCATTGAAAATTATTATACCGTACTACATTTTTCACGCATTATGTTATATTTAAATTCGGCCATAAATCCAATTTTATATAATTTAATGTCATCAAAATTTCGTAAAGGATTTCAAAAATTATGGTGTTTTTGTATATGTTGGCGAAAGAAAACATTAACCAATGGACGTTTACGGGTGGCAACATTAAATACAACAACAACCACGACAACAACTACAACTGCCACATCCAGTTTTTTGGGCCATGGTAGTTTGAAACAAAAAAATTCGAATAAAACTTTGTCATTTGATGATTTAAGAATGTCAGAAAATCATAATAATAATGGTAGTAACAAAAACATCAACAACAACAATAATATGCAAACATTTATGGAACCTAATAATTGTGCAGAATTGCAACAAAATCGAAAAAAAGAATATTTAAATTCAATTGAAAAATTTAATAAAATGGAATATTCTTTTTGTAATAAAAATGTAATCGATTCGAAAATATCCAATAAATGTTTAATCGATTCAAATCATCAACGATTAATCAAATCACCAATTAAAGAATATAAACGACAAATTAGCTGTGATGAAAATTTAATTTGTAATAATAATAATAATATTAATAATTTTAATTCTATTAATAATAATAATAATAATAATAATAATAATAAAAATAATAATAATAATAATAATACTAATAATTATACTACTACTACTACTACTACTACTACTAATAATGATAATAATAAGAAAAAACGTAAAGCTTTTATTCAATACAGTTTAGATGAAAGACCAAATAATTTTAAGTGTTCTACTGCAATGATACCCTTGATGAATGTTGCCTCAACTACTGCAACAGTTTCACTTGATAGGGACTATAATAATTATTCCCATTTAGAAAATAAAAATTCAAAACATTCAGATAATGATACAAATTTTATTGTTCCATTTCTTAGTTAAGGTAATGATATTATTTATAAAAGAAAAATTTCATCAATTCCAATAAAATAATTGAACGGAAACGTTATGTGTATAAACATATTATAAATTGCATAATTATCAAATATATGTTTATTTTTCATTGTACATCTTTTTAGATTTTAGACCATTATAGAATAAAATTCATTAATTTTTATTAATTTCAATATTAAATGTTATACATGAAAATTACAACAGATCTCACTTTGCTTGCAGTCATAATTACTTTTAAATTCATGTATATTTATTTATCACAATTATAGATATATATTAACTACAAATGAACGCATAGTATTTTGGGTATAGTTGCTCCTCCAATTACACGTTTTCATCAATATAATATATATAATCGTTTTATTAAAACCGGGTGTTAATGCCATTTATAATTGCATAAAAAATATTGCAAAAATCATAAAATCTCACATTATATTCTTTCCATACACTATTTACCAAAACAAATGCTTTAATTATAAATGCTTATAGTCAAATTTATGATATCTAGCCGATTTCTTACCAGCCGCAGTTAATTCTTTATTTACACTATACATTGCAAAAATTTATAGTTGCGTGCGATAGGCATTAAATTCAAATCATCTAATATTAATTTACATAAGCACATATAGAAAATGGTAATTAATATCTTCACCATAAATTTATTCTTAAATAAATTTATTATATAGTGTTTTGTGTGTTTATTGTGTTCCAGTTTCAGTTCCAATTGGTCTCTGTAACATATGTATTCATTAATTGCTTATTAATGGTATCAATTAACATTTACGATGGCCGATCTATATTGAGGATAACAATCTAAGATATTATAAAAAGCTATAACTTTTGTTTTATTCGACACATTTTGGGATGTGTTTTTGGGAGACATGTCAACTTTATAACGCCAATATTATCGATAATAAAAATGTTTTATAAACACAACATATCTCACAACTTTACAAATACAAAAAATATAAAAAAATTTAATTTTCTTATTTTTAATAACATTATTTTTATGACAATAATCACAAAATATTATATTTAAAATGAAAAAAATTTAATTTCGATTGTTGATAAGACTTTTTTTTTCGTGTATAATAAAAAAACCATCAATAAAAGAAAAACAACAATTGATAGATGTTATTCGGACTTTGCGGTCTGTCGGAATTATAATGATTCATTAGTGCGGTTTATTGAATTTCATTGTGGTGATACAAGCAAAAAAAAAAAAATACCATCCCTAAGCTAATACAGGTGACAACATGAGAAATTTTCAACAAAATCCATGAGATATAATGTTGAACTATGTCCAGATTGTAAATGGGTGTGATACCTAAAAACTTTCAACGTTTTTTGGACCTCTTTACACCGAGTGTAAAAGAATTTTTACGTTGATTCTTCACTTGTTGATGAAACATAGATTCATCACCACTATAAAAACCAGATACAATACAACTGTCTAAGCAATGGTTAAAACCTGATGGAAATGCACCAAAGAAGACAGAAATAATAAACATCGTTTGGTTGTGCTTCCACAATAACCGCGTATTCTCCAGTTTTGACATACACTGTTTCCTAACATGAGAAAAACTATATCTTTATAGATAGAAAATGATTTGTATCAAATACCGAAGTAATGGACACAACCATCCCTCATTTAAGGAGTGTATCATGATAAAAGGAATTTATGTTCAAAAATCAATTAATAAAGTAATTGTTTACTTGTTTTATTTTTACCTTCAACAATATAGATCAGCCCTAAACTATATTATTATATTAAACTATTAAACTAATTAATCATATCATTTCCTTTCATTTTTTCCAAATCTTATCAGCTTTAATCATATACATATATTTTTATTTATTATAATAATTTCCACTAAATTTAAAAATATCATTTATTATTTGAACACAATTTTATACTAATTTATTTAATATGCACCAAATATTTTTTTTTTGGTTTATACGTTATTGAATTTGATTAATTATTCATTTATTATTAATTTTTTTTTATTCATATTTTGTATTAAAATAATTTATATATTTTTTAGTTAACTATTTAATTATAATAATCATTATTTTAATTCATTTTTGTTATCATATGCGATGCAATATATATACGCAAGTGAATGCGAGTATGAATTATGTTATTATTATCAAATATACGTATTTAGTTATAAATTTTTAGTTTTATTATATTCAGTATTTAAATATAATATAAAAAACAATTTACCAATTTTTATGTATTTTATTAGATCTTATATTATTATTAATATATTATAAATCTACCATAAATAAAAATGTATATTATCCACTCATCGATATTCTTGTTATATAAATAAAATTATCTTTTTTTTCTCAATTCAAAATATCTATTATTTTATATAGAAACATTAAGTACTTATTTATATTATAACAACAACAACAACAACAACAAAATTATGTCTAACATAAAATAATATTTTATAGTCTTATACCATATATTTATTATAATCGATTTCCCGCGTTAAGATATATTCATCAACATAAGGTGACTCCATTTGAACACGATCATATGACTAAAAGTAATTTTCTAAATTTTTCAATTATCGAACCAATGACCAGATATTACAAGGGTATATACAAGGGTCGAATTATGATTAACACGATAACAATAGTAGATTATCGATATTTACGCTATACATATGTGATCACAATCGACGGCTGTCGCCTTCGTAGAGCTTAAACGATAAATTGTGGCGATAGCAAATTAGCTATAATTTCATTAATTTTAATTCAACAAAATAATATAATTTCCTGTGATCGCATCTAAAATAATGTTTTTATTTATAAAATTATTATTTTTTCATATCATTAATCTCAAATAAATTATTAATCAAGCCATAAATCCAATTTAAGTAATTATTTATTTATGAACAAAATATGTCAATTAATTAAATTTCAACGAGTAATATTATTATAAAATTGACAATATTCACTCGTTTATACAAAGCAACATGTCAAATTTAACGATATCGATGTTATTTACCATCAAAATTCCTATATCATCTATTGTTATTATTAGGCGATATAATCGATACTATCTCTATATTGTTAATCTTAATTCGTCCTCAGAAAATCATGAATTTTAGCTGTATGTTTGTATAATTCAAAGATGCCAATATATACACATTACATCGTTTGCACACAAAAATTTGTGTATTTATTGTTTTTATAAAAAATCTTCTAATATAATAATTTCCATAACTATTTTGTAATACAAATTTATACCAATAACGAAAAAAATGTTGCAAATGTTTTCCTTTAATTTAATTCTCTTTAATATACAGGGTGACCTAGTGCTCGTATATACAAACGAATAGGTTGTGTTACAGGGCTAATAAATTGAAATATATTATTCTAGACCAATGTCCATTAATAACCTTATATACAACTTTTGTTTGACAATTTTATATTTTGTTGTTTTACGTTTTTATAGTTACTGAAATTGAATTTCAAATTATGGAACCAATTCCGATAGTTGGCCATTACAATTATTAATTTACTAGTGTACCAATATGTTTGGAACTATAAGAAATCAAATTTATCTAATGAAATAGAATAAAATTTAGTCGAAAAATAACTATTTTTTAAACACGATTTTCTGAAATATTGTACCGACTTGTAATTGTTTCATATTCATTTGTAGATGTCAATTTAGTGACTAATATTGTCAAACGTAAAACAGCAAAACTAAAAATGGTTAAAAGTAGTACGTCCATCGAGTTATTTTTATTATTGTACACATTGGTTTTTGAATAATGTTATTCATTGTATTAGCCCAGCTACACCGCCTATATTCATTTGGGCTACACTAACTGGGTCATCGTGTATATTTATAGTTATAATTATAATGCATCTGCACTTATTGTAATATAATTAATGAAGTATTTAAATAAATATTTTGAAACGAAACTATATAAAATGATAAGGATTTAATCTCTAAATTGCTAATATTTTATTGTTGAATTAATAAATTATTATTTAAATGTTAGTATATGTATTTTATTTTGAATTATATAATATTTATTACACACATTTAATTAATATTGTATGCAAATGTAAAATCAAAATAAAATGTATATGAATAAATAAAATTAAAATAAATGTATTAATAATATTGTTGTTTGTTGTATATATTTTTAAATTACAAATATTTAATATAAATTAACTTTTCTTTTATAGGATGATTTTTTTTTTTTGTAAATTTAATTTTTTTATATAAATCTTGTAATAATTGTAAATTTTCCATTTGTATAGATAACATTTTTTTAACAGCATGCAAAAACGGTATGTGCGAATGAGTTAAATAAATTATTATATATTTTTAATGTTTTTTATATAGATATCAATAGAAATTATTTTATTATTAATTTAAAATTTTGTATTTATTGAAAGTTTATGTGTAAATATTGTAGATAGATTAATTATATTTTTAAAATCTTAATTTAAAACTTTAGCATACAATTGATATGCTACATAATTTTCATCAATTGGAAATAATACGTGCTCGAAATGTTGGTCGAGATTCCACAAAGAACACACAGTGTGGTATCTGTGTAGGTGAGCCTATAAAAATAAATACTCGACTACATTTAAATTTGGATATTTGCCGAAATACTATCATTAATTTTAGACACGATTTTTATTATATGATATATATAATCGATTCAATTGACAGCTTCTTCCAAATAATTTGCATTTTTTTTTAAATCGCGTATCCCATTTCGTGTCTACCTTTCGATCATTAAAGACTACTTTGCGAATTGTTATATACTCGCACTTCTATGCCAAGCAATTTATAAACTAGACTATAATTATTGTGTATATGGTAAATGCTATTAGCTCTGATTGCAATAAAATGACTATATTTTTCAGTTTTGAACTTATATACACTTTTTAAATATCAAACGGAAACGAAAATATTTATCTATCACTATAATGGATGTTAGCGCGTCTGATGTAAATATACATTCTAATATAAATAATACAACGTACAACGTACACATTTATAAATGCATATATTTATAGTTTAGTTTGTGTTACGTTTTGGTCATAACGCATACATAAGAAAAAATATACACTCAATATTTGTCCTTTGAACTTAATTTTTTTGTGAAAGAATCATGTTGATAATATAAACATTTGTTCATTTTAAACACAAAAATTGAGTGTTTATGTTTTATCGTACGACCATTATCACAAACGAATGACATATATAAATTGTTAAACATCAGACAACTTAAAATGTATGATAACAAATAGAAAAACATATATAAAATAAATGTTATCGTATAATACAGGCTTCCTTTCAGATATGCGGTACCTGATTTATTCGGTTTTTATATTATTATTGAATATTCATTGTATTTTGTAATTCTGTGAACATTTTCCATTTGAAATATGATGTCATTGTTTTTAATGCGGTAGGTAACTAGTAACTACCGTAGATCATTAGGGATACCTGTGTAACGTCGTGTAATTTTATATTTTATATTTGTTCAATTAAAGTTTTATTTTATATATAGTAAAAAAAGAAAAAAAAAGACATCCAGTTAAGATTTCTAACATATAAATATTATTTGATAAAAAAAAAATGTAATGATACACAATCATAACGAATAAAGACACAAATTCAATTGTGTATTCACATATAAAACTTTATTTATATATGAAAAAGTGTATATAAATAAATTAAATAGGTGTTTTGTGTATTATATATACACCCACAAACACACACACACACACACACACACGTTAAAACAGTGTTATATCGCTTATATGAGGATAATTTTACAAGGATCATCATATAGTAACATAAAGTTATAAGTGTTTTTGTATGCGAGAGGATTTTATATATACTTAAACATGTAGCAACCGAAGAGATCATAAAATAAGATTATAATTTTATCAAGGGATTTTTCTTTACCAATTATTTTTATTTTTTTAGTTTTGTTGCACATATAAATCCATTATTAAATCTCTCTTTTCTTGGAATGTATGTTCTTGTATATCATTAAATATTACCATAAGAAAATCTTTTCATATTATTTTATACGTTACTATTTTCATTCCATATATTAAAGTTTTGCTGAATTGTAAATTGTTCATAAACTAACAAAAAACTTTCAATAAATACAAAAAAAAAAATAATAAATAATAAATATAAAATATTTTTAAATTTAAGAAAATTGTAAATACATAAAAAAAAATATATAGAATTTTGCTTTTTTAATTTTGTATAATGATGAAAAAAAAAACAGAATAGGTTAAATAAAATTATTTGTTTACAAAATTATATACTTTTTATGTATCAATTGATTAAAATATAATAATTTAAAAATAGTATATATAAATGCGTGTAATTATTGTACATAAATTGTGTGTGTGTGTGTGTTGGGTAAGTGCATAAATTTAGTTTTAGAATTTAACATTTTTTTACTATAATCTAGATTTTTAATAATATATTATTAAATTTTTCTTTTCTCTTTTCTTTTCTTTCACCTCTTTTCTTCTCTATACATTCAATTGATATGTATCAAAATGAAAAAAAAACAAACAAACAATGATCGATACATTTAATATATTTAATATATATATATATATGAAATATATAGCCCGATTCTCATCATTGCTGAATATCGTTATGAAGATTATATGGACGGTACAAAAGTTCCAGTTTGTTTAACATCGGTAGAAACATTTTGGCCATCAGTATTTTTTGTCAGCAGTATAACAATATTTTTTTTATTTCCATTTATAATATTAGTTATATTATATACGATAATTGCAAAACATTTAATGAACAATCCAAATATAACGTCACATGGTAATCGAAGTAATGTCTTAAAATATCGTAAACAAGTAATATTTATGCTTGGTGCTGTTGTATTAAGTTTTTTCGTATGTTTATTACCATTTCGTGCATTAACACTATGGATAGTTATTGTACCATCTGAAACAATTATGGCCTTAGGTATTGAAGCATATTATACAATATTATATTTTTGTCGTATTATGCTTTATTTAAATTCAGCAATGAATCCAATTTTATATAATTTAATGTCATCAAAATTTCGTGAAGGTTTTATTAAATTACTTGGTTGTAAATCAAATGGACGCAATAAATTAATATTGGGTGTACGTAAAGGTACATTCCATACAACATCGACAAATTTAAGTAGTTCACAAAGTGGTGACAAACGTCTTAAAGATATTCGTAATAGTAGTGATAAAAAAATATCGCCACCAATAATAGCAACAGCAGCATCAACAACAACAACATCAATAGCATCATCAACAACAACAACAACAACAACAACAGCATCAACAGCATCAGTATCAACAGCAGCAGCAGCAGCAACAACAACAGATGGTGGTTTAACATCAACAATAAAAACTGATAATAGTAGCAATAATAAGTTTGTAACACTAAAATATAATAATGTTAATAATAATTATAATAATAATAATAATAATAATAGTAATAATAATAATAATGATAATAATAATAATAATAATATAATAAAACGTATATTAAAACAAAAATCTAATTCATTTGATAAAAATTATATACAAATTAATAAAAATAATAATAGCGATAATAATAGTAATATTCAAAATAGGAAAAATTTTGAAAATGAAATATCATCAGCAAAGTTTTGTTATAATAATAGTAAAAGTATTATTAATAAAATAGAAAATAATAATAAAAATAATATTAATATATTGCCGCGTAATTCTGAGACAAATATAAAAAACCAAGATGAAGAAGAAACAAAAAAGTTATGCGTCAATAATAATATAGAAAATTCATCAAATACGTTAGCAAATTCTAATGATGAAAATATAATCGATGATGATTTGGATACGGATTTAATTGATCGAAAAAAAGGATTATCGATAAATGTAACCGTTACTTTGCCACTGTTGTTACACGAACCAGAACCAGACCACCAGCAGCAACGACAACAACAACAACATAAATATGAAAATATTAATATTATAAACAGTCGAATTAAATCAGCAAATGATTCAAAAAATAATACGGCAACAGCAATAGAAAAAAGATTATATTTTCATGACAAAGATAGTGAAAGTTTTCATCATCAAATTTTCCATATAAATGAATTTGAGGACAATAATGAAAATAAAAGTTTTATGAATATGAAAATAGCAAAAGAAAGCTTTTTGTAAATATAAGTGATGACCGATGGCAGACCTCGATCGACCATCGACCACATTTATTGTTGTAATCCACGTCATATATTTAACATTATACATATTTACCATTATACCCATACATATACACACATGCATACATCACATAGTTATATAGTTTATAGCAGTATTATATTTTTTATTATTATTATTATTATTATTATATCGTTTATTATATTATTATTATGATTATGAATACTTTTTTTTATATACTTATATTAGATTTTCTTTTTTTTACCATTGTATAGTCTTTTATATATTAGTTTTCTAGTCCTTTATATATATATATATATATTGTTTTTTTTACACTTCATTGGAAAATAGTTGAATAACACTTATTAAAACAGAATAGAAAAATATGTATAGATGCAGCAACGATTTTCATGTTAAAGACACTCGAAATTTAAATGCAAATAAAACAACAACTCTAAATATATAATATAATTCAAATGTCGTCTACCCGTACACGGCCTCAACATATCCATAGCATGCCGATACATTTTACAGCCCATTTTTCGTAAATGTAATAATAAAGCATATTTATGGTGGACTTTGTTAACAATGTACATTGTAATAAAACAACAAATCCAAAAATTGCTAATGCATCTAGGAAAATTGATTGACTATGTATGGTTCTCACTGGTCCAAAGATGATGCAGACGAGCCACACAGATTAATTCATTATACAATCAATCAATAAATTTTTGTTTCTCAAAATGATGCCATCGGATGTGCGACATTTGTATTAATTGCAATTTATTGAAAGATAAATTTAGTGCATCGATTATCTTGAGAAATGGATTTATGGTAGAAAAAGGCAGAGAGCTTTAATATTAATTATAGTTACAAAAATTAAAAAAAAAATGATAAAATGTGTTAAATGTGTCGATTATTTGAACAAATTAAAACAAATATAATTATATTTTTTTATTTATTTTTACATTCAGTGAATTTACTATATAAATACCATTTAGGCATCGTTTAGTTAGACTTTCAATTTATGGTTGAATTCAAAATTGAATAAAAGTTGAAAATGTAAACTAAAACTGAATTTAATCTTTAACACACATCGTTAAAAAAATCCATAATATAAATATAAACTTATACTTTACTTTCAATTAAATGTTAAAATATAATTATTTTTTTTGTGTTTTCATAAATAAATATAATTAAAAAATGTATGAAATATAATTAAATTAATTCAATAGATGTAGTAACCAAAATCTATTAAAAATTTTGTAATTAAAATTATTACATACAATGTCGAAATAAAATAAGACGAGAAAGTTTAATTGAAAGTGTAAACACTCTTTCAATTTCGGTTAAATGCGCTGTCAATTTTCTTTCAACCAAACCATTGAAAGTCTTACTTATTCTACTTACTTACTTACTTACTTTACAGTTTACTTATACATATAATTAACCCCATGCACTTAAATGAAATAAAATAATTTTAATTTTTAATATAATTATAATTACAAATAATAAAATTTAGATTTTAAAAAATGAAAACCAAATACAATAAATTTTCAAACTACCTCATGGAATTTTTTTGTTTTTGCTACATGGAAATTTAAATTAAATTAACCATTGATCACAATTTAACTCCATATTATAGCAATAAATTTAGTTAGTAAAATATAGTCGTATATATTCAAATTATTTCAACGACATGACCTTCTTTTTTTTTTTTTGATTCTGGGCCACCCTCCACATTTCATTTATTATAATAAAACAGTATAATAATAATAACACAATATTTATGTAGTTGCAAATTTATTCGTTTATGTTAATTAAAAAAAATAATGTATTAGAAAATATGGTATAGTGTTGGATGGATATTCTAAAATTAAAAATAATGTAATATTCAAATGTCTGATAGAGTCTCTAGAACTGAAAATGATTTGATGATGATTAAATTATAACTCGAATATTTAAATTTGTTTATTCTATTTTTAAATTTTCCACAAAAAAACATCAAATTTCCCATAAATTGATGCATTTGATTTTTTTTTATCAAAATTTCTGTTATTTATACTATAATTGGGGCATATCGTGTCTGTCTTAAATTTTGTAAATTGATAATTTTTTTAAAGGATGTCCAACATAATAATAATAAATAGCAAATTATTAAAATTATCACTAAATTATCGAACAATATTTATACATTTATTATTGTGATTATGTGTGATTATATAAAAATTAATATTAATATTAATATGTATCAACATTTTAATTAATAAAAGAAACAAATCTCATACACCAAAGTCATTTCTTCGATTATTGTGTTATTATGAATTTTTTCCATCGGACCAAACTGTTAACCAGGAAATATTATATCAGGTATTATATATGCATCGTTTGCGTAAAACTATTCGCCTAAAGAGATCGCGAAATTGTGGAAAGATAATTCCACAACCATAATAATGTTCCATCGAAGCCGGCATTGGTGACAATTTCGTACCATAACCACCGACATTCACCTGATTTACCACCATGTGTCTGTTGGGTAGTCAACAAGCTCAAAAAACCGGTCCGAATCACCGTTTTGACTTCGATCGAGGCGATTTTAAGCCAACATATTAAGTGACATATTTTTTTTGGACACAATAATAAACATTGATCTATCCATTAATATCTCAATTAATGTACTAAAAATGAGTAAATGTAACATTTTTGTAATTGTTCGAAATTCTATGGCATTCATTCAATACAAATAAAAAAAAGGTAAATTTTATTTTGAAATTATTTCTGATATTGGTTATATTTGGGTTGTACTATTTCGATCCGATCATAAAACTCACATACAAATATATTTTCTATGATTTTATAAACCAAATAGTATTATGGTAAAAGTATAAATAATTTCTAATAAAATATACAATGATCAGAAATAATACTTTATGCCAAATATCATTCAATTCAATAATCAATTAGATTGGATAGCGTTTTACATGCGATAAAGATTTAAATCACAACGAATATGCGAATGAGTATATATTGGATCAACTTTATTTAATTTACATATATAAAATTTATTAATTTCTTAAATATAGAGAATTGTTGCCACTATATAAAATCGAACTAATTGTATATGAATATGATATGGAAATGAATTAAAATTATTAAATTCGTTCAATAAACTATAAAATATATATAATATATATTTATATTTTATAAAAATATAATAATTTTTAGACTGACAAGATTTTGTAATTTATAAAAATATCTTTTCCTTTTTTTTTTTTTTTATATAATATACATTACACAATTCATAACAATTAATTTTTTAATTTTTATACATTTTTTTTTATATATAGTTATTTACCAAATTTGTATATTATTAATAATATAATATATTAAATATTCAATATAATAAATTAACTAAAATGCATTTTATATATTATTAATAATAATAATTGATGTAATAATAAAAAATTAATTAAATGAAAAAAAAATATGGTAATATGAAGGAATTGTATTTTAATAAACCCACTATAAACTATCTATAGAGAGTTTTAACATTTAAGGCATATCATTGTAATATAAAATTAAAATATAAAATAATATAAATAATAATAATAATAATTTATAAGTAAAAAAAGAGAATAATGTGTTTGTACAATAATAATAATAATAATAATAATAATAATAATAATAACGATTTATAAAATATACCTATAACTTACTATATTTAATATTTATACCTACAATAAAAAAATTTTTATATAAAAAAATAAATAAATAATATAAATTATACACTAAAATTAATTTATAAATTACACAATGAAATTTATTTTATTTGTATTTAAAAATAAAAAAAAAAGCAAGAAACCAAAAGTAATGTTTGTGTTCCGATGCATATACAAAACATCACATCTAATCTACGATGACAATAATATTTTATTATTTATTTTTATTTATTTATTTATTTATTTATTTTTTTTTTTTCAATTACATAATTGTATTATAAATTAAAATATTAATATGTTTAAATTTAAATAAATAAAAGTAATAACTTATTTCGTTTTTTTTTCGTTTATTTGTTTACTAGTATTTCATCTTCATCATAAACAAATCATGAATCATATTTCACATATACCCCATATTTATATATGCCGTAACATTTATTTCCAGGTAATTTAAATGCAAAATAATGTTGTCAGTTGCTACCTAATCTTTGTATAAAAGTAAGTAATTATATTAATTTTTCTTACACATATATACATTTTTTTTATCATTTATCTTTTTATTATTTTTTACAGTATAATTAATTTTGTGTAATTTTTTGAGAAAATATTTAATCGAATTAATATGCATTGAATGTGAATGGTTTATATAATTTTCATGAGCTTAAAAAATAAGTAACAATTTAATTAATAGATAAATTTCCAGAAGGAATAATAAAGTATAGCTTTTTATTGTAATTCGACCCGGTACGGAATTGTTGAAAGAAACATGTAATCCAGCCAGAATATACACAAACAGTTCGATGGTATTAAAAATACAATGTAATTGTTAAATTTGGTCCTATGTGTTATTTTGAAAATTATATGATAAATGAGTAGTTTGGATATACTGAATTTTACCAATAAAGAAATTTGTAAATGGATAATGCGTTGAAATTATGCTCTCCTGATACAATATCTTGAAATTTGTCTGAAATATTGGTATTATTTGATGAGTTCTTAAATATAACAGAAAGACATTTGGAAAACACTACTGCCTATGCACAATTTTTTTTTTCGTTAATCTTTATGCCAAATTTCTTTAACCATTTTTAGACCGATTAGTGTTACACATTTACATGAAGATAAATTATTAATCATGGTTGGACAGTTCATTTTTAATAGCAATTATTCAAACAACTTCGATTGCAAAAATAAGGGATACCTAACATTGTGTCAAATGAATAATAAATGTCGCTTCGTGTCAATTCATCATTTACTCTTCGAATTCCGTTTATTGTTTTTATCATTTGGCTATAGCATGTATGCTGTAGTTAAATAGTTCTTTACATTGTGTCCAGTGTGTATACTTTTGTGTATACTGTTGGCGATGGGTGAGTTAACTATGGTTAATTCATGATTTGACTCAGCCAACAAGTAGTTATGAGTTATACTCTTTTGTAATATAGTGAAATCAATTGTATATGGAAACTTATTACAGCCAGTTCGTCAGTACGTTGAAAATATAAATAAAAGTCATGAAATTATTGTTTAGTTAGAAAATTATGTTTATGATAAAAAACATGCAGTTAACATCGTTTACATTTTTAAAACAAAATATTATTATCGATTTTGTGATTTTGGGCATAAAAGAATGGAGATTTAGTTTATAAACCCTTTTTTTTTGTGATTTGAATTTCACTTTCTTTTTTTTTTAAATCTAAAATTTGTCCATCGCGCGAACCAGCCAAGTCAGCCAATACCGTAGTAAATTAATTTTCTCTTTCTCCTTTTCGTATGCATTTTATTTTATTTTTCATTTCAGTCATTTTTAGTACATATTTATATTTTTTCTTGAGAGGTGGTGACAATCGTGACATTCATTTGAATTATTTATAATTGAACTTCTAACTTCTACGATAGGAACGACAGACTTTGATTCAGTATTGGAAGAAAATATTGTAAGTTCAACTATATACTATTAAAATAATAAATTTTATTATTATATTATAACTATTGTATAATTATAAATTTTTATTAAATTCAATGTTTCAGTTATAATTAAAATCCAATGCAAACCGAATGAAGGAATTTACAAAAAAAAAAAAGTACAATTTTATTTGATTCGATATGGCGTTCGTTGGATTGAACTGGAAACGACAGACTTGTTTTTAGTATTGGCATAAAATATTGTAAGTTCAACTATATATTATTAATATAATAAATTTTATTATTATATTATAACTATTGTATAATTATAAATTTTTATTAAATTCAATGTTTCAGTTATAATTAAAATCCAATGCAAACCGAATGAAGGAATTTACAAAAAAAAAAAAGTACAATTTTATTTGATTCGATATGGCGTTCGTTGGATTGAACTGGAAACGACAGACTTGTTTTTAGTATTGGCATAAAATATTGTAAGTTCAACTATATATTATTAATATAATAAATTTTATTATTATATTATAACTATTGTATAATTATGAATTTTTTATTAAACTTAATGTTTCAGTTTTAATTATATCTAATTGAATTTATAAAAAAGAAGTGCAATTTTATTATGCACCACACGAAAAATATTTTTTATGGAATGTCGCGTTTAATTTTATATTTTACATTCTACGAACGGAACTATGTTTGATGCACTGGTTACTGTTAAATTATACCATGAATTATTTGTCATTTCGATACTTTTGTTTTTTTTTTATTTTATTGCTGGTTGGTGGTGGTGGACGTGGCGTTCGTTGAACTTGAGCTAGAAACGACAGACTTAGATTTAGTATTGGCAGAAAATATTGTAAGTTAAACTATATTTTATTATTATATTATAACTATTGTATAATTATAAATTTTTATTAAACTTAATGTTTCAGTTTTAATTACAATTCAATACATACCGAATGAAGGAATTTATAAAAAGAAAAAGTGCAATTTTATTATGCACCGCACAAAAAATATTATGGAACTTCACGTTATATTTTATATGTGTTTGGAGTTCGATGTCTACGTGACAATCGTGACATTAATTCAGCATTGGACTTAAAACTTGTACTATAGGAACGACAAACTAATATTGTAAGTTCAACTATATATTATTAAAATAATAAATTTTATTATTATATTATAACTATTGTATAATTATAAATTTTTATTAAACTTAATGTTTCAGTTTTTATTAAAATCCAATGCAAACCGAATGAAGGAATTTACGTTCGTTGGATTGAACTAGAAACGACAGACTTGTTTTTAGTATTGGCATAAAATATTGTAAGTTCAACTATATATTATTAATATAATAACTTTTATTATTATATTATAACTATTGTATAATTATAAATTTTTTATTAAACTTAATGTTTCAGTTTTAATTATATTTAATTGAATTTATAAAAAAAAAAGTGCAATTTTATTATGCACCGCACGAAAAATATATTTTATGGAATGTCACGTTTAATTTTATATTTTACATTCTACGAACGGAACTATGTTTGATGCACTGGTTACTGTTAAATTATACCATGAATTATTTGTCATTTCGATACTTTTGTTTTTTTTTGTATTTTATTGCTGGTTGGTGGTGGTCGACGTGGCGTTCGTTGAACTTGAGCTAGAAACGACAGACTTTGATTTAGTATTGGCAGAAAATATTGTAAGTTAAACTATATTTTATTATTATATTATAACTATTGTATAATTATAAATTTTTTATTAAACTTAATGTTTCAGTTTTAATTACAATTCAATGCATACCGAATGAAGGAATTTATAAAAAGAAAAAGTGCAATTTTATTATGCTCCGTACGAAAAATATTTTTATGGAATTTCATGTTATATTTTACATTTTACATTCTACGAACGGAACGTTGAAAATGAAATTAAATGAAGTAATAGCTTTAGCAATTTAATGGCTTTAGATTATAAAATGGATTATTAAAATACCATACATACAGTATTAATAGAATCAATTGGTTTACTGTATGTTGGGTGAATACCAATATCGTGCGTGACACAAACCCATTGTAAATAGATAAACAAATGCGTGTTTGATGCACTAGTTACTGTTATAATATGGGACAATGGTTGCTTCGTTGTCAATCGATATGTATGTACAGCGGTTAAACACAAATATATTTTAAACATGCTAAAAGAATTGAATTTAATTATTAAAAACAAAGGTAATAGATATTGCTAACTTAGGAAATAGATAGTAGAGTAAATTTTTTTTCAATATTATTATTTACTATATTTCAGATATTGATTATGGATTATAATAATGTTTACAATATTGGAATTTGCAGACTACGCTGACAGTAGTGCGTTACGTTACCATAACAAATTTATTTTACCAACATTAGGTATGATATTTTTATTTATAGTTTACTAATTTTCGGGTAATTAACTAAACATATATATGTAGTATGCCGTATAAAGTTATGTACAAACACATGTCGGCAAGCAGTGACATTAATTGCCAACAAACCCAACAAATATCCATAGGATGGTGTTATTACTGTGATTCTGCAAAATGAAGGCCTGTTAGCTTAGAAAATCGGATGCGTTCAGGTTAGCTTGACAAAAGTACGTATAACTTTTTTACCTAGGTTACTAAAATTCAATCATTTAAATGTTAATGGTGCTCACGCACTGTAGAGCTTATGGTAATCTATGGTGTTTACAATTCGAAGTTAGACAGCTCCGCAGAGAAAATTCTTTAGTGTATGAGCACCATAAGTGTTATATAGCCATTAGTCTAACATCAATTTTGTTAGAAAAAAGAACTCGAACCAATTGGTCTAAGTGATAAATTCAAATAAGAAATGAAAATGATCCTATTCGCGAGAATATACAAGATTTAATACCAATTTATGTGGACAGTTAAGTTGTGTACGGGTTTGTTTAATGATACTTGGAGCTATCAACATTCAACTGTGTTTGGCTTCTATGCTAATCTTATTGTTTTATATCAACAAAAGAATGCCTTTAGTTACAAAATTTTAGATAACTATGAAAAAAATAGTATAATTATGGTCTAATCACTTACATAAAAGTGCGATTAAGAAGCCATTAATCTCTCAATAATTGCAGACCAATTGATGAACTGTTATACACTTTCATACGGTACTAATTTATCAACATTATTGTGACGAATGTTTGGTATATTGCATAATCTTCTTAACATATTAAAAACAAAAATTTAATAATCAAATGCACAATATTTTATTAATTTATCTTTGCTTTTTATTTTATTTAGAATTTAGAATGCATATTCTTCATTTTTGAAAATAACAAAAATTCGTCGAAATTTATAAATTCAAAATAACAAAAGCAACAAAGCTGTGAAAAAAATATTTTTGAAGTGTATTTTAAGATTTTTATTTATAAGTTATTTATTTATATTTAAGTTATAGTTTAAGTATAATAATTTTAATTAAATTGAATGAATTAGGCTAATTATATTCATTAATTTCCATTTAATGATTAATTAGTTTAATTCAGTCAATTAAAAAGACACAAATTAAATTTTGAGAAACTCTAAAACATCTGAGATAGATAGGTATTCTACGTAACGAGTTAGAAAAGTAGAAATTAATTAACATTTACGCGCGGGGAATGTATTATGTAATCACGTTTATTTTTTCCATCGCTGACTGCTTTTTGTGTTGTGGCCTAGGGTCGCGTCGTGTGTTCATGTCTCCATTTAGAATTTAATGGCTGTAATACTCATCGATCAGAGTATTATGGTTGCAGGATAATAAATTTAGGCATTGCATGCGATGTTCCCATCATGGGACCCCCATGGTTCTAGTTGGCTGGGCTTGTTGGCTACGCCTGATTGTGCCTACCAATATTACAGATTTAATTTTAATATATTCCAATCTAATTGTGAAGAGTTTTATACTAATTTTTTCACTTGAATGGAAAACAAGTGAAGAAATTAGAAAATTGCCGACATTATCCACTGTGCCACTTGTGTTGTGCGCAGTCATGGGATCTATTCGTCCCCTTTTTACGTTTTTCCCAAAGTCATGCTGAACGATATTAGATATAGAAATAACGAAGGCAATATTTTAAATGCTTATAAACATGCTCCGAATACGAATACAATTCCAAATAAAAACACATTTATATTTTCAAATTTTTTTAATTGTCTTTTGACACAGTATAAATTGAATTAAATTAATATGTACAAAATTGGCATTCTATTTACATGTTGTATTATTCGGAGTTCTATACTCATTCGTATACGGATCATGTTTAACCCCCATATTAGTAGTGATTTCTCTGAAAGAATTTTGCGCGAAAACGCAAGTTAAGGTCAAATGTAAAATTTATTTACAATTTTAAATGAGAGCGTTTTGTTTGAATATGTAAGAAACATGTAATCTTATTCAGATAAACCACTCTCATTCATTTAATAATTTTTCGGAGTTATCAATACTTAATATGCAGTAGTTGGGTTTTTTAAAAATCGTCAGCATAGTTTATATTAAAGTAGTTATCACTAACGCATTCTGTGCGTTAAGTGCGCGTTTGATCCATTGATCGTTCGTATAAAAAAATTAAGTAAATTAACTGTCTTTTGCTTTTCCATTATTTTAATAGCATCTAAGTAAAATTAGTTTTATATTGTTTTTTTCTCAATGCTATATCCTATCGCTATATAAAGAATTCCTATTGGGGTGTTATCGTCTCCGAGAAGTATTGCTAACTAAAATTTTATGCATTCGTATTTGATTAGGTTATTCTGTCACACGTCATAACTTTGTTAATACAAAATTACGGAGTGCAATTAGTGAATTGTTACAAACTCACATACGAGAGTAATTTACTAATTTGACTGTAATATTTATTGGATGTGCACAACAAGGAATGGCACTATTATGAAATGGTGGCTTAGCGTATGTCTTCGCACACGTCTCATATGGTACACTCCTAGGTTGAAAAATATTATAATGTTTTCTTTAAATCAATAAACACACACGCATCGTAACAATAACTCAAAATCAGTCGAATATTGTTTGATACACGGGTTGATTATTTGGTTGTTTATTCAATTACAAATTTTTTGACTCTTCGAACGCTAGTATTTGCTATGTACAACGAGTGGATGTGCGTGGATGTGTTTTTTTTAGAGAACATGTTATTTTATTGTTTCAACTTCAAAATGTTGGTGTAAGGGGAGTAGAAAGTCATCTAATTAAATTTGTATTAACACTTGTTGTGAATAGGGGATGCGTTCCTGAGGCTGATCTTAATAATTTATGATATGAACGAGCCATCGGGTGTGTGTGTAAAATTGAACGAGTAATATCATTTGAACGAATTTCATTCTGGTAGTCTTAATAGTGGGTAGGATTTATTGGAAAAAGACGTACTAATTTTATTTATTTGTAATTGATATAATGGTTATAAATCGGTCGGTTTTTAATTGTTTAGTTACTTAATGTTGGTGTAATCTCTCAGGCATGTGCAATGATCTGGTTACTCACATCCTGGAAATTGTTTTGCGTGGAAAATTAATAACTTACATAAATTGGTGCGTTGTGGAAGAATATCTATTATCTCTAACCATTTAGGCTTCTATTTTATATTTTGTGTCTAATTATTTGTAAATATTTTGTAAGTTACTATAGTCTATAAGTTTTAAATTATAATTTAGATTAAAAATTGTATTGGTTATTAATTTAAGATTCAATCAAACCAGACGCTTGTGTTTTATTGTCAACATCTATTAATAATATTTAATATTTGTTTTTAATAAACTATATCCAAAAAATTTGAAAATCAATTTTCAAATAATAATAAAACACAAGCACTCTGGATATTATTGATACTTTATCAATAATTTTGTTGGTCTCTCTCTCTACACGAGGCATAATAGCCAATAATTGTGTAGTTAGACAAACCAATAAAATATTGAGATTATAATATATTCGTGATCGCGTATTTATAATTTATTCGTTAATTTGAATTCAATTTAGTTTTAATTTTTAATTTGTATATGAGTTTTTTTTCAAGTATTTTTTTCTCATACTTTTTGATTTTGTAAATTTAAATTTCGGGAATCACTTTGGCATATTCTTTTAATATGTTACGTACAGGGATTGTCTCCTCCCAACAAAGTGATTACGCGTTCGGGCTCACATGCAAAGGAATATCCGAGGTTTCCGATAAAACCGTTCTAAGCTGTAGTAACGAGTTTCTACAAAAAAAAAAAAATTTTTTTTATTTTATCGCCTGTCTATATTAATTTTAAAATCTGGAATTCCCAGTAGCATAATAATAATTGAACTATAATTTTTAATTGTTATAAATATAAGTGTTCGGGCTCACATTCAAAGGAATCTGAGCTTTTCGATGAAACCGTTCTGAGCTGTGAATGATCACATTTTTATTTTGTTAGATTCAAGCCGATGTATGGCTTTTAATACCCTGCAAACACCTTCGCGGAATGTTAAAAATAATAAATTATTGAATTTCAACAGTATTGTAATCATTGGGAGCTACATTATCTAACTATTTTTTTCCATTGTCAATAGGTTTTCCATGTTATGGCCGGGGTCGTGGCACTTATCAATTAGCGTTAATTGAGGCCTGGCACGCGCACGACCCTTGTTCTGGTTGCCAAACGATTATTCATGTGATTGTAGACGTTCATGTTTCACAATAAGGAAAATTTGCCCTATTTAAATAGGTAAAAAACACAAATTTTAACCTTTGTGAATATTGGTCTACTCTCGCATGTGCAGTAATTTTGTACTCATAACCGGCGAATTATATTACATGGAAAATTATATGTTACGTTGTAGTCCTATGTGAGGACCACGTCTGAATGAAGTTCGTACGGAAGGCCTATTTTAATATATATTGTATATTTATATCAGTTTTTTGGTCGCCATAGCCATGAATACAGTCGATTCTAATACTCTACTTTGGGTTTTGTGGAGAATATCTATAATCTGTAAAATTTGGAATTTAAAAATTACATTAGTTCTATTTTTAATGTATAAAATTTCCACAAAATCTCTATTTAATTTCATATTTATCAATTCTGTGAAAATTCCAAGAATAAATTATTCTTCAAAAATTAAGGAGAGGTAATGGGAGAATTAGTAGTGACAAATAATAATTTAGCGTGGACTTATTTATCGTATATTTATTACTTATGGTGACATCTGCTTGCTAATAGATTATTTCCGAAGCGTTTAGCTGGGGAAAGTGGTGAATATGTGCATGGTTTATATATGAGATAAAAGGGGTGTTTGACGTTACTTTCGTTGTTGCTAGTGCCATCTCTATTCGCGTAGAAAATTTATGAAATATTTGTATTAAAGTAGTACTAGAATAATAATGTTTCCTTATTGACATTTGTAGTGTTTACAAATGAAATTAAAAAATAACATTACCACTAGCATGTGATTATGCTCGCCTAATACTTCATCTCATAAAATCGTATATTTTGTGTATTTTTTTGGCATATTTATTTTGTGTGTGTATTGAATGTATGGGTTTCACAATGTCAAAGAATATTACTTTTTCATTAAAAATATGGTATTGTAATAGAATACATTTTTGCCATACTTCAAATTTTGATATTTCAATCAATTTTTGTTTTTGTAATTCTTTTCTTCATTGACTTTTGTTTTCTAGCTCGTTGGAAAAAGAAAAGGCTGTAAGTAATTTTAATAAAAATACATATAATTAAATAAATAATAATTATAATAATAAAATAAAAATACAAATAATATTAATATATATTTAATTGTTAATAAATTATAATTTTTAGGGCACTGCAATCACTAGATATTCATCAGAAAGTTTTGGTGCCGGCCGGAGCGTGCATTATCAGCACATGATGTTTTTCTCATCACAGGTAATCTATTGTTATAAAATAAATGATTTAATTGTTTATATAATATACTAATTATAATGTATAATAAACAATAAAGATACAGATTTTGGAACATCATCACGTACACCAGCATCAATATTTCAAAAAAAAAAAAAAAAAAAAAAACAATTTATACCTAACCTGTAATTTGAAATATAGAAAAAGTGATAGTAATATTATAGATAAATCTGATCATAGGTAAATTCCTACTTATTCCATATTATATATTATGTTTAATAAATTAATTAAGTATTATTTATTTCAGATTACATTGATTACGAACAATTATGAACATTATTTTTATATAAAACCATATGAAAACATTTTCGGAGAAGCAGTGATGAAAATATATGAGGCCTAGTATATAGGATTAATGAAAAATTCCGTTGTAATAGTAGAAAATATGATGATATTGTAATAGATACGATTTTTTCTACTTCAACTTTTAAAATTTCAAAAAAGTTTTGTTTTTGTAGTTTTTTTCTTCATTGACTTTTGTTTTCTAGCTCGTTGGAAGTAGAAAATGCTGTAGGTAGTTTTAATAAAAAAACATATAATTAAATAAATAATAAGAATAATTATAAAAATAATATTAATAATAAAATAGAAATACAATTAATATTAATATATATTTAATTGTTATTAAATTATAATTTTTAGGGTACAATCACAAGATATTCATCAGAAAGTGTTGGTGCCGGTCGTATTTTAACATTAAAACATACATTTAATAACGAGCTATGACTTTATAATTAAGTACATTATTGTTAGTAATTAACTATAACAGGTAATTAAATAATATATAGATCACGAATTGTATTTATTTACAAAAAATCTTAATACATATTTCATTTTCAGATTTTAAGAAGCTCCTGTAATAAGTAACATTTTTACAAATGTCCGCAGAAATAGTACAAGATTAAAAAGTAATGCTAAACTCAACATAGTTGATTGATTACTCATACCACCAGTAACAGGATAAAGTGAGTTATTTAATTATTTATTTTTTTTGTTACAACTTATGTTTAAATCATAAAAAAAGGATAAAGACAACATGATCGATGCGAAAACATCCCATCCAAGGTTAAATGATGACAACAATTAAATCCACAAGAAAACTAACAATCAGTATTTATCATATGCATATAACAACAGAGTATTATCACCACAACAACAAACTATTATGAAATTTATGTCATTTGAATATTAGTCCATCGGATGTGTCGCCAATAATACAGTAATTACATTTTATTAATTCAGTTTACAACCACTAAAATTGTACGTTTTATTTATAATTATTATATTTAATATTATAAAATATAATCTAATTCTAGTCAAATGCAGTTCAACCAGATTCAGTTTCATTGTATTGCCACATTTTACAGCTGCGACAAATACAATACCAATGTGTACACCACCACAACAAGAACCACCAGCATCAATCATTTTCACAACAGCAACCAATTGAATTATGAAATCGTAATTAATCTACAATATCAACATTACCCACAATGTCAACAATTTAATCAACAGGAAAAACTACAATCATTATTTGTCATATGCAATATTAACAACAGAGTATTATCACCACAACAACAAACTATTATGAAATTGATGGCATTTGGATGTTAGTTCACCGGTTGTGTCTCCAATAAAATGGTAATTACATTTTATTCTCTCAGTTTACAACTACCAAAATTGTGCTTTTTATTTATTATAATTTTACTTAATATTATAAAATAAATTCTATTTATAGTCAAATGCGGTTCAAGCAGATTCAATTCTAATCGTATTGCCACATTTTAAAGCTGCTACAATACCAATGGGTACACCACTATAAAAAGAACCACCAAGACCAATCATTTTCACAACAGCAACCAATTGAATTATGAAATCGTAATTAATCTACAATATCAACATTATACACAATGATAACAATTAAACCAACAAGAAAAACAAGTATTTATCATATGCATTATAACAACAGAATATTATCACCACAACAACAAACTATTTATTATGATATTGATGATATTTTTATATAAGTTCACCGGCTGTGCCGCCAATAAAATGATAATTACATGTTCAATGATTTTACATTCACCTACCACAGTCAATTGAATAATTTAAATATTATTGAATTACAAACAGAACTATCATTTCAATTACAATAAATTGAAAATATTTCTATAATTTCATCGACAACAACTCAAACACTTGAACGTGTACCAATAATTTCCAATTAGTTGGTAAATAGTCAATAACCAACTTCAACAAATGTGCCATAATAAATATTGTGCAGAATAATGTTGCAATATTTGTTCCACCACAAAATCAACGATGTAATTACAATAGAAGACACTTATTTTGAAGAATGAGGTAAATTTCAGTATTTTGTTTGTTTAATCCGCATGGTCTATATATATAATATTAAATTAACTATTATTATTTCTATTTCAGATAGATCGTATCAATTATTATGATATATAACCAATTGACAAATAATTCAGGATATGCGAAACGCTTTAATAAACTCAAGGAAAATTGATTACACGAAACTTCAAATGCCAACACCATCAACTTGGATTTGCATCATCAAGTGGATTACATGTGGTGGCATCCATGCCATAATGCATACAGTCAATTGACTTTTCTGTATTCGTATGAATACACCTCAGAAATGATAAACGAAAGAAATTATATAAATAACAACTATAAAATAATATTATAAAATATGCTAATATCAGTAATTATGCAGTCTTTATTTTAATTTTAATTTAATAACAAATTTAACATATTTATCACATACATTTTAAACTAATTAAAATTATTAATATTAATAAATGTATAATTAATTTAATTTAAAAAAATGTATACATGTCTAATTATTTGGTTAACTTCATCAATTCCCTACCTTTAACTTGTATTGAAATCTGAAAAGAAAAAGAAAACAAAAAAAAATATCTAAATAAAATCTCAAAAAGAATCACTTAACTATTGACACTAAAAAGTTCATGGCGTCCGATCCAATTACTTAATTATGCAATTACCTATCGTTTGATACCTATCCCACCCGCCTACCACTTCAAACGACTGAGTTATAGCGTTTTTAAGAAATTCATAAAAATTTCCACTAAAATACCAGGCATTTTTCAAACGAAGTAACAGTCGCGCAGAATTAACAGGAGGCAAATTTTTTTTTTAATTTTTTTGTTTTTCATTTTTGACCCACTTAGAGGCGGAATTTTCGAAAAATCTCAACGGATTCTTGTTCGCACGATCACCCCCGATCGTTTGAGCCTATTTTCAGCCATAATTTTTCACGGAATTTTCCGGAATTTTCATTTTTTGTTTTTCATTTTTGACCCACTTAGAGGCGGAATTTTCGAAAAATCTCAACGGATTCTTGTTCGCACGATCACCACCGATCGTTTGAGCCTATTTTCAGCCATTTTTTGAATTTTTTTTCGGAAAATTTTTGGAAAAAAAAATTTTGTTTTTATGTTACCAAAAGTTAGGTTATGTAATTACCTATCGTTTGATACCTATCCCACCCGCCTACCACTTCAAACGACTGAGTTATAGCGTTTTTAAGAAATTCATAAAAATTTCCACTAAAATACCAGGCATTTTTCAGACGAAGTAACAGTCGCGCAGAATTAACAGGAGGCAAATTTTTTTTTTAATTTTTTTCTTTTTCATTTTTGACCCACTTAGAGGCGGAATTTTCGAAAAATCTCAACGGATTCTTGTTCGCACGATCACCCCCGATCGTTTGAGCCTATTTTCAGCCATCATTTTTCACGGAATTTTCCGGAATTTTCACTTTTTGTTTTTCATTTTTGACCCACTTAGAGGCGGAATTTTCGAAAAATCTCAACGGATTCTTGTTCACACGATCACCCCCGATCGTTTGAGCCTATTTTCAGCCATAATTTTTCACGGAATTTTCCGGAATTTTCATTTTTTGTTTTTCATTTTTGACCCACTTAGAGGCGGAATTTTCGAAAAATCTCAACGGATTCTTGTTCGCACGATCACCACCGATCGTTTGAGCCTATTTTCAGCCATTTTTTGGATTTTTTTTCGGAAAATTTTTGGAAAAAAAAATTTTGTTTTTATGTTACCAAAAGTTAGGTTATGTAATTACCTATCGTTTGATACCTATCCCACCCGCCTACCACTTCAAACGACTGAGTTATAGCGTTTTTAAGAAATTCATAAAAATTTCCACTAAAATACCAGGCATTTTTCAGACGAAGTAACAGTCGCGCAGAATTAACAGGAGGCAAATTTTTTTTTTAATTTTTTTCTTTTTCATTTTTGACCCACTTAGAGGCGGAATTTTCGAAAAATCTCAACGGATTCTTGTTCGCACGATCACCCCCGATCGTTTGAGCCTATTTTCAGCCATAATTTTTCACGGAATTTTCCGGAATTTTCATTTTTTGTTTTTCATTTTTGACCCACTTAGAGGCGGAATTTTCGAAAAATCTCAACGGATTCTTGTTCACACGATCACCCCCGATCGTTTGAGCCTATTTTCAGCCATAATTTTTCACGGAATTTTCCGGAATTTTCATTTTTTGTTTTTCAATTTTGAGCCACTTAGAGGCGGAATTTTCGAAAAATCTCAACGGATTCTTGTTCGCACGATCACCCCCGATCGTTTGAGCCTATTTTCAGCCAGTTTTTGGTTTTTTTTTCGGAAAATTTTTGGAAAAAAAAATCTTGTTTTTATGTTACCAAAAGTTAGGTTATGTAATTACCTATCGTTTGATACCTATCCCACCCGCCTACCACTTCAAACGACTGAGTTATAGCGTTTTTAAGAAATTCATAAAAATTTCCACTAAAATACCAGGCATTTTTCAGACGAAGTAACAGTCGCGCAGAATTAACAGGAGGCAAATTTTTTTTTTAATTTTTTTCTTTTTCATTTTTGACCCACTTAGAGGCGGAATTTTCGAAAAATCTCAACGGATTCTTGTTCGCACGATCACCCCCGATCGTTTGAGCCTATTTTCAGCCATAATTTTTCATGGACTTTTCCGGAATTTTCATTTTTTGTTTTTCATTTTTGACCCACTTAGAGGCGGAATTTTCGAAAAATCTCAACGGATTCTTGTTCGCACGATCACTCCCGATCGTTTGAGCCTATTTCCAGCCATATTTTTTTGACCACTTTTTGGCTTGAAAAATAGTGGGTTATAACCTCATGCCGAAAAAATTTTTTTGCCCGTAGGACATTCATATTTTCAGGGATTGTAGAGCTCGGAAAAAAAACACTTTCTGTAGACCCCTTTCTCCGATTTCCCTCGGGGGGCGGAGCTACGGAGCTTCAAAAGTACCAAATTGGTCACTTTTGGACCCCTATAACTCCGGGAAAACTCAATATTTTCCGATGAGCTTCTCACCAGCGATAGTCCTCATCCAGGGCTACAAATTATATTATGGGGGTAACTTTCTATCTGTCTGGGTTTTCCGGCTATGGCTGCCTAAACTTTGGAAAATCGTTTGCAGATCAATCTTTAGGTACCTGGGAAATCGCCAAAACTCAATATTCCAAAAATATAATGATGCAGAAATGTAAAGAAAAGTTTAATCTAAGTTTTGAGTCTTTTATGGAAATTTCCAATGGGAAATACGGGTTTTCCAGGAACAACGAAAAACATCGATTTCTGCATGTTTTCAAATTGGAATATTCCAGCTTTCCCAATGGAATTTTCCAATGCCCTGTTTATCACTGATAGTAAACTATATGCCACGTAGTTTAAGCCTCACCACAACATTTTAAGTTTAACGGTTTTCCCAGAATGACCGCCCAAAGTTAGGCTTACACGAAAATTCCCAAATCTTACATCGGTCATAAGTCAAGCCATATATTTTTCACAGAAAAAGTCCAGAAGCTTTATTGTGCGCCTTAAGATTCTCTATAACATGGCCGTAACAAAAATTGGCTACCTAATTTTTTTGCATCGTGAAAATCAATAAGTCCGTTTTCAGAAATTCCGGGAATTTTCTCCAGCCCAAAGTTGATGACTTACAGATGTCTTATAGCCATAAATGTATTTAGATGGTAAATGTACTGTGGAAGTGGTACTGAACATTTTTCCTAACTATTACAGTTTTCCCGGAATTTTCCGATCAAAATTAAAATTTTCCGGATTTTCCTGAAAACTTCCAGTTGCCTTAGATAGAAGATTAGAAACATTTTTTACCATTAGAGGACTCGAATCTATTTACAGGTTTTCCCGGAATTTTCATATAACGGTTTCATATGCATGGTGAAAAATTCATTTTTTTATGTTATCAACAGTTAGATAATTTAATTACCTATCATTTGATACCTATCCCACCAGCCCACCACTTCTAACGGCTGAGCTAGGCTGTTTACCGTGTACTAAATGTACCATCACTTTTCCACATATTTACCTTCAGATTTCCTCATTAATTATTTTCGATTTGCCTTAAATTTTCCTATTATCAGTTTGTATCACTATATTTTCAAGTGCTTCCCCAGAATATTCATTTAAAGTTTTTCATATAAAGTCATTTCTTTTTATTTTACTTTTTCTTTTCCATTCGAAATAATGTAAACAAAAAAATAAAACATCGTTGGTGTTTGTTATTATCTTCTTCTTCTTTTATTTGTAAGTTGTTTATTAATTTGTTGTATATTTTAGTTCGACCTTGAAAAGCAGTAAATCGAAATTGACTTTATTATTGTATTATTTTTCTCCTATAATAAATTTATAAATAAATAAAAATTAAATAATATTTTCATTAGCATGTGATTCTTATCGCTTGATAACTATTCTCAAAAAAGAAGAAGAAGAAGATAATAACAAACACCAACGATGTTTTAGTTTATTGTTAACAATATTTCGTATGAAAAAGAAAAAGTTAAATAAAAAGAAAAGACTCGTTTAAACCTATTTCCAGCCATTTTTCTGGAAAATTTTTTGGCAAAAACATCCATGTTTTTATGTTATCAACAGTTAGATAATTTAATTACCTATCATTTGATACCTATCCCACACACCGACCACTTCAAACGGATGTGTTATAGTGCTTTTAAAAAATCCATAAAAATTTCCACTAAAATAACAGGCAATTTTCAGACCAAGTAACAGTCGCGCAGAATTACCAGGAGGCAAATTTTTTTTTTATTTTTTTTTCTTTTTCATTTTTGACCCACTTAGAGGCGGAATTTTCGAAAAATCTCAACGGATTCTTGTTCGCACGATCACCCCCGATCGTTTGAGCCTATTTCCAGCCATATTTTTTTGACCACTTTTTGGCTTGAAAAATAGTGGGTTATAACCTCATGCCGAAAAAATTTTTTTGCCCGTAGGACATTCATATTTTCAGGGATTGTAGAGCTCGGAAAAAAAACACTTTCTGTAGACCCCTTTCTCCGATTTCCCTCGGGGGGCGGAGCTACGGAGCTTCAAAAGTACCAAATTGGTCACTTTTGGACCCCTATAACTCCGGGAAAACTCAATATTTTCCGATGAGCTTCTCACCAGCGATAGTCCTCATCCAGGGCTACAAATTATATTATGGGGGTAACTTTCTATCTGTCTGGGTTTTCCGGCTATGGCTGCCTAAACTTTGGAAAATCGTTTGCAGACCAATCTTTAGGTACCTGGGAAATCGCCAAAACTCAATATTCCAAAAATATAATGATGCAGAAATGTAAAGAAAAGTTTAATCTAAGTTTTGAGTCTTTTATGGAAATTTCCAATGGGAAATACGGGTTTTCCAGGAACAACGAAAAACATCGATTTCTGCATGTTTTCAAATTGGAATATTCCAGCTTTCCCAATGGAATTTTCCAATGCCCTGTTTATCACTGATAGTAAACTATATGCCACGTAGTTTAAGCCTCACCACAACATTTTAAGTTTAACGGTTTTCCCACAATGACCGCCCAAAGTTAGGCTTACACGAAAATTCCCAAATCTTACATCAGTCATAAGTCGACCCATATATTTTTCACAGAAAAAGTCCAGAAGCTTTATTGTGCGCCTTAAGATTCTCTATAACATGGCCGTAACAAAAATTGGCTACCTAATTTTTTTGCATCGTGAAAATCAATAAGTCCGTTTTCAGAAATTCCGGGAATTTTCTCCAGCCCAAAGTTGATGACTTACAGATGTCTTATAGCCATAAATGTATTTAGATGGTAAATGTACTGTGGAAGTGGTACTGAACATTTTTCCTAACTATTACAGTTTTCCCGGAATTTTCCGATCAAAATTAAAATTTTCCGGATTTTCCTGAAAACTTCCAGTTGCCTTAGATAGAAGATTAGAAGCATTTTTTACCACTAGAGGACTCGAATCTATTTACAGGTTTTCCCGGAATTTTCATATAACGGTTTCATATGCATGGTGAAAAACCCATTGTTTTATGTTATCAACAGTTAGATAATTTAATTACCTATCATTTGATACCTATCCCACCCGCCCACCACTTCTAACGGCTGAGCTACGATTTTTACCGTTTATCAACTATACCATCATTTTTCACTAATTTCCTTTTTTAATTTTCATATGTATGAAAAAAATTTACTCGTCGAATGAAAAACAATTACAAAAATAATTGTGAGTGAATTTAATGATAATAATAACAACAAATACAAGTGATTTGTTTTTATTAAAGAATTTCTTTTCCTTTTGTAATGTAAATAATAAACAACACATAATAACAAGTGAGCACCTGCGTACGTTGAGGTAGGTCGCGTAAATTAGTTGTTTGTTATTATCTTCTTCTACTTTTATTTGTTGTATGTAGTTGTTTGTATTTTTAGACGACACAAACGCTGTATGTACTATGAAGTTGAATTATTATGAAGTGGTTATTTTGTGATGGCTGACAGTGAACGCTATGAAAGTATTATGATGATTTTGGGTGAACTTTAACGTATTTTTAAACAATTTGATATACATATTTAAAAAAGAAAAATTTTAAAGTGAAATGTGAATATTTTTCTACTTATTTTTACTATATTTTTGTTGTTAACCATGGTGAAAAAATACAAGAACTCATACGGATATACTTACATCATTCTAATACGAAATCTGTACGTCATCAAAAAATCATTTTCTCAAATACCAGCTGCCAAGGATCATTTTGGGAAATAAGTTAGGTGATTATTATTAGTGAGTATTTATTTTATTTTAAATTGTCTACAAACTTAGGTTATTTATAACGTTAGTATACTATATAGCTAGTCATATTACTCCAAGTGGAGCTTATGACATTTACTAAACATTAATTACAGCCAAGTTTGGTAAATTACTCCGCATGGGAGAGTATATAACAACCCATCAATTGTACTGCAATTAACGAAAGACAAATGTTTCCATAATTCTATTATTTGTTATTGGGTAATTAGCCCATAGTGATGTGTGTGTGAACACATAATTATTAAACTTAAGTAGCGTCCAACACCATATTTTTAAAGAAACCAGTTTTTTTTATTCCATAAACGAGTAAATGGTGACCTAGTTGAAAAATTTCAGTCAAAAATGATCGTATTTTATAATTTCTTAAACGCACCAGAAGAACCACAGAAAAAATTTATTAACGAAAAGAAAATTAGTATTAGTACTGATTGTTGAGTTTGTGCAATATTGTTCATTTCAATGAATATAAATGAAAAAGTACAAAAGTTCACTTCGAACACCTTTGTAAATCGTGTATACTCATGAAAGAATATTTAATATGAAATAAAGCATAATCTATGGATATATATTATTATAGTCATATCTGTCTTAATATTTAGACCAAATAAATACGACATAAAAGAAAGTAATTGTTTCTTATATTCTTCCTAGTCGGTAATTTTAGAAAATTGCAGAAAAACAATACACAATTTATATGATTAAACATTATGGAATTGTTTTTAGTTTCTGGTGTTACTTCAGTTGGCACAGAAATTCCATATTCAATAAAATATATTTTATTTTATTATGTTTCGTATATTGCTAATTTTTTTATATTTTTATTATTATTATTATAAATATTATTCTTCGTTTATTTTTATTTATTACAAATTTCATGTACAAGGTGTGCACCAGTTTCAAGTGCATTGATTAGTGTTATCGAACAAACGCAATTAATCAGCCATGCCATCACATCATATCATGCATGAGTATCTGACTTATAAGCAGCTGTCAGCACACAAATATATATATCTTACAGAAAGATCACACAGCGGCGATATACCATAGAATTAATTTACAAGTTCAATTTAATAAATCATGAATGTGATGGCTGCCTAGTGATTTTTTTCTTTATATTATAATAAATACGTTCGTCGAAAAAAATATTAAATAATTGCAGGAATATGTAAAAATTATTAAATTCATACTTATGTAAGTATCACGCTTTTTATATATTTTATGAAAATAAATTGTAAGTTTTTTTTTTTGGATGAAATATAAAATAGATTTTCGTGTGTAAGAAAATAAAAATAGATGGTTTCCATCAGTATCAGCACCACACCACTGCCATTCATTACTATCGTTCTATTGTTGATGCTGAAAAAAACACCTGTTCATTGAATGGATTTATAAGTTTTAAGAAAATTTTAAATTAAATTATATTTAAAGAATAATTGTAAATATTTCAACAAAATGTGAGTATCAATTTTTATAAATTATTTCGTTTGTATGTAAACTAAAATTGTCTGTTTCCATAGAGTTAACTACTACAATAAAAATAAAATGGCTACCATCAGTTTCAGTACCACACCACTGCCATTCATTACTATCGTTCTATTGTTGATGCTGAAAAAAACACCTGTTCATTGAATGGATTTATAAGTTTTAAGAAAATTTTAAATTAAATTATATTTGTGAATTGTGAATATTTCAACAAAATGTGAGTATCAATTTTTATAAATTATTGCATCTGTAAGTAAACGAAAATTGTCTTTTTCCAAATTATTAACTACTAACACTTCATATCTGTGCTTTATTACACTAACACATAAATTTTGGACAAATAGTATATTCAATTATTATATTGAAAGAAAAAATTATATTGAAAGAAAAAAAGAATCCATAGGCGACATTGATTTCCTATTGGACCAATTGATTTGTGAGATAATTTTATAAACATTTGATTCAATTTTTTTATTATTAATTTGTTCGGTTTTAATTTTTGTTAATATTCTGACAATAAATTATTGTAGTGATAATCAATAATCGGTTCTTTCTTCTATTACATATGATACCATAGCTAATTGATGTAAATTTTGTATCCGGCATCTATATTATTGGTAATGACGATATTGTTAACAGTATTGAATTATTTTGCGAACATAATTATACTATTATCATATTATCCTTTAACGTATTTTAAATAACAAAAATTAATTGTTCTTACTCAGTTTCAGCAAAATTTACCCTTAATTTTGTTTATTTTGCTAATTATAATAATATGTAGAAAAAAGTCTATTTTAAAAATAGAATTATAAATCTTATAGGGTATTGTACGATTACCAATAGATCAAAGAAAACTAAGTAAATTAATTTAATTTTAATTTTTTTAGTTGTATAATAATAACAACATCAACTGCAATAATTAATTAATATTTTCTTTCATTAAACTTTCTTTATCTAAACTATAATATTTAAAACATTGGTGGAGAGGATAGATCATGTGACAAGAAAATTAACATGATTATCATGATTATTTCTTTAGCAGCATTTAATCCTGAACAAATACCTGTGTACTAAATATAATCAAAATGAAATATGAAATGATCAAATTGTCAGTTTTATTGATAACCTGTTGTGTGCAAGAGGATTATTATTCTATATTAAATGTTTTTTTTTTATATTTATTTAAAGGTAAAATATCAGATTGTGTTGTAAGGTGTGAGGAAGACTCTAGTGTTGGTGATCGTAGTTATATATCAGATTCAGAAATCGGTATATACGGTTAAATATCATTGCCAAATTTTGGAAAATTGTATATTAGTGAATATAGATGCAGATTTTTCATTGTCATCAAAATTACAAGAATATTTTATATATATTAATTAATGCTAGGATAATATTGAATTTAAATACATTATTTTACACAAAGTTGCTCGCATAACACCCATATAATGTTGCATGTGGTGATACCATCGTTTGTGTAGGCAAGGTAATATGTTCTCCAATTAATATAACCTGCTGAATGACGAGCAACAAATCGCATTTTATTAATAAAACAGCAAATTTTGCGTAAAATAACAACAAAAAAAGATACGATATAGAAAAATAAGAAATAAACGATGATCCAGTAAATAATCGAGATGAACAATTAACACAACATTATGAAAAAATTGAAATGCATTACGTGATTTATACAAAACATTAATTAGATGTAAACAAACAACGCAAATGTTATGTAAATGGATTGAAGAAGGTGGTCCTGTACCATATTGTTTTCAGCCATATGGGAACAAGTTCGAATATAGTTATTAAAGCATATTGCACGATTACCAACAGTTCCAATAATAGAACTATAAAGAAGTATAAAATTATTAATTTAATCCATTTGTATGATACAATAATATTAAAAATTTTGTTTTTATCTGCAGCCAAGAACATTTGCAGTTACATGAAACGGATGGAATGACACATTCACAATGGGATTTAACATGAGAGCGTATTCACACATTTAGGATTTATTTAAAGAAGAAGGTAATAGTTTTTATGTTATTATATACTTTTTTTATTTTCATGCTATGGTTATAATTAATTTGATTTTGCATTTAAAATATGATGTTGTGGATGCAGTTTATATCCCAAATAATAACAGATGGCTAAAGTTTACGTGTTCTTCACAACGTACAATTTTACAATTTATTTTAACATTGTATTATATGAATACAATATATAATCGAATGTAATCATGGTGTTTTCTGAGTAATACGAATTTCCTGTGTTACATAAAATACAAACAGCCAACCTTACAATACTTATATCACCATTGTTAATTGTTTCCATTGTATATTCATTAAAATGTATAAAATAATGAAAATACTGATTTTGCAACATCATCATGAACAACAGCATCAATATCAATAGTATAAAAAAAATGAGCAGCACTTTTGGAATATACATCCAATATAAATATTTAAACTATTTTATATTACTCCTACCTTTCTCAAATTGATTAAATATCCACAAAATATAATTTTATTATGGGTTAAATCACAGAGGCAACTTTTATTTATAATAATAATATGTTATTACAGTATTAATTCAATTTATTTAAACTAAATTCTTACAGATTTTTAGCTCCAATTATATATTGTAACACACCACAGATACAATTGGTAATGGATACACAACCACTACTAACAAAATTACATGTCAATCATCAAAACCAACCATTTTAATCGCAAAAGAAATAATCAATCTACAATAACAGACATTGTCTCATCAATATCTTTAATACAAAAATTAATAGATCAACAGCAAAACATCAAATCAACACGTGCTGTCAACAACTACTATGATATTGATGGACATTTATATTAATCCACCGAATGTGTCAATGAATTTACAACCACAATCAAATGAATATTCAAATATTGAATTACCAGCACTACAGCATCATCTTCATTTACAATATTTTGGAAAATAATTATATGATGTCAAATAACATGCCGTCATTAGTAGCATCAGTGACATCAACATCGTGAATTATAAATGCAGTTTACCTAGCAGTTAATAATCAATGTATCAATTTTACCATAAGCGCCAATAAATTTACAATACAACGTAGAGTTGTGCACAAATATACAACGAACGAATGTGAAAACATGAGATATAAAATTACTCACTTTTGTCAACTCAACAGTAAAACTCATTGTTAAATGTGAAGCACACATTAAAATTAATCTTACAGTCAAGTTAATAGATTATCTTCACCGCCCATGGGTGTGTTAATAACAATTTACAAATTAGTTTGCCGTTATATAAATGTTTTCATTTATTGAATTATAATATTAATCCGGAGGTTTAAAGAGTACGCAAAATGTAAATATTAAACCCAATTAGTATTTTATTACTGCTTGGAAGTGAAATGCAACGCATCATATAATGTAAAATCAAATAAATGGAAATCACTTAATGAAAATTAGAAAACCATCAAAACAACATAAATTACGAGCTATAAATGTATAATTAGGAACATTTTTGTAATTAATGAATAACATTTCGCACACTTAAACTATAAAACTACAAACTACAAAAAATGCAAATTTGTGCCATATGATATTGTGACTTTGTTAATTTGAAGAATAGTGCTCAACCTCATCAGATTTTCATATAAACGAACAACAACCGACGGCAATTCAGTTGATTTATTTTCAGTATGAAAAGTATATTAATCAGTTAATTGTGTCAGAGGGCAGCCAAATAGCTACAGCGAATTATGTGTTTCGTATAAACATAAACTTAAGCAAAAAAAAAAAATTTAGTGTTTGAACTTAAAAAAATGCATACCTCAATATTTTTGGTGTTTAAATATAAAATAATTATATAAAAGGTGACTAGACAATGCACACAATAAGATAACCTTACAGAAGCAACACTCATATATATGATTTACTTATATGTAATGAAATATTTATTTTAGGCTGATTCTCATGAATGACAACGTTCTAAATACACACATAATAACTATGCAGTTTTGTAAATGTAAATATTCAAAGTATTTCTCGCCTTACGTGTAAACTTTGTTATTCGTCAGCCTAAAATAAATATTTTAAGACATGTAAGTAAGTATATATATGAAGTGTTGCTCCAGTAAGGTTATTATATGCTGTGATAATATAAATCGAATGGTATATATTTGCAAAGAACCTTAATTTAATACATATTTCATTTTCAGATATCGATATTAGATGCGCAACTTTAATATGCAACATTTCTACACCAAGCTTAACGTAGTTGATAGATTACTGAGAGCAATAAGGGACAAAAGTGAGTAATTTAATTAAATTTTCTTTTAATGAATATTTTGGTGTAACAAATAAGTGGTTTTTTTCATTTTATTTTTTTTGGTTGCATTTTCTACAATTTCGAACGTACAATATCGTATTTCGTGCTCCATCGATCTGTAATTGAAGTGCAAACATCTTTTCGTATATCTCATATGGGTCCAATTTGCCTAGAAATGAATTAAAACCGAGAAAATAGTAACAACAAATACTTAAAATGACTAATTTCTCAACGACCACACAATTATTTGGTCCATCCTGCAATCCATTGGACCTACTGCCGTGAAGGGGGTGAAGTCATCACACTGTCCTCCGGTTTGCCACCTGACGTACAAATTCCGTTTTTTATAAGCATTATCTATTTTCGAAGTGCTTAGTTTATCATCTACCTGCCAGAGCTTTGAGAGAGATTTGACTTTAATGTTATAATATTTTATACAAACTGTAATATTTAAAAATTTGTTTAATTAAATTATTTTATATTATTTGTTTTCGTATAGCAAAGTGGTTCAAAACAGTAAAACATCACATAAATTTGCAAACTTAAACAAAAACAATGCAATGCTGCTATGAAGAATATAATATTTGTGTAATTTAAGATTTTAATTTATAAGTTATTTATTTATATTTAAGTTATAGGTTAAGTTCAATAATTTTAAGTAAATTGGATGAATTAAGCTAATAATAATAATTAAGTTCCATTTAATTATTAATTAGTTTAATTCATTAATTTAAAAGACACAATTTAGATTTTAAGAAACTGAAATATCTGAGATAGATAGATATTCTACATAACGTTTTTTTAAAGTATAAATTAAAGTATCAATTACGCGCGGGGATTGCATTATGTAATCACTTTTATATTTTCCATCGCTGACAGCTTTTTGTGTTGTGGCCTGGGGTCGCGTCGTGTGTTCATGTCTCCATTTAGAATTTAATGGCTGTAATACTCATCGATCAGAGTATTATGGTTGCAGGATAATAAATTTAGGCATTGCATGCGATGTTCCCATCATGGGACCCCCATGGTTCTAGTTGGCTGGGCTTGTTGGCTACGCCTGATTGTGCCTACCAATATTACAGATTTAATTTTAATATATTCCAATCTAATTGTGAAGAGTTTTATATTAATTTTTTCACTTGAATGGAAAACAAGTGAAGAAATTAGAAAATTGCCGACATTATCCACTGTGCCACTTGTGTTGTGCGCAGTCATGGGATCTATTCGTCCCCTTTTTACGTTTTTTCCCAAAGTCATGCTGAACGATATTATATATTGAAATAGCGAAGGCATTATTTTAAATGCCTATAAACATGCTCCGAATACGAATACAATTCCGAATAAAAACACATTTATATTTTCAAATTTTTTTAATCGTCTTTTGACAGTATAAATTGCATTTAAATTAATATGTACAAAATTGCCTTCATTGGCATTCTATTTACATGTTGTATTATTCGGAGTTCTATACTCATTCGTATACGGATCATGTTTAACCCCCATATTAGTAGTGATTTCTCTGAAAGAATTTTGCGCGAAAACGCAAGTTAAGGTCAAATGTAAAATTTATTTACAATTTTAAATGAGAGCGTTTTGTTTGAATATGTAAGAAACATGTAATCTTATTCAGATAAACCACTCTCATTCATTTAATAATTTTTCGGAGTTATCAATACTTAATATGCAGTAGTTGGGTTTTTTAAAAATCGTAAGCATAGTTTATATTAAAGTAGTTATCACTAACGCATTCTGTGCGTTAAGTGCGCGTTTGATCCATTGATCGTTCGTATAAAAAAATTAAGTAAATTAACTGTCTTTTGCTTTTCCATTATTTTAATAGCATCTAAGTAAAATTAGTTTTATATTGTTTTTTTCTCAATGCTATATCCTATCGCTATATAAAGAATTCCTATTGGGGTGTTATCGTCTCCGAGAAGTATTGCTAACTAAAATTTTATGCATTCGTATTTGATTAGGTTATTCTGTCACACGTCATAACTTTGTTAATACAAAATTACGGAGTGCAATTAGTGAATTGTTACAAACTCACATACGAGAGTAATTTACTAATTTGACTGTAATATTTATTGGATGTGCACAACAAGGAATGGCACTATTATGAAATGGTGGCTTAGCGTATGTCTTCGCACACGTCTCATATGGTACACTCCTAGGTTGAAAAATATTATAATGTTTTCTTTAAATCAATAAACACACACGCATCGTAACAATAACTCAAAATCAGTCGAATATTGTTTGATACACGGGTTGATTATTTGGTTGTTTATTCAATTACAAATTTTTTGACTCTTCGAACGCTAGTATTTGCTATGTACAACGAGTGGATGTGCGTGGATGTGTTTTTTTTAGAGAACATGTTATTTTATTGTTTCAACTTCAAAATGTTGGTGTAAGGGGAGTAGAAAGTCATCTAATTAAATTTGTATTAACACTTGTTGTGAATAGGGGATGCGTTCCTGAGGCTGATCTTAATAATTTATGATATGAACGAGCCATCGGGTGTGTGTGTAAAATTGAACGAGTAATATCATTTGAACGAATTTCATTCTGGTAGTCTTAATAGTGGGTAGGGTTTATTGGAAAAAGACGTACTAATTTTATTTATTTGTAATTGATATAATGGTTATAAATCGGTCGGTTTTTAATTGTTTAGTTACTTAATGTTGGTGTAATCTCTCAGGCATGTGCAATGATCTGATCACTCACATCCTGGAAATTGTTTTGCGTGGAAAATTAATAACTTACATAAATTGGTGCGTTGTGGAAGAATATCTATTATCTCTAACCATTTAGGCTTCTATTGTATATTTTGTGTCTTATTATTTATAAAAATTTTGTAATAGTAACTTACATATATATAAGTTTTAAGTTATAATTAAGATTAAAAATTGTATTGGTTAATAATTTAAGATACAATCAAACCAGACGCTTGTGTTTTATTGTCAACATCTATTAATAATATTTAATATTTGTTTTTAATGAACCAATGAAAAAATTTGAAAACCAATTTTCAAATATAATAAAACACAAGCACTCTGGATAGTTGAGGAACGAGATTTTAATTTATAAGATTTAATTTAAGTTTAATAATTTTAAGTAAATTGGATGAATTAAGCTAATAATAATAATTAAGTTCCATTTAATTATTAATTAGTTTAATTCATTAATTTAAAAGACACAATTTAGATTTTAAGAAACTAAAATATCTGAGATAGATAGGTATACTACATAACGTTTTTTTAAAGTATAAATTAAAGTATCAATTACGCGCGGGGATTGCATTATGTAATCACTTTTATATTTTCCATCGCTGACAGCTTTTTGTGTTGTGGCCTGGGGTCGCGTCGTGTGTTCATGTCTCCATTTAGAATTTAATGGCTGTAATACTCATCGATCAGAGTATTATGGTTGCAGGATAATAAATTTAGGCATTGCATGCGATGTTCCCATCATGGGACCCCCATGGTTCTAGTTGGCTGGGCTTGTTGGCTACGCCTGATTGTGCCTACCAATATTACAGATTTAATTTTAATATATTCCAATCTAATTGTGAAGAGTTTTATACTAATTTTTTCACTTGAATGGAAAACAAGTGAAGAAATTAGAAAATTGCCGACATTATCCACTGTGCCACTTGTGTTGTGCGCAGTCATGGGATCTATTCGTCCCCTTTTTACGTTTTTCCCAAAGTCATGCTGAACGATATTAGATATAGAAATAACGAAGGCAATATTTTAAATGCTTATAAACATGCTCCGAATACGAATACAATTCCAAATAAAAACACATTTATATTTTCAAATTTTTTTAATTGTCTTTTGACACAGTATAAATTGAATTAAATTAATATGTACAAAATTGGCATTCTATTTACATGTTGTATTATTCGGAGTTCTATACTCATTCGTATACGGATCATGTTTAACCCCCATATTAGTAGTGATTTCTCTGAAAGAATTTTGCGCGAAAACGCAAGTTAAGGTCAAATGTAAAATTTATTTACAATTTTAAATGAGAGCGTTTTGTTTGAATATGTAAGAAACATGTAATCTTATTCAGATAAACCACTCTCATTCATTTAATAATTTTTCGGAGTTATCAATACTTAATATGCAGTAGTTGGGTTTTTTAAAAATCGTCAGCATAGTTTATATTAAAGTAGTTATCACTAACGCATTCTGTGCGTTAAGTGCGCGTTTGATCCATTGATCGTTCGTATAAAAAAATTAAGTAAATTAACTGTCTTTTGCTTTTCCATTATTTTAATAGCATCTAAGTAAAATTAGTTTTATATTGTTTTTTTCTCAATGCTATATCCTATCGCTATATAAAGAATTCCTATTGGGGTGTTATCGTCTCCGAGAAGTATTGCTAACTAAAATTTTATGCATTCGTATTTGATTAGGTTATTCTGTCACACGTCATAACTTTGTTAATACAAAATTACGGAGTGCAATTAGTGAATTGTTACAAACTCACATACGAGAGTAATTTACTAATTTGACTGTAATATTTATTGGATGTGCACAACAAGGAATGGCACTATTATGAAATGGTGGCTTAGCGTATGTCTTCGCACACGTCTCATATGGTACACTCCTAGGTTGAAAAATATTATAATGTTTTCTTTAAATCAATAAACACACACGCATCGTAACAATAACTCAAAATCAGTCGAATATTGTTTGATACACGGGTTGATTATTTGGTTGTTTATTCAATTACAAATTTTTTGACTCTTCGAACGCTAGTATTTGCTATGTACAACGAGTGGATGTGCGTGGATGTGTTTTTTTTAGAGAACATGTTATTTTATTGTTTCAACTTCAAAATGTTGGTGTAAGGGGAGTAGAAAGTCATCTAATTAAATTTGTATTAACACTTGTTGTGAATAGGGGATGCGTTCCTGAGGCTGATCTTAATAATTTATGATATGAACGAGCCATCGGGTGTGTGTGTAAAATTGAACGAGTAATATCATTTGAACGAATTTCATTCTGGTAGTCTTAATAGTGGGTAGGGTTTATTGGAAAAAGACGTACTAATTTTATTTATTTGTAATTGATATAATGGTTATAAATCGGTCGGTTTTTAATTGTTTAGTTACTTAATGTTGGTGTAATCTCTCAGGCATGTGCAATGATCTGGTCACTCACATCCTGGAAATTGTTTTGCGTGGAAAATTAATAACTTACATAAATTGGTGCGTTGTGGAAGAATATCTATTATCTCTAACCATTTAGGCTTCTATTGTATATTTTGTGTCTAATTATTTGTAAATATTTTGTAAGTTACTATAGTCTATAAGTTTTAAATTATAATTAAGATTAGAAATTGTATTGGTTATTAATTTAAGATTCAATCAAACCAGACGCTTGTGTTTTATTGTCAACATCTATTAATAATATTTAATATTTGTTTTTAATAAACTATATCCAAAAAATTTGAAAATCAATTTTCAAATAATAATAAAACACAAGCACTCTGGATATTATTGATACTTTATCAATAATTTTGTTGGTCTCTCTCTCTACACGAGGCATAATAGCCAATAATTGTGTAGTTAGACAAACCAATAAAATATTGAGATTATAATATATTCGTGATCGCGTATTTATAATTTATTCGTTAATTTGAATTCAATTTAGTTTTAATTTTTAATTTGTATATGAGTTTTTTTTTCAAATGACATTGTCAAAATGTTATTTTTTTCTCATACTTTTTGATTTTGTAAATTTAAATTTCGGGAATCACTTTGGCATATTCTTTTAATATGTTACGTACAGGGATTGTCTCCTCCCAACAAAGTGATTACGCGGTCGGGCTCACATGCAAAGGAATATCCGAGGTTGCCGATAAAACCGTTCTAAGCTGTAGTAACGAGTTTCTACAAAAAAAAAAAAATTTTTTTTATTTAATCGCCTGTCTATATTAATTTTAAAATCTGGAATTCCCAATAGCATAATAATAATTGAACTATAATTTTTAATTTTTATAAATATAAGTGTTCGGGCTCACATTCAAAGGAATCTGAGCTTTTCGATGAAACCGTTCTGAGCTGTAAATGATCACATTTTTATTTTCTTAGATTCAAGATTAATACCCTGCAAACACCTTCGCGGAATGTTAAAAATAATAAATTATTGAATTTCAACAGTAGTGTAATCATTGGGAGCTACATTATCTAACTATTTTTTTCCATTGTCAATAGGTTTTCCATGTTATGGCCGGGGTCGTGGCACTTATCAATTAGCGTTAATTGAGGCCTGGCACGCGCACGACCCTTGTTCTGGTTGCCAAACGATTATTCATGTGATTGTAGACGTTCATGTTTCACAATAAGGAAAATTTGCCCTATTTAAATAGGTAAAAAACACAAATTTTAACCTTTGTGAATATTGGTCTACTCTCGCATGTGCAGTAATTTTGTACTCATAACCGGCGAATTATATTACATGGAAAATTATATGTTACGTTGTAGTCCTATGTGAGGACCACGTCTGAATGAAGTTCGTACGTAAGGCCTATTTTAATATATATTGTATATTTATATCACCTTTTTGGTCTCCATAATCATGAATACAGTCGACTCTAATACTCTACTTTGGGTTTTGTGGAGAATATCTATAATCTGTAAAATTTGAAATTTAAAAATTACTCTTTAGTTCGATTTTTAATGTATAAAATTTCCACAAAATCTCTATTTAATTTCATATTTATCAATTCTGTGAAAATTCCAAGAATAAATTATTCTTCAAAAATTAAGGAGAGGTAATGGGGGAATTTGTAGTGACATCATTTTGGCTGGGGAAAGTGGTGAATATGTACATGGTTTATATATGAGATAACGGTGGCGTTTATTGCTAATTTCGTTGTTGCTATTGCCATCTCTATTCGCGTAGAAAATTTAAGAAAAATTTGTATTAAAGTAGTACTAGAATAATGTTTCCTTATTGACATTTGTAGTGTTTACAAATGAAATTAATTAAAAATATGGTATTGTAATAGAATACATTTTTGCCATACTTCAAATTTTGATATTTCAATCAATTTTTGTTTTTGTAATTCTTTTCTTCATTGACTTTTGTTTTCTAGCTCGTTGGAAAAAGAAAAGGCTGTAAGTAATTTTAATAAAAATACATATAATTAAATAAATAATAATTATAATAATAAAATAGAAATACAAATAATATTAATATATATTTAATTGTTAATAAATTATAATTTTTAGGGCACTGCAATCACAAGATATTCATCAGGAAGTTTTTGTGCCGGCCGGAGCGTGCATTATCAGCACATAAAATATGTTTTTCTCATCACAGGTAATCTATTGTTATAAAATAAATGATTTAATTGTTTATATAATATACTAATTATAATGTATAATAAACAATAAAGATACAGATTTTGGAACATCATCACGTACACCAGCATCAATATCAATAGTATAAAAAAATGAAAAACTATAACATAACCTGTAATTTAGTTGGACCTGCAACATTTTTGGAATATACATCCAATATAAATATTTAAATTATTTTATATTACTACGGCCTCTCTCTAATTGATTAAATATATAAAAAAATAACTTTATTATTGGTTAAATCACAGAGGTAAGTTTTATTTATAATAATTATATGTAATTACATTATTAAGCCAATTTATTTAAACTAAATTCTTACAGATTTTTAGTTCCAATTGTATATTGTAACACACCACATATACAATATATTGATAATGGATAGATAACCACTGCCAACAAAATTACATCTCAATTATCACAACAACCATTTTAATCGCAAAATAAATAATCATTCTACAATAACAGAAACTGTCGCATCAATATCTTTAATACAACAATTAATAGATCAACAGCAAAACAACAAATCAACACGTGCAGCCAACAACTACTATAATATTGATGTCATTTTATATTAATCCACCGAATGTGTCAATGAATTTACAACCACAATCAAATGAATATTCTAATATTGAATTACCAGCACTACAGCATCAACTTCATTTACAATATTTTGGAAAATTATTATATGATGTCAAATAATATGCCGTCATTAGCAGCATCAGTGACATCAACATCGTGAATTATAAATGCAGCATACCTAGCAGCTAATAATGTATCAATTTTACCATAAGCGCCAATAAATTTAAAATATAAGGTAGAGTTATGCACAAATATTTCTTGAACGAACGAAAGTGAAAACATGTAAGATACAACATTACTCACTTTAGTCAACTCAACAGTAAAACTTATATAATGTTAAGAAATCATTGTTAAATATGGAGCACATATTTAAATTAATCTTACAGTCAAGTTATTAGATTACCTCCACCGCCCATGGGCGTGGTATTAATAACAATTTACAAATTAGTTTGAATTATATATTAATCCGGAGGTTTAAAGTACGCAAAATGTAAATATTAAACCCAATTAGTATTTCTATTGCTGCTTGAAAGTGAAATGCAACGCATCATATAATGTAAAATCAAATAAACGGAAATCACTTAATGAAAATTAGAAAACCATTAATACAACATAAATGACGAGCTATAAATTTATAATTAGAAACATTTTTGTAATTAATGAATAACATTTCGCACACTTAAACTATAAAACTACAAACTACAGAAAATGGAAATTTGTCCCATATGATATTGTAACTTTGTTAATTTGAAGATCAACTTCACCAAATTTTCATATAAACTAACAACCGACGGCAATTCAGTTGATTTATTTTCAGTATGAAAAGTATATTAATCAGTTAATTGTGTCAGAGGGCAGTCAATATGTCATAAAATATGTATTTTAGGCTGATTCTCACGAATTTCTCACGATTATTGACTATTAGTATTGCGATTGTTTTGATATACACCACAATAGTGTACCTTCTCCTTGTATCTCTCTGCCACATGGAGTGTCTTCACTATGTCGGCAATAGTACGCATAAAAAATGATCTCTTACTATTATTTGATAAAATAATGCTCCCTCTGTGGACACTGCCTGTTAATTTTAGTATGTATGTTCTATTGAAATCACCCGCTATGTGCATGAGAGTAGCCATGGCTATGTCCCCATTGTTAATTTTGTCTTTGTTGCAGCGCAGCGATTTAGTGTCGCCTCTGCAGATTTCAGTTCAGATTGGTATGAAAATATTCCTATTTGATCGGTTTGAAACACAACGAATCCGCCTAAGTGTAGTAACACTTGTCCCCTGTGTTTTGCCGCAACCTTACTTTGCGTATCAGTGATATATTCCCTATCGTAAAACATATATCTATCGAAGTTTTTGTACACCTCTTTATTATTGTTTTTTTTATTTCGCGACTTGAAAGGTTTAAAAGTGGCTATTGAGCGTTGAACTGACTCCCACCGATTCATACGTATTGCCTTCCACTTATAGTTTCTAACCGTATATGATTCCTTCATTGTTTCAGCCATAGTTACAGTCCCGACTGTTTCACCGTAGTGTTTGAATTTATATGTGTCTAAAGAGAACAATAAATGAATATGAAATTTGGAATGTGGAATGGAAACCAATTGCAATTCAAAATTTCAATTTTATGTTAATATTTATTAATTATATATTTGTTTTTTTAAATACATTTATATTTGCAATACAAATTAAATTTTTATCAATCAATTTCCTGGTTGTATTTCTTAGCCTATAATAGAGGATGAAATAAAAATAAAATATTTACAACATTTATCGTTTGTGTGATTTTACATATAATAATATTAGTTAAAATAAAATTCTTATCGGTCGTAATTTATCATTAATTATAAACCTAAATTATTTACAAGTTAATAATAAAATTTAAAAGTGGAATTAACAAGTTATTACCCGTCAAATAACATATTAAGGAAATAACTATGATAAATTCTGTTTTACAATTTATGGTGGAGCATATAAAATCAGTTCATTTACTTAAACCTTCATATATAATCCAACATTATTTTACCAAATTTCTGGACGAAGAGGTTAATTAAGAATTATATATTATTTAATAAAATATACAAATTAAGATTATATTAGGTACATTCTATTGAGTTGTATATTTTAATTTATATTTAATTCTAATTAACAGAATTTTTTTCTTTTTATTTAATGCTTTGGTTGAACTTAATTATTTTGTTTAAATAATTGTAAATTAATGAATTATTATAACATTTATCATTGCAGTAATATCACTTAATTATATGAACAACAACAGTTAATTATCAACAACTTCCACAAGCAACACAACAACTATACCATATACTTTTTTTTTTCGTTTTACCCATGAGAATGAGAGTTCAATAGTTATTATTAAGTTTAAGTTATATTTAAATTTAAGTTTTAATTTAAGTTTATAGTTAAGTTAATTTAAGTTTATTAAGACACAATTTACATTTTTATTATTTGATATATTGTAAAAGCTAAATTTTCTGAGACAGATAGATATTCTACATAGCGCGAATGTTGAAAGTAGAAAAAAAGTTGCAGTTGCAATTACGCGCGGGGCATATATTATGTACTTATATTTTTCCATGGTTAAAGAGTTTTCAAGTGTTGTGGCCAGGGGCCGCGTTGTGTGTAATGCCTCCATTTATAATTTAATGATTGTAATAATCTGAAATATAATTTAATATATTCCGATCAGAAAAATATAGTTATCAAATGATTGAATTTTGGTAAAGCATGCGATGTTCCCTTCATGGGACCCCCTAGTTCTAGTTGGCTAAACTTGTTGTACATCGCGTGGTTGAGCGGTCCTTTGTTCAGATGTTATTCATGTTCGCAGGAAGGAAAGTCTAACTTGACCCACTATAAAAAATTTTTTAATTGTTTCATGTCATCAAATTAATAAATTACAAATTTATAAATTATTTAATTATTAAAAAAAAAAAAAAAACAAATAAAAATCCACATTTTCTTTGCACAGTTGCATCATTTCATTTATAATTTTTCAGTTATTTAGATATTGGTGTAAACTCTCAGGCATGTCCAATGATTTAGTTACTCACATCCTGCAAATTATTACATGGGAAGTTAACGTACATATAGCAGAAATTTACCTATTTCATGGTAATGGTACGGGGTGTTGTGGAGAATATCTATTTATTAATTTAGAATTTTTTTTATATTGTCTTTTAAATATAAGTTATAAATATAAGTAATAAAATTATGTAATAAGTAATTAGTAATTAAGAAAAATAACTAATTTAATATGGTATTTAGTGAGTAATTTTATTTCGATCAAACTAATCCAGAAGCTTGTTTTTTTTTTATTGAAATAATAAGCGTTCTGGATAGTTGAAACAAAATTTACCAATTATTTCTTCAATAATTTTATTGGTCTTCCCTCTATGTGTGTAGTCGGACAACCAATAAAAAGATTGAATTTATAATAGATTCGTGATCACGTATTAACAATTTATTCGTGGATTGAATTCTATATAAATTCGTGTAATACGCAATGTCGACCAATATTTTATATAGTTTCTTTAAATATTTATCGTTTCAATATAAATTTAATGCTTTTTTTTTTATTATTGAGTTTATATTTAATATTTAATAATTTTTACTAACCAAATTCGTTAAAAAAAACAAAATAATTAACATTAAAAAAAAAAAATGGTTGTATAAATTCAAAACAAACACTTCACAAAATATTATTTTGATTTTAATTTAAATTTAAAATTAATTTCGCTTAAGTTATGAAAACGATAGAGTCAACATACCAGTCGCGGGGACCATCTCACCAGTTTCGAGTGACATCCAATTTATTAATTTTTAAACATATTTTGTTAATATTTAATTGTTAACGATTGATTTAAAAACTATTATTGTCTACATTTTAAATTAATAAATGATAATTTAGATATTATTAAATAAATACAAATGGTAAATGGGATGGTTGCACGCGACTGTTAGGTTTACTCTCTCGAATATCTATAGTATTATTATTAATAATTTATTAATTTACTTAACACACATACGCATACAAATACATATATACTTTAACATAATTTATATTTATACCTTTGATATAAATACTGTAAAACGTAGGATATAGTAATAATAACACGCATATAATTAATTAAATATTGTTCAGTTAACATAAGTACAAATAAAATTACAATTTATAGATCGGTAGTAATAGTTAAGACTACATTTTATTATTTTATATAATTTTGTAGTTTATCATTTAGCATACAAATTAGGAATGCTTTTAAATCTTTTTGCACTGGTAATACAGAGCACTTTTATGGCAAATGACGAGCATACAGTATATATATTTATAAATTCCCAATTATTAATTTAAAATATTAAATGTACATATATTCTTATTTGTTTAATTAACATTAATTAATTTTAATAGTTAGAAATATTTTATAGAAATATGTATTTTAGTTTATATTTAATAAACAATAATAAATAAAAGAAATTCATAAATTATTACTACCACAAGATTATGCTCTCCTCAATGCCTTGAAAATAGTATAAAATACTGGGTATTTGGTTCTTAATTATATCAGAAATTAATTCAGAAAAGACCACTACCTGCAGCAATTTCGAGAAATCAGTCCCTAAGTAGAAGTAATAACCTTTAAAACTAATAACTGAAATCGAATGGGAACCTAAAATCAGGAGAAATCATGAGAATTTTTTGTATGCATTTTTTTAGTACAAAAAAAAATTATTTATTTAGGTATGAAAAACAGTATGAGTAAATTAAGGTGAGTTTAGGTGAATTGAATGGTGAACTTTTATAAAGCTAATAAATCGTAATAGAATGTCTGGAAAGAGGGGAAATATATTGTTATTTTTTACTTTTCGTTTTCTCATTTCTGATGAAAATAAAAAGAAATGACTTGTATTTGTTGTTTTTTGTGTTAAGCAAAATATAAATTTTTAATAAGAATTACTTATCAGAGAAATAGTATGTTAAATGTAAATTTGAATGATATAATTTATTTTAAATGAAAATTAATGCTAATTAATATAATTAATATAAATATTTTGGTATTTTTTGTAATCCCAAATTATTAATAATGATGATGATAATATTATTAACATTCAAAAAAGCATTAATTTTCAAAAGTAGTATGTAAAAATTATTTTATTTTTAAGAATTTTTCTATGTTAACAAACAAACACACACACACACATACACGCACTCACAATTATTTTTATAATTGCTTTTCCTTCGACGAATATTTCTACCCTTGAAATTTCATAATTAATTTAATTAATTTTCTTAAGACATATGAAAATTCAAAATGAAAATTCTGAGAAAACTCATGAAAATTTCGGTGTCCTCTTGTGGTAAAATTGTTTATAATGTTATATTTAAGTTAATTTGGGAAATTTCAGGGGAATCGAAAAATTTGAAGGTGGAAAAATGATGGTATATTTGGTACACGGTAAAAATTCTAGCTCGGCCGTTTAAAGTGGTAGGATGTCGTGATACATATTAAATGATAGGTAATTGAAGGACCTATCTTTTTGTAAAAAAAAAACTTGGGTTTTTCACCATGAGTATGAAACCGTTATGTGAAAATTCCGGGAAAACGCGTAAATAGATTCGGGTCCTCTAGTGGTAAAAATTGTTCCTAATATTCTAATTAAGACATCTGGAAATTTTCGGGAAAATCCGGAAAATTTTAATTTGGATCGGGAAATTACGGGAAAACTGTAATAGTTTTTAAACATTTTCAGTACCACTCCCTCAGTACATTTACCATCTAAATCCATTTATGGCTATAAGGAATCTGTAAGTCGTCAACTTTAGGCTGGAGAAATTTCCCGGAATTTCTGAAAACCAGGTTTTTGAAGATTTCGAAAAAAATTTATTAGTTAGCCAATTTTTGTTACAGCCATCTTGTAGAGGATCTTAATGCGCACATTAAAGCTTCTGGACTTTTTCTGTGAAAAATCTATTGGTCGACTTATGACCGATTTAAGATTTGAAAATTTTCGTGTAAGCCTAACTTTGGGCGGTCATTGTGGGAAAACCATTAGACATAGAGAGTTGTGGTGGGGCTTAAAATACGTGGCATATAGTCTACTATCTGTGATAAATAGGGCATTGAAAAATTCCATTGGGAAAGCCGGGAAATTCCCATTTGAAAACATGAAAAAATCGATGTTTTTCGATGTTCCTGGAAAATCCACATTTTCCACTGGAAAATTCCAAAAAAAATCTAAGGATAAACTTTGGACTTTCCTTTACATTTCTGCATCATTAGATTTTTGGAAAGTCCATTATTTCCCGACTTTCCAGTACTCGGAATATTGGTCTGCAAACGTTTTTTCAATCTTTGGGCAGCCCTAGTTGGAAAACCCTTATAGATAGCAAATCACCCCCATATTATAATTTGTAGCCCTTGAGAAGGACTATCACTGGTGAGAAGCTCCTGGCAAACTATTGGGTATTTCCGGAGTTATAGGGGTGCAAAAGTGACCCATTTGGTACTTTCGAAGCCCCATAACTCCGCCCCCTTAGGGAAATCCGGCAAAGGGGTCGACAGAACCTGTTTTTTTTCCGAGCTCTACAATCCCTGAAAATCTGAAGGTCCTACGGGCAAAAAAATTTTTTCGGCATAAGGTTATAACCCACACTTTTGAAGGTCAAAAAAGTCCAAAAAAATAGGGCTGGAAATAGGCTTAAAAGACGCGGGGTCATCGTCCGAACAAGAATCCGTTGAGATTACTCGAAAATTCCGCCTCTAAGTCGGTCAAATTGGCAAAACAAAAAAATGTGAAAAACCACTAAAAAAAAAAAATGGCTGGAAATAGGCTTAAACGATGGGGGGTCATCGTGTGAACAAGAATCCGTTGGAAAATCTGGAAAATTCCGTCTCTAAGTGGGTCAAATTGGCAAAACAAAAAAATGTGAAAAACCACTAAAAAAAAAAATGGCTGGAAATAGGCTTAAACGATGGGGGGTCATCGTGTGAACAAGAATCCGTTGGAAAATCTGGAAAATTCCGTCTCTAAGTGGGTCAAATTGGCAAAACAAAATTCGATTAAAACACAGTTAAAAAATCAGGACAACTCCAGAAAAGTCAGGCAGACCGGAAATCATGAGAAAAGTCCAGCATACAAAAATCAGGAGAATTTTGGAAAATCTATTTTCCTTTCTTATCATTTTCATGTCTCTTTTCAGATTAAACAATGGGTTTTCTTTAAGACTTAATAAATAAAAAAAACAAATATTTATTTATTTAAATGAAATATTGTGTTTTATTCTATTTTTATATAATACAATTTAAAATTCTATTAAAAAATATAATCGATAAATTTATTTGAAACTTAAAAAATAGTCCAAAATACAATCATATAAATTCTAATTTAAAAAATTTAACTTAACAATTTTTCACAGCCCATGAAATTTATAAATAGACGGATTTTATTTTATTATTTTTTAACTATTTATTTTATATATTTTATTTAAAAAAAAAAATAAGGTTCATAATAAAATAATGTAATCTTAAAATTAATTTAAAAAAATTATTTGTTTTATTTTTATATGAAATAAAGAGTATAATATTATTATTAATAATAATTTTTAACAGTAAAAAATAGTCACAATAGTAAAATAATTATCATTGTTTAGATACAGTCCATCATTACATATACCATTCCCTGTTTTCTTAAATATATACTTAAGATTAATATTAAATAAAACTTAAATAATAAATAATTAATACTATGTACTATATTATAATGTTGATTGATGATAAATAAAGATGCAATGATGAATATTTGCTAATTTTGCTGTTTTACTGTTATCTGTAAATATGTAAAAATAATGATATTATAAGTATGATAAAATAAATAATAAAATAATATATATAATAATGTAAATAAAAAATAATAATAATGAGGATTTTATAATTATGTCAATAATGATGATAGAATAATAATATCACTTAATGATTATAGTAGTAAATTTATTGTCAATTAGTATAAGTATAATGTTAAATAATGTTTAGAATGTTTAATGATGTATAATTTTAATATCAATTTAATGTCAAATCTATGCAATTTAATCAAAATTAATAAATATATTTCAAAATAATTGTCTTTTTTCTTTGCTACTAAGCTAATCCTAAGCGATCGGCTCCATTAAAATAATGTATTCCTAATATATGCATTTAAGTTTTTAGAGTGTGCCATAGTCGGGCTATGAAAGATAAGTACAGAACCATTTATTTTTATTTTTGAATATATATATATTATATTGAAATGGTTTTTCATAATTAGAATTCCGACATTTAGGGAAAATATACACATGAAACGAATTAGGTGGTGACAATATAATTTTATTGGCTATGCTTTTTCACAATATTATCTAGAAAGAAATAAACACGATATTAATTTAGATAGGTATGATTTTAAATATGATTAATGACCACTTTTTTTTTAAAAGATTAATAATATAATAAAAAGTGAATGATAAAAACGAGAATAAAAACGTGAAATCATTGCACAATTTATTGGCACAATGATCGTTCCCATGTAAGACGGAAAAAATACTGGATCATTAAGATAATGTACTGCTGCAAGTTCTGGCACTGCGACATATGTTCAATATGTTTTATGTAGCAAATATTGCTATTACTGTAAGCATTCAAAATATTCTATTCTATTATCATGTTATTATAAGCGTATAGTCTTCTATATACTTAATCACTTGGAACTTGCTATCGGTGAACTTAAGAATGTTTCGTTCACTTTGCTAGTCCATTTATATTTCTCATTAGGATTTTTACATTAACATTACATTTCAAAATAATCAAAATTTATACTCACTGTTATTTTGTCTTTCTGATAATTCTGTATTGACGTTTTTAGTTATATCTTCAATTGTATCCACCGGTTGAGACTGGTCGCTCTATCAAAATATGATTGATAGGGCATATTATCTATCCATCTATGATGCACCTGAATACTATGTATCTATATCAGATAATGACCCCAGCTACATATTCATGTCCTAGGTATACGTAATATTCATGTATCTATATGAAACTGGACCCAGAGTTATGTAACCAAGCATCCATATAAAATATCCGAACACCTACCAATATACGCTCAACTATCCTTATTGGATTAGTGGGGTTTGAAACGTATAATCGCTTATAAGTATTGCATATGCATAGGTCTTTAATATGTATCAATCTATCTAATTCACTAGATACTTAACCCTAGATACACATATGAAATGTTTATAATCAATGCTGGACCCTTGATATATGTCTCTGTGGTGGGGGGGGGCTCAGACATACATTTAAGTATCAATACTTAGATACGGGGGCACTAGTTATATATCTCAGTTTTTTTATATAGATACATTAATATTACATATACCTACGATCTGAATATGTGCCTGGGGACCATTATATGATATAGATACTTGTTTATATATTCAGGTAATATCTCACATATATCTTTCCCTGCATTCTTAAACTAAACTTAAAATAAACACTGTGTACTATATTATAATGTTGATTGACTGCTGCTCAGGATGCTCTATTTTGAATATTGGCTAAAATTGCTGTTTTATTGTTATCTGTAAAAATATAAAAATAATGATAGTGTAAGTATGATAAAATAAACGTCAATGTATAAAAATTTTGATTTTTTAAGTATGTCAATAACGATGATAGCATAATGCCAATAATAATATCAATTTACTGTAAATATAATGTCACTTAGCGATTATAGTAGTAAATTTATTGCCAATTATTATAAGCGTATTACTATAATGTTATAATAATGATGATAGTATTTACTCAAAAATTTCATAAAATATATACTGTGATTAAATTTTATTTTCAATTAAAGAACAGTACGTTTATGTTTTAAGTAATTTGATGAGTAGTGAATTTAATTGTTATGTAAAGTGTCTGGAAAAAACATAAATCAAATAACATAAGGTGTAGATAAATAATTAGAATGATTGTTGTAATTGAATGACATTGCTTCCACATAGAAATATTTGGAAAATATATAATGAGATTGGTGAGCGTATTCTAGTTTCAGATCGGACTGAAAAAAAAGAAGAAATATTGGAAGAGAAAACAATTAAAAATTCGAATTTCACAGCTTATATCGAAATTGGATTGGATTTTGCAGAAGGAGCTGCTGAAATTGGTGAGAGTAGTGGTTTGTGTATATCCTAGCACCTGTGAAAGTAATCAAATAAGGCTATTCGATTGAATAATTTTTGGTATGAAAAAGACTGATATGTTCTCATGGCATTGTAGTACGTAATCACTGGCGCCACTGAATAAAGTGTTTTATTATACTCATGCCGAATTTTTTCAGGTTCCGTCTGGGGTCAGACATCTCGGCTACAACTTGTTTAAGATTAAGCTTATTTGCATATAATTAAGAGTTTTGGACAAAATATGAACAAATAATGAAGCAAAAGGAAGGAAAGACTGATTCAGAATAAGTGTATTTTTATACCGGCTTATTTACTGAAGCCTGAGCTTATGTATGTGCAATATGTTTGTGATAGGCTCTTCGCGAAGGGTTTTAAATTATTACCATAGGACTGAAGTGTTACGAGAAATTTAGATTTTTCATCACATATACTTATGTCTGAATATAAAAATCTTCGCTTCAATAGACAATAACAGATTAAATTTTAAAATTAAAATTTATACTCACTTTTATTTTGTTCTGCTGATAATTCTATAATAATATTTTTAATTATATCTCCAATCGACAAATGTTTTCCTCCGTCATTTAGGAACTTACAAAAAGTATTATTAATTTTATTTGTATAAAAAGTGACTTTCGATGAATCTGTAAATACAAGACAATAATTAAATTAATTATTATATTCTGCGAAAGCATTTACAATAGAAGGGATATAAAATATTAAAATACCAACCTTCGTATATATTAAATATTGTTAAAATATGACGAATATGTTATAAACCTTTGGATGACACTAAAACGCTATCATGCAGCTTGTAATTTATTATCTTTTTCGGCGTATTAACATTTTTGTGCTTCGTTTACTATCTATATTAATAAAAAAAAAGTAATTGGTTACCCAAAAGTTATTTGTTGGAAGACTACTTATAAAATTAATTTCTACAACAAAACAAAGTGATAATACTTACAATAAATATATAATAATAATACACAAGACATAACAATTGTCTCCTTTGTAGTTTTTTTTTTAATTCAAAATATTATTAAATATTTTTTATGTTCTCTCAGTTAAGTGTATCAATAAAGGCACATCTAAAAAATTAAAAATATATAAATTATTACAGGTATAATTAAAGATAATTATACTTTTATTCATGTATGAATCTGATATTCGTAATTAAAAAATTGGTCAGTCAGTACAAAGTAATGATTTAAATTTGTTTCTTTAAGCATGTGTTAAACATTATTTTTTAAGTCAATACATACAAAGTAATAGTTGAAGGTTTTTATCTCTATACAAAATAATTTGGATAATTTTTATTAATGAATCAGATATTAGTAGTGAAATTCATCTAAATTATATACGCGTTCATTCACACATGAAATTTCAAGAAATAAACAATTTAACATTATTTATGGTTGTTAGTAATAGGGGCATAGTGGACTGTTATATAAATTGAAGTGACTGCTTCCACAACATCAAATTTAAAATACAGATACAATAGTTAATATACAAATCAAATTGCAACACCACTACAATTGCTGAAGATGTACCGATATAAAACTTAACACCCAATCAAATATTTCATATAAAATTATATGGCCATATTTAATTGCGGTTTAATACTACTTCAACAAAGAATAATAAAATAATATATACTATATCAGTTTTGGATAATATCTATAACAGACTGAACATAATATAATGATATAAGTAAACTAAATAACGTAAAATTAATTACCTTTAACCCTCCATAACTCTTCTTTTAAGTTTGGTAAACATTCATCAATACGTTGGCGTATTCAATCCTAAACACCGTTTGTGCTATATACTTGTATATAATGTAAGAATGAAATTATTTCATAGCGTTATTTCTGTATCTTAACAATCTTCATTATTTTTCAGTTCGTATCTGAATCTCGTCACCATCACCAGTTATTTTACATCATAAATTTGTTGTTTCATTGATAATTAACAATTTGGTGCTTATTGTTTAGTGGCTATAATAAATATTGCTTCCACGAATGTTTGTATATATTTCACACAACATATGGAATTGCGTGAACATGTTGTTGCGTCCGATGCATTTGTATGTTGACTTGGATATTATATACAATAATAGTTATTGGATACTAATGACATTGATGATATAAAATCCGCATTCTTATTCACTAATAGTCAATTTTCAGTATTATGGTCAGAATTTTAAGCTAATAATTGATGAGCCACATTATGTATATAACCACAATCAACGACAACCACCAGATTCTTCTATTATACAAAATTAATTGTCATTAGTTCAAACTTTTCGTTTTTAATGGACATTTCCAGAAGTGTTACAGGAACGGCAAAATCTTGTAGAAATCTGAAAATAAAATATGTATATGAAAAATTCCACATTATCATTCATATTATGTAAGCAATTTTGATTAAAGTAATATGCTAAAATTATCCTTAGCTAAATAGAATAATGGGAAAAATATAATATTGACTACAAAATTACAAGAAGAAATTTTCATTCTATTATTAAAGGATTAATTTAATATATTTACGTAAATATTTTATGCTTTTCATTGCATTTAATTGAAAGAGGAAATGTATTTTGTAATTGGCACGCATGAATCATGTGGACTGAAGTATCAAATGGAAATAAAATTCATTTTACAAAAAACAATAAATACATAAGAATTTGTAATCAATAAATAAACTAAAAAAAACGATTTACTAATTAATTTATAAAAGCAGTCGTATTTTAAAATAATTCCTGATGTTGGAAATTTTGATAATGATAATCATTGACATTCATTTGAAGTACAAATCGAATATAAAATCAATTATACATCAGGTGATTAAACTAAAAGATGTTTTGTTTTTGGAAAATTTTATAAATTTTACTTACAATTTTATACAGCACTAAAATATTGAATTTGGTGTATTATTTGTACGTTGTAATAATTCAGTTTTTGTTTTGTTATAAAACTTTGGCAATCCACTAAATGCCATGTGGGATGTGAAATATAAAATCATTCATATTTTATAGGTTAAGAATATATTTTCACAGAATTCATCGCTAATATTGGTATTGTATTACCAGTCTATTAAAAATTAAAAGAACTTTTTTTTTTACTTATTCATATTATGATTTACAGAAATATAATATTAATAACATTTTTTCTATTAATTAAAATGCATACTTACAATATTATTTGTTTTCTTCCACTTCTACTCGACCGACACATATTTCTTTTCTTGACTTGATAACTTGCCCTGTTGAGTATTGGGTGTTGACTGTTGTTGTTGAGTGATGACTTTTAAAAAAAATAATCGAATATGATGTTTTGGTGAGTGTTGAGAGATGACTTTTGAATCATATTAAAAAATTATCGAAATGTCGAGTTAACTTTTTTTGTACTTCTCCATTTACTATTGCCCGATAGATGTCAACATAATCAATGAATAAATAATTCATCGAAGCTATAATTTTCATATAATAAACCACTACAAATTTCATATCTCCCCTTAATTTTTTCATAATGTTTATCATGGATAAATAAATAACTTATAGTTTTCACAAATTTGATGCCTTTTTTTAAAATTTTCCCTGGACAAACAAGCGAAAACCAGATGATAGATAATAATTTAATATTTATTAATTTTTTTATGATGTCTTGATGAGTGTTGAGTTGTTTCATAATAAAAAATTTATATTTAGAATTACAAAAAATATAGTAAAATTTTTATATTAATTATATTAATTAGCATGAATTTTCACTTAAAATAAATTATATATAGTATTCTTTTCCAAAATAGCTTCTGGTATATAACATATAAAAAACACTTAGTAGCACATTGGTATAGCGCCGAAATATATATTATTAATCATGAAATAAAGCGGATTCAATTCACGCTATTTTTCATAGGAAATTTTACGGTATTTATTTTAATACTGAAAATTTTCAGCTGGGTCACCATTTCTTCGTTTATGGAATAAAAAGAAAAACGGTTATCTTTGAAAATATGGTGTTGGACGCTACTCAAAGATTAACAATGTCTGCAAACACACATCACTCTGGGCTAATCACCCATATAAAAAATAATAGAATTATGAAAACATCTATCTGTCGTTAATTACAGTACAATTGGTAAATGGCTGTAATGAAATGTTTATTAAAAGACATAAAGCGTCACTTGGAGCAATATAGGACTTAAAAAAAAATATAAAGTATAACGAATAAATACTTTTAATTTTGTTATCAAAATTGTATTTTATTAATTTTTTTCATTATATTTTTTAAGTAGAAATAAAAAGAAAAGAAAATAAAAACATTAAATATTCTATTATTACACACACATTTGGAATAAAATATTGATTTAATATTATATTTATTTTAAATTGTGTATTTTTTAAAATAAAAAATATAAGAAGAAATAAAACAGTCACGTTAAATTATATATTTTTAAATCATATTCGAAATTATTCTAGGTATTCTATATTTAAATTTAATGCATAGTAAGAATTTGTCCATATAATTTTATCAAATAATAAAAAACATTCGTAGGTAGCATGTTAACATTTATTTGAAGACAGAAGTAATTTAAATTATTGCTCTATATTGAATTTCTTCATAAAATGTGGCATATAATGATTGTATTAATCATTTGTAAATATACTGCGACGAAAAATATTTTTTAAATTATTAATCCAACACAAAAGCTTATAAATACTTTTATTCAGGTGCAGGTGTAGAACTATATCATGTGTATTTAATAATAATAAATTTAAAACATCATACGACCATTATTTTCTGACTTTATGAATCTTTTCAGATATTAAGCTGACTATAAAAATAATATGTGCATTATATATTGTAAACAACAGCAAAAGCTATATTTGTGCATTCAGATAACCTAATGCATTAATATAGATGAGATAAAAACATAATGCTTCTTAATAACAACAGTAGATTCTGTTAAGAGAAATCGCATTCACAATCAGTGATGAATTTATAATGTTTGTTACTTATGCTTACAAGGACCAAAAAATAAAATGTGTATTGTGATTAAAAACGTGAGAAACTGTTTACCTGCCTTTTAGAATGAATGCAAATTAACGTGCAATTAATCATTAAAATGTTTAATGTTACCTACGTTTTATAAATTAAAATTTTAATTAATGAATTTTTTTGCATTTTGGAATTATTTCAATATATATGAAAATTGTTTTTGTACTGTATCTCATTATATAATTTCGAAAAAACCATGTATCAATTCAATATTGTACATATTTCATTAATTTAATATAGTATTGTGATAATTATATTGTAGATATAAAATATAAATATAAAATAATAATAATAATAATAATAATATGAAGAATAACAATAATGAAAGAATGTATTTTATTTTTATGAATTATAAGTTTGTCTAAATCTTTTCTGAACAAGTTGATATGCCGTCATAATCCTGAAATTAAAGAAAATATATTAAAATGTTTTTATTTAATTGAAGACGGTTCCAATTTATTAAATATTAAATTATTAAATGGTAATAATTACGATGCATTAACATGATGACTAATATTCAGTACAACTAAAATTTAACCCGATTTAACGATTTAATATTTAATAAAATTTATTATAAAAATATTCATAATTAATAAAATTATCACTAAAAACTAAATTAAAAATAAAATAATTGATATTGTACATGCGGGATATGAAATCACGTTATTTGTATATTTATGTATATAGAGGAACTACATATATTAGTGTGAATGTGACCATAGCTTGGTGAAAAATCTGGAAATCATCAAAATAATATATATTGTTTCAATTACATGCATTAAAAATAATGTATAATAAATAAATAAACCTAAATTTTTCAATTACAGAAAATAAAAATTATATAAAGCATAAGTAACTATGAATGTGGGTACAAGAAAGGGTTACCGGCAGCGGCGTATTCTATCACCAGTATAAAATTTCCACAGACTAGCATGTCTGGACATAACGAAAGCTCCACGAGAGCGACTCCATTGGCTACAAAAGTGAGGTTGCTATTAAAATTTAAGCAAATTGCTATAAACAAATATGGGTCTTATCCTTATCCTTTATTTAACTCGTAGATATTATCATGAAATACTAATACATAATCAAGAAAAATGGTCAACAGATATTGCCCAGAAGTGTGGCGATCAAATCGGCGGCAAATATCATCAATATTATAATATTTTCAATTCTAGACTGCTTTTCTATTGCCATGAAAGCTAAATATTAAGTGACTACATAAGATAGCGTCCCAAGGGTCGTATACGTGCAAATACATATAAGGAATGCATGCATTAAGAAATGTGAAAAATTTACAAAACGAAAAGAATTTTTTATAATTTGACATGTGGTTCAACGAAAATACGCATGAACGAATATTACAGTGTGGGTCAGTCAGACAATCAAAAAAATTTTAGAATTAATAAGAAAAATGCCAAGGAAGCGTTAAATCTTCTCATGAGTTACTTATGGGGTGGGGTTTTAGTAGACACTAGACAATATATTCGTATGAAACCACAATCTAAATAATCTTGTGTTTGCTAAGACAGATTATGTGATGAGGATATCGAAACTATAGTACATATACTCATCAATTGTCGAATACCATATAACAGAAGAAGAATGTACATGGAAGATTACTGAATTAATGTAACCAGGTTAAAATAAATTTCGGAAATGGTGTTGTTCAATTACTTGGGGAAGGGAGAACATCTTAATCTTAATTATTAATTGTGGTTTTTACATGAACAAACAATTTGTAGTACAAGTGTAGTTAATATTAATTTTATAGCTATTATATATTAGACTAAAAACGGGTAAAGGTATTGGAAGTTAGAAGGGATTTTAATAATATATTTTAAAAATAACAAGATTTATTCACGCACTTGTTTGTTGCCACTTTAAATGATTTACTTTTTTTAATATTCGTATCACATGGGGTTGACTCTGCACTTTGTAGGTCAAGTGGTATAATTTCGGTACAATTATCTAAAAATAAAAAATAAAATAGTTATTTAAATATAAACAATAAATTTAATTTTAATTATACACAGTAAAAATAATATAATATAGTAACAATTTTTGTGACCCATTATCTAAATTGTCAATATTTAATATATAACTTTATTTCTGTAACTATTTCCATCACATTATTTACATACGTTAAGCTCTACCATATTTATAATGGAACTATAAAAACGGTTTCTAATGAAGTACTTGAAAATTTATAAGTTTTAGAAGTTTTGAAAAGAACATGAAATTAACGCGTACTGATAGTAAAGCTGTTGAAATTTAAATCATATCATATAGATTACCATTTTTTTGTTCGATTAATTCAATTACGATACACTTATAAACAAAATTCATTAATTCAGATATAAAAAATTTAATTATATATAAAGCAAAAATAACGCTGTTAAATCCAAAGAGAACTATCTTCTCTACTGATAATAAAAGCGATGACTATTAATTGATTTAGATGATGAAATATAGTCAGTCAATTGTATTTCAATCATCTGTGCTTTTATTATCAAAATATAATTAAAGTTTTTATGAAAGTACTTAATGAAATTATAATTTTTTCTTATAAGTACCCTTGTAACTTTTTAATTTTAAGTAGTAAGAAACTAATTCCATATTGCACATAAAACTTATATCTAATAAGTTTATTCTCTTTTTTCACAGCTTTCGAAACGCTTCAATCATTCAAATAATACTTTATAATTTTATAAATCAGTCTACTGATATTAAATTCGATCACCCCATACGGATTCCTTTGCGTTCCTCCTCTATGTAATAGAGTCATGTCCATATACAAGGAAATGCAAATGATCGCATCGGATAAAAACTATACTCAAAAACAGAACGAACTCAAGCAAAAAATAGATTTTATTAATACATTTTGAGAGCTCACGATATTCTGCAATAAAAAAGGCATAAAACATAACACTATATCCAATTAGATACGACCACTATCGTGGAGTGGTGGCTTAAATTATGTTTTGGCAATCAATAAATATAGTTCACTTGATGGTATTTACATTAAGTTAAATTATGAGTAAAATTAAATGGTATATATATCCTTGGGCTACTAATCTTAATATACTAATCATGACCGGCCACGTTTTACGCCATAAATTAATCGATACGTATTACAATGTTTACTACAATATATATAAATTTGAGAAACAAAACATAACCAGAAATAAATAAATAAATATAATATACCTGGATGACAAAAGAATGCCATAGAATGTCTACCTCTACTTCGTATACATGTTTGTTCTGGTATAATAACACGATGTCTTAGTGCTGGATATTGATTTTGTGTCCAATGTGCTAAAATTTCACCCGTATTAATGAGTATGGCACCAGGTAAATGTCCAACACGTTTCCAACGTTCAGATTCTGGTAATTGAACCTATTTCAATTCAATAATTTGTAACAAAAATTAAATATTTGTATGAGTATGTTTGTATAAATTATTTAATATTGAAAAACTATTAACCTCAAGACCACCTTCTGAATCTTGTGATAACAGTGTAAATGTACCATAATCACAATGCGAACCACATCTTGTTATTACACTATTCAAATTACCATCTAAATCATCGTCGCCATTATTATTTTTATTAGGCTCATCAATGATACCCAAATCTGGACGATCCATAGTACAACGTTGATAACTGTATTTACAACGACCTTTTGTTAATTCACATTTATTATCATCTTCAACAATGGGTGGATAATATAATAAACGTAATGTTGTTTCATTATCATGATTTCCCGATAACATATTTGTATGTTTTTCCAAAAAATAATTTGATGGAAGTTCTATATAATTCAAAAAAAAAAAATTAATAATAAATATTTATCCATTATATTATTTTTATAAATAATAGTATGTGTGTACTAGTCGAATTTTACGAATTATCATCTTTTTCAAAATATATGGCCAATTATCCATTCGAAGCCAGTTAAAATTTAAAGAAATTTGTTATATTGTTTAAATGTGGTCAGATTAGTATAAGTTTATATAAGCATATATGATTATAAATTATCGAAAGTGGTTCGTTCGCACTGATTATCCACAGTAATGAGTCTGGTGCTAATCTGTTGGATCTGAATTGCGTTGATCGTCCGAATATTTGGATTGAATGTCATCATCTGTGCAGAAATTGTGTTGGCATGAAACTAAAAATCTGGTGAGATGTGAAGACTTTCACACAAAATAGACCAAGATATGGCTTTTTTTATTGATGCTTCCTCCGAGGTGTATGTAACAGAAATTACAATATGATGATTATGAGATTTCTATTATTTGCGTGTAACTGGCTGTGTGTGTGTACTATTAAATTAAATGTATAAATTTAAATTATGTATTTTTTCTTATACATTACCAAGACTAACAGCAAGTGATTGTAATATCAATGATGATAATGATTTAAAATTTATAGCTAAATCGGCAATATGTTCACGAAATCCTGGTAATGGTTCTTCGGGTAAATTAGATACATTTAATGTACATATATTAAATGCATGTCGTAATTCAGGTGTTTTTCCATCAAATCTTTCATGACCTGGTTTAACATAACCATGATTATCATCACCTTTACGAATATATAGTTCTTTCACATCAGTTGGTAATTTACAAAAATCATCCAAATATTCCCATGCTAATTTTAACTATAATTTATAATATTTATTAAATGAAAAAAAAAATGAATTAGTAATAATTTTAATTATAATTAAATTATGTATAAATATTTATATATAAACAAAGTACCGCATACTTTCTCTTCTGGAATCCCATGATTAACAATAAAAGCTAAACCTTTTTCACTCATCGCTTTTTTTAATTGTGTACCAACACGATTTATAACCGATTTTACTGGGCATCCATCTGTTCCTATATTTAAATAATCAAAGAAAATAAATATAAATTATATATGAATTAGATTTTTAGATAAAAATATAAAGTTAATAGAAAGACAGAATTCGAATTGGTACTAGAATATCATATGAATTAGTTTTCTATACTCTCCAGTACATAATAGTTAACCTTGATTCAGATATTAAATTTACATTTGTAAAAATATGTGGCATACAGTCACTAACTAAACATAAAATTATACCCTTATCATTAAAAAAACATATAATATATTTATAATTTCGTATAAGTTTATAAATTATTTCATATTTTGTTTGAAGTTTAATTTAATAATAACAAATAAAAATAAATAAATGCATATAAAGATATAGAAATATAAATAATCTGTAATAAATATATGCGAGAGTTGTTCGATAAGGAAAGGTAACAATAATACAAGTTGATCGCATAAACCGAATAATTTTCAACAAAATCGTCGAAAAATAGAATTTTTCACTGACTTGGATGGCTATTAGTTTTTTGGATTATCGGTTCATAAGAATATATAATACCCTCTGTTTAATGAAGGCATTGGACATTTTTAAAAACACAGATTTTTTGTTTTTCATATGACGATGATAATCTCTATATGCTGTAAATGTATTTCAATTCAGATTTCTGCAAACACCACACTACTAGAACGTCATTATTTATCTCTGATATTTATGAACATATATATGGACATTTTTTTTTGGGATTGCTTGGTTTATATTTGAGTAATCAAACCCATAACTCCCACTCGGTTGGAGGACAAAAAGGGAAATCCAAATAGTGGTCTGATTCGATATCCCACGAAATATTTATATATACATTTTCTATGGAATTTTGATATAGCGCAAACCAATGCTATTTTTAAGAATCTACTTCGCTTTCTGTAGAATGTCTTCTTTTATTGTATAAAATGTGGGATATTATAACTTTGGTAATACATATTTGCGGTCATTGTCGAACCGCCCGCGTATATGTAAATACATATTTTTTGCGATTATTTCATACATCAAAGGCTGAAATATATATATAGTATTAAAATTATTATATATATGTTATATATATACACTACAATCATATAATATATATATTGTAAGTATATAAAAACCGTGACTAAATAATTTGATATGTTATCTGCAAATATATATGGTTTTAATGTTTTAACAGCTCAACAGTTACAATATAATATTAATACACATGTTAATTTTTTGTACAAAAAACCAACACGCAGAATTAATTACAAATATATATGAAACAGAGTGTTATAATGAGTGACGTGTTATGTTAATTTCCGTTTAACACATCCGCAAAATGTCTTGCAAAAACATGGATGTGCTTTCAATGTAGTCTTTTTGGTCCCAAATTGCAAAATAATTAGGAGTAGAGCATGTAAGCGTGCGACTATTCGACACAGAATGTTCTACTTGAATAATAACGCGGCATGCGAGTATCAATAACACAGGTTAGTGATGGAGCAGTTGTAAAAAATATAAAAATCCGACTTTTCTTACTTACTTTGCGTATTATCAGCTCAAAATTTAAAGGTTCATTCGCTGAAGCAAGATGTAAGAGATAAGAGTGAAGATATAACAATGAAAAATTCTACGTTTGGATAATTTTTGCAGTAGCTACAAAGAAACCGTGGATAACATTTTTAGTATGAAATTCTAATTGGATACATTAACTACAGACCAATAAAAAAACGAACACATTCAATTTAGTCCTGGTAAGTTAATATTAAATGAATCAACTGTTTCAACATATATTAAATGTCATATATAATTTATAAATACCAAGTGTATGTGTATTATTAAATATATTAGAATATATACAATTGTCGTCATAATTCATTTAACCTATCAATAATATATTTTACTGTCTTATTCCCACATTTAATTATTATTAATGGGTTACAACAAAATTATTTTTAATCCCTTATCAGTTATTGGGGACGGTATCAATTGAGAGTTATAGGTCAAATAGTATTTATTTGTGATAGACATATGTGACGCGCCTGAGATAATAAACGTTTTAAATTTGGAAAAAATATTATTTTTTCTATTTATAATAATAAGTCAGATATTATACGAATATTTCGGTTTTATCTACTACTTTACACGCGGTGTAAGGATTAGAATTAGGTGTGTTAGACAGATAAGATAATAATCTAATACGTTTATTATAAGTGTAATTTAGAGACTCCCAGTACTGACGTGTAGTAGTTATTTTGTATTCATAAATTAAATTGTATTAATTGTAATAGTTATTGGCTAAATATAAAATAACCTTTTTATAAAACGGTATCCAATAGGATAACGTTTTATCAGTAATTATATATTTAGAAAAATAAAAGCAGATATTATTAAGCACTTGACGTGACAATACGAATAATTATTGAAAATAGATATATTTTGTAATACGTACATTATAGTTGTTATATAAATTTAAGTGTTTAATAATTTTAATTAAGAAAATACTATAATTTATCAGAAGTGAGATAATTACCTACAGTTTAATAGAATTTCTTTTAATAAAAAAAAAAAAAAATAAATAAATAAATAAATAATAAAAAAAAAAATAGAATTTGGTTTAATTGTGTAATGGATCAGTGTATAGTGGAATTTTTTGAACGTGCAACAGTAAGGGAGTTAAAGCAACAATTATCAACTCTTAATTTAAACTCATCTGGAACTAAATCTGCATTAAAGGTACGTTTACAAGATGCTTGGTCTTCTTTATCTGTGGAAGAAGTTCAAGTGCATCTATTTAATATAAATAATGAGAATAATATTGAAATTGAAGACGATCCTCTAGAGAGCGTTGATGAAGAGTTAACACGTCTTAGAGAAATCGTTAATAAAAAAAAAGAAATTGCCTCATTAAAAAAACAATTAGCTGAACTTAACGGTACAGATGAAAAAATTTCTAGAACACCATTAAATTTTAGAGACATCGAAGAATTTTTAAATATTTTTACCGGTGATGACAATTATTCCATCCAGAAATGGATAGAACATTTTGAAGAATCCACTGAAATTTCATTTTGCGATAACAGAACAAAATTTGTCTACGCAAAAAGATTAATGTCCGGTACTGCAAAACTGTTTCTACGTACGATATCCGTAAATTCTTATGAAGAGCTGAAAGATGTTTTACTAAGAGAATTTGATAAAAAAGTTTCTGGTGCAGACATACACAATAAGTTACGAAATACGAAAAAACAGCGCGATGAAACGTTCCATCAGTACATTTTAAAAATGCAGGAAATTGCAGCCCTTGCAAATATTGAAGAACGGGATATAATACAATATATTATTAGCGGCATATTAGACAGTAATGTTAACAAAATGCTTTTGTATACCGCTAATAATTTATTTGAATTAAAATTAGCTTTAATAAAATATGAAAAATTTAAAAATGCATCAAGCAATTATTTAAACAATTCAATTATAAATAATAATCAAAATATTCCATCAATAAAACATCAGCAAATCGAAATTAAAAATGTACCAGAATATAATAGTGCAAATAAATTTAAATGTTTTAATTGCAACAAAATTGGCCATATTAGTAAAAATTGTTCAGAGTTGAAACGAGATAAAGGTTCCTGTTTCAAGTGTGGAAAATTTGGTCATAAATATCAAAATTGTTCATCAACTTCAGTTTTAATTTTGGAAAATTCATCAATGACAAAGGGTAAAGAACAAGAAAAAAAGGTATTGAATTTTATTTTAAATTTAAATAATAATGAATTCGAAAGCGCAATTAGATACAACTTTACCAGGAGCAATAACAACATGCCATCATTTTATTGTGAATTGATGTCATTGCTGGATTCTGGTAGTCCAATCAGCTTTATACAGCAACAATATGTTCCTGCTTGTTTTATAGAAAATATTAATACAGATAATTACAAATTCTATGGAATAAATAATAGTCAATTAAAAATTTTTGGTATTGTTAATTGTAGGGTAGATTTTAAAAATAATGTTGTTAATTTAAATGTTTGTGTTGTCAATAATAATAGTTCAAAATATCCAGTCGTGTTAGGACGCGATTTTTTAAATAGTTATGTTAAATATTCATGCAATCCGGTTGAATTTGATACGGCAAATAATTTCAAAATTTTATACGAGAATTTTGAAAATCAAATATTAAATGTAGATTTATTTGGTGAAAATGAAGACAAGTATGAATCCTTAAATTTAGGTGAAAATGTGTCTATTGAAAATAAACAGAAAATAGAGGAAATAATTTCGGAATCATTTTCTCATTTTGGTGAAAAGAAAAATAGTTCAATTGAGATGAACATACAATTAAATAAAGACGAAATATTTTATTGTTCCCCAAGACGGTTGTCATATTCCAAAAAGATCGGGTTGGAAAGTAAATTAAATAACTTAATCCCAAGTAATATTATTCGTGAAAGTACGTCCTCTCATGCATCACCAATAGTATTAGTAGAAAAAAAGAATCGTGAAATGCGTTTATGTGTCGATTACCGCACTTTAAATGAAAACACAGTTCGTCATGAGTTACAATCCTTTGAAAATTTAAAATCAAAACTTAAGGAAAAAAATATAACACGAAATATTGATCGTGACTTATCCGAAATAAGGGAAAATGCATCCGAAAATATTATAAAAAAACAAAACAAGAATAAAGAATACTATTACAAAAGACACAAGCCAGCACCTAGATATAAGATTGGTGATTACGTGTTAATCAAAAATCATATAACTATTAGCGGTGTAAACAAAAAGTTTTTACCGAAATATAAGGGTCCATATGAAGTGGCTAAGGAATTTGAAAACGACAGATATTTGTTGAAAGAGGTAGATGATATGCAAATATCAAGAATACCATATAATGGAATTTGTGCGCCACATAACATGAAACCATATTTAAATCTAGAGAAAAAAAAAATTAAATTGAAACTGGATATTAAAGACACTAGATTGCATAAATATATGTTTAGTTTAGTTAAAGAAAAAATTATTAACGAAATTTTATCAAATGAATGATTATTGTTAGACTATATATATATATCTATATGTAAACATTATAATAATTAAGAATTTATGTACGCATGTGTTATTATATAAGATTTTTTTTTTAATAATCGGGACGATTATTTTGTAGGATGGCCGAGTTGTAGTAGTTATTTTGTATTCATAAATTAAATTGTATTAATTGTAATAGTTATTGGCTAAATATAAAATAACCTTTTTATAAAACGGTATCCAATAGGATAACGTTTTATCAGTAATTATATATTTAGAAAAATAAAAGCAGATATTATTAAGCACTTGACGTGACAATACGAATAATTATTGAAAATAGATATATTTTGTAATACGTACATTATAGTTGTTATATAAATTTAAGTGTTTAATAATTTTAATTAAGAAAATACTATAGACGTGAGCAATTTTTCAGTAATTTTCATACTAAATTATTTAACTGTATTCAAAAATTATCAGTACATTTATGAAATAAAAAAGCGAATATCTTTGAAAATATATGGTATTGGACGCTATTCAGAGATTAACAATGTATCCATACATATATGGCCGATTCACTCATAAGAATAATTGAATTAATAAAGGAACTGCCGAAACATAACAAAAATGGGGACCAATTGGTGAATTATTATATAAACTAACATATGGTGTAAGAGTAATTTACGAGATGTGGAGTAGAACATCCCACAGTAAAATAAGATTAGAAAAAATTATTAAATTATTATATTAAAATTAGTAAAATAAGAATGATTTTTCAAAATGCGCTGGAGCATTATTATGCAGTAAAATTTACCTTTCCGTGTCTGCAGAGACATTCCGGTTTTTTCCTCTTCGGTTCATCAATTTTTGTTGGTAGCGACCAATCAGTAAACGTTTCATCAGGTTATAGTAGTTAAATAATATACAGTTCCCATTCTCTAATCTCATAATAAATCCAAAACTTCATAAAGAAATGTTTTTGATAATCTTATCCACATATAGCAAAATAATTACATCAACATTGGAATCAAGAAATGATAGAGATTAACAGATTAAATTGCATATTTTATCTATTTGCCATTTAATACGACATTTCAGATAGCTTTCAGATAAACCTTTTAATTAAATAAACGGATCCATTTATAAGTAACATCATGATCAAATAAACGTGTGTAGATATTTTCTAACGAAATTATTTTAATTATATTTAAAATTTTGCAATGACGTGCATGTCAGTGATAACTTAACTAAAGGGATAATTAGTGACATTTATTAACAAAGGGTGATTATGATTATGCGTTGTTTTATGTTTAACAATTATAAAATTTAAGGATTATTTTATTTATTTTTTTTTGTCAAATAGTATCAGTACATAAAATATCTAAAAGAGTAAAGTAACTCACAACCAAATGGAAAACGTATTGCAAAAGATTAAAGAAGATTTAAATATTGTTATCGCATTTTGATATAATTTTAAATACACCAAATTTTTATTTTTATTTGTTTCTATTTTATTTTATCTTATTGTTTTCTTTGCAGAATTTTAATTATGTATTTATATTATAATTTTATTTCTGGTTTTATACTCTTAAAACTGCGTAGTCGTGGTCATATATATTTACAAATACATAGATTAAAATTGGTTTTAACTCATTAAAATAATATGAACATAAAAAATATTTAAAATAATGAAATTGTTTTTATAATATATAGCATTGATAAAAAATAACATGAAAAACTTCTTGTTTTGCAATCAACGCAGCGATTAAAATATATATAATTTTTAATGTTAAACTGTTTTATATTAATATCGCTTATTTTATAGTGTAAGTTGAACAGGTTATATCGTAAATTTTATATAATTGTGGAACACTGCACATTTCATTTATCACACGGAAATACAGCAAATAAAATACGACATTTCCATAGCGATAATTATTTGAATTATTAAATTTAACGCTCATGAAAAAATGTATAGGTAATTTTCAGTTCCACCACAACTGAATTCTATATGGTTTAAATTACAAAATATACGAAAAAACTTTTATTTTACCGCCAAAATTCTACTGTATCAAATCGCATCGTATAAAGTCATGTGTTATTCCAAACATATGAAATTTGCCATATATTATCAGTCATTAGCACTACAGTCGAATAAGAATAAATGTTGATCATTGTTGACTTAAATTTCTACAAATGGTAGTAATGGTGCAATCTCTAGAGTTGTCTTTACAATATGCATTATTGTAGTTATATAATATTAATGTTTCTATATAAATCATGAAATAACAAATAATGTGAAATCTTATAAAAACTTATTTATATTGCAATATGTGAATTAAAAAATAAAAATACAATCAATCAACAGTCGTTTTGTTTTAAAGAAAATGTAAATTATATATATTCTATATGATAAGAAAAATATATATATATCGATCTTATCAATGCTTTTTTTATTACTTATTATCTTTACCAAATGTGTAAATATTATTTCCTGTTTACATTGTCTATACTATGAATATACAATATAATATAAAATACATTATAGTATTACAGTGAATATAAGTATATTTGTGGAATAAAACGTTAATACATTGCGCCTATAAATATAATTCATATTCGAATACTTGCACCCTTGTACTAAACATATTTATATGTTTTTATAAAGTATTTTAATTAATGTAATGCATTTATTCATAAAATATTTACATATACTTAATCCACATCGGTCATCTAAATTCGTATATACAATATATATATATACTAAATCTGCATCTCTGTATTTATGTGTTCATCTACGCAAACAACATAAAAATACATCTTTTTTCTTGTCATAGCTTATAACAACGCATAGAAAAATTTTCAGTATTTTGAGTATTCCAATTAAATTACAACTTGTTTATTTACTTATATATATGCCATACCAAAATACAAAATCTCTGAAAATATTGTGATGAAACACTATAAAGAGATTAACGAAATGTCTACAAGCAAACCACATACATACCGCCTATTATCATAATCATCAACATAATTTTATCAAGTTTTGTTATTCCTAGTGCAGAATATGGAATTTATTAGATATTCACAACGAACAAGCGAAATGGACCAACAGACCTCGAAATGAAAGTGCTGGTATTTCTATAATAAGAAGGCCAAACTGCCATACTTAAGATTATTCATTTCTGGGATATCCCTGTCATATTACATATGAATATCATGTCATTGGAAGATATTAACATGAGATATTATATGTATTTTCATAGAGATATCAATACACAGAGGATTTATTTTTGAAATATCCCATCATTTATATGTATACAACAATAGAGAATAATTTAAAACATATTTTTAATATGAAATTACAATTTTTAAGAATTTCAACAGTAATATATTTTTCCTCACCAAATAATAAATGTGTTATCTTATCTTTTTACAATGCAAAAAAATATATATTTTTAAAAAATGTTAAGTATTTTCTATATTAATATTATTACAATCATTTTGATTATATACGTGTGTGTGAATTCCTTTAACAATATCTATATCTATTTTCATAAATCATATATTAGAAATAAATACAAAGATTTTTGTATTATACACTTTCATAGTTTGCAAAATTGCACATAATCATTCGTGATCATTTAGCTTTTGTGATTCGAGAATTTACGAGAAAATTTCTTTTATTCCAAAATTAAATAAATATGATATTTAAAAAAATGTGTATTCAGTAATTTAACAAGTAATTTGACAACACATACAAATATTGCAACAACAGTGTACCTGATCTTAAAAATCCATTTGGAAACCAATAAAATACTTTGGGCCCAACTATCTTATCATTTCATAATCATCCAAATATACTAATAAATAATATGTGATACGTGATGCAAATTAAAACCCAAATAGAATATTGATGCGATATATTTACCATTAGATCTACTCACTAGATTTGGCAACATTAGTTGTTAAATTTAAGAAATACTAAGAGTGCTACTATGATAGCTACTAGTATAAATCACATTACCATTCACTTTTGAAATGCAATGGTATATATAACCAGTGACATGGCCTCTTGACGAATTGAATTACCATTTGTTAGTTTATATGAAATTCAAAAAATAAAAGTATATTTTTGAAAATATGGTAAGTAATAAAATAATATATCACAATAAAAGAATTCCGAAAAAATTTAACTCGCTCAACAATAAGTCAAATTAAAATCATCAAAACAAAAGTTAAATTTTTAAATAAATAATTCATACGTAAATGTAAATTTTATATTAAAGGTTAAACCGATAGTAAAAAATTTACGCATTATAATATTTTACATAATCAATTCACAATACTTGGAAATTGTTATGATAAATATTGATATTTATATATGCATACTAAATTTTGAAAAAAACATATAGGGTATTATTTAAGTGTGTGAGACTCTTTTTAAATATTGCGTTTTGTTTGTTGCACTTGACAAATCATCGTATTTAACACTTCAATAAATTGTAAAATTTTATTTTAAAAGTAAGTGTTCACAGTTTATCGTTAAAACTTATATAGAGAACAATTTTAATCACAGTGATGAACACCGACCAGAATTGAAGTTTATATAGAGCGAAAATAATACTCATGCAATTAATTAGACTGAATAACAATAACAAAATAATGGAGGCCTGTATTTTTTTTTTCTAAATTTGGAAGAAGCTGCTGCTTTTATGATAAATGCAGATCATTATACAGCGTGAGCAATGAGAAGTCAGATTATGTTGCCATAAGTTGTGTCACATCAATGTAGAAACAAATCGATTTATTGAAATTCAAATGCTAACTATTTAATCATTCCCGAATGTATGTCCATATGCCAATAAAAGAAGACTTACGCATTAATGAAATTAATTCCGAATTATTTGAAAACATTTAACTAATCGAATTAATTGCTACAGAACATCAACTAGTGGCGTGATGTTCTCTAAATGATATCATAATTTTTAAACATTAGCATGACAATGCAACATTCCATTAATTTTTCTGGTGTTCTATTTAACTTCAACGTATATACATTTAGTTTTGTATCGCTCTTAAACAAAACACTAATATCAAATATGTCTATAAACAAATATTTCTTAATTATTTATACGATTAGGTCATTGTCAATATAAATTTCCAAAATTTAATATTTTATAGTCCATTATTCATATACTAATAAAAGCAAAATGTTTTACATATAAATATTTAAACAAAACGATATTATTATTTATATGATAACAGAAAAAAAAAAATTATGTACCAGAAAATTAATATCTTTGGCATTTTGTTTAAATTTTACATTACACTATAATACAATTATATTTGCTGATTTGAAATTAATTATTTTATAAATTCGATAATATTGAAATTTTTTGATTAATGTTATTTATAAAAGCAACAAAGAAATATTATTTTTCATGTAATTATTACATTTTAACATATATTCTTTATAAAATTAGAAATAGTATCGTTTTTTTTTGCATATATGCAGACTGTATAGGTCCTTGAACCATAGACTAATGTGTGTATAATGAATATGAGTAAAGTATATGTGTGTTTTGCAATAACGCTTCAGGGGATAGCGTGTCGAATTAATAAACCCGCCTTAAACATCGATCATTGTAAGCCCAAGATTTGAAGAAATTGTCCGTTCACTGGATGGCAAATAAAAAAAGCATATCACCACTCAATCCATTTCTAATACGTCAAGGTTTTGAATATGGCAAGCAAAAGCATGATTCCGATGATGCATGTGGCAAACAATTTGAACGAAAACTGAAACAATGTACATGTTCTCCGATATACGAGGAATTGTACAAGAGTTTCTTGAAAAACAAATCATTGCATCCCTTGATCACGAATTTTTTTGAACGATTTCATTGTATGGATTTCATGTCTTATTTTACATGGGCTGTTTTTCGGAAAGTATCTATATAGTATTTAGTGTACTCCCTTAATTAATAATAAAGTTGTTACATTATAAATTTTAGAAATGCCCCTTTTGTTGTGATACGCAACTGCATATTTCAAATATATGTTATATTCACATATAGATTTTGTTACTGTATGTTAGTATTTATATTATCGTATTATTATAATATTATTATATGATAAAAAAAAAATGCATGGTAAAATTTTTAAATTTGTACGAGTATAGAAAACAATAATGGTAAAAACTTGTATTTCATGTTTTATGTCGTGTTTCATTTTTCTATGGCATCGTGTTTTTTTTTTCTTCGATACATGTATTTGTATATATATGAAAGTTTATATATTATTAAATTGTTGATTTATGTTGATTTATAAAGGTGTATGCGAGTATATTTAAAATAAAGTTACAATTGTTTAAATATATTACTTTATTTATATTCTGATACAACGATATTTTGCTCTACAATAAAACGTCTCTATTTATATTTCTACACAAAACAATCAAATATATTTTATTTGTATATACGAAATGATTGCATGAAATAATAAATATAAAGTTTTATATATTATAAATATTTAATTATAAAATAATAAATATATTTCACAGTAATTTGATAATTAATATTAAAAATATATATATATATATTATTGCAATTAAATTATATTTTCAACAGTAAATGTAAATAATTCAACCAATCTATAAATTAGAATAAAATTATTCTTTACAATTTTGACAATTTAAATATTCACATTAAAATCTAGGTGCTGTGCAATGGATTGAATTCTGTAATTTGGGTATTAAGGAAATCTAATATACCCAAGCAAGCTTATATTATTTATATCTAAATCTTCTGTCTAAAAAATAGTACATTTGTATGTAGCTAATGATTGAAGAAATGTTGATGAGTTAATTAATACAATCCGATTTTATTTCATCACCCAGCATAAAGTTTATCGAATAGAAAATATAGTTACATGAACCATTATCGACCAAATGAGGCACAAATATTGAAATGAATTTTAGTAAAAATAAAAAATCAGTGATTATCGTGTAATAATCACAAACTGCCTGATTCTCGATAATCGGAGCAAACACAACGAATACACTAAGGTAATACAATACAAAGAATTAACAGCGTTGTATTACTTGAAACAAATTCTTTTTGAATAATACATTTCGAATAGTTTAGAATTGATCAAGTAAGATTTCTTTTTTGGGTTTATTACATCCATATGGTGACCACCATTCATAATCAATTCTGTGAAATTTTCTGTTATCTGCAGCCAATTGATATGGAACAAACTTTGAATTCACCTTTCAAAAACCGATTTAATGTTAACGATGTTGTTGTTTTCAGATAAGAATATGCAATAATATTAATGTTAAATTTTTTTTGGTTTTTTCTTATATTTATGAATAAGAAATGAATAACTTTATTATCTGCAAAACGATTGCAATTCATGTATAATTAAATATTATTACATAACGAAACAATATTTATTTGTCTATTAAAATTCGGAGGGGGAGTAGCACATTTTCCTATAAATTACATAATATATATTTATACATCAAATAAATCATAAAATAAATTAACATTTTTAATTGTTACATTTCGTATAGCATTGGTAAAATTCCATTAATGGAAAAAGCACTACTTAACATTTTATGGTATAAATAAGGCATGGTATAAAAGCGTGGAAAATCTTAAAACGATCTATGTTGAAATGTGTTAGTGTTTGCAAATGAACAAAAACACATAATTAACAATGAACATAGTATACCAGCAGCTAATGTGCGAGAATAACATTTCACAAAAAAAAAAAATTTCCACATGTTCAGTGAAGTGCAAGACACTATATGAAACGCTTTAAGGAAAGACTAAGTCCTTACCGTGACTGCGTGTTGACATTCATTAATAAAATCAAGTTTATATTAGTATTAGTATAAGTTTAAGAAATGACAAACGAATATAGATTCTACAAACACAGATGGAAAGAAGCCTTAGAAATATTGCTGGAGTTTACTGGTTATTTATTTTATTAAAAAATTGTGACGAATTGTGCTATAAAATAGCTCGATATGTATTTAACTTACGGAACTAATTTTTACATAAATACTATAATACTATAACATATGGTTATGTAGTCAAGCATTGAAATACAATTAAGGATGCTAAATTTGAAAATATTTATAACTTTATAAAATTAATCTTCATATATGCGTGATCTGATCCTTAATATCCTTCTATTCTTAAAATTTTCTCTATATAAGGAAATTTTGACTGAATAATTTGAAGTGGTGGAATTAAAGTCTTTATTATTAATACGATATATTACTAATAATATATAATATTCATTAATAGTATATATTGTCTTAAACTAACTCGAAATTAATTGTAACTCAAATAAAATTTGTAATTATATATTTTGTAAATTCTATACATACATTTTAATAGAACATAATAGAAATTTAGCAAAATTATTTCAAATAAAAAATATTTTAAAGCATTAAATTTTACAAAGAATATTTCCAGCACATTTTGTATTTAAAATATAATTTTAAAACTATTTTAATGGAGCCTTCATCAAAATCTACAAAACAATTATTACTCTGCCATATATAACAATTTATAGCAATAGTTCTACAATTATACAAAAACAAATGATTCCTAAATTCTATTATTTTTATATGTGATTAAGAAACATTACTTTTCTTTGAGTATAGCGTGTGCGTAACGCCAACACCATATTTTCAAAGATATTCGATTTTTTTAATTATACATAAACAAATAAATGCCGCAGCAGAAAAATGTAAGTTTATAAAAATAAATACCGAAAAAATGCACATGTAAATTTCGGGAATTAAATTCGATAGTTAACCCAGCTGGGCACCACTGAGTGCGTATAAATAAATATATATTTGAACTCAAACATTATAAAACTCGAATTTTTAATCGACCATAATTAGTTTTCTGTATTTGTATTTCACCAATAAAAAAAAATAAAACAGAGACGATATAAAAATAATAAAAAAAAATTAAAATAAATAAAATTAAATTTTTTGCTAATTAAGCATTTTCATATTGGTTGGTATTATAATAAACAGAAAATAAATAAATGTACCTATAATAAATAAATTGTATGTATTTAAACGCACGGCTATATAATTTTAAAAATTAAACATATAGGATTGTGTGTATTAATTAAATTAAATAAATGTAATATATTTAACATATACTTAATATAATAATTTAAAGGATATTGTTTTTAAATTTGATTACAAAAATGAATATATATATATTGGAAGATTGCATAACTTAGTACCGCAATCTTATGTTCGCAAATGAGGCAAATTTTGATTACCATATTTTTTTGTTATGTTATGCAACATACAATGAATAGGTGACGATAGATTGTTGATATATGTCAGTTTCAGTTTGCAGACTGTTTCTGTTTGCTGGAATCGTGCTGATCAATGATCAACAACGCTCTGACAAACCTTAAGATATTGATGATCATATTGTGTTTGATCTTGTGAAAATTAATTAACACATAAGAACTGAAAATTTTATTAAACATTGATATTTCAATCAAGTATTTTACCATTGAAAAAGGGTTGGATTAACTTCTAAGTTCAACACATTACCGCACATACATTGACTAAAAGAAATAAACAAAATAGAATATCGATCGTTTTCTCTCCTTAGACGGTATAAAAATATCCTTAGCCTTTTTTTTTTCGATAGCATGAAAAATGAATCCTATACATACAACAACGTTCAATGAAAAATAACTTGAGGGAATAAATAGACAAATTTGTTGAATCAATTGCTAAAACAATCGTTCATGTCTCATCCAATAAAGGTGTTACCGTGTGTTTGATGGAATATTGCTGTGAAATAATCCACTATAAGTTGATTCGAAGTGGTGAAACAATAAGTACTATGTTTGCAACTCTCTAGATTGCGGATAAAGCAATAAAGAAAAAAAAACTTTAAGAATTTACAATACAGAAAAGAATGTAGATTACATATACATAAAATTGATAGATTAATAATGTAGTATTTATAAAAAATATAGTACCTATTTGATTTTAGTTTTAAAATCGGGCACGAAGCTATGCATTCTCATTCAATATTTTTTAATTAAATATAATAAATAAATAAAATAACGATATACGATTGCTGCGCGATTAATTGGGAAAGTAAATTATTGTGATTAACATATTGGACTAAATTCCGTTTACTATAGTCTTTTATGAAAATCTGGTTAATAAATACATTTTAGCGATGCATTCGAATGATGAAATGCTTTCAACTGTGCATATATAAATTCTAATTAAATTACATTTAAAATGAATCAGAATTTATAATATAAAATTAGTGACAAATAATTTAATTTTTAATTTTTTATATTGTTATTGCGTGCATCTATTAGTTTTTGATACAAATTATATTTAGTTGATTCTATTTTAGTAAAACTTTAACCATTCTCTGATGTGGACTCAAATGATGGCTCCAGCAATAATACAAGTTTATAAGTAAACAATAGTATAGGCACACCAGAATTCATTTCATCAGGATATATTCGAATGTGTAACTAATAAAATGCATTTGTTCCGAAAAACTTTATTTTTTTAGTTATTTGTACTGAAATTGAGTGATTAAAGTAAAAGATTTTCTCATAAAAAAAAAAAATTAGTAGGCGGAATTCAGCCCATTATATTATTATTATTATTATTATTATTATTATTATTATTATTATAAAATAAATATTATTTTAATTACTGATAACAATACGAGCTATAAATATATATATTTTGTATATTTTTAAATCAAAATATAAATAAAATGATTATAAAATTACACTTACCACCACAATGTCCTAAATCAATGATTGGTATTTGGCTCTTTGACAAAAGCGTATCAAGATTTTCTTCAACTACACTTTTTTTATACATAGTGAATTTGATTTGATTTTTCCTTTTTTTTTTTTCAATTTATTTTATTTTATTTTTTTGTTATTAAATTAATTGGTTTTTTTTTTTATTTATTTTAAATTCATAATATTTTTCATATGAAAATAAAAATGATAAAACCAAACACAAGAGACACAGAGGCACACAAATTAATTAAAAATTAAATAAATTAAATAAATCAAATCAATATACCTTTAATATATTTAATAATATTATATTTTTGTTGTTAAGTGTTCAATATGAATTTGATGATAATTAATAGCGGTCGTCGTTATTGTTATCGTCGTCGTCGGCGACAAGAAGAATTAATTAAAAATTCTTTTAATCAACAATTTTAATTTTACACTTAAATTTAAATATTTTTTCACAATAAACAAATTGAATATGATTGTAAGAAAAAGAAAATTCAGACAGTGTATAATTTTTAGCGTGTCTATTTTGTTGCGACGACTGTTTCAAAATAAGGTATATTATATTTTTATTTGAAAGAATTTTTATTTATTATATTGAAAAACTGATAATACTTTTTTGTTTTTTTTTTTTTTTGAAAGATTTTTTTTTTATGTTGTTTTTAAACAATTTTATATTTTCTATAAATAAATTTATCTATACCTCTATCTATATCATTTTTGGAACTACACTTTTTGTATATTCATATAGTAATTGTAGTAGAGAGGTATATAAATATTTTATAGAAATTCTGTTTGAGATAAGATTATTTGATTTTTATTTTTTTCTTTTACGATGATGTGTTGTTAGTTGCGGTGGTGTACGTGTGTGTCATTTTTATATTTTTATATATATATATTTTTTTTGCAGAATAATTTCCAACAAAATAAAAAATAAACTCTATTATAATATAATTTTTTTTATTATAAAAAGGTATAGCGACCAACAGAACAACAGACACAAATAACAAACAATAAATGATTCAACACATATTATTTATTCGCGCGCGCTTCTTCTTGTGTTAAATTTTTTTCTGGTAATATTATTATTTCTTTTTATTAAAAAATTTCACTTAATTTACTGGTGGTTTAGTTGTTATTGTTATTGTATTTATAAACATATTTAATTTTTTTTTAAACATATACATAACATATATTTTATAAATATAAAAAACCACAAATAATTAAATTTTATTTTATGTGTGTATTATTATATTCAAATTTGTTACTTAACATACGACAATATATTGTCATATTAAAAACTGTGTACGGCCAACACCACTTCCAATGCGATACTGATGATGTGGTGTGTGTGTTTTATAATGTATATAAAAAAAGAGTGTTTAATATACATAGGTATATTAGGATATTATTATAATACCTCTGTCCCATAATAAACCGGTATGGCTATGTGTAAACCATAGAACACGTAGCTAGCTCTGTAAACGTTCCTCAACATACTATCAAAATTTCATGATATTACATTCCGTAGAAATGAAAATCAAACACATAAAGTTACAGCTGTTTTGTGCGTCCAACCAACTTTAAATTTCTTGGTGTTATAAAATTGCTACTCAAACGTATGATTATCTTAACATATCGTATCGTATGATAATTGTGTGTTAAAAGTTAAAAGTACAAGTTTTTAAATGGCAAAAATGATTCACAGGTTGTCCAGATTTGAAGCAATTTACTGAAGAAAACATTGAAAAAGTCTGTGATTTAGAGAAAATTTCTTCTGTAATCTTCAGCGAGATTCATCGAAATGGAGTTTGGAATACCAAAAACAATAATTCATCGGATTTTAAATGGTCTACGATAGATGAATTCAAAGTTTGTTCGACATCAATTAAATAATGATCACAAATTGCACCGAATTAAACTAATAATCTAGTTTTTTTTTTGCTTAATCATTCACCATTTTCACTTAATTTATCTGCCTGTGACTAATTTATTTAAAGTTATTTGATTCATTAATGTTGAACATGAAAATCGATGTATTTCAGTTGATGGAGATTATTTTCCATAAATAACATGGTTTTAGTGAAAATTTAATATTTATTTTTGTTTTTTATAATCCATTTCGGTTTATTATGGGACAGAGGGTGTTTATAAGTATATTTATATGCAAGCATTATTATAGTATACCATAAATAAAGAAACAGTTCTTCAATATTGTACGTATTAGAAAGGTTTTTTTTTTACACGAAGATGTATTATTAACCTCTAATCGTCGTGCGCCGGTTTCATATTTTTTTTTTATTTTATTTATAAAAACAAGATCGTATCCCGAAATATTAATTGAAATAAATTATCCAAACTTACAGGCTAACTACGACTATTCGTTGCATGCGATGTGCGTTCGTTGTGCGTCGCTCAAAAAATAAAAAAAATAAATAAGTCCTATTATTATTAAAGCGGTTATATATTTTCATACATTTCTACACCATCTCTCTAAAGATCATGGTAAGTTAGCCTATAATACACCACGTACTCATTATCGTGCATTACCCATGGGTAAAATTCGTTATTTTCTCAAGGAATATATTAATATATAACTGCTGCATTGTATTCATACTGTTTTGATCGGTAAACTTCATATACAGCTGTGTTCCCAAATAATAAATAGTAATGCATTAATAAAATGAGGCGTTTTTCCGAGAACTTTTAAAATTGTCTAATTATATATAATGTTAAAAAAAAAGAACTATCTGTTTAACAAATTACACATAAAATCGACAAAATATAATTATTTTTTTTTATGACAATTTACAACTTTAATGTTTACGTTATTAAATTTCGAATCATGGCTCAAGGCCTTAACGTGTTCACTACGAATAATCAATAAGTAAACACTACCAACTAATATACTTAGTAAATTATTTACTTATTACACTGTGTCAATGCGAATCAGAAGCAGCATCATATCTATTTTCGGTAGCAGTGAATTGTATACCGCTTTGTCGATACCCTACGAATTTACAGAATGGTCAAGTATGTATGATTAACTGAAAACTTCGAAAATACAATTAGTTAAAGAAGAAAATATAGAGAATATATTTCTTATTATATTACGTATTATTAAATTCCACCGTATCAATGCTAATCTTCCAATTTTAATAGTTTACAAGTAAAGTGGAAAAATCTACTTATAAAACATTAAATTACGAACTTGAATTCCAAAGTGTCGAAAGAAAAAACCAGTCTAATATATTAATATATAATTTATATATGAAAAGGTATTAGTATTAGAGTATACGTTAAATGTTTGCAACAGGTACAGGTACTCATTTATGCATACGATGGTTTTTATTTCTTTATATGCCTAACAAATATTATTATATTATTATGAGAAGACCTTATATTGTATACATTTTATTTCTTAATTCATTAATTTTTTTACTTATGAATTCTTTATAATATTTATTTCATATTTGCTTTGTTTCAAAAAAAAAAAAAAAAATGGTATAATATAATAATAAAATAAATAAATTATTGCTTGAGCCAGTTGTGTTAATTAAAGTATAGAAAAGACACGTATACTATATAAGTTTATGTGTGTGATATCGAAACACTTAACAACAAAACAAAACAAAATATCTCTATATAGTCTATTCAAATAAAACGTATATTTCTATGCCAATGTATGAAATAGAGTCACAAAATGAAATCTTCTTATATACCAATCGCTCTAGAAACAACCAAAAAGAAAAAGTGTATGCATTGCAGGTATACAGAGTATCGAAGGAGGTATGCAAACATAATGTGATAATTATTACGGGAACGTATTTTTGGATGTGTGTTCGAAACTCTTGAGTTTTGGGTTTTCAGCACGTGACCTTAGTGTTCGATGGTCTTACAAATTGTTAATCAAATCCAATGACGAAAATGTTGATGTATCGGTTACACTTTGAGAAGACTAGTGTTGTTGATACGGAAATAATTGGAATGGAATCTATAGGGTAGGAGAAAGGTGGACCCAAAGAGCCAAAGTAAAACCTGAAGATAAGGTAAAAACTTTGACTCAAAATAGAACAAGCTGATGATTCTATATAGAAAATAGAAAACCAACCAATTTTGCAAAATTCTATTGAAATATTAGTAGCAGTATTTTTTTTATTAACATCTGATATTATTTAGTTGAAAAGAATTTATTATAATCTATTTATTTCTGCGAAAAATTTAATTATATTACGTCATGTAGTACTTTCCCATAACAATATAATTTTATTATTATTTTTAGTTTGTATAAGGGGGGGGGGGGGGGGGGGTAATTGCTCGTATTTATTGGAAATTTTTCTCCCATACTACATGCATTGGCAATAAAAACTAATAGCATATTAATTCCTGTAATAAGGCTAACATTTACTGACTTCATTTTATTCGGGTTTTCTCCAGTTGAGTTTTTAATTTGACACCAGCCTCCACAATACTGGTAATAATGAAAAACGTTATGGACTACCTCTCGTAGTATTCATTCTAATAATGCTATTATCCATTCCTATTTTCGTTCTACTGATTTCCACCATATCACACATCTATCTTGATGTGTTTCTGTATATTCCAACCGCACCCAGTTTCAGTTGTTATCACACGTTTACCTTATTTCATTGGTCAACTGATATAGAGTGGTCGCTGTGAAACTGATACTTGCCCTTTATATGCGTGTTGATTTTCATGATGCTGTCGTCAAAATCATCGCTGTCTTAGATAATTTTCTAGAACATTTTCAATCGTTTTTAACGTGATGAATGATGATGTTAAACGAATGTGTCAGTTTTGATTTTATATTATGAATTAATTGCACTTTTCTCAAAAATCTCAACAAACTATTGTTATAAATCACTGCATTAGTTTTATTTTATTAACCTTTATTCGAATTTATATACAAATTCAACAAATAATACAGCCATTAATAAAACTTCTAAATATGTGATATAGCAATAGGAAAAAAAAAAAAAAAAACGTCGGTATACCATATTTTTATCACACTTATTTATGCACATAATAATAAAATTTTTTTTTTTTATTTTTACAATACTTTACAAGCAAAGTAAACTGCTGCATAAATCATTAGAGATGATGTGTGGTGATAAGAAAGGGATAATTGCAATAAATGTTGAGTCATTTAGAAAAATAATTATTTTCTAACAGATAATAAATAAAAAATAAAATTAAGTAAAAAATATAATAAGATAATGAATATGGGGATTATACGAAATTGAAAACATGTGATAATATAATGAAATTATTTTCATTGTTGATTGCAAAAGCGACAAAAACAATTTTATTAAACTGATCAAACTTATGGGAAAGTGTTGCGTGGTGGTGGTGCGATGATAATTTTTATACTTTATAGAATTCAAAAATATTTATTTCTTTCAAACAAAAAAATCCATATAATTGTAATATTTTGTATGGGTTTTTCAAATTTAAGAGACTTTATAAATTTAAAATTTTAGCTAAAAGTCTTGGTCTACCCAGAACTATATATAGGTAATTTGTATGTATACAATTAAAGCTTTATAAAAATCAATCAATATTAATGTCTTAAAAGTACATGGTTGAATTTATAATTATTATCATAACTAAAATAAAAATAAAAATTCAAGTATACATTATAAGTAATTAATTACCTCTTAACAAGCAACTGGAAAAACTTTTAATGATACCATTAGATGAATTCAAATTGAATGGCAAATACATATAATCATATAAAATCACCAATACAAATTTGTAGATCAATTATTTCAGCTGTTGTACCACAAACATTAGATAATCAATTAAGTAAAATTTTGTTTCTATTATTAATGTAATTTATCAATTCAATATTAAATTTATACAACATTAAAACTATTCGATAAATCTGTTCGACCTTTAAGTGTATGACGTTGTAAATTCTAAATATAAACATAATAAATTATAATATGAAATTTTATAGTTATATAACAATAACAAAAAAAGAAATTAAATAAATAACTAACTTTATTAAAAATATCTGTAATAATTCGATTATTTTTTTTAATTTTTATATTCCTTTCAATTTCTTTTTTTTGTTTTATTTCTGGTAAATTTTTATATTGTAATTTGGTAAAATTTCGTATTCCTTTTGATGTAAATATTCGTTTTTGACCTGTACAAAATTCATTTAATTTGAAAATTATTAAGAAATTATTAAGTATATCGTAAATAATATTTATATAATTTTCTTACTGAGCGGTGGCGGTGGTAATTGTTTTAATGAATTTTTTATTGTATTATTATTGGTAAGTAAAAGTAATTTTTGTCGTTGTTCATTACGTTGTTGTCTATGTTGGAAAAAAAAAAACAGGTTGAAATTGACTGACCAACATTTGGAAAAAAAAAATATACCTTAAATTATTTAATTCATTTAAACATTTTCTTCTTTCATTAGCTTTTGATAAAAAATCTGGTCGTTTATTTTGTAAATGGTATTGTAAACTTATTATTTGATCATGATCACAAATGTTGTTGTTGTTGTTGTTGTCGTCGTTTTTTTCATCAATGACATTGTCATCATGTGATGATGGTAATGATTTTGTAGAATGTTCTGCAGATGTTTGTAGTTTTTCAATAGGAGAATTGTCATAATGATTAATAATTTCGTTGGAATTTTGCTGCAGAGACCTTTTCCGTTTATCATGGAATGTAATAATATAAGCTAATGACTCACGAGCAGGATGTTTTTGTTGTTCTTTATTATTTTTATTTGTTGAATCAACAATACATATTTTGGATGTAGCAGATGGTATTGTAGGTACTGCATTTGTGCAACAACAACAACAACTACAAATTTTATTATTTAACTTACAATCACATTTGTTACAACCGTCAGTTGGTACGGTTGTGGGTACTGAGGAGCCACCAACTATTGGTTGTAGTCGATTTAATGAATCACCTGTTTGTACAGCAACCGATGTTTTTGTATCATATTGATGTGTTGTTGTATTTGATGTTGAATGTAATAATGGTATCGATACCGAATTTGATGATAAAAACATATCACTACCTGTTACCGATGTATATGCATCTGTCATTATTGGACGTGATTTTATTTTATTAAATTTTTCATTTGGTTGTGAATAATGATCAGTGGTGCTACCAACACCACCACCACCACTACTGTTACTTGTACTACTACTATATGGTTTCGTATAAATTGGTTCAACATTAAAATTATCAATTTTCGTATATAATTTTCCATGGGTTTTTTCGTATTTATTTAAAAATGCATTTTTACGTGATTTTATAAAACAATGAAAACTTTCATCATTTGATGATGGTGTTTGAAGTCTTGTACGATTACGAAACCAATGTTGCATATTTAAATGTGAATTCCATGCTGGCGACGAATCGTCATCACTTATTTTATTTACTGTATTAATAATTTTAGACGATTTTTTAACAATTTTAGATGCATTTTCTATTGAAGAATTAATTGATGTACTTTTATTATTAGTAAAACAGGAAGAAGTTTGCACCTCCTTTGAATTATATTGTTTTTCTAAAGTAAAAAAAAAATAGTGATTATATATTTAAAAAATAATTAGAAACAAACAAAACAAAAAAAAACTACTTACTATTTTCTTTATTTATTTTATTTAAATTTTCATAAACAATTGAAGGATGAAGATCATCACTTTTTGCATTTACACTTTGTTGCGTAGTGGTGCTTGTTTTTGATTGGTTTTCATTTAAATTAGGTGGTTCGCCAATTAACAAATCTTTTAAATTAATTAAATGTTCAATTTCTTTTTCAATCCAATTTAATTGTGAATTTCTTTCACTATCTAAAAATTTTCTAATAATTTTTTTATCACCACCATCACTACTGACATCGACTTTAATATTTTTATTATTTTGATTATCTTTAATTATCTTCTCCGGTTCAACAACAACCGATGATTGTGAATTTCTTTCACTATCTAAAAATTTTCTAATAATTTTTTTATCACCACCATCACTACTGACATCGACTTTAATATTTTTATTATTTTGATTATCTTTAATTATCTTCTCCGGTTCAACAACAACCGACGATTGTGCTTTTAATAAATTCTGTTTCATTTGATTATTTTTACTATATTCTTGATGTCGTCGTTTTCTTTCATTTAACAATAAATTTATTTCAAAATCAATTTCTGAATGTGTCATTGGTTGTAGCCAATCTTTAAATGTATCATTTTTATTTTGTTGTTGTTGTTCACTATCTTTATTTAAGATTGTATGTACTGTATCAGTTGTTTTAATATCGTTAGTTAAATTTTTATTACTAAAATTATCATCAGAACTAATTGAGAATTGTTTAATTCCACTAATGTCATTGGTTTGACTTTGTTTTGATTTCATTAAATCTGAACTTGAATCACTACTAATTATTATTTGACTAATTGATTTTGATAATGAACTTGTATTATCATCTTGTTGTGATGTTTTTTTTTTTAAATTTAATTGTAAATGTGATGATGATGCTGCAGAGGTTGTAATTGATTTTGATTTTGATGTTGACGATAATGTAGATGATGATGATGTTGTTTGATTTTGTAAATTTTTAATATGTAATAAACGTTGTACAACTTTACGTATTAATTGCTTTTTTGTTGGAATATCGAATTTTGATGAAGCAACTAATGAATTTAATAGATCTAAACCAATTTTTAAATCATTCTGTAATGTTGAAGAGATTTCAGGATGGCTTGTTGACGGTTTCAATGAATACGAATTACTTTCATCAAGAATTTTTTGAACTGCATCTTTAACACATTCATTGTAACTACTATTTATATTATTAAGTTCATTGTTATCAACAATATCTTCATTTACAGGTAAAATGTTTTCAATAAGTGTTGGCGTAACATTTTCTTTATTCTCTGGTGGAACATTTTCTTTGTTTTCTTCAACATCGTAATTTAATGGAAGTTCTTCATCAATTTTTGTATATTTTTCATTTAAATGGTGTTTTTCATAAGCTGAAACTGTTAAATATTCAAAACTATCAGCTGATAATAAATCTTTATCATTTTGTGATGTTTCACTAGTTTTTTGTGATTGTTGTTTTGTATCTCCAAGATGATCTAATTAAAATAAAAACAATTTGCAAGTTGTCACAATTATTATAATTATAAATTAATTACCAGAAACTTGAATTTCTTTAGATACCATTTCTATTTTACTTGTTTGACAATGTTTTTCAAATAAATTGTGTTTTTTAACCTCTTCCAATTGATTTACACTTATTGTGTGTCTCTTCGGTATAGCACCCTTACTTGTATCTGTTAGCGGCGGCAATGGAGTACTATGAATTTCTGGATCTGTAATAGATAATTCTGAAACATTTGTGTTTTTTGAGTATTTGCGACGATATTTATTTAAAGCAGTTTCCCATAAATTATTATTATTTGGTCTAATTAAACTTTTATCTTTTTTTGGTTCATTAGTTTTTATTTTATCGTTTCCTTCATGATCATCAATTGTGTTATCTGAATTTATTTTATTTTCATCAAAATAAATACCATGATGTGTAAAAAATTTCTTTAATGCACTTCGTTCCATAGTAGTTAATGCCATTGATTCTCTCATTTCTAGTGGTTGTTCGTAACCAACATCAGCCAATGAATCCCATTCTAATGGTCCTTTGTTTGATGTAACACTGCTTGCCGGTGAAACTGGTCGCTTTTTAGTTTCTGCAGAGGGTTTTTTTAATTTTACCAATGGTGTATCAGGATATTGTTTTTTATCTACTGTTGAAATAACATCAGTTTGTGTTTCAGAAGTTTCTAATATTAATTTTCTATTTTGGTTATTATTATTTTCCGTTTCAATTGTATTCGGCTGTTTAAATGTTATTTCTATATTCGATTCCATATTAAAATTATACGATTTACTTTTTGTTGCTTTATTAAACTTCTGTGAATCTTTTGTATTTATATGTATATCGTCCGAACTTTTTGATTTTTTACTATCTTCATTATTTACTTGATCATCAGTATGCTGTGGTTTAATAATGATTTCCTTATCATGTTTTTCGAAAGATTTTGTTTGCAAAATGTTTGAATGTGATTTCTCGTCATGCAATTTTTCTGATGATTTTGTTTTATAAATATTTAAAGTATTTAAATTTTCTAATGATTTACCAAGTCGTAAATATTTATTTTGTTTGGATGTAGGCAATCCTTGAATACTACCATCACTAGAAGATTTACTATTACTACGACGAATTCTTAAATATTTTTCTAAATCACGATTTTGTCCATATGAATGATAGTAATCCAGAATGGAAGCACTTAAAGATCCAGATGGTTTTTTTGGTATTTTAAATTCTTTTTTATTTGATGACATAACTATGTCTAATATTTAAATTAAAATATTTAAAATTACACACTATAATTTTTAATTTTTTAATATTATTAATAAACTTTTTCTTAACCGATTAATAATAAATATTTAAAATAACGATATCTAACATTTATTGACAACTGACAAATACTCGCACACAACACTACACTGTATCGCAATCTCTCATTTTCTCGTATGTCATAAAATTGTCAAATTGATACTGTCATGGTGTCAGCCGTCGTCGTCAAATCTCTTTTTAGCTGCGTTTCTCATTGTTTCTCAAGGTTCGCTTTGCTCACTTCTCCTGTGTCGAATTTTGTCCTCTAAATTATAACAAATTTTAGTGTCAGATATGTGGGTAATACATAAATCACATGACAGCACGTGAGAAACGCAGAAAAATGCAGAAAACGTATTCAATTTCATGCGTTGCATTTGTTTTTTTTCTTGGTGAAGTAGGTTTTCTCATTTTTTTTTAATCGTCAACCAAATATTCAGCAGCTCACTTGATTTTCATTTTCTGGTCGTTCGGTTGTTCGAAATTAATTTTATAATCTAAAATAAATTATTTAATTATTATTAAAAGTGTTTCAAGTAGAAAAAAACATCAAATATGGCTTTAAGTGCTAAACAAGCTCACAAGGAACATGTTATGGCTGTATCCAGGGATTTTATATCCCAGCCAAGACTGAGTGAGTATATATATATATTTTTTTCATTTTTTAGTATTAAATTCTTTGAGACATTTAGAAAAGAAATTCCCTTAACTATTCCTTATGTAATTAATTATATTGTTATAATAACAAATGTTCTAATAATTGTTTAATATAAATTATTAGGTAAAATTTTCTTCATATGATCAATGTCACTTGACCACAAAATTTTCGTTCAGCCATTTTGACATTAATAATTTTCTATTTTCTTTTTTTTTTATAATCAATAAATTATTTACTATTTAAATTAACATAAATAATTAATAGTATACATGTAACTCAATTATAATTACATATAGCCATTAGAATTAATTAAAATTTACTGATTCTTCTATTATATTTTTGTTATCATTAAAATGTCATGTGATTCAATATTCAAACACCTGACTTTTCTATAGATTGTTTTTTCGTGTATGTATGCGTAGTTTCAATGTAAATATAAATGAAAAGAAAAAAAAACAGAGTTGTAATAAGTTAAACTGTGTTAAAATTAAAATTCAAGTAATAAATTTAATAATATATAAATTAAAATAATTTTATATATTCGTCCAATTAAAATAAAGAAATTATTGAAATTGTTACATAATCATCAATCACGTTATCTTTTCTTCTACAGTAATAATTAAAAACATAAAATGTTCTTATCTTAAATATAAAGTATATTCAATGAAAGCCTTCTGCTATTTCTTTTACTTTACTAATAATTATTTTATTTAAATATTTCAGCGTATAAAACTGTATCTGGTGTAAATGGACCATTGGTAATTTTGGATGAAGTGAAATTTCCAAAATTTGCTGAAATTGTATCACTTCGTTTAAATGATGGATCATATCGTTCTGGTCAAGTACTTGAAGTAAGCGGTTCAAAAGCTGTAGTACAAGTATTTGAAGGTACATCTGGTATTGATGCACGTCATACATTATGTGAATTCACTGGCGATATTTTACGTACACCAGTATCAGAAGATATGTTGGGCCGTGTTTTCAATGGTTCTGGTAAACCAATTGATAAAGGTCCACCAATTTTAGCTGAAGATTTCTTAGACATCCAAGGGCAACCAATTAATCCATGGTCACGTATTTATCCAGAAGAAATGATCCAAACTGGTATTTCAGCTATTGATGTAATGAATTCAATTGCTCGTGGCCAAAAAATTCCAATTTTCTCGGCTGCTGGTCTACCACATAATGAAATTGCTGCACAAATTTGTCGTCAAGCCGGTTTAGTTAAACAATCACAAAAATCGGTATTAGATGATCATGAAGATAACTTTGCTATTGTATTTGCTGCTATGGGTGTTAACATGGAAACGGCTCGATTCTTTAAACAAGATTTCGAAGAAAATGGTTCTATGGAAAATGTATGCTTGTTCTTGAATTTGGCCAATGATCCAACTATTGAACGTATTATTACACCACGATTGGCATTAACAGCAGCCGAATTTTTAGCGTATCAATGTGAAAAACACGTACTGGTAATTCTAACTGATATGTCATCATATGCTGAAGCTTTACGTGAAGTGTCAGCTGCTCGTGAAGAAGTCCCCGGTCGTCGTGGTTTCCCCGGTTATATGTACACAGATTTGGCCACAATATACGAACGGGCTGGACGTGTTGAAGGTCGTAATGGTTCTATTACACAAATTCCAATTCTTACTATGCCAAACGATGATATTACACATCCAATTCCGGATTTAACTGGTTACATTACTGAAGGTCAAATTTATGTTGACCGTCAATTACATAACAGACAAATTTATCCACCAGTTAACGTATTACCATCACTATCACGTTTAATGAAATCTGCTATTGGTGAAGGAATGACACGTAAAGATCACTCTGATGTATCAAATCAATTGGTAATTTTATATTTTATAGAAATATATTAATTAATTGGAAATAATTATAATTTATTTTAATTATTTTTAGTATGCTTGTTATGCTATTGGTAAAGATGTCCAAGCCATGAAAGCTGTCGTCGGTGAAGAAGCTTTAACACCTGATGATCTTTTGTATTTAGAATTTTTATCTAAATTCGAAAAGAATTTCATTGCACAAGTAATAATATTTATAATATTTATATTTTAAAATACTAGATATGTTTTATTATTATATATTGAATTTAATTTTTTTAATTTTTTATCTATAAAATAGGGAAACTATGAAAATCGTACTGTATTTGAATCATTAGACATTGGATGGCAATTATTACGTATTTTCCCTAAAGAAATGTTAAAAAGAATTCCAGCTTCAATATTGGCTGAATTTTATCCAAGAGATTCCCGTCATTAAACTTGTTAGGTGTTTTTTTTTTTTTTTTACTCTTCAATCAATATATTTAAAATTTATGTAGGTAATAAATAGAATTATAAACTACAATATAAAACTAAATTATTAAATAATAATATCCATTTTTAATTATTACAGATTCATTTTTTTTTTTTTTTAATTGATTGATATGTAACAAATAATTAATGATAAAATTGCATGCAAATTATTATTTTAAAATGCAGATTTTTATGTGTTGAAAAGGAAACCTAATACCTACATAAATACAATATATACCGTTAAATAGAAAGGAAATAATTTTAAAAGTTTAAAAATGAAAAAAAAAAAAATTATATAAAAGTTTTATCAGTATTTTTTATTTTAGTTTTGTTTTTGTTATAGCAAAATATCTATATGTTTATGTGTTCTTAATTAATTGGAACAGACAATAAATAAAATGTTGTAAATAAGTTAAAAAAAAAATTGAAAAAAATAAATTTTGGTGTTTCTTCTTTATTCATTATAGAATTTTTTTTTAAAAAAACATACATTCCAAAAATATTAACGAAATTAAAAGAAAAACTTATAATATTATTAATGTGAATTAATATAATATTAAATTATAAATCATTGTTATATAGCTAAAGTTAAATAAATTAACTACATAATCTTGAGTCTTGATTATTGATTTTATTTATTTGTGATTACTATTTATGCTTGCTACGGTTTTCAAATTCTAATTTTTAAACAATTAAAATGCATATTGATTTTTTTTCCAAACATAATTTGAAATATTTATCATTAAAAAAGAAGATTTAATGCATACACAATATATATTTTATTGTAAATTTGTATAATTTAGTTTATTTAGCAAATGAATATTATTAAAATAAATAGATTAACAATTATATATTAATGTTTTTGAATTTAATCTGAGTTGATTTATTATATCCTTTGATACACAGGGGTATTATTGTATAATTGCATAAATATTAGCAATTTAAAAAACGGAAATTTGTATGTGTAACTGTGAAATAATATATCGAAAATACCAATGGAAAAATATTGTATGGTACGTTACCTATATGTGTGTGAATTTATATAATATCAATGTGTTTTAACATTATGCAATGCTTTGTAAATGGGTATAATTATCAACATTTATGATAATAATTTTCGTTCTTCTTTACTCTACTATTTAATATGTAAATACAATGATACAGATCCAAATTTATTATTTGTAATATGTTAAATGTTGATTGGTATCTATTCGAATTTATATTGTACATATATTAATGTAAGCATTGCGATTATTGAAATTATCACAATTTAAAATATTGTTTAACTACGAGGTTTATATATTGTTTATTTAAGAATTACTACAAATGTATTAATTCATTTATGTTACAATGAATGAATTTATTTTAATTATTAAAGTGAGAAAACGAAAAGTTTAATGACCTTCAACAGAAATTTGATTCGAACTCTCAAAGGTGTATTAAAACGGAACACTGCACAAGTCAGTACGGCCAAGAAATTGGTTATCACTTTGTAGGATATTGGTAAAGACTGTGTTTGGATGAAGGATAGTCAAGTATGTCGCATCTTTCTTGTTTCACTGATAGTATTTCAGGAACGACGACTTCTCATATCTCGTAATTGGTGCTTTGACTAACCGGACAATTTGGTTGGAAAAACATTGAACGACGTAAAAAGGTTTATAAAGATATCGGGTTAGTTTTATATGGTCGCCGAGTGAACATATTGGAGTTCCATCCAGTGAATAGCCCAATCTATCGTACCATACCATACCATAGATTGGAAAAAAAAACGATTTTTGTATAATGTAGTTCGTGACTATTGCATGTCCCAATGGACACTTTCTGCTGTAAACAATTTTTTTAATAAAAATTCATTGAAAAATAATGACAATTATTTCATGATTATATCGCGATATGCTTTATAAGTGAATATTCCACTATTAAATAAAAATGTTATGTCTCAGTATAATATAAATAAAGTATAATGTTCAATGTAATGTTAAAAATATCAACTATTAAATCCTTTGATTTCTTCATTATCTCTCTCAATATAACTATTATTATTAGTCTAAAACTATATATGCACATGCATGTACTATAACAGTTTCATGAATCTATAGACTCACACGTATAGAATATTATATGTACATACGAACGAGCATAAATAAATATAAACTCAAATTGCATTTATACATGCATCAGTAATCAAACGAATTTATAAACATGACTATAATAGGATTAAGTGTTCAACTATGATTCTTTTAAACGAAAACATTAAAAATTATAAAGTATTCATATTTATTCAATATTTTTATTATTAATTTCTAGATTTAAGAACACAGAATTCAGTATTTCAAACCATTTTCGAGAATTTGTTTCCAGAGAGCATAATCTGCAGGCATGTAGTATTTTATCAATATTTTCTTAGTTATTTAAGAACTTAGAATTTAGTACTTCTGATTATTATCGAGAATATAGGAGAACATGAACTATAGCAAGTATAGCATCAGTGACCTCAAGTCCACAGGCTGTGAGTTATGAGTGTCAGAGTCAAACTACATAACAGCAAACAATTCGGCCGGGAGGAATGTCAATCAAGAAACCGTAAATGAAGTTCAATAAAACACAACACCATAGATTCAACATCCACCAAAGTACAGTATACTTGGTTAAAATGGTATTTATAGCCGAAATGTTACGTATGTAGATCGGTGGAGGAATGCAATAACCACAGATAAATCTTGAAATACGGTTCAAAAATGAAATTCAATGCAAAGATAATTTCAGATAATCACAACAACGAAAAAGAAGATAAAATAATGACATTTGATTTAATGTCACATTACAAAAGTGTCTAGTAGTAGTCTATCATTCATCACAATTACGTGTGTTGTAGATGTACGAAAATATACCACGAATTTTAATAAGCTGCAATCAACAACCATTTCTCGCATCACACACAATATAATGTGTAAATTTACCATCCTCGCCGATACTTTTAAAATTAAAATAGTTATCTTTTTTATTGACTTATTTGTTATAGTAAAAACCATAAAAGCTATAAAAATTGCTAAACACATATTAATATCTTTTATATTGTTAGTGAACATAAGTGTTGGATGACTGCGTAACTCTGTGCCCGATGAATTATATCTTTATAGATTCATTGAATGATAACAGTTTTCTTTCAAAGAAGTTGGTGAGATGGATGCTTACCATTTAAATTATTCTGTATAGATATAGGAATAGATGATATTCTGATAAATCAATATCTGAAGAGTATGATGAATGCTGTAATATTGTCCATTTTAGCTCATTTATAATTTTTGCAGAGTCTTTTGTGCCACAATTTGGTTTGGCAATATTATAGTGGAAAATCACAACTCTCCGGTTGACCAAAATTGATCGGGTTTTTAAATTCTTTGTCCAATCTAGTGAGTTGTTCACCAAATCAGCTTTAGTAATTTATACTACATTTTGGCATATTTTGCTTCAAGTCCTTTTTCTTTAAACTTTGTTATAGTGTATATGATCATGTTTATGTTGTCTAAGAATTGAAACGGCAGTCGTTATACTGTTGTCCATATTTCTTTCAGTAAATGAATTTGGTACGGTGTTGTAATAGTCATGTATCGAACATTTGGTATATGTGGTTGAATTATTAATGATTATAACTTCTCGCATCAATCTTTTCCGATGATGATGAGTGGAATATTTTAAAACCATCCATCCGCTCATACCTGTACATGTATTTTACAAAATATGTACTACTTATTTTTTTATTTTTCTGAGATTTTCAATTAAATTCCACTTAATACATAGTTTTAACTATTACACAGAAAACTAATGGAATTTTCATTTAAAATATTTTCCTTTGAAGAAAATACTTTATATATATATATATCTATATATAGTTAAGTAATACGTAATACTACATTTTCTTTTAATCATAATATTTAATTAAAAAACACTTTAAGAATATCCTTTTTTTTTTGTTTTTTGTTCTTTAGTTTGAATTATTTTGTTTATTTATTTTTTTTTTTTTGTTATTATTTTTGTAATTAATTACAATTATGTTGACTTTGGTATTATGTGCATTTTATAAAATACTATAGTATTTATATTTTAATATTATACAAATATAGGTACAGATATATTTATATCAATTATATATACAATATATAATAACCACAACTTAACATTAAATGAGAAGATGCTTACATAGAGTGAAATTAATTTTTGTATAGTCGTATAGTTTTAAAACTTATAATTTACTAAACTAAAGAGTACACAGAACACGGATTTATTCGATTTATTATTGTATCACATTAAATATACCATATAAGAAATTTTTATCTATTTATATATCCGCAACCATCCACCATCATTTGGCGAGGATCTATAATATTTGTTATACACATATAGAATATTCTAGCCGCTTATATACGCGAGTGTATTGTATAATAAGTTTTTAAATACAAAAATCTGAGAAAATAAATGATTAAAAACACTATGATATGTTTTATAAAAGCATTTTTCCAATTATAATAAATTTATCCTAGTATATGTATACTAAATATGCTATATATACAAACAACACATAATATAATAATAATAATATTATAGCAGGTTACTGTAATTTATTATCTCTAGACTAACTAAAATGTATTTACTAGAAAATGTTATATATATATATATATAGATATATTTACTCGTACTCGTACATATATATTTATTATATAAACAACAATGTATAAAACGTTTAATTTAATATAACTTTAAGGATAAATGTACCCAGGATATATGTATATCCTTTTTGTTACACCGCGCGACGTGTGCTGTATATATATATATAATTTGTATAAGTTTAAGTTAATTATATTATATAAGAAAAACTATATAAGAAAGCATGTAAAATTGATTGTTAAGAGGAAATGTTATATATTATGCATATAATAATATTATATATACATGTATCGTAAAACGTATATATTATATCGTTTATACTTATATTAAATATATTTATATATATATATGCTATGCATGGGAAAATGGTATAGCATCTATATATAATTTTAGCTTAATGTAAACGTGCAAAGTGTTGACTGAGGATAATTTAATTAAAGTACATATAAATTTCATGTGATGAAAATGAAAAAATATAATATATTATATATGATACACACTATAAGTATATATAAAATACACATATACTAAGATTTGAAAAAGTTTAATTGCATTAATAAAAAGTGACTTCAAGTATATGCTACAGATATATGTTAGCACAAGTGGTTATATGATGACGTACTTTACATTAAAAAGTATATATGTAATATAATTTGATTTATTTGTTTCATATGCATATATTGTATTATTATATTAAATAAATTAATTACATATATTATAATTACGTAAATTAATTTATATTATATAATTTTCAAATAATTATTTAAAATATCATTTATAATATGTTTTGATTTGATAGATAATTTTATAGTTATGACTTATGAGTTTAACTATGTGGAAAAATGCTGGTAAGTCTTATTATTATATTTCAATATTATTTCTATATATAATTTCTATATTAATACTATTAAAATCTGTTGCGGATAATACATATGGACTTGATAAATATATATTTAAATGTGTTAATGTTAATATTTCATAATGTTTCGTTGATACCAAACAAAGTTACAGCCACTACCCACAATGGACAGTAGCATATAATACATATAAATTCTGTACATTATTAGTTATCCATTAAAATCATTGAAAATAATTCTCGATAAAGATTAGCTGTGGATTGAAACTATTGACGAAATGTTATCAAAATAATTTGCAAACGAAATATCTCCACTGTATATGCATCAATAATAGATCAATATGGCAATAATAACAGAGTCAGGCCATGCAGAGCTCGCATTATGTACAGTATTAATTTATTAAATTTGCATACAATTTAAATTTGGTGCAATTTTAATACTCCAGACTTTCGATTATTCTGAAGCAAGTTATAAATATTAAATTAAAATTATAGTCACAACATTTGAATTAATATTTTATTAAATTAACAGAATAAAGGCTGTTCAAATTTGAGTTAACTTTTTAAGGCCATTTGTGGTTTTTGTAATAATAATTGGATGTAATTTTTTTTTTTATAGATGTCAAGTAAGCGGTAAGTAAATAAAAAAATATTTTAAATTTGGTCAAAGTTATGCAGAAACAAGTTGGAACAAAATTGCTTATGAAATATGGAAAAACAAATTGTCCAATAAATAGCACCATTCGAAATTTTATGAATAACCATAAACAAACCAGTTTATTCAATAGTTTGCATACTGATAATAGATTACGTTCATACAATTGGAATCAATTGCAGCGAAAGAAGAAAATGATGATTCTAAATCATCTTTATAGTGATGAAGTTTATTTTGAAATTAGTCGATATGTAAACAGTCAAATTTGCCGTATCTGGAGTGAAGAAAATCGACGAGTAATGTTACAATAACCAATGGGCATCCACAAAAAGTAAGTGGTGTGGTTTTTGGTCTGGTATATATATATATACTTCTTCGAAAATGAGAATCGAAACAAATTTGTGCTCGTTATCTAACCATGATTAATAACTTTTTATGGGATGAATTGGAACATATTAATGTGAAGAATATGTGATTTCAACAGGACGGTGCAACATGTCATACAGTAACGGAAACAATTGATCTCGAATCAATTATGTATTTTATTAAAAAATTAAAAAGTTAACTCAAATTTAATGTTTATAAAAATTGTGTTCAATTCAATAGATGACTAAAGATTTCATTTCATTTCAATTTTACAACTAATACTACAATTTAAAATCCATATGCAATATATGGGTTCCATGATGTGCATTGAGCATATACTATATGTGCAGAATGGAAATTACCATTCGAAGGTGTGTTGGCTTGTTGTATTTGATATTTAATAATTATTTTTTTATCCAGAATTTCTAAAACCACAATCTATCTACGATATACCTACGATTATAATAATTGTATAATATTCAAAATGTATATCATAACACAAAACAAATAGTTATTGGGGTGTAACACCTTTAAATCGTGTAAACCTTTTCGAAATGAACAAAAAAGGAAGGAAAACTTTTTAAACAAAAAAAAAAATAAATATAATTTAATAAAAGTATCGCGTTATCATTTACAATTATTTTATAAATTGTATATATTTTGCTTTCATGCGAAATTTTGACCTACTAAATATTTTTCTTAATAAAATAGAGGAAGGAAAAAAAAAATATAGTTAACAAAAAAAAATTTTAAAGAGAAAACTTAAACAAAACAATAATAACAATAAATATAATAATAATAATAATAATAATAATAATAATAATAATAATAATAGTAATAAAAATAATAATATCAATAAATTTATTCCTTTAAGAAAAGTTCGTAGTGGAATAACAAGTTCTATATATTATTAAATAAAAAACAACATTACAAGCTTGAATTTTCTTTATACACAGCATGCCCGCTAATAACTGGCCCCGCGTACATCAATTCAATCCATTGTATGTTTTATGTAATCATTGTTTGACATGAAGTTGTTTGAAAGATGAAAGATTGGAGAAATTGAATAAATTTTCATATTCCGTTTACAAAAAATAAAAACCAAAATAAAATTGTAGTGAATTTAATATTCAAAATAAGGTAAGTCAATTTTCCGGAAAATTGCTCAATCTCTGACTTATAGAGAATTTACTTATACAATTAGTTTTACATGTACATACCTCTCAGAAAAATAAATTACGTTCTTATTTCAATGTTCTGATGGTTTGCGATTTTTTAGACAACGAAAATCTACTTAGTTTCTGGTACGCAAAATATTAACATAAACATATCTTGATTCTATTTTTGAGCTAAATTAAATTAAATATGGTTTAGATGTAATGTTTCGTTGGATGATTTTGTAATCTGTGACATTCACTTAAAATATAGGAATGTATCACAAGAAATAGTTACTCGTTTCTTGCATTATCATTCTTGAATTTTAGTTCATCGAGGTACATATAGTTGCACAGATAAATAAACGCGTGATAATGTTATATTTCAAAGTAAAATTTAATAGCAATATGTGTCGATATACCAGATGACATGTGACATTCGAATAAGGAATTACTTTTCCAAACAACTAAAAGAATGTTATGAATATAGAAATATATATAAGTAAAATTGCTTACTTATTGTTATAGTTGTCCAATCTATTTATTAAAATTGTTATTATAATTATAGCTTAACTATTATCGGTTTTTTTTTTGCATCAGTTATCCTAAAACAAATTGCACACGAGTAAAGACGGCGTAGACCATAAACGTGAGTTGTATTATATATAATAGTAAAGATAAAAAAAGGGAAAAGAAATAATAGTATACAAAAATAAGACTATAGTATATAGGATCACCATGTGTCCTCACTTCGACTAATTAACACTAAACGTACCGGGACCATTCAAATTGAATTTGAATTGTCAAAGCAAATTAGTTTGAAGTACAACTAACGGATACATAATGCTACATGGAAAATTATCTCAACCGATACAAGAATATTTTGTCCAGATATAAATTCTGATATTGGTAATTTATTTGACGGCTCGATTCCCGGATCTTAATAATTTATCGGATCACCCTAATACAGTCAGACATACATATATACAGAAAAAAAAACCGACATGAAATTATAAGGATATATAAAATGAAATATATATTATAAATAAACAATACTTAAATTTTTGAATAAATGTTTTATTTATAATAAATAAAAGCTAAAGTCCAAAATAAAAAGAAATTCTTCAATATATAAAGTTGTGTAATATTTACAGAAAGTATCATTTCTATATAATTGTCTACATATACTCGTACATATACAAAATATTTACAGCTACCACCAAAAAGATGTCCTGTGTTACGCAGCAAATTAAATACTTTGTTTATTAATTTTGAATCAAAACATGTTAGGACAAAACCCAGTGTAATATCTTGATTTAAAACAGGCCCAATGATTAAGGCAGAGTTTGATGTACAAGTTACGACTAAAATAACGTCTCGAACAAAAACGAAATAAATCCAGTATGATTACACGTTGTTCTGCTAAAACCCAATATAGACGAAGAGAAAGCGACAGAGCAAAGGTAGGAGCCAAGAAATATAAAACTGGGTCAATAGAAGATTTGCTGAGAGTTGTATTCACACATTAAACAACATTTAAACTTATTGGTAAAATTACATTAAAATTTATTTCCAAATTTAAGTATCACGTCATCCTAATAGTTTATGGTGTCTAATTGAACTGTGGAAGGTTAATGCTGTTGAAAGATAACGCCGAAAATTGAAAGTTATTAAAACTAACTAATTTTTATATGAATAACATATGCAAAATAATTCAAAGCAATTGTTTCAAAAATTTGTATAATTAAAAATACTAGCTAAACATTTTTTTGGTGGTAGCTGTTTGTATAGAAAATAGCCAACGGGACGCTTTATTTGATTTATCGTATGTCTATTCAAGAGCACCATATACAATATACAATAATAAATTTAATAAATAAATAAAATAAAAATCTACTATCATATAAGAGTATTTGTATAGAGATGCAATTTTTTTTTTCCTTAAAATATTAATATCATATTTTATAGTTAAATATGTAACTTTGTTAAATATATAAATAAATAAATAAATAAATAAATAAATAAATAACACTGAAAGTGTGTGGAAAAATAATATGGTAATAAATTATATTCTTACGAAATAAACAATGAAAATAATATACTAATATACATGTTATAATTTTAATTAAAGATTATCTGGAAAATTTAGTAAATTAAAATGAAACAGATTTACAACAACAACCAAAGCTAATATGTTCATGAAAATAAGATTATATTTTATTATAAGACTTGTACTGGATTAGTTTTGCAAATACCTTCGTAAAATACTTAATATATTGGCAATTGGCCACATATATAATGGAGTGAAATATTTAAATCAAAATGCGAAGGTGCGTGTATTAATTGAGCGATGATTACTTTAACGTGTGTATAATGAATATAATAAGAGTATCCTTGAAATGGAATTCGTTCATTAGTATAGTATAATGATGTGTTTTGATTGATAGGTACGTGATACAGAACGAAGTCAAGTTAAGAAGTTCAAAATAGAAGTGCGGGAAGAAACAAAATTTAATTATGATGATTAGTTTTTATGAATAAAATATATTTAATCTATACAGCGAATAAAAAATACATGTGAGACGTTTTATTCTATTGATATATTTCTTCTTTCCAACAATTTACAATGTTACTTTTTTATAAACAAAAACATATAGATCAAATACAAATCCTTTATAGTAGAAAATTTGTATTTCAGATTTTTTAAATAAATATACAGTGAATATATATATATATATAAATAACATACATATGAATATATAGTGATACATTTTATATACAATAGATATTATATAAACGAATAAACAGCCGCCTCATATAGCCATTCCTTAAATGTATATACAATATATTGAAAAGGAAAAGTTGAAAAATATACAATTTAAGAATACGAGCATAAAGATAAATTTAACGTTTTACTTTTTTCTTCATCTATTTTCATTGTTGATGACATGGCAAAAATTGGTATATTATATATATTATTATTATATAACAATATTACAACATTGTACTGATATATATATATATATAGAATTTTTTGAATGCCTCCCGTATATATTCTACACATCCGTATATTGGTATTTGTATGGATTTTCAAGAATTTCAAGAATATTTGCTTTAGATTTTCAACCAATTTTTGTAATGTTATATAAATATATATCTGTATTTATTTTGCATATATGTACACACTATCCCTAAAAGAGTGTATTCGTATGAAATTGTTTTATTTGCAAGTATTGTTAAAAAGGACATTTTTTTACCATGATTCTAGTGGTTTGTGTCGCTTTAATTGACTTTAATTCACTATTATTATTGTTATTATTATTATTATTATTATTATACTGATTGTTTTACTGAACGAGGTAAGGTATTTTCTGATTATTTTATTTCTAATCTTTACATACCAAAAAAATACGCATTGATAATTTGTATCAGAATTTTAGATATATAAATATTTCCAATATTTTATATAAAGAGCTGCTACGCCGTTGGTTACCTACTGTGATCGACAATAAAGTACCAAATAATACATTAGTATAATTACTGCTTTACACCAAATTATATTGCGTTCAGTGATGAACATTCTGTCAAGCAATAGACCTTGCTGAATTTTATTCGCAGTTGTTTTACCTTATTTAATAAATGTTAATTTCATATATTAATCTGCGGGTTTAGGTGTATTCTCAGATATTTCGAAAAATTCAACTTCCCACCAATTTTGTTGTAAAATTGGTTAACCTGTACTGTTGTTACACGATTTAGTCGAAAAATCAATTTATGATTTGGCATCAAATTATGCTACTAACAAAATTGACCTCAATCCTTTTTTTCAATAGCTTCCAAAACATAAATTTGACATTATCGGCAGAGCAAGCTGATTGTTCTATGTAATTTTACTATATTTTTTTGGATTTATTTACTTAGCGATCCAGATTTGTGTAGTTTCTTATTGTTTGGAGAAAATAGTACTCGTTCTTATTAGCACAGCATTAAATAACTATGTTATATATATATATAATGTACATCTTTTTAACAATCCTTTGATTATCCTTAGTATATAATTCTTATCGCAGCCTGGTGTTTTCTTAGTATTTAATTCATTTTCGATTGAATTTCACTAATTTCATTCGACCTAAACTTGGTGTCAGTTTTCCTTATCTTTCGATGTCAATTCGATAAATTTAATTATTTCAACGTTTTCCTCATCGCTTCTAGGCGACCATGCGAATGAACATGTATAGAAATAGTATTTGTATATATAAATATAGTGTCTCACATACATACACATAAATATTGCATTTTATTATATTGTTTATCTATACAAATTTTGAAAACACCGACGAAAAAAAAAGGTCAATGTTTATTTCTGTTCATGGTTTTCTTATACGTAATATTATACTTTGTTAAAGTTTAAACGAAAAGAAAATCAAATATTAATTTAAAATTTCTTTAACTGTACAAACTTAGCTTTTTCATTTATAATTGGTATATGACTTATCAATTTCTTAAAATATTATAAATGCTTGGGTCTGCATTTAGTTTTAGTAGCATAAATATACAATATATAGATATATACATAAGTTTACCGAACAAAAAAACGCGTATATATTTATAATTAATTTATTACCTTTCTTTTGTATTTTTGCATATTTAATTTTTGTTATAGTCGGTGGTGTATAAGTGTCTTATTTTTTGTATTATCCTTACAAACAAGGATTCGCAAAAAAGTATGAAGATGGAAGATTGAATGTTGGTGGGAAGAGAAAAAAATGAGTTCAGCAAATATTTTCCAATTAATTTACTTATAACAATATACGAATCTAGCATAATTCGTAATCCGAATAAACCAGTGATTTACAATGAATTCCGCTGATGCAGAAAAAAAAATATACATACACTCCCACTGAGAAAAAAATTGATGAGGTAAACGATGTGTTTTATGAAAAATTAATATCAACATATAAAGACCTGCGCTCGGCTACACCATATTAAGATTGTCTAATGGTGAAGGTCAAGGTGGGGCAGAAAAGAATACATCATCCAACTTTAGGTAGTCACGTAGTTTTCATGAAACAATGAATGAAAATGAACTGCAATGGATTGATTTCGATATGTCTTTAAAAACATGGTTATTAATTAATCGTAGAAAACTTCCAGCATAAGGATATTCATAAAATAACGTGGAGTCTCGCCAAATCGTAGAGGGAGAAGCAGAGCCGAGAAAAATAAAGAGACTAAAATGAGACACATTTTTTCTTCATTTTTGTATACTTAGTAATCGCATTTCCCATGATGTGCATTGCATTTGCAGTTTTAAAATATTTTGTAACTATGACAGCTCTAAATCCTCGGTTTTTAATTAATTTGTTAATCGTTATTTTGAAGCTCTTTTGATTTAATCATATGTTATGTGATTTGAATTCGTGATACATTTTAGTTAGTCAAATAATTTAAAAGTGAGCCTGAACTTCTGCGACGCATTCGAATTAAAAGATTTGCAAAAGTAAATTAAAAACGAATCAAAATGTTTGAAGGGATAAGATTATGTAATATATATGCAGCATGTGTATGGCGAAATGTATGTAGAAGTGATTATTATCATGTTTATTTAAAATTTATATAAAATAACATTGTTTTTAGTAAATATAGGAAGTTATACAAACACAAACATATAAATTATGTATGTATATAACAAATAACAACCTTTAAAATTATTTATTTACTTTTCTGCTACTTTTTAAATTTTTCCTTTTTTATTCTTTTTATTTTTTTTTTTTGTATAATCCTTCTTGAATATTTTTTCACTACCCACCATTTGTCCGGAAAATAATCGGAATACATTTCTGGCTGGTAATTGCTACCAAAGTTTCCTTCCGTATACGAGCCCAATACAATGCATTAAAATATGACAAAACACAAATTTTTCTAGTGGCCTGCCAGATTCAATGTTAAGTATTTCACTTCAGTTGAGGTAGATAATATTTCGAATAGATAAAATTAAGAGTATTTTTTGATAAATTAAATGTATAGCTTTTCTTCTTCTTAATCTTTTCCGGTTAGTTCTCGGTCAGAGGGTGTACTACGTACATATATACAAATTCATTAATTTATATAAATTTATTCACAGTAAAACTTTCTGTACGCTGTTGTTGTAACACGCGCTCTTCAAAAATCTTCTACTCGTCGTATATAATATATATACTATTATAAGAAGATCATTCATTATTTAAAAACTAATAAGAATCCTAGCCTTGTGGTTAGTAAATAAGTATATATGGATTTTTTGGTTATTGTTGCTATAATATTATATGCTATAAAAGTTCAGTTTTTTCAACATTATCTAAGTAAATATATATAAATATTATTTTCTGTGTGTATGTGGGTGTGAGTTTTTTTTCTTTCGCGTTAAGTTTTTCTTCAAAATAAAGCTTTCTTCTTTAAAAAGTTTTTCTCTCTTTTATAGTCTTATCTATATGTCACCTAATGTCATCTTTTACATGTATATACATAAATGTATACAGCCGCCACAAATGCAAATATTATGTGATGGATTATTTTGACCTAAAATGAGATTTTAATATGATATCATATATGTATTTAGAGTGCGTGGTGGTGGTGATTGTGTGCATATGTTATATAAAAAGTTAATACAATAGGTACATAAATGTTCTTATGTATACACAGACTACAAAGGGTGTATTACCGGTTCACATTAAGATGATTATCCTTTAAGACGCAAGATTACATGGTTCAATTTAAGTGGTTTAGAAAAATTTTTAAAGCATATATCCTTTTACAAATAAATTAATATCTTCCAAAATAATAGTATAAAAGTAATAAAAATATAGAATTATTACATTGTGCATATATTATAGTTTACACATTTGTTTTACAGAAATAATAAGGCGGGGAAAAATTATATTCTAAAACGGATTCTAGCATTTTAAATCGAGACTATATGAACATACATATAGTTAAGAATGGTACTTGAGGGTAAATGGCACAAAACCGGTAACAATCTATGCGTATACGTCCATATACAGTAAAATGTAACATTGATTATTGAATTGGAAATGTTAATGGATGAGATTAATCATTAAGGACATGCACTCTAACCAATGTGTGAATTAATTTTCCAAACGTATTGATTACCAGAGATATACGGCGTTAAGCTATCGGACGAAAAATATATATACGAGTATAGGTTTATTTATTCAAATTTTGACTTTTTTAAATTGGGATATAATTTTAAATCTATAAATTTATCGTAAAATTAACTTTTGAACTTATATTATTATCAGTTTCAGTATATATAATTTCACATATGCACAATTCAATACTTAATTCATTTAATTTATCGAATATATTATTCATATATGAAAATCATCATCATCATATAAACCACAACATCTAATGTAAATCAAATTTATTATATTTTTATACTCGCTTCATAAATTACTATATTATTGCAGTATATTCTTCTATATAAATCATATGATTATATAAATATAGTTATATTATTGAATGACTATTAAAAATTCTATTCTAACATCAATCATTTATGAAATAATATAACAAAAGAATAATAATAATAATAATAATAATAATAATAATAATAATAATAATAATAATAATAATAATAATAATAATAATAATAATAATAATAATAATAATAATAATAATAATAATAATAATAATAAATAATAAGAATAAACAATATTCATATTTTATATATACTGTGATTAAAAATGATCCGAAATCGTGTAATAAAACAGAACATTACATCGGATGCCAATTATTTTTTTCAATTTGGTACATAGACAGTTTACATTTCCTCTAAATTCGCCATGTCATTATTTAGTTTGCGTAATTTAAAAAAGTCAAAATCAGAATAATTATGGGTATATTTGACAAATACTTAATTAATAAGTACACCGGTATGAAACCACCGCTCATGGATTAATCGCTGTAACTGTCCCTATCTATATAATGATGGTGGTTTCAATTGAAAAATATTTTATGTGAACCTATATTTTCTTTATATCTTTATCATTAATTATAATGTTTTACGAGCTAAAAATAACCACATATGTTTTTCACTTGTTGAAAATGTCATCTTTTTTTGTCAGAAAAACGTGAATTGCAGAGCAGTTTATGTTGTTATTGTTACATTGACAGAAAACTGCTGCGCTGAAAGTCATCGAATGCTTATACGAAAGCTTCTTTATGAACATAATGTATCTGAAAGAAGTTACAGAGAATGGTTTCAATGATTTATAAAGCTGTGATTTTAATGTAAATGGCCAAGAACGTGTAGAACCAACCAAAAAATTCGTAAATACAGAAATACAAGCATTATTGGATGAAAACGATGCACACAATCGCAACAAAAACTGGCAGATATAATAAATTTAAGTCAACAAATCATTTCCAATCACGTAAACTGGTAAATAGACATAAGATACAAAAGGAAAGAAAATGGATTAAATAAATAAGATAATAACCCATGTATGAAAATTTGATAGAAATGCACCAAAGTGATCCAGGTCAAGTACATAGTAAAATCAACTCCAAAACGAAATATATCCATGTCAAAAAAAAAAAAGGAGTTACTGAGTGATAGGTTGATGTCTCTAGATGAAATTTTCAATTAATTAATATACATGTAATTGATACAGACGAGTAATATAGGATGTTAATAATTATAACAATATATTCTGATGATGATATTCCAATTATATATACCTGCTTCGATCATCACACGTTTGATCCATCACTAAACCTATTTTTTTAGCATTAATTGCCCAGGTTCTCTTAACTATATACAACGTACTGGGTTTACAAGTTACCACATTTCTAATTTAGACTAAATTTTATTGCGCATTTAACTTATTTAGTTTAAATCATGAAGACATTTTTGACAAAGAATAAAATATGGTCGCTATGAGATTTTTGACGGAGAATAAAATTTGGTCACCAAATACAAAGTTTTTATTAAAATTAATGTATTTTGTATTATGTTTGTTCACAAATTTAGGTTATTTTTGATCAGAATATAGAGTGTGGTTTTATATTTATAATATCGGAAAACTTTCGTTGGAATAGTATGAGATTTTATCACGCATGTTAATATATCATCATCGATTACTTTATCATTATTATTAATATTATTTATTATTATTACATGTAATATTTTACTTTTCTCATATATAAATATATTATTATATATATTACGCAGCGGAAACGGAATAGGTTCTAAAATAATATGTAAGATTAACCAATAAATTGCAAAGGTGTTTATTAGAATAATAAATATGTGGGGGATTGTGGATCGGATCTAATAAATATATATTTGTATACAGACAGACAGACAGACAAATATGTAACAAATGAAATACATATATTAAACATATACATTGTATATTTAGTTGTCAATCATACAGACTTTTCAACACACTATTGTATAGATAGGTATATATATATATATATGTAATATATAATGTATATATTTAAAATTTAATATATAAATTAAATATATATATAGTCAGAGATATAGAAATAGTTCAAACATGTAATATAATCATTATTTTATGTAAATGTATGATATATATTTATATATAATATTCGAACAGGAATTTACATATTATTCATAAATATATGTATGTAAAACATATCATATAATATTATAAATTAATAATATATTTAATATGTACATAGGTACATTACATTATATAAACACACTTTATATAATTATATTATATATATATGTGACATTTATTGTTTCAACTTCCTTCTGTTGAATAAATTTATGTATATTCATACAGCAATTATAATTTATATTGTGGATAGTGGTTTTTAAAGTACATATAATATTCCACACATACATAACAAACATATATATGGTATCTACAATATATATAATGCACGTAATTTACATATAAGTACCTCAAAATGACCTATAATAATATATGAATTTCTATATGCAATCTAGTTGATAATGGTCCCATATATTAATGAATTGTTACATATATATGGTGATAAATATAGATCATATTTATTTAATGCAATTATTTTGCAACTATAATATTAGAATGTATGTATATATATATATATGGTACATGTTATATACGTAACCGGTAACAGTACCAGCATCATTTGCTAATATTATCAGCATCATAGATATATATGAATATACTAATATGTAATACGTTATGTAATTTAATAATACATAATAACATATATATATATATATATAATATACTAATAATGATGTATATACGAATTTAAAATTATGTATATAGTTAGAAATTTGCATATTATGAAAGTTTATAATAATTAAACACGAAAAAAAACGTATAATACACTTATTCACACACAAGATTTATATATGACATAATTAATAAATTTGTACAATATTAAAACAGAACTATCCTAAAACATATATATATATCATATAGTTATTGTTATATCATATACCAATTTGTATATATATATGCGCATTATTATCAATGTAATGCGAGTTTTTGTTATAAATAACTACAAGTATATACGAAACATTTCATGCAATTTATGATTTATATATATATATATGTTTAACCCTAACCCTAGAGCCTAGACCCGTGTATACTATGGATACAAAAATAAGATATCGTATATAAATGTGCCCATATTTATTTTCAATACATAATATAGAACAGAGAATAATAACTTTTTATTTTGCATCCGATGGTTCTATTAAATTATTTATTAGTTACTCCGCAGATATAATTGGAAGTGTTATATATGCTTGAAATGAATAACCAAAAACACTCTTTTCTTAAATAAACCAGAAAAAATACGTCGATGGTAATGTCATTGGAGCGATTTGAACAAACCAACGGTCTAGGGTTATGTTACAAGACTAATACATACTCTATACACCTCATATATATATATATTTATATTCACATAATATAAATTAGCAAACTAAAAACAATATTACATTGTTTCATAAATTTTGTGACCATATGCGGTAATTAATGTAAGTACATTATACTAAAAATATATGCTATATTCATCCGTACCGTACTACAACAGTCATAGTATAGTTTTACGTACAGAAAAATTTATAAAAAATATCCTATTAAAACTTTTTGTATGTATATGTGGTTGCAAATAAATATGCAATGCAAGAGAAAACTATGGTATTTATTTTATTTTTCATATATGCAAATAAACAACATGACTTTAAAAAGCATATAAATTTCATTCATATAAATTACATTTAGTTGATATTTTTAAATATGTAAATTAAAATTTAATTTAGTAATAAATACTATATTATAATATTGTATATGATATATACTGTGTGTGTGTGTGTGACAACTTTTCATTTAATACATATATTAAAGGTATTGTATATTGTAAATAATTTAATTATTATATAGTTACATTAATATTTCCGTAATCCACATATAAAAAAGGTTTTTAAAGACACACCCGTCTGTCAGCAAAATATGATTCTTGTTGACCGTAAAAACACATAATAATGCTGAACCAAAAAGTTATAATATGGGTTTATATTGTTCCGAATTGTAATCAATTACAGTTTAATATAACCAAAAAAAAAAAAATTTAAATAAGTAATTGTGAAATGAACCATTTTGGGTGGACTAATCACTGATATAAAAATATTTAAATAAATGAAACATTTGTCATTCGAAATTGGCCATCAATTGATCAATTGTTATAATATAAATATATTGATAGAACTACCGCAGAGTAGTTTATCAACTTGTGTATGTAAAGTATGTTTACTAAATATCAAATAACATATTGTGATGATGTTGCACGAAAGAGAAAAATATTCATTTCATTAAATCACGGCATATCCACAACAATAAATGACTGTTTCGATCAAACAACATATATTAATGTTTGCACAAGGTATGGAAAAATTATCTAGACGACGATCAATTATGTTGAAAAATATGATGGAATGGTTTAAATCACCAGCTTCACAGTATTCTGTATATTCATATTTTTAAACAAAATGTATATACTGCAGCAGTTACAAACATAAATAAAATAAACATGTTGTTAAAAGTTTGTCATCCAATACAAACATTATAAATTATATATGACATCATATGATGTAAGTGAATATCTAATTTAGTATTCAAAATATAATTAAAATCATAGATTGTTATATAAGCTGTAGGTAGTCGTATTTTCTAAGTTTTTTTCCTGGAATTTGATATTTCAATTTATTTTCCTCAATTTATATCAGTATAAATATTTGGGCAGTAGTATTTTCTGCATTTCATATACCGATATATTTAATTACTTGGAAATCCGTATTTCAGAAGAATTTCTATGAATTTCTTTTAATGTGATTTATTTAAATATACTTTAATAGCAATATTTAAGACTATTTTCTGGAATTTTTGCAGGGAGAGCATAGTCTGAATTGCGGTCACCAAATGCACGAATTAACATTAGCATAAAATTACGCTACAAATTGCATTTTCTAATTTTCTTTTTTCTTTCAGTGAAAAATATATTTTTTTCTTAAGAAACCAAGGTTGTGATGTGCATTCAATTTGAAATTGAAATTGAAAAATTTTTGTTTGCCTAATCGTATCAATTAATTAATGTTAGTAATTGAATAGTTCCGTTAAATTATCAGTAAGCTATAGAAAAAGAGATTATAATTGAAAAATAAAAATGAATTTGCTAAAATAAATTTTACACGTGTTATTGTCAATATATTTGGATTGTTATTCTATAAGTCTATATATACATGTAACAACCTTAAACCAATATATTTTGCTGGAAGTATACCTATATTACACCTTTATATTTATATATAATTTATTAACATCGATTTTATCATCATCTAATATTCAAACAACGTTTTTCGATTCTACCTCTTTTTTATTATATTTTACACCTTTAATATTATTATATCATTAATATTTAGGTATTTTCTTATGCTACACGCTACACATATTGACATTGCACAATATAATATTGCTATTGTATAATTTATATATCAAATACGTGTTGATCAATGTATATTATGATTAAAAGGAATTACTTTTAATGGTCAATGATTTTTTTTTCGTTTTCATTTTCTCTGTTATATTTACTTTAACAAAATTATGTTTTAGAATTAATATAAAATTATGACTTTTGTTTCAAATTCCCAGTTTTATACTATATGCAAAAATTTTCATTCATCAAATTAAATTTTATATAAAGATAGAGTAGTGATAAGAGTGCGTATAAAATGAATAATTTATAAATAAATATATTATAAATTGAAAGTTTTACTTATTTATTTTATAGAAAAATATAAAATATACCGGATTTTAAGTAACTTTTTAAATATAATATTCACGTCATATTTTCTTATACCGTGTCTTATATATAGAGAATAATAATTATAATTTCAATATTTAAATAGGGTGCTTCAATTGTATTTGAATTTTCTAATAATAATATAATGTTTGGTTTCGAAACTGCGTTTCTGTGTTCATACAGTTAAAAATAAACTAAAACACCTTTTTAAAATACAAATGCTTTTTCGATCAAATCATAAATAAATCTGTTTTCATCAATTAGCAATAAATTCATTTAGTAAATAGTAAGGTTCAAAACAGTAACTTGTTGTGTATGAGGATTGATTGACCTGATATACTCCAAGCCACTTTGACATAATAGAATAGCTCATTTTTCACGGTAAAATGCATCTTATATAATAAACATTACAGTCACAAGTTTTAGGTGAGTATGTAACAATTTATCAATTTTTTTGCGCAAATATATTTCGATAAAAATGGTGTCGTTAATTCAATTATATTTAAATGGTGCATAGAGTTAGAGTGATATTAATATATTTTAGTTTACTTATTTTTAGATTAAAAAATTAATGTTAACATATCGAGATATAAACTCTCAATTTCCTGAATAAATGACATGGAATGATGTACCAACGCTATTGAAATGTTTATATTATGTTTTATATATTCAATTTACAATTTGTACTCACTTTGTCTACAATATACATATGTGTATAGTGAATGGTCATGCACCTTCTTCCTCAAACTGAATCACCCAGTCAGTACTCAGCAATTCAGCATAAATAATTTGTGCCTATAATAAATAATAATAAAAATAATATTAATAATAATAATATTGATAAATTTATAATATAAAATATAAATAACAAAATATATTGTAGTATTGATGTTTTTGCATAAAATAATATTTTGTACAATGAGAAAAAAAGAATTTTCTTTTCCGGATAAAAAATTCATATTTAAAATTAAAGTAATTGGAATTTACGATATTTTATTATATAGAGAATTATTATTTAATTTAATGTAATTATTTATTTATCTATAAACTCAAATATTGTAGATTATATAATTGAAAATATTTTACAAATTATTATGTATATTTTAATGCACGATTCAGTTTTTTGTATCAGTTTGATCCAATTTTTAAATTTGAAATATAATCTTAACTATTGACTATTGACTCTACACTCAATAGCTTATTTTTGATAAAATTTAAAATTTTATTACATCGTATGCGACAGCATTCGCTCAGAGTGTTAGACACTTAAAAATCAATATTCTACATACACAATCATAAATGGTCTAAAGACTTTTTATAAATAAATAATTACTTTTTGACTTTTATTGATTTATAGAACTGAAAATAATGTTGTGTATCATAGACAAAATTTATTACTTATATATATTTTAAACAAATTTCGTCGTTTCGTGGTAAATCTTAATCCACTTAATACAATATAGTTAAAATATTAGATTGCTTGTAATTGATGCAGAAATAAATTATGTTTACAATGTCAATAGGACGAATTAGAAATTATTCTGCTGTGAAATCAATCAAGAAGAATATCTAATATTTGTTTTTAACTCAATGCGAAAATCTTTTATTATTTTTTTCTCTTCGTTTATGGCTGGCTGTACGCATTAACAAAACGAAAAAAGAATATCGAATTCTTATATACAAATTTCTGGATACTTTTAAATTACGATATGAAATCATAATAAATATAGATAGAGATCCTTAAGTATATGTTTAATAAACATATCCTATATATATATATATATATATATTTATTCCGTATCTGCGGTTCATTAGAATTATATCATATAATATCTAATATAATAAATATTTACAATTTTTCTTTCCATACAAATCATATATCTTTTTTGTGAATATAATAAATATATCGAAAATCGACCATTTTATCATATTTTATCACATATACCACGGAACAATAATTCATCTAAAATATGATCATTTTTTATTGAATATATTGTATTATATAACTTTTTTTTATGCGTATATATTTTTGATATTCATTTTTTATATTATTACATCCTTTTTCAGCACTATTGTTATTACTTTTACAAAAAAAAATTCCATGTTTTCACATACTCTCATTTTTCCTTTATTATACCTACAATTCCGACAATTTTTTTTTTTTTAGATTATGATGTTATGTGATACCTATAAAAAGCAACCAATAAAGGTAAATAAATGTGTTCAACGATGGTGGAATAGAGTTAAAAAACGAAAAAAAAAAGAAAAAGGATAGCGGAATGAAAATGTGAAAATTTTACAATAACGAAATTTCATAACAGGAAAATTTAATGTCCGTATATAGAAATGTTTGGATGGTCAAATATATAATAAAATGACAATGTTATCGTTTTTTTTTTTCTAAATACAATATATAGTAAAATTTTGAAGCACATAATATGACCAAAACAATGCTTGTCATATACTAGAATATCACAAGCCTTTCCTTTCCACGGTTTATTCACTTTATTATATATATTTTTAACAACTTTTTCATTCTTGTTTTTCCCCGCGCACTATATTATGCTCTCGTTATTTTTATATATTATATTGGAAAAAAAATCGTTCAGATAAGAATAATAATAAAAAAAAAACAGAAGACATTGTAAAAAGTACAATAGCTTTTATAACAGAAAGAGAAATGGGAATTCTATGGGTTTTATTAAAAATATCAACGTTATTGCTGGTTTTGCTTATCATTATTTCGTTTTTCAAAATTTCACTATATGTAATATTAGAATATTAACTTAGTTTCCAGATGGTGATATATACAATAGGTACAAATGTGGAAGCCATTTGGTATTTACTATTTTTTTAATAAAATTCAGTCAGCAAACGTTATCAGATAGATGTGTGTATATATCAATTTCTTTTATTCTGTGAAATATAAACTGTGATGTTCCTTTTCCACTGTATGCTTTGATTTTAGAAATTTTTTTTTGCAGAATCTCATCGATTGCTTGAAGAATAATGTTATGGGGATCAGATAACATCACATACGGCATTTTAAAAAATTGATTTAAAAGATTTAATTACGGTGATTTTTTATGTAAATAACATAACAAATAACGCTCTGGGAAACAGAAAAAGTTCTACGACAATTTTAGCTCACGCACTAAAAGAGTTCCAAACTCTTACGAAAGTACCTGCTTCCAAACATTTGCATGGCTGGGGAAAGATTCAGGAAAATGTATAACGCATATAAATTGATGGATAATGCCAATGCGAACCGTTACAACATCACGCGTTGTTGTCTATATGCTTTCAAAAAAGTAAAAAATAAAGAATCTTCTGTAACGTATTGTAGACTATGGCGACGATATTGCACAAAATTGCCACAGAGATAGGAGAAAGTTGTTAATTTCTTACAATAAACTAAGTTAAGATTCTAATATATAATAGGTTATATACGAATTTCCATTCACATATACTCGTACAATGAATTAGATGCACACGGTCAATCAAAAATTATCGCAGGATTTATTTCTATTATTTATTTACACATATATGCACGTTCAACTCTGCGATTACTATATCGAAATAAGTCTTATGGTAAAGAAGAAGAATGTGGTATACCTTATAACTTTTACCCTGAACATATAGTTGAGAACACGTTGTGGAATAATATATATATATTAGATAGATAAAAATTCCCACAATACATGAACGGATCTATAAGGAAGACCAATTGGGTATACCTATTGAACTGGCTATACGAAGATAAGAAAATGAGACGATATTGATAAGAACTTCTGTATATTCAGGTGAAAATATTATGTATACCAAAGTAAAGGAAAATGTCACTAAAGAAAATTATACACAACATTTGCATAACATTTAGTTGATATATGCATCAAAATCTTTTTCTATATAGTCTTTTTGCAGTACGGTCTGTTTGCAATAGGCAACAAAATTAATTAACTGGAAATATAACTATTTCTTCTGCGCCTATTACAATATAGGAACTATTTTAGCTAAACAGAGAGCGGTTCACATAAATTGTAAATATTACAATATGATGATTATATTTGTTTTTGAAATCTCTAAATTTATTGGATAAATTCTAAAAAATCAAATAGATGAAAATATAAACAGTAATTTGAAGAATATTATACAGAGATTAATTTTGAAATAAATGAATGTGAATTAGTTATAAAAAGAAAAAATGCATATTTTATTTTTATTTCCGACGCCCCATAGTAAATAAATAAATATAACAACAACAAAAAAAAAATTAATTAATTTTATAATCCAGTAATTTTTCATTTACCCTATGTTTATGTAAAGAAAGAGTTTCATTTTCATAATAATTCGCACAGTCTGGTAATGATGGTGATAATGATGATGGTCTATATATATATATAGTTGTTATATGGATAATATGTTGATAATGGGATGGTGTGGTAATGCTTGTGAAATATATAAATAAGTACATAGACGAAAAAAGAAAAAAGAAGAGTAAAACACACACACAAAAGATCAGACAATAAATAACATTTATAATTTTTTTTTTTTGCATATGTTTTTTAAAAGATTTACGCAATGAATTATATTTTATACTATAAATTACATTCATACGATGATACAATGAAGAACAATTTTATATAAGAAAAACAATGTTTTTGACTTATATTATGGTAACATTTCATATATCTTGAAATAAAAACTATCGAAAAACAAAATCCCATATGTTATATTTTTTATAATATTTATAAATATAACAATAAATTTAAAATACAATTTTTATTTTAGAAACGTATAATATTGTAAATAAATAAAATAAAGATTGATGAAAAAAGTTGAAAACTTTCGAATTGATAAAATTCAATTATTTATATTACAATATGTGAATAAAATATATTTATGAATACATAATAATACACAATAGGGTATTGGTTCGTATATTGTCGGTCGGCCATCCCTCAACCAATTCGACCGTACTTTGTAATTTTTTAAAAACCATTTTAAACTATAAAAATAATTTTTTTTAGGCGCTGTTTTTTTAAGGTTGGATATAATTGTTATCAGAATTATCAAAATAATACAATTATTCGAGAATATTAACTGGTTTGTAAAAACATCAAATTTCAACCGATTTATACATCACAAAATGTTGAAAAAATCAAGTAAATAAGTGAAAAAATAGTGAATTGGTGTTGTGCCAAAACTTTGATTGTGTGATTAGGTTAAATAATTTTGCTATTTTCATATTAATTGTTTTTATAAAATTTTTATTTAACATTAAAAACTGTTATTTTTGTGTGAACGAAAAATCTTCTTCTGATTTCAATGTTCATTAACTATTTAATATATTTAATATCATTGAATAATTTGTAGCAGTTATTTAAATGGGTTTATGTCCGAATATATAACAGAGGTTACACATGTATTTATTTGTTCATGTTTATCTTAAATAAACTGTTTATATTATTTGGTAGTAGAATTATATGTAAATGTTTGAATACTGTAGATACCCTATATATATATCTATTGTATATGATAATGGATAGATACAAAATAAGATATAAATATAAAATTAAATTATAAAATTACATTTACATTTGTATTACCTTATACAATTAATAATAAATATACCATACCATATATTTTATTTAAACATATTATATATTACATGAATTTTATTAAATATATTATTACTCTGCTATTTAAGCTCTTTCTATATCTATAATTTAATTCATATATATATATTAAATATATTGTACATAGGAATAATATATGAATTTATATTATAAATATAAATATTATTCTATTTCGCTTTTTTTTTTTTTCTCTCGATATGGTTTTTATATCACTAACAATAAAGTTATTTTCCTCGCATTATCATATATATATTTTCATTCATATCATATATATAATGTGTAGGTATAATATTTTGCACATCTAACTTATAAATATATATGTAATATAGCTTAAATATATGTATGTACACCCTCTGACCGAGAAATAACCGAAGAAAAAATTTATTAATTTATTTTTACAAATATAATTATAATTTTTAGAAATATTTTCCCTCAGCTGTAATATGTAAATCAATTTAAAACAAGCATCATCGAAATATTTTCTCGCGGCCATCTTTGAATCGTGTATGTCACTCAAAAACTTGTCTTTTCGGATAAACAATTAACAGCAAAAGTTGTTTTTTTAACCATTGAAAGTGTTTAGCTGACATATCGCTACTAATTTAGACTGACCCACAAACACTAACCTGTTATAAATTTAATGCATTTATTTTTAGCTTACACTCTAAAGGCAATACCGTATGAAAACTTGATAGAGTGTTAGGGTCGGGTCACTATGCAAAAAACTAACAACATAGTCAATATAGGATGGTTTATATATTATTAAAATAAATAATTGCGTATATTTTTCGGACAGATGGTGCATAAATATATTATTTATATACTGGTAAAATATACATATCACATAACATATATAGATATATTAAAGTCTAAAAAAAAAGGCAAGAAAAAATATTATTCATACAGCATATTTCCGTTTATTATAAATAAAATTAAATAGTATATATTGTAATGTAATACTAGTAGTATACATATACTATATTATAAAACATATATATACAAGTATTATTATATATTTTTTCTCTTCTATTCATTTTCCTGAATATTATTTGAATTTCCTTTTTTTTATATGCACCAGAGATTATTTATATAACATTTTCTGTATAATACTATATAATAATATTCAATGCAGTGGTGGTGAAACATGAGAAAAAAAAAAATGTTTTCAATTGCATATTTATTAATGGCACAATCTAAAAAGAAAATAAATATTATCCATAAAAGTCGATTTTACCCGGAAAATTTAGTATAGATGAACATACAATTTTCTTTTTCCATAATTTACTTCTTTGTATAAATACTATATATATGTAAGGAAAATATAGTAATATTTCTCACGTTTCGTCACTATATGGAATATTATTTTCTGTTCGTTATATTAAGAATTGATCGAAAATTATTTCTTATACAATACATCTGTAGATATACGAAAATAGTATTTAACACAAATTCTATAAAATATTTATAAAATGTTGAACTGATTGTTTATATAAAAGTTCAATTTATTTAGTTATATTTGTATTTTTGTATAAGATGAATAATCTAAATTTGATAACTGCCATTGTAAAATTTAAGAATTTAAAAAAAAAACTAATCAAACAATAATTACCACCAACCACAATTAATTTATTTAAATCGTACAATCCGAATATGAATAAGTATTATATTAGACAGTGTTTTTGAAGCAAGACAATGTTATATAGATCACATGTTGTAGCAACATGTACAGGATAAATTAGAGGCAGTTAAATGGAAACTCTTAACCTTTCCGTCGGATTCACTGATTATAATTTGTTTCGATCGCTGGTACAAACAGTTGTTGAGAAGTATTGAAAATGATAAACATTGGAACGCATTTATGCATATAATGAAAATGGCCAGAATTTGGTTTGAAGTGAACTATATATAGCACGTATAACATAAGTGGTCCACTGGTGGTACGGTATATATAGCCGATGTCGTGATGCGACAATACAGTTTTATGGGATGTTTTATTGCAATGAAAAAGGATTGGAAAATATAATATATAAATATATAAGCTGGATAAGAAGATTAGTATGTATATATAGAAAATGATTTATTTTTATAAAAAAAAGTATAATTAATTTATCAGGACAATGACACGACCACACAAATTATTTTAGACGTTGTGAACATTTGCAGAGATTGTTAACAAATATATTTAATAATATGTTATCGTTGGGTGATTATATATAATATATTGAAAAATAAACCGTATATTTAGAAAAATTGTTATTTTCTTAATATTACACCGAGACAATATTATAAAATATATACTTCTTTTTAAATACATATATTTCGGATAAGTTATATTGAAATATTTCCAGACAAATTGTATTTGTGAAAGAAAAGAAATCATCCATATATAATTATAATAAGCATCTTATATAGATACTGGCATTTATAATACTCTTCAATGAATAAAATGCATATATACATTGGTGCGCAATGTGTATAGGACGGTTTAGACTTTGTTGTTAATATATAATTATATAATAATATTTTTTATGCTTACACACATCGTAAATTATATAGCAATTACACATTGTATTTCAGAGTGGTAATGAAAAATGCATTTTTTTTAATACACTTTATAAATTACATATTATTTAAATTGAAATACAAAAACATATTGGTATATGTAACACGATGTGTGTTTTATGAACCCGACATTATACAATATAGAAAAATGTTCTTTAATAAAAAGTTCAGGATTAATATATTTAAATGAGTGTATGTATATATAGCTATAGAATGTTTGTATATAGAATCGTAGAGCAAAATTGTATAGTAAAGGTCAACGGTTTTACTCTATGGTGTATGTATTATAGACAATTCATTGCGCCTACAGTTTTACTCTTTAGGCTGTATGGAGGGCGGTGTATGTAATATATACTCGCATATAATATATAATATATTACCATTTGTTATATAAACCTACACCTACACACTACACCTTTTTTTCGTATTTTTTTTTTAAATTAAAAACCTAAATTCATCTTATTTAACAACAAATAAAACATTTCCAAGAAAATTTATAGAGTTTCCTTTAAAATTAAATGTGATTCGTGCGCCATGCTTCTTCTTCTATATATACAATTTTCACTGTTCTGGTGTATATTTATATATATGTGTATCTAAAAAAGTATTAATATATATTTAAGAGTGGTGTGTATCTGTATATTTAATAAAACGCCATTATTATATAATTATATGTATATATAAGAAAAGATATATTTATTTATGTAATGCAAATATATATATATATATTATATCATCATATAAGATGTTGTGCTATACAATTAAGTTGAAAATAATATTTAACTTTCTATGATGATAATAATCAAACGAAATTCATCCCTTTTTGGTTATTATTAAAATTTATTACACTTTAATAATAACACCTTTTTCTTATACAGAATTTTATTCATATATATTGTATATAAATGTATATATATAATTTGATATATAATTTAGTGTATAATAGAATTCGTATAATAGATGATACCTACATCACCAAATATATAAAGTCTTACATACATAGGAAATTCAATTCAAGCACTACACTTTCTGGTGAAAAAAACATGCACCCAGATTAGATGGGAATGTAAAATAAATTTTAAAAGAAAAAAATCGGATTATATATACGAATATTATAGTTTTTATGATGTTCTTATAATAGAAAATGACATATACTTGAACTTGTTTGCGAGAAATTCATTCCGTATGAACATAAACAATTTTTGCAATTGCATGTAAAAGAATAGTGAATATTCAAAAATTCTAAGAACAATTATCTTATCTATGTGCGAGTATATCTGTTGTTCAAGAAATTGTAGAAAAGTGACTGTACGTAACCTTTTATTTTGCAGCTGCCTGTTATCTATAAAAAAATTTCATATTTCATTAAAATCCGATATGTTAATAAACGTGAAATTATAATCATCATAAATTTTCATTGCTTTGAAAATGTCTATATATTGTATATAGAGTTTTGTATCACAAATTTTGAGCATTTGAGTAATGCTTTGTTAGTGTTTCGTTCATTTGAAGAAAATGTGGCTAAGGATAATTATCGATTGTTGGTAGAAACTTATATGGTGAACACGTGCCAGCCCAAAAAAATTTGGTTATTTCAAAGTGAAAATTGAAATATGCAAAATTACAAGCTATTCTGGAAGAAGACTTGGCACTACAACAGATAACATCTCAGTGGAGATGTTCAAATAAGAGAATTGTGCTTAAATCGAGTGTGCTTTAATCGGTGGTAAAATTTCACTGTATATATAATATATTATACGAAATTTTCTTTTATTCTGTCTTCCATTTATGTTAATATATTGGTGATTTTGTTGTTGTTTTGATGCGAAGAATAATTCTTTTTAGAATATTTTTAATTAAACATTTACCTTTTTTTTTCAGACGATTATATAATTTTTTTATGGATTTTATAAATGTAAAAGTACTATATATCCTTTTTCATATATCTACAAATATTATACACACACATATAGATTTAGTTAAATTGTATATATATCTATATACTTATTATTACAATATCCATTATAATTTTCGTTATGCTAAACGATTTAAGTTTTATAAAGTGTATAGACAAAAAAAAAAAAAAATAGAAAGGAGATATTATTTAAATGTGAACATATAAAACCTTTAGTGAGAAAATTAAAATTCTGATAAAATATATAAAAATATATATACATTTTACACATTAAAAGCAAATTTATATAAATTTCGGTTTTCTTTCATATTTAATATTAATTCAAAAAATAAAATGAATTAATTGTATAATATATATATCTTTAAATGTAAATAAATGAGTGTATTTAACGGCTGAGTTACTCATAAAAATGACCACTTTTGTTAAATATAATATACTACATACATATATATAGCACATATATCCTATATATATATACGACAAACAAAGACACGTTAAATATATTCGAAGGATTATCATAAAAGAAAGCACAATACAAAAAATAAAAGAACTAACAACATAATAAGAGGAATTAAGGATGCTAAACAAGGAATATATATATATATATATCATTCATTCAACTAACAAATATATATATAATATACAATAGTATATAACCCCTAAATAATGATATTCTGGGGTTTGGTTGGATTTAATACATAACAACAACAATACTAAATTATGTATTACGCATATTATTTTGTATAATTTATATAAAGTTCGTATAAATATTTGTGTAAGTACATATATATATATAAATGTTAATGGGTATTATATTGTAGATATAAGTGAATATATACCATATATTTATATTTTTTTAAAAAAAAATACACACTTAGACCTTTGTTCGATGGTGTGATGTGTTGTTTTATATATATAAATATGTATACCTAAATTTCTATTTATATATACTCAGACTGGGGTGAAACGGATCAAAAATTAGACTATTTTAAGAATATTCTTCTAATTTTGGTTATCGCAAAATATGAGAAAATTAATATAATTAACTTTCCATTCAGATAGACTATTAAAAGTATAAAAAAACAAACAAATATTACCAATATGAAACGAAGAAAATTTACACAGTAATAATTCTGATCCATTTTACAGTGTACGTTTTTAAAACTAATTTTACTGATGTTTATTTAAATAGACAGCTGCGTTGAAAATTAAGTCAATGCATTAACAGAGTTTTCTAACTTTTATTTTAAAACAACTTTTTCATGATTTTCATAAAATAAAAAATTAATTTTTAATGACAATTTACATTTTGTTAAGTGATAACAACAAATATTACATAAATCATTCAAAAAACATATAAAAATTTACCATATTGTATTTCACGTCACGTTTTCCTATATATGTATCTAAGAATTAATAAAATTTCAGTAATTTCTCTGAGTAGACACTTCAACATCATATAAGATAACTTTCTGTTATAGGTTCTAACGAATTATACAAAATTAAAAATTAATTGATAATTTTTATGCGTTTTCTTGACATGAAGTTATTGCGGTATCGATCGTTGATATATAAAGAAATTACTGTATGATTTTTTTAGGTATACACAAAAGCTGTCAATGAAGACCATAATTTAATAGACCGGACTTTAACCGCGAGTTATATAACTTGAAATAGTCAACGAAACATATAGTAAATAAATGAATACAATTTTTCATTAATTGGACTGTCAAATAAATTCGAAAGTTGTAAATCGTATAATCAAAGTTTTTTATTAATTGAGTTATTTTATGTGAAATTTATCAAGAAAATGATAATATTAGGAATTTCTGCAATGAGTTAAATTAAACTGATCCTAAAATACACAATGTATATGATCTGCGTTTCACCCCAATCTTCGATATATTTACTTTATTATTTATACATGCGTATATATATATATATATTGTAGGTGGATGTACAGAATGAGCAATAGGGTCTATTAATATCAGTGTGGGAAAATAAAGTCTTATGATGGTATTGAAGATGACAAGAAAAAGTTTAAATTACATTAAAGAACTTTACAGCTTAAAAGGGAATTTTTTTATTATTTTTCGTTTTTAAAGCTTTTTTATATTGTTTTTGTTATTTATTTATTTATTTATTTATTTATTTTCATTTTTTATGTGTACGTGCACTAGTACGTGGGTTTTGTATATTATAGATTCTATTTATGGTTAATTTTGTTTCTCTCAGTTTTTGTTTTTATTGTCGGTTAAAATATATTTGTAAAACCATCACCACCACCACCACCACCACCACAACAATATAAATATATATTATTTAATTGTTTAAAAATAAATAAAATAAATAGAATGTTATTAAAAATAAATAATTTTATACATATTATTTTATAGGGAAATACGAATTTGTAAATTTCTGATGTGCGTTCTATTTTATTTATGCTTTAGGTTGTATACGATATATTATCTTGTGCGAGTAACAAATATAAGACTAGACATATACTATTGTTCTAATTCTAATAATAATATATGTATATAGAATACAAAATAAAAGAACGTAAAACATCAACATCCATTGAATTTATATAAAATATATGTATTTTTTATTGTTATACTACTATTTGTTATAAATATATAATTTCGTAGGTGGATACATAATAATAATAATATTATGTAAAGTTTTATGTATATTCTTATGTATATTCTTATAGGCATCAAACAAATTTATAACTATCAATAAAATACATAAAAAGTACCCGTAGGGTACTTACGTACGTAAGATAATACGTTTATAATTTAAAATAACCCAAATATTGTATAATTTATAGGGTGACCATATTAGTTTTATGCAAATGATCAGGCATATTAAATTGTTGCAACATATTGAAATACATAGTTGCCTTGGGGGTGCATTTTAATGTATCTAAAATTATATGGGTTTTTATTTTAGTTTTTGTTAAAGTGTATATATTCTATATTGTATAGCTAAATCCAGTTCTTGAAAATATATGCTGTTTTGTATTTCTAAAAAACGTTTCCAAAACAATTTCCATTTTATTATCTATTTCCCTGTAAAACATATATGTGTGTTTCTAATGAATAGTTAATAATAAGTTATACTGATGTTTATCATTTTCACTGTTGCAGTAATAATTTAATATATCAAAACAATCAATTGTTTTATTCGATAAATGAGCCATTTCATAACCAATTTCGGTTATGGTAAAATAATTTAAAATTGTAAAATCTCACAACAAACAATTATTTAATTGTATCAATAATGAAGAAAACAATTGTCTGTTATTATAAGAAGGTAAATCTTTCAAAGAACAAGCATGCCATTGAATATACATGGCAATACCTCACTTTATTTCTGTGTATCGTACCAGTGTAGCAGCCATCGCCGGACGGTTTAAATTACATTAATTTCATAATTATTAGCTATATCATTTTAATATAATATTTTAATATTTTGGAAATTTAAGTAGAGGATTAATTACTAACTTATTTCAACTTCTATAAATTAATTTTTTATATATGTACATTTAATATAAAAATATCCCAATGCACCTATACTGACTGATCTTGTTAATACGAATGATATACAATTTAGTGTGATTCGTTGATGTTAAAATGATATAATTTAACTCAAACCGCATTCAGCGCAAATGTAGAGACGCATATTTTTTTGTCATGTAGTCTCATATTTTAATTTTATTTATGCAATTCTCATATAAATTATTGTATTCTTTCGTATGGAAGCATCTCTAAAACAAAATCTTGGCGAGGCATCATTGCTTATGGTTCGATGGGACATTTAACGAATCTCTCTTAATCTCAATAAAATAAAAAAGATGTTTAGAAAAGCGTATATATATTTAATTATATTTTACCTATATATAAATTGAGTAAAAGGGCTTTATTATCGTAGGCATATATATAGTTTCGTAGGCGTATTTGTATATTTAGATTTAGATATTATATATGAAATATATTATTTATTTAAATGACGTTGAATTAAAACATTATACAATATTACATGATAAATATTCTATAAACTTTTACAATTATTATTTTACATGTAACATTTATTTTACTTAAATATACTTATCATTATATTTTACATATAATATACACATTATATAAGTATACCAAACAAATATATATATATATATAGGACAATTTAAAATTATTCTTTATTTGAAATTTAAACAAAGTTTAATAATAACTTTTAATCTTTTATATATATATATATTGTATATATGGATATAAATTAATGTAAACGAAATTTATTAATAGTTCATGAACATTTAATACTATACAATAATAATATGATAACAATCTAAAACTATAAGTTTTTACATAAAATATATCCATAGTTTCATGGAATATATTTATATAAAATATATGTGTTGTGTAGATTACATATACATATAATGTTTAATAAGTTGGGGTGGCCCAATTTTGTATATACATATATTTTGTATAACACTCAATTTTTTAAGAAAATTTTAACTTTAATTGGGTTACATTTCTTGTTTAATTTCTAGAACAATATATATGCTGGCAAAATTTATGAAAAAGTTTTGTATAATATCTTATATGCATATAAAATTCTTTAAAAAATTAAATAATTTTCGGTTCCCTAAATAAATCTGAAGGGACGCGTTTAGCTAATAGAACACTGTAATGGACCGAAAATCATAACTATATTTTGATTCTTTTTAGTAACATATTAAAAAAATCAATGTAATCGAAAAATGTTGTATCAAGAAAAACAATTTTAAAGTTTGAAGCTTGAAAGCAACGACCCATAAATAAAACAAAAATCGATTCTTTCCAATTTACAAATTTCTCTTGCACTTTAAGATGATTTTCATGTGTAACATTTCATATGTGATTATTGTACATAACATTACAAATATATATATAAAGTTTGTAAATTTATCAATACAATAATAAAAATCCTATATATATATATAAAGCAGCTATAAGAAGGTACCTTCCATTTCAATTACCCAGTACATTTTGATATAAAGAAAACAGGGTATGAGTTTCAAGAGGAATCTATTTCAATATATAATAGATATAATAAACAAAACAATAAATATATGTTAAATTTACATTTTAACAATTTGTGCATGTGTGAGGTATATAATTTTAAACTTTTAAGTATTATATACTCGAATATATATGTAAATAAATATATTGTACATATATATTTAAAATAGATAAAGTTAATGTTTGGTTATTTAAAATTTAAACAATAAAACTTTTCTTACATGACTGTCCCTGTCACAATATATAAATAACGTGTTTTTGTAACTTCAGAAAATATATAAATTTATTATCGCACTTGTATTATATACATTAAACTTATTTGATTTGAATTTTCGTGCTATTACAAATATCTGCAAAGATTATCATTATCAAGTTATGTACTCTATGTCAAACATTTACAGTCAACTATTGCTCTAAATTTGTTCACGATAATGGGAGTATTGCAAAATTTTAAAATTTTCTTCGAATTTAATTATTTGCAATCTAACATTGCTAAATTACATTAACTATTTAGATTAGATACATGTTTAAATTACTATTATATATCAAAATTAAAGAAAAATACGTTAATATATAAGTATAAGTTTAATGGGTATATTTTAAAAAAATGTATTTTAAAAAGTTTCATTATAAATTAGACAAAAAAACATTTTGCTCAATATAAAAATGTGGAAAAATATAATATGTATTTATTGAATAGAAAATTATACAGAAAAAAAGTCAGTTATTCTAACATTATAAGAAATCAGGTGTTTAAAAGATTGTGATGACCATACATCAGAACATCTTGCGCCAATAAAACTTCTCAACAATATATAGCGAAAAGGAAAAGGTGGTAAAATTCGCCATTCAAACATTTCAGACAACGAATACTAATACGAATACTTTACAAAGAAACCTTAAATTTTGCGACCAATAAGCCTCACACAAGTTTTATGCTAAAAATTCTATAGAAAGGCTTATCTTTAGAATCATTATATAATTTTGTGTTTGTTATTAGCCGATGAACTGTTTATTACGCATCTCAAAAAATATGGTTTATACACATAAGTCTATATATAGGTAGATGATTTTTCCACGGTCTTTCGAAAATAATCGCAGTTGGTGTAATAAAACGGAATTATCCATAAAATTTATGAAACAATATATCCCTTGGTTATATATTTACCATTAGACAGAAAGATTCCGGTTAGTTGTACATCATTTATAAACAAATAGGACTATAAATAAATATGTTTTACAATGGATAACGTCAGATAGTAATCTTAATTAGAAATCATATCATTTGGACAATAGGTGTCATTCGGATTTATATCCAAGATCTATACACAGATTTTACACTGCATAGTTTTATAAGGTTAATGGTATTTAACCAATCTATTGTCTAGGTTTCACACATCAATTTTCCAAAAACAAACGATTTACTGCTTGTATTTTAATAATTAATTTATTTATATAATATGATAATTGTAACATATTTATATTTCAATATAATGCAATAATAATAAAAGAATATTATTATAAAAATATATCCGGGTCAGATACTGTTGCGGGATACATACAACCACATATGTTTATCGCATAGATTTATACAATTATATACATATAATGTTCGTAAGTAATCAAATTCACTCCAAATGGGATTTTATATAATAAATAAATAAAAAACCTTTAATATAATTAAATTTATGTATTATTTTTTATGTTGATTTATATTTCTATAAATGTGTGTGTGTGTGTGTGTGTGTGCATTGTGCATGTACAATACGAATATTTATATATGAATAAATATAAAAAAAGAAAAAAAAAAATCAATTTTCATTTTGAATACGTGAAACATTTACAAAATAAACCAACAACTATAACCAAAGCACGGGAAAAAAATAAAATAAAAATATATATAACTACAATATTTTATATACGGAAAAAAAAAATAAATAAAATTGTAAGCGAAACACATAAATATTCGAAGCGGAAGATAAATCTACAATTATCACCTGGATAAAGTTATGGTAAAACTGCTGGTTTTATCAATGTGAGTGGAATAATATCACAGAGTTATATGTATATTGTGTATAACTGCGTTTGTTTAATGTAATCCATATCGTTATTTCATATATAAAATATAAATAATATATTCTATATATATATATACAGCTGTGATATATTCCTTACCTCGTACATAATACAATATAATATTGATATGTTAAATGAAACTGCACGAAAGTATAAATTGTATAGATATATATACAAAAAAAATAAAGTTATATTTAAAATATAACAAAATGAAATCAAAAAATCTGCCTGTAAAATTTATTTACATTATGTGAAAAAATATATTATTTTATTTTGTGGCATAATATGATAAAAAAAAAATAAAATAAAATAAATAAATAAAAAAAAAAAAGCTCAATTGAATAACAAAGCAAGAAAATAACCGTAAGAAATCTTTTTGTATAATATAAAAAATATATAAAGATGTGAGATTATGTATATATGTGCATAAATGCTATATGGTAAATGTGTCAGTATATATTATATATACACGTATATAAGGAATAAGGATACAATACATGTTCATATACACATATTTGACTTTTACAATCCATTTAAGCTTAAAAGATATATTTGATTTTCAATGTGTGGTTAGAAAATTGCTATGGGATTTTTTATTTGTATTTTATATATATAAATGTTATTTTATTCTATGTAATATTGTATTTTTGTTGCGTTTCCTAAATACTCCTACACAACAGTTTATACAATATTACAATATAATATTTAATAGAGAGTAAATAATTTTCTATTTTATTTTTAGAAACTTTTTTTATTTTTTTTTATAAAAGAATATATATTATTTTATTATAAAAATTGTATAAATTATATTGGGTATATCGTATATATTCACAAATTCAAACAAAACTATACGTACAATATTTTTATTATAATGTTCTATAGAATCTAAATACTAAATATATTAAAAAAAAACTTATTTAGTTTTAGTATATGTAGAAAGGAATATATAATAATGAGTCCTATAGTTTTATATAGTAACCAAAATTAAAGGAAGAGCATCTGTCCACAAGAGTATTTTTTCCCAAATATACTAAAAACGTATTTTCTGCATTGATTTGATGTAAAAATTAAATGATTCTTTTTCTAATAATAAGAAGTGCTATAAAAATGATGCTTGAAGAGAATTTTAATGTTGTCAACAGATTGTTTAAAAAAAAAAAAATCAGAATCTATAGATAAATAAAACAAATTTTAACCCATTTCCACCGATACTAATATCTGTGTCTGTTGAAAATTTCAATATATATATTGTATATACGAATCACTTTTGATCCAATTAAGAAAATATAAGAAAAATTCCATAATTTCGACATATTCTATGCTACATTGCAATAACAAAATACGACAACAACAGACTCAAACTATATATATACTTCAAATGATAACATGATACATAAACGATCGTCTTTGATTTATTTGAATCCTAGTTCTGACTATGAGTTCAATGGCCTAAATAATTTGGTACAGTATAATATGTTCATCATTTGCATTAATATTCAAAAAAATTGAAATCACGGAAAATATACATATAAAAAAAACGATTTTTCAATACAATAATGAAGAGCAACACTTCATATTACCTGTTGCAATATAATTAACAAACGATACACAAAACTTTTTGTGATGTAAAGAATTTATCAAATGTCTGCAAAAAAAAAAAAGTGAAACTTTTGGTTTAAATGCATTCCTACACAAATAACAATAATTATAAAACAAATACAGTAATATTTACAATTAACGCCAATACGATTTTTCCTTTATTGGACAGTAGAGAATAAAAGAGAGATCATTGCTATAAACGATAATAGAAACGCAATAGAACGTATAAGTATTTATAAATTATTGAATATTTTATATCTGTACATGATATTGTAATGACGAAACGAGAAATATAGTCTATACAATTTTGAACCATTAAATTGTCATTTAGTATGGAAACGTAAAATATGTTAAGCATTAAATTAAAATAATATAGGTGTGAAACAAAAAAATTAATGCAATAACAAAATTTGTGCTTTTAGTGAATTTTGTATAAATAATAACTACGCACAGGCTTCAAACATTATAATTTAACAACTTAAAATTTAAAATAAAAACCTGTAATTGATTAGTATAAATAGATGCAAAACATTGTGTATAGTGGTGTATACGTAATTTCGAAGGATCCTATATAGACATTTAACTTTTCCACCAACATATTATACATACAATAAAACGCCACTGTAATATATAAATAAACATGATTGAATTGAAATTCCAGAAAGGTATCAACTTTAATTTCCCTTCAATATAATCCACAAACTCATGTACACAATAAATATATTTATTTTAGTACATAATATAAAATATCTATCCGTCTATTTGTCTATGTATTGAAACTATATATTTGTATATATACGTGAGCGTTTTGATAAGGAAGGTAAAAATTTAAATAGAGTATTAATTTTTTGAATAGAAATCAATTTATTTTTCAACAAATAATCTTCTTTTAACTCAATATATGTAAGCAGCACCTTTTATAACGATATTCTAATATTTTTTTGCCATCGCAATAATACGATTTGTGTAAGCGATTCGAAATTATATAGATCTCATTCCAAGCCGATATTTTTTGGGAACGATGAAAGTGTGTCAAATTCGGATAATAAATAATATATAAAACAATTCTTTCATATTATGTGTAAATAGGATCAAACAAACGTCGGGAAATTGTCAAACCGTTCACGTAGTAAATATATAGTATATATAAATGTTGAATCGTTGTGTGGTGAAATCAAATCTATATGAGTTGTGTTTCAAGAAATAGAAATAGGAAATTTTTTATATAGATAAGAGGAATATAGAAAGTACGTTTTCAACATTTTCATTTTAAATATAATATGGTATGGTGTCTGTTTGTACTCGTATATATTTGTGTATTGTGGATTTGTATAATATTATATAAATATAATTGTAATATTTAATATTGAATATTTATACAAAAGCTTAAAATTTTTTTTTAAATCTAATAAGAATTTTATTTATCTTTATAAAGAATTTAATTTTTTTTAATTATTATTATTATTATTATTTGGAATTATTATAAACACACATACTATATTGAATACAAAGTAAATTAATAAAATTCATCATTTTTAATTAATAATTTGAAATGTTTATATTTATTTAATGAATATTAAAACCATGGTAAGGTGGAGACGAGTTGATGCGCAAGCTTTATTTAATAATCTTTTTCCTTTCAAAGAATTTAATATGTGTTTGATGCGTAATATTTATCAAATATAAAATAGTATATGGAAACTAGGTCCGTAAACAAATCTATAGTATTATATATAAAATTGATATTTACAAACACCAGGCATACAAATTAATCTTTATCCTATTTTTCGTTTCTTCAAAATATTTTCCATTGCATCAGTTACACACATTCTTCAGTAAATTTTGTGTTTTTAGCACAAAAAAAAACAGTTCTTGTTACGAAATGACTCAATTCATCGAGTTCCTTATAATCATGTATTGAAAGAACGTTTACCAATAAACAAATTTAATGTGTGTAGCATTATTTCACTAGAAATTACCTCACAAGAAAACAATTACTTTTGCAAGTGTATAGTTTTCATTTGATTAATTTGTAACATCAAAAAAGTATGTATGTTTGAATTACGAATAAAAACTAAGTTCTACACGTGGTGTGTCAAGAATATTTATGTCATTTCACAACTATATATTTATTTGTAATAATAAATTTTATAAAAACAGTGCCAACAATTTTTAACAGATATACGAGTAAATATATATATATATTACGAGTATATATATACTGTGAATATTGATTCTACTACTGTGTACTATTTGACAAAAAAATTCATATTATTGATTTAATTTCAAATATATTTTTTTAACGATTGGTGTATTGATATTATTTAGTTATTTATGCACATTTCAGATACATATACGTATATTATATAAATTGGAAGATTAATTGGCTTTTATTTTTTTGTTCCAATTGTACAATTAACTTATACACACAACTCGTTTGTATTCGTGTATACCTATATTATTTCGTTATTTGTTTTTGATTAAATTTATGTTATTTATAACCCCCCGCATATGCAACTGAAAAGGTATTAATTTTTCAATTTTTATTTATATCAACAGAATTACAATAGAAAAATATACAAATATAGGAGATAATTGTTTGAGCGTATGAGCTTTTATTATTTTATTTTAAATTATGTTTATGCCTATTTTTATTTATTTATTATTGAAATATTAGTGCATTTTTGAATTATTAATTCCTTTATATATATATATCGTCCCACGTTAAAGATCAAATTTTTATATTTCACATTTTAAAGTAATAAAACAGTATTTAATTAAATATTAAAGAGAAAAATATAGACAGGATTATTAAAGAAATATGAAAACAGAGAAAAAAAAAAAAAAAAGATTTAGGGACGAGAAATGCTAATATAAATTTTATTAAAATTTAGTTAAAATATATTAACAGATATAGCAGTTATCCATCCAGTGTATTATAAACATTTTTACCGAATATTTTGTAATATTTTTGACACTGGCTGTATTTTATATTCAATTAATTGCAGTTTACCATAGTTTTTTTTATGTTATAAATATCTTATAAAATAAAATATAGGTAAAATATCGCAAATATACTTTTCATAAACAATTAGAATCATTTATATATTGTAAAATAAAACTATATAAACGATAATTAAAATGTAATAAATAAAAGAGAACTCACCAATTCACATTTCGCCAAATTAGCCGCAATAGAGAAGCCGGTAACAGAAGAATGAATATTCTGCACATACAGTACAATTTACAATTTCATTTAACAAATAATAAAATTGAACCGCGAGACACATTTGCTATAGCTAAAAAGAGAGAAAAAAAAAGAAATAGATGAATTTTAATATTATTATTAAGAGGTAAATTTAAATAAATGTATCAAATCAAATTAAATATATTTATTTTATTACTTTTTTTTTTCAAAATAATTTGGTACAATTTATTATTGTACATAAATACAAAAACAGCAATAGCAACAAGAACAAGAACAACAACAACAATAAATGCTATATACAAAAATGTTTGTTACCGCGGCGTCACACAGAAATAATCACATTTTTTTTTGCGCATGCATATAGGAAAAAGTCAAAATTTAATTATGAAAATACTAAAAATCTATACCATCTTTTCCAATAAAATTAATTATTAAATAATTTGATAATTGTTGAGAAACAAATAAAATAAAAATAATAAAAACAATTACAATATTTAAAGATTTTAATGTATAAAATATAATTGAATGAATGGGAGCATCACTTACGCATCATTGACAAAGAAGGGAAAAAGAAAGTTAAAATTTATTGTAGGCATTTTTTAAACACACAATTACTGAACACTGTTATAATAGTATAGAAAATAAAATTTAAATAATATTAAAGATTAATATTCGGTTTATAAATTTAAAATAATAAATTATGTACTTTACATTAATTATTAAATATAAAATAATTAAATGATTAATATGCAATTTTCTTTTTCCTATATTTTCCATTTACTACGACGTGACTGACACAAGAAAAACAAAAACTAGCAATAAATAAAAATCGAAATTATAAATGTGACATAAAAAATTGATGTGACAGAAGAAAAAAAAACAATTGAACATATTTCGACCAAATAAGAAATTCATATTTATTTTTTATTATTATCGTAATTTTATTTATAATTTAACAAATTTTCAAATTTAAAAATTAGCTCTTTTTTGAAATATATTCCAACAGATGTTGTCACTTACTTATGATGATTTAATAATTTGATGTAATTTTATAGTAATGAAATTTGCTTACAAAATAAATTTATCGATTTGGATATTATTTAATATTATTTAAATTTTTGGCATTAGATAACTTTGATTTATTTAGGAAATGGAATAAAAATTTTGATTTGTTTACCTAAATTCAAGAGACGCCGCCGTAGGTATATCAATGATTTTCCGCTCAAATCGTATACATATAATATATCATAAAAACTCATATATAAACTTTCCATATATAATAGTAAGAGCAGTGACTGATCGTACAATGTTACATGGGCAGAAGCACAAATAATGTTAGATAGGTTCGCATTTCTCGTAATCTGTATACAGTTCCTCCGCACATGCAGATATCGATTGAAGCGATTTTTAATAAATTGTATTACGCGTAATTACAAACCGCGAGTACATGAATTAATTCTCTGATGAAGGTCATCCTTTTCTGTCAATTCAACCGATGTCACAATTTGATGGACTTTCGATCCCATCAACCTTCATTTAATTGTTACATGTCTTCTATAGTCTAGTCTAGCTAGTTTATCTGTTCATTCGAAGGAATTCTATAACGAGATTCGTTTTTGTAACAATATTTATAAAATAAAATGTATGAAAAAAATTGTTAATAAATATGGAAAAAAATAGAGAATAGAACAAAATGTGAACCATATATTAGAATCATTTCAATAAATTAAAATATGGAACAAATGTGCCTATATAAAATAAAATATATATATATAAATAAAAGGAAAACTTAATCCCATTTGTTCACATTTAATATTTCAAAAAATAAACTTTTTCGTTCGTTCTTTTAATAAATAATAAAAAGTATATATATTTTTAGTATAATTTCATAAACTGTACAAACATATTATTTTCGGTAAAAATAATAAATCCGGAATGGAATAAAAAAAATCAAGAAATTCATTGTGCATGAAAGTATACCATAGTTTCTATTTTGTTAATAATATAAATATCCAAATATTTACAGTAAAAACATACATTTAATTGTTTTTCATAAATATTATCTATATACATTTAACTTAACAATTTTGAATTTATATTTGTTTTATGCATAAAAGAAATTCTATATAGCAAATTGAACACAAATCTAACAAATATATAGATATATTTGTCGGCTGAATTTCTGTCACAAGGGACCCTATACACTTTTATAACTCTCCGATTTTAATGAAACTTGGCACATGTGTGTAGAGAAATGAATTTCAATTTAAAATTTTGGTAAAATTCAAATACACAAATTTCAAAGGACATAATATCCCATTAAATTTTTACTTACATCATTTTTTACTACGTCCGATAGTCACGAAGACATTCGTCCAAAATCAAATATGTCAGCGATTATTTCATCCCTTAAACCTGCGCCATTGTCGATAAAAAAATAATACTTGTCCATGCTTTTTCATTGCTCTACACACATGTGTCAGGTTTCATTTGAAATTGGAAAGTTATAAATGGTATAGGATCCCGCGTCAGTTTAAATATATATGTATATAACTATATGATTTGTCAGTATTTATACTAATCAGGCTTGGTCAGAAAGTAATTTCGATTTTTTAGTGTGAAAAAGAATAACGTATTTATCAATTCCGCATTTCATATATTAGAATTTCTAGTCTTTAATATTTTTCTTCGTTTCAAACACGTTTGACACAACAATTTTAAATTTGAATTTCTAATTTGCGTATATCTATACCGTTGCACAACTCTTCCAAACACTTATATAACTTTGAAACTGTTAATCCTAGCTAAATAAACGATTTTACATAATTGAAACGTAGAAGTTTTACTTTTTTGACAAAAATATATAAAATATTAGGTGGAAAATATTTTTGAAAAAAAGATGATTAGTATTGTTCAATAAATCGAAATTGAAGCAAGTTATAAAAATAAATTAATAAGTTTAATTCTCTTTTTATAAAATCTGTATAAACATAATTTTTTTGTATATAATTACCTTTTACTTTCGAAGTTATATGTACTTTAAAGATATGACTAGGGAAAAAAAATTCTTAAAATTTCATTCTATTAGTATTTTCGACTTATAATTATGTCACCCATCACCCCGTTGAATGAATGCATACTACTATCGTGGACGCACCCACACGTAGCTCGCAATTATAGTGTTTGCAATGAATTATTATAGACTTTCATTAGCATTTCCAATAGTGAAAAATTCGTAACAGAAAAATTCGTTGTACCCAAACTCCTCTTCTATAGATACATAAATATAATATATAATATTATTTAAATTTTGTTTTTATAAACAATTTACTTCTATAAAAATTTTATAAATATACAATATATATTATTTTTCGTTTTACATATATAGAAGAATCCAGGTATTTTTCCACTTAACAAAAAATATATTTCAATAAATTTTTATAATACCTATATAAAAGACAAAATAAAAATCCAATTTATATGAAAAATATTGTCACTTGAGTTGCAAAATAAAAATAATACAAAAATAATAATAATAATAATAATAATAATAATAATAATAATAATAAAGCTATATAAAATACGCAACACACATACAAATTTTTTTTTTTCCATACCATTTCTTTTCGTTTTATAACCAATTTTTCCGCATCAAAATGTAAATAGGCTAAACAAAAATAATATTCTATATATATATATACTAACTATATATAGTATATATACTATAAATAAATATATGGTATATACAACAACATATTATATAAGATAATATATATGATAAATATAGAGAAATAAGTACATAAACAATATATAACATACGAAAAACACATATAGGCGCACAACATATACTTTATACAGGTTGTACTAAAAATTATAATTTAACAACTGATATCATACAAAATCATTGTTACTTTAGGTATGGAGCTTATGGTAATCATTCGTTACAGGCAAGTTGGTAAATTACTCTGCACGTAATGGTGTATAACAATTCATCAATATAAATTGGACTTCAATTATCGAAAGATAGATGTTTCTTTAATTTCAATATTTTTCGTTCGATTGACAGAGGCTGTTCTGGTATTTCGTAAGAAAAAAATAAATATATCATTGTAGTAATTTTCTACTAAATATTCAAAATACAATTTAGTACATTTTAATGCACCCTCTTCATACGGTATATATATATATAATATTTAGAAAGAAAACAAGATATAAATTCAAATTTGTATACTATTCACATATTATACAGTACAAACTATATATATATATATCAATGAAGAAAATTATATATGATATTTATAGGGTAGGAATCATTCTGCATATATTTGTACTACACAATTTTTTAACTATAATATGCATATGTTTATACGTGTGTAAATAGTACGTAGTTGCTTCCTTTTTTTTTTTTTTATTTTCAAAATTATGCAAAATGTTTTATAACATTATCTATCATCTTTTTTTTTTTTTGTACTCTGCATGCACATTAGTAAATATCATAAAGTTTTTCTAATATATGTGATATGTGAAATGTGAAAATTTGTCTAAATATATAATATTTTTATGAGACATAACATATTTGTAAATATAGTATTTTGAAAGTTACAAATATAACATTAAATTTCAATCATGTCAGTTTAGTATAAAAATTGGTTTGATTTTTCTTTTTGTACCAACTAATAAGATTTATAACAATATAATATATTAATATTAATATTAATGAAATGTATATATTTTTTATTCATAATATATATAATAATATAAAAGCACACACCGAATTAAATTTTGCGGAAAATTGACATTTATGAATCAACATCTTTTTTAATTGCGGACCATAGTTTTAACGGATTTCTATTTTTACTTACAATCATTGCAAATTATAATTAATTTCCAATCTTCCATAGTGGCGATTTTTAAAATCGATTCACGCATTCAAAAGATATAACTGATTTTCCAATCGATGGCAGAGAAAATTTAAAGAAATTTGTGGTACTGTATAAAGTTAACACATCTAAATGGTACAAAAAATGTATACAATACCATTAATTCATACAAAATTTCAATGACGCCAAATGGAAAATCGGTCACATCTTTTGAATGTGTAAATCAATTTTAAAAATCTCTTCTATTATCGATTGAAAATTGATTATAATTTGTAATTCTGTACACAAAAATGAAAATCCGTTAAAACTATGGCCAGCGTAATTCAGAAAGATTTATAATTCTCAAAAGTCGATTTTCAGGAAAATTTAGTAAATGGACTTTCCAATGTTTTTTCATAAAGAAAGTCTACTTTCTACATAATGCATATATAATTTTTCATCTCAGCAACCAGACAAGATGGAAACATAAAACCGCATACATTTACTGAAAGGTTAGCCGTCTGGTTCATATTCTTTTTGATTTTGTTAGTATAGAAGTGTAAATTATTCACAAGCCATTTGTGACAATATTTTATTGAAAAATGATCATTTATAGTATAAATGTAAATTGTATGAGCTAAATATATGATTACAATAGCACAATAAAATTTATTTTCACAGTAATATTATTGATATACTGTGGTGGCGAAAATCATTTTAATGTTTTGCTATTGTGACATTACATTTATTGATACAAATTCAATATTTCCTGATAAAATGTCAATTTGCTACAATATTCTGTAGACTTTAGTTTTACTGTGTGCTATAGTAATCGTATATTGTTCACAATTCAATATTCATAATTGCATATTGTATACGCAATAAATGATCGTTGTCTCAAAATATTGTCGCAGTGGTATGAATATTTACACTTTGGTTACATGGAAAATTTTTCAGTGTATATGTAAACAGCTATTTGTTTGTCTCTAAAGTTATTATGCATAACTACTGAAAACACAATTGGATTTTAAAAAATGACCATGACATATGTATTATTTCATACACAGCAAAATAAAAAACCATTATTTAGCAAGTGAAAATTTTTTAATTATTTTAAAATCGATCCTGACATAATAAAATCAGTGCAAATATTACCAGAGAACTTGTCACGGATAAAATTTGTTTTAAATAACATACGTATATATTGATTTATCGTCAGATAATCGTCAAAGATTCGCACACTATATAATAATTATAAGAATATGAAGAAATATACACATATGAAAAACAGAAATTATATTGTAGTTTCAAATATTTTTATATTTAGCTAAAAAATGGTATGGTATTTATTACGAAATAAATAAGACACAATTTTATTAATACATTAATCTTCAGTCCACGTATATAGTACCTATAGCTATACTATACATAACTATATATTTGGCATATGTAACACATGCACATGCCTGTTAAATTTTAATAAGAATATTTTATATTTACTTGGATACAATAAATACTACGTGAAGATTTTTTTTTTTTCGAGAAAAAGAATTTTTTGCTCGTATGTGCTTCAATTTACCTTATTTTAATTACACAAATTTAAAGGAAAAACTTTATAAGTATTTATATATAAAAATAACATTCTTGTGTACACATTTATGTAATATACTCTTATATTAAAATGAAAATATTACATAATTTAGAATAATAATGATGTAGTTTATTTTTAATATATAATATATGTATGTAAATATATAAAAAAAAAGGATGCTTTATGCATGTGGTATGTATATACATATAGATATAGATAGACTATAGTATGGCAGCTACACAGTATTATACAGTATAGATAGACTATTATAATTAAGTATAAGTTATTCTTAATACTATTTTTTTTATAACATACATACAAAAACATAATGATACACATGTAACTATTATACAATATATAATACAATATATATATATATATATGTTATGTATAAATGAATGGATATATAGTAAAAAATTTTGGAGCAATCCCCTAAGAATATATTATCCATACGGTACTTAGCCTAATAATGTAATATATCAATATATATATATATATATATCTTATAGTTCTAAACTGTATATTATTATGCATATAAATATATTATATATATAACATGAAAATAAATTATACTTAACCATATATAGAGAAAGGATCCATAGATACTAAGTTCAAACATATATATTGTACACATGTACATATAACACATATATAGTAACTTTATATACAGTAACATTTTTATATAGTTAATCAGACTATGGTAAATGTTATTAAGAGATAAACCTTATATTATATATTCATAATAGCTTGCGCTTAAACATTCATAATTAGTATATAAACTAAATAAATAAGGTGACATACTGGAAAATTTATAATGTGATTTATTTGTCAAAATCACAAAAATTAATTTATCCGAAGTTGATGTGTTCCCATTTAATAATTTACCCAAAATGCTCATACAAATCAGGTTGATGGCATTAATTAATTCATTAAATTACAATTTGATGATAATATTTACATATTTACATATCTAAGGATATTATTTAGATTATTGGACTAATATTAATTTATTTATGAGTAGTGATAATGTTCACGTTTTAAAATCTAAAAATTGGATATTCTTATGGGTCCGGTGGAATTCCTATGTACGTAGCGGTTGTGCTGAATGTATTAATGTCCTGTTTTCGGTATATGTTAAATAATGTATTAATGTCCTTTTATCGGCATGTGTAAAATTATTTATACATTATTCTTCTTTACAAGAAGGGTGATAAAAATAATGTTTCCTATTATCGACCGGTGGCAAGGTTATCTGCTATTGCAAATATTTTTGAAAGCATTATTAATGTTAAATCCATTACGTGGTAGCAACTTCTGCAATGGATTTTACTTAGTGATCCATAAAACATCTTATATATGAATACATTTGTACGTTCCTTTACTGTCACACTATTATTATATGCGTGTGATGTTGTCAAATTGAATTCAATACAAAAAAGATGCCTTCATTTTGCATTCCTTGGGCTGATCCATTATCGGTTCTTATAGATATAAATATTTGATCGCACTCTTAAGTATTCCTACACTATTAAAATACAGAGAGAATACACATATACGTTTAGTAATTATTCGTATAATTTGTTAAAATATATAAAATAGACTTCTTAATGTTATTGGAAAAATAGTATAAATCTGTATTTCGTTTTAGGAAATTATCTTTGGAATAATCCTTTCCAAATTTTATTACACATAATAATACGTAAAATTTTACCTTTAAAACAATATTTTACAATATGAACATATTTAGTTCTTATATAATATTGAGGAAATACATATTGATTATATATTTTTTTAATACATTTATCCATGACATACACAAACAGCTACAATAATTACATATTTTTGGGGTGGCATCAAAAGAGGAAACATTTTATTTTAATGGTATTCATAGCTTGCAAAAATATGGAGAAAAGGTTATACTTAATAATGTTAATTACATTCTATCAAAAATTATTTCCAGTATTGTCAAAATATGTGTGTTGTTTTTTTTAATGAAAAAGAAACAATCCTTTCATACCGGTATACCTATTATTATATATTAGTTTTTATTATATATAGAAGTTTTTCTGTATATTTTAGGATTTTATACTTGTATATATATATATATAGAAGAAGTGTATATATTGTAAGTATACTCGTATAATAAAAAAAAAACTGCTCTTTGGAAAACAAATTTATGCTCAAGATATATTATATGTTTTATACATATACGAGTCTTCTACATATGTGATTTTTTTTGCTTCCAAACTCGCCTTGTCGCACATATGTATGTAATGTTCATTTATATATAAATATTTTCGTATATTACAATATATATATTTTAAAAAACACATAGTAAAGGTTATTATTTATGTTTTATATATATATTATATCATGTTACACACACAGCGTATCCAACATCCAAGTTCAAACATATAGATACATAAAAATATACGTAAATATATACTGCACATTTATATTGTACATACATAAAAGATATAACTTTTAAATTTTTTGATATTTCTTAGCTTTAACTTTATTTACAAATATATATATATATATATTGTATATATTTACATTGAGGGAAAAAAATCATATTTATTTGTTAAAACTTTATATTTCTTTGAATTTAAATATATAGAAGAAAGTTTATTTTTATAGTATTACATATATAACTTCTCCATATATATGTAAAATTATAACATATATATATAATACAATAAATACGTATAAGTATATGGTAATGGTTGATTGGTCATACAAGGACATATGCAATTTATGTTTCGCAATCTATAACATTACAAATATATATAATTGTGAATATTTTTATTTTTACAAAATAAATTATGCCATAGGGCATAATGAATATAGAATACGTATATTATTATATATACTATATTCATTTTATATATAGATCATATATGTATAATGTTTGTAAAATCTCCATATGTACATATATGAAAATATTGTACATCAAATTATAATTCATATTGTAATTTATTATGACACATATTTTTTTAAGCCTTTATACATTTCGTAAATATAGTAGAAAATTAATGGAATTGCTACATAAACATATAATTGAATATTAACTATAGTTTTTAATCCTTGTGTCCTATTTTATTAACAGTTTTCCAGGTATATTTAATATTACTACAACTGTAACAATGTGCGGGTTCGTTTACGTTGTGAAAGCTAATTAAAAAAAAACTTTCATCGAAAAGTATCGCTCACAAATTGAATTGGTATGCGCATTTGTACTGTGTAAAGAAGTTGACATATAAGGGTTAATAAAAATTCATCATGATCATCCTCATCATTAAAGTCATGTTAATGCATCTGAAGTATATATAATTATATATGGCATTTACTAAATATTCATAACAGTTTAGTTGGTAATTTACTCCATATATTGGGTAAATAAAATAATTTAATATTCACTTGTTTCAATGTGAATGATAATTTAAATTCAGATAGTTATCATTCACGTAACCCATAAAACAACTTACTTATGTATTTAGTAAACGTGTAACATTGCCATTCATTTTTTGATTCGTCGTTTTTATACAATGCCAATAAACATTGTAAGGGCATTACTAACAAATTGATTTAAAATTCAAATGTGCATCGCTGTGAAACATTTAACAAACACTCAATTTGCAAGCTACTGAATCATCAGCAGTGCCATTCGGTCTGGAATTATTCGATTCGATAATGTAATGAATTATTTTGTATTTTGATATTAATATTGATGATGATTATCTAATGAAATTTTTACCAATCTTTCTGATGTACATTTTAACGATCGTGAATTGTAATATACTCGCATGCAGAGTAATTAATCAACTATTAAATATTTGGTATAGATGTTATAAGCTCCCACTTGGAGTAAAATTTAATACATAACCATTGCATATACGATACCTCGAGCAGTAACAGATTTAATTATGTGTTCAAAAATCAACATATTGTTTACCGCCTGTATAGAGTACTGAAATATTATTAATATTTTATTATAATATTTTTATGGAATCATTATTATTATCGTTGCACGTGTACATTCGTCACAGTCAGTGTATTCATTCATTTCGTACTATACCTTTTTATACAGCGATAATATTATTTTTTATTATATAATTTGTTTATTTATATAGTATACGAAGGTGTGTTTATATTACATAAATTACTGCAGTAAAAGCATAGGACAGGTGGTATAGATATTTGATTGGTTTGATTTAATTATATACACATTACTATCTTAATTCAATGTATTTTCAGCTTATATACATATTATAAATTCAATATAAAAACAATCATACAAATTGTTTTTTTTGTTATGATATGGCATAATTATAATTATTAAATATTATATTGTATTATTGCAGATTGATAAACAGGAAAATTTTTCGCATGTATTCTTCTTTATGTATTGTATAAATGTATATAATTTCTCAAGACTTAAAACACTTTTGTGAACACCACAGCCGTTTGTAATATTTGGTACACCATCCAGCCAGGCACACATTTAATTCCATTTGGATTTACTCATTTGTGAAAGGATTTTTATTCATTTGTGTATATAGGTGTGGGTGTGTAGATATAAATTTCAGTAAATTGAAGTAAATTCCATTACACGAAACACTTTTGTTATTTCTTTCAATAATTATACATTTATATGGAATTGGGTGGTTGCAGGGATGGTCAGATTATATTCATAAAAATAAATTGGCAAGTAAAGAAAAATTGGCGATAGTGTATAAATTTATAACTTGCCCGACCAGGAATTATGGTGTTCGCAGAAATGTTAAAGTCTATCATCTTATCACATATATTAAAAATTACGTATAAAAATACTATATAAATATTTGTTAAATCATAAAAAAAACGAGTATATATACTCGTAACTCATTCCGCATTGCATATAGATAACATTGAAATCAATATATATTACACATAACACTTACTTATATCTATTTATGTATATTGAATATGTATATAATAAACACTTTATATAATATATATGTCGCTATGTTATCTGTATATAGTAGATGCATAAATAAGATAGATACACAAACTGCTTATAAATATTACATATATATATATATAGTATAAAGTATAAAGATATGTTTCCCAAATCGATTGATATTGACTAAAAGAAAATTTCTGAAATTGAATTTATTACATCAATTTATATAATATGAAACTAGAAATTTTTTTGATACCATACCATTTCTTCCCTGACAGTGATAGAGATGAAAAAATTGAACATTTATTATGTATTGTATAAAAAAAAAATAATATCAATATATGTATATTTGTATGTGTTTATGAAGGCATAAAACAATATACGTGTAAATACATTAAATTATGTATAAGATGGAAAAAAATTCGAAATAAAAATTGAAGTAAAACTGTATTATATTGATAGAAGAAAGAACATCATCTTTTAAAATATATAAATATATAGAATAAAATTATTGTAAAAATTGAATTATTTTTAAATTTTTATTTTGTTCACATTCTTCATGCGTATATACAAGAATTATAGTCTCAGCATCACATGATGTTGTCACAGATTCAAATCGATTTAATGGAGGCAAACAAAAAAAGTTAAATAATTTATAAAATTCAAAATAATGATTTTTATATACTATTTTATTTGAAATATAATATAAATATAATTTTATTCACAGTCGTGGAATTTTAAACATATTATAAATACAGAATTTATACCCAATCACTTTAGTCTTCTCTTATCCATCGTCTTCAGGTCATAATTATACTCGTAAAATACAGCAATACATAATTTCAGATTGAACACTTCCGGAGATATGACATGTATATTGAAAATATTTTGAACTGAGGCTGAAGTTAGTGTAACATATCCCTGCTACACTTTAGGACTTATCCATAAATATGGTACTTATATGTTTAAAATTTAATGAAAATAGGATAAATGGATCTTTCTTTGTACATATAGTAATGATAATTGTGCAGCTAGTCTACCTGCACTAAATTTCAATTTTTATAATTAAATATACAAATGTTAATAATTTCAAGAAAATTTCATATAAATATGACAAATTAATAGTTATTAAAAACTAATAAACATTTGAATAACCAACATATGATATTTAGTGGCTAAGCCAATTTTTCTATAAATATTAAATTTAACACTTATTTTTTTAGATTAAACCAGCTTCTAATAATAAATTTTTTATTAACTGTGTTAAAATTTGTAAGAAAAATGCGTAAAATCAAAATTTTTCTAAAGTAGTACGTATGATAATGTATGCAAGTAATGCCTGCGACGTTCCCTTATAACTTCAGACATCGACCTGATGTTGGTCAAAGATAAAATTCAATGTTTGAATAAAAACGTTTGTATAAATGTACACTATTGACTATTAATTTTTATTGAAACGTAAATTCAAAATAAAAGCATTTGCAATTGTTAAAGTTTCATATGTGGGAGAGATTCCTTATATATATATATAACTAACATGAAAAAAAATAAACTGAATTCTTAAGGTCTTAAGGGTATACTTAAATTTTATATATGTATGTATATGTCAAAATGTCGATATTTTATACTACCCTCCACTGATTATACTTATACACGCCCGCATTGTATTGTATAAAGTGTAACATTGTTAATGTGTTTTATTTTATGATATATGTGATATATGATAAGGATGTCAAAATTGTTATATATATTACATCAATTTGAAATAGTATAGGTATACATATGTATAATATACATACTCGTATATCAATTTTATAAATTACTCCACAAGGGAATGTACAATATATATGACAATTCACCAATTTAAATATATAACGACATATATGGTGTGATTATGTTTGTGGTGTTTGATGATATGCTTTTTTTAAGGTGGGAAAGATTTGAGGCCCACTTATACCATAACATTGTAAATGTCTTAATGAATTTATAGTAGTAAAAAATGCATATTTTTAAAGATATCTGTTTTGTTATTAAAGAAACATGTAAATGTACATGTAAATTATACCAATAAAATCTATAAGATAATAAATTCAAAAATATTGTTCGATAAACACTAGTCATACTGAGCATTGTATAATGGCAGCTAAATCAAAGATTTTAAGATATCAACATATGTTAATCTAATTTTGAAAGTGTATAATTCACAGTGCAGTATTCTCAACCTTACGTAAACAACCAATTCTCTATATACATATAAATATTTAATATACAACAATTTATATATCAAATCAACATTTAGTATACATTTCACAAATACATAATATATTAAAATTATTATATTACATAAAAAGTCATTATACCAATATTTGGTGTATATATATATATAATTTGATAAAGATAAAATTGTATAATTAAATACATCCCTCTAAAAATCATATACCTGATAAGAAAAAAACATTTTTTATTTTAGTATATAAATTGTATACATTACGTAAATAATATTATCTCTTATTTTCTTTCATTTTCATTTAATATCAGATAATTTTTGTTGTCATTACAATCAATGCTTTTATGACAAAACACGAAAACAATAAGTACCTGCACATAAAACAAAATAACTTATATAATACGGAAAATTGATTTTTTTTTTTATTGCCATGTCATTTCATGTTTTATATACTTAAATACAAAATATATACTACAATACACATGTACAATATAACATTATTATATACTATTCCAGCTACATATATATTATTTTGTACGTATATAAACATTTATATATATATATTTAATATATCTTTTGCCACTTGACAGCTTTTTATCGTTGGTGTCCATTCTAGCGGTTGATATTGACTCCGTATTGTATATATACGAACACTTACAGACACTTAAAGGGTGATCCATGATTTTAAATGTTCATATTATATAATATTTATATCTCCCAGCAAACGTTGTGTGTACAATTTATAAAAATTAAATTGTTTTAAATTTGCTATGTAGAAAGACACAAAAAGACAATTGCGTATGATCTGTGTGCTGTTTGGCCTTATAATATATTTACAAATCTTTTAAAATAATGATTGCGCATTATAAATGCAAATTTATTTGAACTAATTTTAGTGTGAATTTAGATGCAGAAACATTGGTTTTTATATGCAAATATTTTCTATATATACATAATCTGCAACCATCGTATACTTATTGAGTTATTTTATATAGAATGAAAAACAATATTATAAAATGGGGGTCACAGGCTGTATATTCAACTACTTTTTATAGCTACAATATTATATAATTTTATATCAATGTTTTATATATATATATATATACTTGTACATGCCATTATATACTATTATATATAGTATTATATTTAATAGATATATATATATATATATAATATAATAGAATGAAATATATATAAAAATAATCAAATCAATGCCTTAACTTCATTAATACATGTTATAATAAATAGCACCATGAAAATGATATAGAATCAGATAAATATAAGTGAAAAAAAAAAAAAATTAAATAGAAAGAATAAAAAAGGATTAATATCCCTCATTATGTCCAATGAGCCAAAAATATTTCAACGGAGAAAAGAAAATAAATTAGGTCATGACTTTTCTATTCTATACATAATAATATATATATTTTTATATACATATGTAAAAGATATAATGGCAATGAAAAAAGAAACCATAATAATATATTATTAAGAAGTGGAAGAAGAAGAAGAAGAAGGGTTATGTTATGTTTATGTGTAACAAAAAATATTATAATATAAAGAGTAATGTCAATCCAAATGAACTATATATGACATCTATCAAATATCCATTAGACACAACTTGGTACATTATACATACCACAAGGGAGTATATATATATTTCACTTATTCATTCATATATCGAAAGATAGTTATTTTATAAATTTCGCAATTCAATTGCATGTAGTTAGCCATCAATTTCAAAAATATTAATTTTTTAATAAAATTTGGGAATTGTACTTCAAAATATGAAGTTGTACACACAATGTACCAATTTAATTTTAACACAGATTTATATATACACAATTATACCATCAATCAGTGTATGCACCAATTTAATTTTAACACAGATTTATATATACACAATTACACCATCAATCAGTATCCACACTGATCTGTTAAAAGGTGATCTGGATCATTTTGGGTTAAAAATTGTACAAAGAGTTTATGGTCCGCATGAATTTTAAAAATTTGTTCTGAATGGCGGTACTTACATTCAGATTTTAAATCATTATTTCCACCTTAACTAATAAAAAAAAAGCAGAGATCAACGCACATCTCTTTCTGTTACATGTTATCTAATATATGCCATATGATAGTAGAAATTGTTTTTTCACTCGTTGCTTCAGTAAATTGCGATAATTTTGAACTGTACGCATAATGTTCAATAAAAATTCAGAAGAATTAGATAATAGTATTAAATTTTAATAGATAAATAGTTTCCAAACGTTTGCATACCACCGTATATAGAAAAAACTCAAAAGGTAGAAAAATTTATAACTTTTGCATAGACGCAATAACTTTATTTTATTTTAAAATACACTTGTAATATTAACAAAAATGTTTACATATATTACAATAGCAAATTGAATGCAACAAAATATGTATATGCCACATACAGCGAAAAAATCTAAAGCTATATAAAAAGCAATTTAAAATCGTTACCTATATTTATTAAGAATCGTTTTTTTCTTTATATTTTATTATAATGTAAATCGAATTTAATTCTTTATTATATAATAATTACAAAAATAAAAAAATACATTAGACATTTTTAATGAATTCATTAAAAGTGTATAAAGTACAAAACAAATATATATATATACAATCGCAGAATTTAATATAATTTTCTCATGTAAACATTACGGAATGAATATACCTATTTTTGTATTGCAAATATACCTTCTTATATATAAATTTATATATATAGAAATGTTTCTTATAATAATTTCCAAATAAATAAACTAAATCTTTGATATATATTGATTGATATATAAATAAATAAATATATCTAAATATATATTGTAATATGAAATCATAAAATCACAAACTATATACACGTCAATAAAGTATACATTATATGGGTAAATTTGTGCTTTTGTTCCCGTGAAATTACAAATAAATGTTGATCGATTCAATTCGTTTGTAATGACTTGCAAATATTTGTACATATAAATTGATGATGTTTTATGTTAATATGAGATTTAAATTTATGATGATATACCTATCTATCTATCTATCTATCTATCTATCTATCTATCATATATGTGTGGTATGTATTGTTACATATACGCCTATATATTTATTTATATATAGTCATAATTTAGTTCAGAGTTATATCTTCCTGTTTTGTATATCATTATTAAAGTGCGGCTTATATATAATATATGAACAATAAATATCTGACGACGAATAACATTACCAATTTCTCCACGCAAAATTATATAATATATATTTTATATAATTTATATACTTTACAATACGTAATACGTGAAATTAGAAATTCAATTGAATAAAATTGATTTAATCAATACAGTCACAAGTAATTCAATTCATAAACTAAATATATAAATATTAATTTAAAATATAATTAATATATTTGTAGTATTTGAAAATAAAATACAATTAAATATAATTATTATTAAATTATTTATTATTTATTAGGAAAATTATTGATACATATCTATCTGTACACAACCACATTCAACTTATTGTATAACTGACAATTAATACTTGATTTTTTTAAGCTTCAACTGATTGAATGAATCCCAAACCGTGATTAATAAATAATATATTATAGTCAATATAGAGTACATAAAACAATAGAGCTCTGAAGTATCTCTTAACCAATATGTGCTACTAATATACTAATACCGATACGACTATATTATTTATAAGACATTGATAATAAAATTTTCCATTTAATATTTTCGCGAAAGTTTACAATTTATACATAAATTATGCAGTATGCGTAATGAATTGATATATTCATTTTGATTTGTATCATTCCACACATATATGTGTATAGGTGTATTATAAATATTAAAGAGGGTTCCCAAGAATTCTGTAGAAATTAAATATTTTACCTCATTCAATTGTCCAAGGAGTATTTTGTGAATGTCAAGGAAATCTGTGAAAATATTTAGCCCATATATATCACTCGATATATTAGTACATTAATGTTATATTATAAAAAATTTATTTTATTTTCGTTACATAATTACTGCGCATTTTGAAAATAGTGGTGAAATCAAATTTAAATTAATAATAATATTTTAGAGTCGAAGCCGACGAGATGGTTTTGACAACAGTTGTTGATGGATAATGGATAACACTATACTTGTAATCTTTTCTGAAATTGTTGTTTTGTGCTATCAAAAGGTAAGAACAATTTGCCGTTTAAAATCAGTGGAAAATTGGCTATATCTTTTGTATTTGCGTAAATCAATTTAAATAATAGTCCTTTTCTCTTCTAAAAAAGTTTAGAAATTGATTATATTCTTTAAAAAATTAGAAATCTGTGAAAAAATATAATCCGTAATATAAAAAAACTCTTTATTAATATAATTCTAAGTTGATTTTACGGAAAATTTAGTTCGGCTAACACCCAAAATTTGTTTTCATATATGGCAGTCTACTTTCAGCCTCAGTTTAGGGTAAGAAAAATTATGTAATAATGAAATCAGAATGCCCGTTCTCACGATTCACCACTGCTATACACACAGAATATGTATATGAATTCATTATATAAATATTACAAAATTATAAATTATACAATACAAATATACACAAATATAATAAATTATAATTTCAATTTAACTATTCACAATATAAAGGGTGGCGCATTAATTATTCTACATTATATAAAAACGAATTATATGCTATGAATTATGCTATGATTTTATCTATGGTATACCTTTTCTAAATTAAAAATTTTAATTATTTATTGATTTATTGAATGTAAATAAATATTATAAGGAACGACAAAATAAACGTTTTTTATTGTATTGTATTTGTGGAAAAGAATGTATATAAATTGAAAATACAATTTTAAATGGATTTTTCTATAAAAGAGAAGGTATTACATTTGTTATGATTAAAATAAATATAACGAACCGTGTTCATACAAGCCGAATTTAATTCAAAATTATATTCCACTATACATTTTATTGATTTTTCTCCTAACTATCGAATATAATTTATGATAAATTTTAGTATTGGTAATGTACACATTTGGAAGCTATTAATGTATTATACAATAAACGATAAACAATTGGTATGTTCTTCAAAATTTGCCAAACATTTCGGCAAATGTTGTTACGGCAAATGTTAATTAGCTCAATTATTAGCAAAGGATTTAATTCCAATTTCAACAGCATTGGTTACAGTGTTTCACTCTGTGTATTATATATACCCATATATATTTTATATTCATTTAATAATATAAATGCAAATTATTATTAATATATTTGTACATAATATTTGTTTAACAAATTCAGCATTGCTATAATTTATAATATTTTCCGTGATACGCATGAATAATCAATGTAAAACAATATATAATTAAATTAACATAAAATTTTAGTAAAATTAAAAAGTATAATATCAATTTCAATTGATTTATATTTATACATTTTTTAACAAAACAATAATAATAATAATAATAATAATAATAATACGAATATAAAACTCACTAACCAAATCGATTAACACCATTTTCTGATTTATTTTTAAATTTTATTATCAAAGCATTTGAGAATTGATTTTGTTTAAATTCAAAAGAAATTTCTCTATAATAATAAGGATAAACTCCATTAAATTAAAATTTTTTTTAGTCTCATTCAGAAGTCAATCAGATTAGCACCTGCAAGGGACAGTTATAATTTTATATAATATCATATCGTTAGATAAAAGATAACATCTGTAGTAATACAGTGCACGATGTTTATTTAAATGTATATTTTAAAAGGAATTTTAAATTAACAATGTATATTCCTAGCACAGAATTTTGTTTCAAATTCGTATGTAGCTTGGGAATGGAATTGTATGAACAATTTCTAATATATCTATAAAACACGAAACTCGCAGGACAGCTTACAGGCTCAATCCATATAATGGTGATATGTTTTATATATTATATTTCCAAAAATTTCATCAACTTTTAAACTATATTATACTCATTTTATCATAATGGAAAAAATGGAAAAAGTGAAAGATTACTGTATCCAATTAAATTTAAATATTACCTTTCAAAATTAATTGAAATCAATTTCTATATATCCACAATAAAATTAATATCATTTCCTTTAATTCTCCCTGTCTGTATTAATAATATATATTATATTTATTTGCGATACCATGCTATTAGATAATAAACAAATATATATATATTTCATATATGTAAATAAATTGCATATGTGTACTTTATATTGTACATATAAATAGCATAAATTTGAGAATAATATAAATGTAGCATAGTTACAAACATATATCCATAACATAATTTATTAATAATATTATTATATACACGTATTTAAATACATATTCACTTCAATTCACGTAAAATATATAAAAAATACCGTCGTTTTGATATATGTACGTATATTATAGTTATTATTAATAAATTCTCGTATATGGATGAAATTCAAAACGTAAATATTAAAGCAATTAATTTCAATTGCAAAAATATTATAAATTATTATATAACTACTATAAACATACCGAAATATTATTATATAAAGGAATGATATAACAAATTTATGAAGAAATTCTAAAGAATGTATTAATAATACCTGTATGTACCATATATAGGATTGAGATACATATTGCGTATATTCAATGTATGTATGCATATTGTATTATATTATCTATATAATATATATAAATTTACGTTATGTAATTTAATATTATTGGCCTACATTTATTTGTATGGTATACAATAAACAAATTTAATTTAAAATATTTAGGATGTGTTAAAAAGTACATTCAGTCAAAGATCAATATTGATGATGCTATCGCATGCAATCTATTTTGTATAAAATCAAATTATATACCTAAAGATATTTTTTGGCATCGTTCATGATCTCATTCTGCGAAAATGTTTACTTGTAATCCCATATTTATATTTTATATTGCTTAAAATTTTTACTATTTCGTATTGAGTAGAGTAAATATTTTTATAAAATAAAAATATTTTATTTCTTAATCATATGGTTTTTGGATGGGTGGTACCTTTAAATACATCTTGTATCAATTATTTTATTACATATATTTACACATTTATTATACGTATATTATAAATATCGGATGTAAATATTATATCAATTGGAAATATCTTGTACACACACACACACACACACACCATATGTGTATATGCTTAAATAAAATTGTATATAAGTCAAAGGATATAGCATAAATTAATATGAAAAATAAGGACATTATTATTTTACTCTATATACAGTGGTTTTTTTTATTATAATTGCGAGATTAATAGATTTTTGACATAAAAGTTTATATAGCTAGATGTTTGCTTTTTTATGACAGGTGTAAAACTTAATTTTTTTACAGCTTTTTCTTATTAATTAAAGAAAATTGTACAAAACAATGTTATTCAAAATATTGTCCAAGTGGCTAATAGCTATACACATTTTTTTCCAATTCTTTATAGGTAATTTGTGGAAACCATCACCAAAGAAAATCCCCAAAGAAATATATAGAAACAAATCGTAATGGGTGGAAACCAAGACCGCTAAAGTCTTTTTAATGTCACCTTATCATTGTTCTGCTATATATGATTGCGTGCATTTATCATGAAACAAAATAACTTAATTCGTGTCATTTTTACTATATAGATTTTATTTACAATTATGCAGATTTGATAAGATCAAATTGTATATACAGCAATCAATTTTTTGCGAAACGATTTAGTTTATATTGATATAGTTACTCTCTGTAGCAACCAATTATTTTCTGAGTTTAGGGTTTTCAAAAAAACCCAAAATTAATAGTACAAGTAATAATTCAAAACAAACATTTTTTTCTTTCATAACTTTGAATTCTCACTAATCCTTTTTCGTTTTTCCATGGTTTTACACATTCAGTTGATGCAGAAATATATTTCCTTACTTCTGATTTTCTTTAAAATTACAATTAAATGTTGTGAAAGTGAAATACATTGCTAAGGATAACATTTAACGCACAATTAGGTATGATATGGATCTTCATACAGCTTCCAATTGTACATCGTCCAATTAGTTGCACTTTTGAGTAATTTGATTTTAATTTATTTACAATATACGTATTTTATATATAAGTATAAGTTAAAGTAGATTTAATAATTTATAAATTAAATTTACCAATGAGATTCATTATATTATTGCTTTCTTTAATAAAAAAAAAATAAAGTAATAAAATAAATATAAATTATGATTAAATTGTGTGATTTGCAAATGAAGAAAAAAAAATATATATATAAAATAAATATTACAGGTATAAGCAAATGCAGATATATACTGTTAAAAATGTAAATTAGATTTATGCAAGTAGAAAAATTGCCAAAAAATATATAATGATGTACACTTATTAACAAAGTTATTCATACACCATAAAAAAAAATGTAAGTTTACATTTTAAAATATATGTGAAGTTATTTTATACGTTTGATTTGTTTACGAGATTCAAAAATAGACTGTTTCATCTTTCATATCAATTTTTTTTAAAAATACGATCGATATCAAAATTAGAATATTTCTATATTGTTGGTTGTGGGTGTGTCGACAAGAATGCAATTTTTATGTTGCAGAATATTTGTATTTGATATATTTAAAATTTTTTTGGAGTAAATTTTATAAAACATTTGAAGATGTTTAATTGGTAACTATATTTACTAATTTATTTTCCAGCTTTTAGAAGGCCTATTTAATATTATGTCATAGTTAAAAAAAAACAGATTAAATATACTAATATTTTAAATTAAATGCTAACAACAAAATTATTCCTAATGTATTTGAGCCAATTGTCACTGGAACATTAATATTTAATGTTAAACTAATGGTTAGCTATGAACAACATGGATTTATGCGAGATAGATATACACTACCTACATATTTAATGGGATTTGTAATGTTTTATAAAACGAATGCCGATAATGTTAAGATTTTAATATTGTGAGATGATTTTATATGTCTTATGCGCAGGATAATTTAATTTTTGAATATACTATATGCATTTTTGGTGGAAATTAAATTCAGTAAATTATACAGCGCATTTTAGCTTTTGAGTCGGCAACTAATTGTTCAATAAATAGGCGTCATTCAATTCTGTGGTTCATTAGACGTGAAATATGTGAGCTGAGTGATATTCTATTAAATCTTTATATATATGTCTATATTCTTTCTTCCATTTTTTATATGAATACAATATTCCTATGCAATATATACTTTAAATTGTCGTCAAACAATTTAAGTTTAGGCATCACACTTTCTGATAAGAGTATATTGTTAGTTATCAAATATATGCGGTTTATAATACACAATTTTAGTACATGAATAATTTAGTGTTTAACTGTTGTGCGTATATTAAAAAAATATTCAACGTTATATGATCATCACACCGTTCTCAACCATTATCATATATAATCTTAATATATTATACGGCATATATACGCAATAAAATAAAATAAATAAAATCAGTAATAGAAGGAAAAAAAAAAAAAGTAGAAATTTAAAATAGAATATTTTTCATATAATTCTTAATATGAAAAAATGCCCTTGAAGCAAAATTTGTACTATTGTCTTTTATAATTCTAAATATAGCACACACACACACACACACTAATGTATATGTAATATGGAAAAATGAAAGGAATTTATTTATTTTTATTTTATTTATTTATTTATTTTTTTTTTTTTTTATTTTAGTGTTTTTAATACGATAAGGGTACGTGTTGCAAATATTTCATCCCCAGTGAAAAATAAAAACAAAGAAGAATTAAATCTATTCAAATCTTCTTATGTATATATTTTTTCTTTTATTTATGGTATATGTGTGTGAGTTTTTATATACGTATGCATAAATGTATTTTTTATGTTTATACGCGACGCTATCGCATAAGGACATATATCTATATATCCTTTGTTGTTGTATGTGCGTTGCGTGTATAAATAAAAATAATATATGTATAAAATTTACTTAAAAGAATTCTTTTTCTATTATTTAGAAGGGCTATACGCATATAATTGAATTTCAGTATTTATTTACAAAAGAATTTCTTTAAACTCGGTTTTATTTTTTTTTTTTTTTGATTTTTTTTCCAGTAACTGAAAAAGAGCATATAGCACTCATATTTACATAGCACACATTTATATATATATACCATCTGTATTATGATGATGATGATGATGATGATGATGATGATGGTGATGGTTAATTAGTGTAATTCTACTGTAGAGACAAAAGAAATAAAAAAAAAATAGAAAGATTTTCTAATTTACGACATTAATTTAATAATATATGTATTTGAGAATTTAATAAGGACTTGTCATTTTCTTAATTAGAGAATGTGTCTTTTTTTTTCCAACAAATTGAAATATATGAGCGCACAGAAATAAGTTTTATAATATATAAAATATTAAAATGTTTATCTAAAAATTAATGTGTGCTAATTAGATTTTATAAATTGCTTTTGATATAAATCTAATTATAATATACTTATGAGGTCAATAAAACATATAATTACGCCAGACATTTATTGCGGTTTGAAACAATTATAAAAACGATGGAATATATATAGCATTATATGCAACCCATTATTATGCTACAATATATTTACCATAGGAAGTTTTTTTAAGACTATGATACATTATTTATAGCATACAAATAATAAAGATCTTTTAACACTTTAACAAAATGCTGGATTTTATTTTAAAAATAAATGTTGTCTGTTGGACAAAATTAATATAGAGCACAATTTAAATACAACAAAAAAAACACGATAGGAATGTTTGCCAATGAATCATCCTTTGCAGGACTATATCTGCGTAGAATCATTTACAACAATATAAACATTTTTTAACAAATATCCGTGCCTTTTTATAATAAGCAGTTGGTTTGATTGTATTGTATGTAAGTGTTTAATGAATAAGTACGATGAATGTGGGTAAATAAAAATATAACGTATACTTTCAGTAGTTTTGCAACCATATAATGATGATTTCCGGAAATCAGAAACAACGCCAAATAACACCATTTCAATGATAGTCACACAAACTACTTACCATCATGAATTTTTAGAAAAACGTTCATCAAATACTGTTCAGAAGTCTGCATATTCAACAGATCTACATCTACAAATTAACGTTCTGCGAAATATATATAATTAATGAATCAATTTGCAGAAATGTCGAAGAAAGAGCCGATTTAGCAACATATTTAAAAAATTCTGGAATGATTGTATTAAACATTATTGACATCATCAAATGGAAATTATACACATTAAAGGAGACAAAATAAATATTGCTGAATAAAATGAATACTTTCTTTTTATCTTTTATTTCAGTAACTATAGGATTTGATGGTCATGGTAACATTAAAATGTGAATCACTGTGTATATAATTATTTCTAGTACTTATTGTTATAGAACGGAATAAAAATATAAGAATTATATCTTTTTTACTACATAATATAATGCAAATGATATATAAATATTTATTAAAAGTAATAAATCTAAACGTTCACTGTTTTTTTCATTCATTCATTAATTTTTTATGGACAAAAAAAACAAAACCAATAAAAGTGTGCTTTGTTGATAAACATAGAACATAAAAAAAAAAAAAAAGAAAAGTTGTTATTGCTTGTAATACAAATATGCATTAAATTAAAAGATTATATACTTTGTTATACATACATTTTTTTACAATTACTCTCACAGCACACCAAAGCAGCAGGAGTGCAAATAAATTGTTATTTTATGCGACATATTTTATAATGTAAATTTCATAGTTTATCTAATTTTTCCATTATCATAATATGTATATTCTTGTGAATAATATAGTCTACATGTACATGGATAACATTTACAATGCCAACCATAACAACAGCAACAAAACAACAAAAAGTAACAAATAACAAAAAATTGCACATCACGTTTCATAATTACAGAACATAAATATAGTATACAGATGTTTGATCGTCATATAATAGTAGAATTATGACTATATATATATATGTATTTTAAACTATATATATGTATATGCAATAAATAGTATATTATATAGCGTAGACTAATAATAGGTATATTAGTATGAAAGCGAAATTTAAATAAAAATATGTTTATTTTGGAAATATTGGAAATAGTTTTTGAAGCAATATCCAGGAATTGAATTATTTTTGGACGTCTTACCAATTGTCGTCGCAAATCACGTTTTCGTGGAACAAAACACGACCATTTCAACAACCGCAAAAAATTTGAAGCTAATACTCATGATAAAAATATAAAGACAATATGTTAACATACAATTTGTCAGCCTAAAACGCTATAATTATATGAAGCTACAACGATTAATGTGTCAGCGATAGTGGATTCATATTGATATACCAATTAGACGGAACCAACAAATATCATATAAATATAGAAGAATATTCCATTTAAAAAAGAATATATAAGATAATTGCCACCGCATGATAAAATAACACTTATTTATATAGGTATAAATCATTATAAAAAAACCAATTCATATAAAAATAAACCACACACGTTTCAGTGAAACTACAGATGTAAGAATAAAAAAGCTTTTGAAAATAATTACAACTAAATCTTTTAAAAATCGTGTATGCATTGTTTTAGTAAGATACAAAATTTATAAGTTACATATAATTAAAAATACACAACAATATTTTAATATAGTGTCGTGTGCAATAAAACTATGCAAATATGTAAATGTAAATAAATGTAAATTTGCAATGATTACTATTATATATTTTATAACTTTGAACTATCTACATTGTATTATGTATAGCCTATGATAGTCATAGATATATTGCTTATATACACATACATATGTGATGATGAATTATGCAGGATTTCGAAAGATATAATATGAACAAAACAATATATAATATAGCCAAATCGCTGAGCTAATACAACAAAGAAATACATACATCATCGTTTTAATATGCATTATGAATATGTGAGAAAATTTATGGGTCTTTCCCAAAAACATCATAAAACAAAAGGAAAATGGAAAAAAAAAAATTTAAAACAGGAACCTTATACACTTTGCTTGTTACAGCATGGTTAATTGTACTTAATTCCTTTTTCATCCATACTATTATCTTTTTGATAAACATTGTATATGCATATTATATGATACATTGTCAGCATATATATGTTGTATATATATATAATAACATATTCCGCATATATTTTGAGTGCCTTATGTTTGCGTATACATATGTTAGGTGCTTATATTTGTATATTATAACATAATTAAATCTACATCTTTATATTTAGTATAAGATTTTATAATTTTAGCATGTAGTAAATGTAATGTACAATAATATATAGAGGTACATCTATTACATAATATATATCTATCTATAAATATATAGTAAAAATATAATAATATATATATATAGTACTCTTTGGGTATTCAGATGAAAATTTGTATCCGGGAATCTCTTCATTCTAATAACTAAAGTCATGCATATTTATAGTATATCTTAAATATATATGTTTAAATTTAAATACATTTTATATTGTATATATGAGATGAATCTTGTTTATATACACATATATGTACCATCACAACACATAACATAATATATAATGTTGTATATAATGCGCTATATGCAAATCGTATTTATTATATTTTTTATATATATAATTAAGTTATGTATGTTCACATTTAACATATATATGTATATGATGATGATAACGTTTTGTTTGTAAGCGTATAATAATTAGTTAAACGGGAAATGTACTCTTATTTATATACACATAGTGCGATATCTAAATAAGATAAGATAGATTTATTTCTGCGCTTTATTTATATCATATTTTATATATGTCTCATAATGTCTCTGGTATTATATACCTACAAAAATATAACATAAGTGTGATGATAATTAAATTTTGAAAATATAATATATGGTTTATCATCATAAGCGCTTACAACTCACATGTAATGAAATCTACAATATATATACAATACGTTTTATTTATACCTTTATATTGTATAAAAAGCTATTAATTTTCATATATATAGAAATTTTAGATAAAATATTTTATATATGAAAATTATTTTCACATACACGCGGTATATATGTTCTTAATTTATATATACAATTTTAGTTATTAAATATAAAGGGTGTCCAAAAAATTCACGCAAAATTTAATTTTAATATAGAAAACACAAGTTTTTTGTAATTAATAATTGTAAATTTTCTATTGATTCATGGCATGTTTCAATAAGACGGTGCCTTATTGAAACAACATGACTTCTACATCTATATGTTGTAATTTAAGCACAAAAAACTGGATAATCATGTTGCGATAGCAAGCACCATTAACATGTTATTGACTGCCTACCATTATTTTCTAAGAGGAATGGTTCGATGATACCTTCACCCCAAAATCCGCATCAATCAGTGTCACGATATGGATGCATTTGTTTTTCATTTTTGACAATTAACGAAGCCTTCAAGATGAAAATGATTCACATCGCTGCTGAAATTGGCTTTATTTTAAACATCAGCATCAAAGCTTGCCTGAATTTTGGGAATACCTTTATATTTTATAATTAATGTCATATATACTGTACACGTATACGTACAGGCATAATATATTATTTTTTGTCATGTTGAAATTGAAATCAATAATGGAAAATTTGGAAAGGAAATCTATATATGTATTAATATTAGATTAATAAAATTAAATTCGATTAAACGTTAATAGATTTATATAAATTTGAAGTAAAATAAAGTATATAAATACACGCATTTAAAAGTGGTGTGTAATATATTAAAAATGTTTACTTGCATCCATTTCAATTCCATGCCATTTAATTGCAGTGCAATTACTGAATTGCTATATACTCCCATGCCGAGAAATTTAGCAATTTGACTGTAACGAATGTGTTTGGTAGATGCCATAAGCTGCTCCACTTGGAGTAACATGTGTTGTTATTATATTAACTTTGTTTAGTATAGATTTTTGCACGCTGGTAGTATAGCCATATATGCAAATGCATCTCTGCAAAAATTATAATACATATATAAATTTTTTATTTTAATATAATTATTATTAATTAAGTTGTGTAATAAAACATAATATGTTTTTGTGTAATAAAATAGTTTGGACAATTATTATTTTGCATCCTTGCATGTATAATGTATTTTATTCATAAAATGCTTATTAAATTTTATATAAAAATATACGCTTTTCGTATATTTTCACTTCGATTAAAGTAGAGTTGGGCTAATCATCTCCCATATAAAAATAAGAATTATGAAAATATCTATCTTTCGTTAAGTAGCGTTTGCGTTCACGAGGCGTGTGTCGAATAGAGAATTACATTCAAAAGAACAGGCAATCGATATGGAGTTGTCGCACGAATATTTTGTGCAGAATATGAATATATTAAAAAATGACTCAACGAATAGAAATGGATGGCACAAAACAGAACCCATATCAACTTTTCAACGCAATCAAATTATTTTCCATACCGCGGTGGTGGTATAAGTACTAAATAATGTAGAAAGCATTTCCATTATTTTTATATGAATCAAAACATTAACGCAGTCATGTTACAGACAGACAGAAGAAATCAGCGTGAGTGTATTGCTACATCTTTTCAAAAACTATAAAGATTAAATTCTACACGCTATGAGGAACTGTGTTAATAGAGGTGTATAATTAAAATATATTAAACATAAATAGGTAAATAGCAATAAAAATATAATATACGCAAATATTTTCAGTACTATTTAGTTGTTATCCTATCTATATACAGCGATAGAATTTAATCTATATACTAAATCAATTATAAAATAAATTTATCATTTTGATAACCCCCATCTTTTTTTTTAAACACATAACTTGATTGAATTTTGATTGATGGATGAAATATATTATTTACCAAAAAATGAAAATTAATTTATAATGAAATATTATTTAATTAAATGATTAATTTATTTTTTTTTTTTTTATGAAACAATAACTTTTTATGTATATGGAAAAAAATGTTTAATGTTATTATATACGCAACGCATATATTAACTTATAGAACTCAATAGACAATTACAGATTGTATGTTTGTATAAAATTAACATTATGTGTGTGTGTGTGTGTATAATGTATAAGTATCTATGTATACATTCAAAATAGAAGAAATTATATTACATGTATACGCAAATATGTAGAAAATTTACAAAGTCCAACTTTTCCCATTTAAACTAAAAACATGAAATTTACCATACTGGTAATGGTATTTAAATACATATTTATATATGTGGTATATGCTTAGATAAAGTTTAAAGTTTGTATTTTGGTAATATGAGATATAGAGAAATCGTAATTTATTATACATAGTATCACATACATTAGATATATATATATGTACTTACATTGTACATACGATTACGATACGAATATATATGTATATTATATTTATTTGTATAACTAACTATTACACGCTATTACGTATTTATTGTGTTTATATATATATATATGGTTGGATATATATATGGAAAACACCGATTATCAAATTACAATGTTTCGATAGTACATAATTTTTGGGAAATGATAACATGTTTCTATCTATATATAAATTATAGAAATAGAGCTAATATCAAACATTTATCTATTTATATATATATATTTATATAATTATTATACCATATATGACACGCCAAACTGTATGTGAACATATATACTTATATAATATCCATATATATATATATGGAATAGAATATATGTATATTTAAATAAAATTATGTGATGCATATATATACCATAAATAGTACACAAAAGACAAGAATTTTCATATTGTCAAATTAAATGAATAAACATATTCCATATAGATATGATGTCTGCTTATAATATTGTGTAACATATGTATAATTATATGTATACGCGCAGAAGACAGTGTATGACTTCATATATTGTATATATATATATATATCAACTATTACATACTATACATGTACTAACATGAACCCATATAAAAGGCATAAGATAATGTTAGTATATAGGTACTATATATATATAAATATATAACAAATACATAAATATTTATATATTTAATAAAAGGTTTTAATAAAATTTACACATATATATTTTTGGCTATAGTATTTACTATATTTACCATACATTATTTTTAGGCGGGGTTACTAAACTATATTTAATAAAAGTCATTTAATATTTGGATGGTGTGCATGTATATTTAATATAAATTTAAATAAAAAAAAAAAAAAACAAATATAATAAAGAGAAAATTTGGTATAATAAATCAATGGTATATATGACAATGGTTAACATTTTTTCATATGATCTATTATACACAAAAACGCAATCACCACAGAGTTTTTAAAATCAGCGGTTTTTTTTTTTTTTTGCATTTGCATTGCCAATGAGTCGGAGCCTATTTATTTATAAAACTTCTTTTTTGTTATATAACTTTATCACTAGCTATATGAGAAAAAAATTGAATACATGGTACTCATCCACCGTATAATAGTATATATAAAGAACTGTGATAAAAATACATATGCGATTGTAAATTTTTTTCACTATTTTGTGCTAACAAAAAGAACTATATGTTTGAAGAATAAAAGTTTTTCAAAAGAAAAAGTGAAATAAATTAAAAAATTATAGGTTAATACATAATGTGGTTTATTCTTGACATCTTATAAAGTGCATGCGGCATGACTAGCTATAGGATCTAACTCACATATCAGTTTTATAACATATAATATATGTGTTAGTGCGTATAGTCAAACGAAACCGAAAAATTCTACCTTAATTTTCATACACCCTCTCTTTTTTTGTTTTTTAAAAATTTATTTAATAAAATTTCAACTTTAATTTGAGCCAGAATTTTTTAACAAATAATTATAGTTTTATAATCAGTATATGAAATTCAAAAAAAAAATTTTAACAAATATAGTTTTTAAAGTAATCGTGATTAATACACGGCACATTTGCTAACGCAACTGTCGACTAAATAATAACATCCAATTACATATAGTTTACACAACGTGAATGAATGATGCTGATCCTGTACTCACAATTGGCATGATAATGAAATATCTTCCTACTGTATAAATAAATGCAAATAATGAGAGAGATATCACGACCCCGTATTTTTGTCTCACAACGTTTGATACTGCGTTTACCTTGACCTTTTTTTTTATAAAAGTAATTGCACTGTGGATGAAGCAAAAGAATATATTTATCTATTTTACATACATCAATTAATAGAACACTTGTGATATGTTGTATATTTTAGTTAAATTTTGTCAATTTATCGTATACACACACCTGTACATACATGAGTAAGTTCAACTGAAATGAGACCATAAAAATGTAGATATATATAGCCATCAACATGTACAATGTGCATATATCAAATATGGTATGAATAAAACAGGAAAATGTATATTATATTAATTTATATACTCGTATAAAAATAGGAGATGACAGGAATGAATATAGGGAAAGGTTGGGCAAAAGAATTTTATCACCATCACTACAATTACTGAAAATTTAAACTTATCAAACGCCGTTGTATATATATATTGGTTAATGTTAAAAATTGCAGGCCTTTCCCAGACAGTTAATTACAGTTTTTATAAAACTTCTGCTTTGAGATATTTGCATTCTATTTACCCCTTTCAGTTTTTAGAAAATATTGTATAGAAATAACATTGAAATTCATTTGTATCGTTTTACCACCTCGAGCACATTCTATATACATACATTGATTACCAAATAAAAAATTCTTTGTAAATATTTAAAATCTCTGGATATTAATTACATAATATATATTTTTTCCAGAAAAATAGTATGGTGACACGAATAATTTCTTTTTTAAAAAAAAAGTAGCTCAATATATTAATAGCAATCAACTATCAATTAGCATCACATTACATTATATTACCCTATATACTAAAGGAAACATATAATTTGCATATATATATACCATTTGATATATGCATACATACGATACGAGCATTTATAATGGCTAAATAAATGTATATATGCACCTAATATGATTATATATTACAGTGACACTGGTATTTGTTTTACAATAGAGTATTATTTTTATTTTTTAGGTGTCATATAAAATAAATGTTAAAAGGATATTCTTTATATAAAGGTTATCTTTATTTATTTGTTTTTTTTTTATTCTTTTTTATATATTTGATCACATAAAATTGTAATATTCAAAAAAAAGTTGAATATACATATAACTATTTGTAGAAACCAAAAAGACAATCAATATTGAATATCCTTTACATTTATTTGTTGGATATTTCAATCAAAATATTTGAAAACAGAGTGGTTATATAGAGATATATTACAATAAAATTTGAATTTTATTTTCATTTTATATAGATGCAGTTGGGTTGCGTGCATGTGAACAAGGTAAATAGTGTTTACCATAAAAAAAAATTCTTTTTTAGCGAATATTTTTGACATTGGCTGTATTTTATATTCAATTGGTTAAAGTTTTTTATAAAGTTTTTTCTTATGTAATAAATTAATATATAGGTAAAATATCGCAAATATACTTTTCATATAAAATTAATTAAAGTCAAATAAAAATATTATATAATAAAAGGATATAAACGATAATTAAAATGTAATAAATAAAAGAGTACTCACCAATTCACTTTTCCCCAAATTAGCCGCAACAGAGGAGCCGGTAACAGAAGAATGAATATTCTGTACATACAGTACAATTTGCAATTTCATTTCACAAATAATAAAATTGAACCGCGAGACACATTTGCTATAGCTAAAAAGAGAGAAAAAAAAGAAATAGATGAATTTTAATAATATTATTAAGAGGTAAATTTAAATAAATGTATCAAATCAAATTAAATATATTTATTTTATTACTTTTTTTTTTTAAAATAATTTGGTACAATTTATTATTGTATATAATACAAAAACAGCAATAGCAACAAGAACAACAACAACAATAAATGCTATATACAAAAAATTTTGTTACCGCGACGTCACACAGAAATAATCACATTTTTTTTGCGCATGCATATAGGAAAAGGTCAAAATTTAATTATGAAAATACTAAAAATCTATACCATCTTTTCCAATAAAATTAATTATTAAATAATTTGTTAATTGTTGAGAAACAAATAAAATAAAAATAATAAAAACAATTACAATATTTAAAGATTTTAATGAATAAAATATAATTGAATGAATGGGAGCATAACTTACGCATCATTGACAAAGAAGGGAAAAAGAAAGTTAAAATTTATTGTAGGCATTTTTTAAACACACAATTACTAAACACTGTAATACAATTATAGAAAATAAAACTTAAATAATATTAAATATTAATATTCGGTTTATAAATTTAAAATAATAGATTATCTACTTTACATTAATTATTACAAATAAAATAATTAAATGATTAATATGCAATTATCTTTTTCCTATATTTTCCATTTACTACGACGTGACTGACACAAGAAAAACAAAAATTAGCAATAAATAAAAATCGAAATTATAAATGTGACATAAAAAACTGATGTGACAGAAGAAAAAAAACAATTGAACATATTTCGACCAAATAAGAAATTCGAATTTATTTTTTATTATTATCGTAATTTTATATATAATTTAACAAATTTTCAAATTTAAAAATTTGCTCTTTTTTGCAATTATTCCAACAGATGTTATCACTTACTTATGATGATTTAATAATTTGATGTAATTTTTATAGTAAAGAAATTTACTTATAAAATAAATTTATTGATTTTGATGGTAAATAATATTATTTAAATTTTTGGTATTATATAATTTTTAATTTTTAACTTGTTATAATTGAACCGATCTTCTCGTAACATGGTATGTACCAGGCAAGACTGTGAAACTTATGCAGGATGTCGTAATAACGAAAAATCAATTTTATGCTGCATAAACATGAATTCAAATAAATAATCATTGACATTGAGATGTTGCTAACAAACAAATTTTAAAATTAAATAATAATAACTTTTTCACACTAAAAATGTTTCAATACATCATATTTAAATTGAATTGAATTGAATTGAATCAACGATCTGTCTTTCTTATGTACGATCTTGTCCAACGCATGTATACCAACAACCATACTCAGGCCAGTTAAAATGTTATGTAATTATTTGTGCAGTTTATTATTATTAAATTGATCGTAATTCTATTAGTAAACAATAAATAACATAATATCGCATATTTTTTTCAGATAAAAATGTTTATAAATAAAATATTAATATCATTATTTTATTTATACGCGTACAACATGCGGTACAACCTAATATATATTAAACATTATGTGATATAATTTGATTAATAATGTGATAATAAATATAGAGATACAGAGAGTATATAATGTAAATTAGGGCAGATAGAGGAAATTTGGAAAATTGGGAAATTGAAAAATTTATTGTTTATCCATGACAAGAATTTCAGTATAATTTCTAATTAAAATGAAATGTATAATTATGTATTTTATCGTTTATTTTTAAATAATTTTTCTTAACACGGAGAAAATGTTTTAGTGACTTTGTCAAACTTAAATATTGAAAAATCTTAAAATGTCAATTTTTTCTCCAATCCATCCTAAAATACTATTTTACTAAAGACATTTATTTATTTCAATATATTATATATAATTCATATCATAAATATAAAGTAGATAATAATATATCGATCAAATTAATTTCATTATAACAGTTAATCATCTGTCACATATAACAATGAAAAATCATTGTGAAAATCATTATAAATTAATTGTAAAGTTTTCAGAAAATGTCTATGGTTTCTGTTTCCATTGTTGTTTATTATACTATATATATATATATATATATATTATATACATACCATATATATATAGTAATATATAAATATTAAATGGGAAACGATAATGAAAATATATATGAAGTACTTATAAAAGACAGAATATATGTATGGAACTTTTCTTTTAACAACAGTTTTCTTCATTCATTAAAACTTTTTATTAAAAGTTTTAATGAAACTATACCTATACTTTTGTCGTTTTGGCTTTATATTATATAGTTCTATTGGTGCTGTATATATATTATATATGTATATGTGGTATTTATATATAGAATTTCATTTCAATGTTTCCTTGAAGTTGAATAATACTTCTTTATATTATAATATATTATATAATAATGATGTACCTACATATAACATATATATATTTTATATGTACTATATATATGATTATCTTAATATTATATATAGGGTTTTATGTACATAACATATATATATGTATATAACACATATTGTTATATAAGATTAAAATCACTCTCTGTTTCATTATCTGTATGTTCAAGTACATATAAAAATAAATATATAATATATATTTTTATTTTTATTTTATAGATAAACAAGTTTATTTTTATATATTGTTTAATAGAAAAAATTGACTATGTTGCTAAAACTTTTCCTTTTCTAGTTTTTGTATTTATTTTATTATATAATTTTTGTTTCTATTGTGTATTGTGATAAAGCTTTAAGTATATATTATGTATAAATATATACGTGATTTCTGATAATCGACCTTAAACATATAACATATAACACGTTATTATAGATACATTTATACACCAATTGAATGCGGCTGTTAAATGTAAACAATTTTTGTTTTATTTCTTAGAATGAGCTCATTTCGAGTGTTGATTTAACCTTTTTTTTTCTTTGTGCCAAATTTGTGAAATTACAGAAATTTTGGAATCCGTACATTTTACTCTTTCCGAACATACAAAAGTATCTATTATATAACTGCTGGAAGCAGATTTAGATCAAATTCCTGAAAAATCTGCGATACAACAAACACATATAATTTACAGACCAAAACAAATTTTTATATTAATCCGAAGGCATTTAAAGATTTAAATATCATTGTAAAAACGAGCTATAGCAACGATTATGTTTAAAAATAAACTGATTTCTGTGATCAAAAAAAGTAAATCTTTGTTTTATGTTTACCTTCCTTCCTAACAATTTTGAGTAGTATATACCAATAATTGTGTTTTTTTTTTTACCATACATTAATTTTGTATATGATTTAATTATAGATATCGGTTCGTATTATTGAAATCATAAAATATATATGTATCCAATATGTATCCATTAAAATTTCATCCTATTGTTTTGCATATAAATCAATTATTTTCCAATTAAAATGCAGCATCTAATTGGTTTTCATATTAAATATATAGTTATAAATTCAATAATCCGGACACCTTAAAATATATTGTTTCATATTATAAATAACAGTTTGTTGGATTGTTCTTAGTGGTCCGAACACACCAGAAAAGGTTATATATTAACCAACTGAATTATTTAGCGTAGATTACTTGCAGTTAAATATGACAAATCTTTAAAAATCAAAACTACCGATTATATCCATCTATATTAATATTACAGCTTCGGAAATTAGTATTTAATAATTCACCAATTGGTGTGCAATTATGTTCCGATAGATGTTTTATTTATTCAATTGTTCTTATGACAGAATTGACCGCACTTGCGTTGTGTGTATGGAGACATTATTAATATGTGATTTAATAATATTAATCTAGCGTGTTTAACATCATATTTTCACAAGCTGTTCATATTCCATAAACGAACAAATGATAATTTAATTGAGTAATTTGAATTAATTTATAAGGATAATTTTAACATTTTGTACTGGTGCATGAGAAACAGATAAATATATAAAATGATTGACTATGTCTGTTTTGAAAATCTATGCCATTTTAATACTGGTACATATTACTGATGAAGCTGTAACTTGCACAAACTAACAATTTCGAAGAAACTTTGCTGGAACTGTATCAATAATATTATTTGCTATTGAAGATAAAGGAAAATCTCTACAAAACTAAATTATTTATCTATAATATATATAAAATAATAAAACAATATCCTCCAATGGATAAATAAATAAGTTATTTACATTATATAAATACATAATTGTATTAAATTTGCGTATATATGCAACATTATTGCAATATTATAAATTGTATATATCACAAATAAATTTTATGTTATTTTCCTTAAGGTGGATCGTATGTTTTCATGTATATAATATAGCTGTTGTAAATATATCATGGGTGTCTCCTCAAAATTATTATAGGGATGTACGCAATCCATTTCGCTTGAACGTGATAATCGATTTTAAAAGATTGAAAATTATATAAATTTAATAAAAATGTACAAAAAATGTAAATCACATTAAAAACATATACATTCATCAAAAAAACCAATTTTCCGGAAAATTTAATTCAGTGTACATACCCAGATTTTTGGCATAAAATGAATACTTAAAAATACGCATTTCAAATTGATAACAAAGCTCGATTTCTATACATAGAAACGCCACTGAAAAATTACTACAACATATAGTCAAATATAATAGTTTGAAATATTGTCATGTATAATTATAATAATTGATATACAGGGTGTTCGGCGCGGGAATGTTTACTACTTTGTTTGGTCACCACATAGGTAAACATGAAGTTTGACAATTCAAATTGTGGCAGTCACGCAGTATACTCGTTGAAAATTGATTATGGAAAAATGCAACGCTGTACTGTAGAAAGTGTTTAAAAGAATACATCAACCGTAATTCGACACCGTGCTCACCGTGTTGCGTTATCGTAACATGATTGATAACTTTTTGACACCAGAATTTGATAATTTCGATTTGATAGACATGTGGTTCCAATAAGATGTAAATGTAATTTTACATACATCCAATGATACAATGGAATTATACTGTAAGTAGTAAACCTTATCGACGTACACCCTATAAATATTGTGTTGTGGTATAGTATTTCATACGACAATTTATTGTGTATTGTTTATTATATATAAAATTATCCCTATAGGGATATATTAAAAATAATTTAACAATTTCTATGTTATTAAATTACGACTTTATATAAATACATAATAATATTTATAACTATAATTTAATATTAAAATATAAATTTACAAAATGTTCAAAATGCAATATATTTATTTATTCTATATAGAGTCGTTTTAATTTTTAGAATAGTTCAATATACTAACTTAAGTTTCTTCCAAATTTGAATTTTTGTACGATGCCAGAGTCAGAGTTCAATATTACACATGAAAACTTTACATAAAAGTGGAGTAAATTCCAGATACAAAATTTAATAAGTTATTAAACCAATTAAATTTATTAATGTTTGATACAAAATATGTTTTCTTAATAAAAATTAACAACATTTTTGCGTACACAGCACGTGATTTTTTACTGACATCAATTGGAATATCGGTCATTTCTTTGGAACGCATAAAATAAATAAATAAATACCATCTATATGAAAGATTATGAACATAAATAAATTGGACACCGGTTAGTAATATATATGGAAAGAGATTAGGTGGTGCAGTGTTTAAAGCGCATGCAAGTCAATATCTAAAGATTACTCAATTCTTAAATTTTATCACTATACCAATGACAAAATGTATACAAATAAATATTTCCATATATAAAATTAAATTTAATTGTACAAACACAAACCAAAACATTTTTTATCGCACATGTAATGGAACCGCAGCATAAATATAATATATATTTATAAAATGTATTTCGTTTGTTTTATATGCGAGACCATTTCTGTATTAAAATATATAAAATACATTAAACAGATAAAGTTAAAGGTTAATAAAGTTAATAAACTTTATATGAACAATTTTTATACCTTAAATAAACAATAAATTCACCGATAAAGGCAAAAATTGAATATAAAAAAAATACCAATTCTTTTTAAACTTTTATTTTCCTATATGGAAAATGCATATAATTATTAATTTCTTTTAACTTTTTATATTTTCCATGAAATGACAAAACTTTTTCGTTATATATATTTTTCGAAAATTTTAAGTTGCAATATTTATTATAGAAAAAAAACAAAAATAAAATAAAATACTCGGTAAATATAATGTTGAAAAATATAAATAGAATTGAAAATACTCATATTTTTCTCGAATAAATTGTTCATTTCAATTTCAATTTTCAAGTAAATTATTGAAAGTTAAACTTATTTTCAAAATAATAATGAAACTTTTTCTATACTCTATTTTTTGTTATTACACCTTATAGGTATATTGAGGAAATGGAAATATACATTTAAAATTTATATTTTGATACTTTTTTGTTTTCTTTTAATAATACATATTGAATATTGAAAACAAATAAATAAATACTGTTTGTAGTTTGTGTATGTATTTTAATATTAGGTGGGACACATTGGTAGATGCGAGCGATAAGCAATGCCAATTTCAGATAATTTTACTCTACGCGCCTTAAAATGTTTTTTTTTTATTTTCTATTATTTTCAATAAATATCAATACTTGAGACAAAAACTACAATAATAAAAATCTTACTGTCTGTCTGAAACTTGTTAGGAAAATTTAGTAGTATTGTTTCATTGAATTTTCATGTTTTCTTTAAACCATTTGATGAGCTATAATACTGCAATAAATAACCATGACAAATTTAATTATAATAGAGACGATCTACGATCCGGATTTGCCTAGTCTAGTCGAATGCGCAGTTAAAATAGAATTGTAGAATACCGACTGTGATGCTAAGATTTAAAATTTTAAAAGATGGTAAATAAATGTATTATAGTTTTGTGTGCAAAACCAGTATACCAAATCGATTATCAATAATTCATCCACCAAGAAAAATGTTTTTCCTTCAAATTTTCTTTATAAATTGAATTAACAAATGTTAATTACTTAAATCATATGGACACTGTAATTAGGAAGTTTTAAAAAAAGGAACATCCACGAATCAATCGACTGAAAGGCCTCAATATATATTTGCTCACCTAATATATATATCTAACATAAATTATAGTATATAGGAAATATTATATAATGTACGCATTGTATACGGATACTACTATATTAGTTATTTTATTTTATCACAACATAAATTTATATACCTATAATATATGTATTATTTATAAATACATGTATAACTGTAAGTATATTTATTATAGGATTATTTTGTCTGCCCAACTGCAATGGTGTGTTATAACAATATAATAATAATAACAATCATAACAATAATAAAACAGTTATACATATATACAATATATTAGGACGAATAAAGGACGATATGTTTCTTAAACATATAATAAATATAGTACCATAATATATAATGTTTTGTATAATATATATTTAGAAATGAAATGATAAATATATATAAATGTATATTAATTCCCAAAAGGAATATTTTCTGGGAATTAATCATATATTTCTATGGGTAATTTGTTGACGAAATATGATTATATACGATGATTGTAATACACTAGATATACATGTGTATACTGTATTTATAACATCGGTTCGATAAAGAACATGGTTTACTTCTTCGTTGGTATACACTTAAAATTTGTTATTTCTATACAGAAAAATGTTAATTTACAAAACATAATTAAAGTAATTCTGTGATTGCAATTTGTTAATGAATGAGGAGTTGTATTTTTTTGCGATTTTAAAAATCTCTTATTCTATAAGAGTTTGAGAATTGATTAAATTTGTTAATTCTGTTAAAAATAAAATGTTGATTTTCACCGGTAAATTTACAGTTTGGTAGAGGCCCAATTTTTTGGTTTCCTTAATTTAGTATATATATACCTTCAACTCCATTACAATATAAGAGAAAAATAGTGATATTGAAAATTGAATGCTAATTCTCACTAGCCCACCCGCTGCGATATATATATTTATTTGTGGAGTTATGGTCGAATATTTACGTATAGGCTTATTTATATATTATATAAATTTTATTAGTCTCCCATATTTTCAATCAAATACGTTATACATGCGAATGTATTACAAATAATATAATAATGTACAAAAGATTTATTGTATATTTGTTATTGATTGTAAATATCTCGATAATATTACGTAGGTGTGTGAAATGAAATGAAAGTAGGTATATAAATACAATATATGTTTTTTATTTTATTTTAACAAATAAATATAATGCATGAATTTGTATTCATTTGTATAGAGTAAAAAAATATTTTTACCAATTTTCTTTTCACACACATATATATTTAATTTATATTTTTTTATTATCATATTGTATATATGACGAATCTATTTTCTTTCTTCTTCATGAGCCCGACGACGTCTATAATAAAAATATTTTCTGTTTTTTTCTTTATTATTATTATTATTATTATTATTATGAATTGAATTATTTCACACACAAATATTCCTGACAAATATTTAATATAAGAAAAATTTTCTTTAATATAATACTTATAGACAATATATACAATATATATATATATATAAGCCATAAAATAAATATATATATATATATGTTTTTGGTATCTCATTTTAACTTTGAATAGATGTTGTGCGTGACATATCTTTCTTATTTTTTATATTCATTTTTTTTATTTTTCAAATAATAAGAAACGACAAAATTTTTCTCTTACCGCATACACATTGCGAGTATATACAATGAAAGAACAACATTTTAGCAACAGAGACTTAGCTAAAAAAAAAACCAAGAAGATTTCTTTCAGTGACGGTTCCATATAGAGAGAAATAGATTTTAAATTTACTTATAATATTACTAAATTACAATTTAAATTTAATAAATAGTAAAATATTAGTATAAATAGATACTTGCTGAATAGGAAAATATATAAATTTAAGAATTTTAATTATTTATAGTAGTATGTATGATAACGAATTTCGAATATTTGAATTTTTCATGGCCCCCTCCACTGATAAAAATATTTTTTAATATGAATTTATTGATTTGAAAATATCAAAATATAATATTGTAGTAATAACACTTCTGTCCATGCGAATATTACACTTCACCAATCAATAGCAATTGCTTAAATGTGTACGGTTGTATACTTGTTCATACATTATAACTCAGAAATATGAAGCCAACTGAAAGGTTGTACCCTCTAGTTAATATTTTGATATAGAATGGCTCTATTTAATCTGGATATTTGGAAAGTTCTGAGTTTATAAGTAACCAAGGTACCATTGTTCTGCCAAATAGGAAAACCTTCCAGAATTGACCAAATCCAAGTATAGAGAACTCTTTATTATAATCCCATTATTTGGCTACATACAAAATTTGTTTAACGTGACACAAGAACTTTCTAAATATCCAGATTATCTTAATATTCCGCATCATAATATGAACTAGAGGTTTCAACCTTTTAGCCAAGGGTGAGTTTATGTTTCTATATCTCGTGTGGTTCCACAGTTAATGTATGAACAATTTAAAATAATTTGGAATTTTTCTATTTTTTAAATATGTTTATTTTCTATTTTTCATAAGTCAATTGACGGTCGTTTTGAAAGCGGTTTTTAAATTTGAAAAGTAAAAGCTTACACATATGTAGATTCGCATTGACAGAACAGATACTAATAATAATAAAAAATAAGAATATATTTATACAATACAAACAGTATTTTTAATATGCCAATAAATTAAAAAAAAATTTCAAAATATGTATTCAAGAAATCATGGTATTTTTTTTCTCTTTGATTGTCACATTTAAAATAAGTTTTATTCTTGTGAAGTAGCTTATATGCGAATATACATAAATAGTTAAATTGTTATATACATTAGTATTTTATAATAAGATTGGATAATAAATCTATTTTCTATTTCCATTTATTACTATACATAAGAATAGTTATGTTGTTATACAAACACACACACAACATCAACACACCTATGTCAAAGAATATATAGAAAACTAATGCTAAAGAAATCTATATTTATCTACTATGTATTTATAGTAATATAGTAAACATATTGTTATCACATAAAAAAGTATACTTAAATTTATATGCCATTACATATAGTACAAGATAGAAAATTTCATAAATACTTTTTTAAAGTTTCTATAAACATTTCTTTTCAATATTTTATGTAATATACATGAAAATGTTTAATAAAATATTGTATGCAAACTTTTCAACATGAAATATTAACATTATATATTTTTTTGCTGTTTAAATAGTTTTTAAATTAAATACAATAATATAATATATAAGTTAGATAATATGATATTGTATAATACATATAAATTGTTGAAATTTAAATAATATAATAATAATAATAGCATAAAACATAGTTTAAAAAAGCACAATAATTGCTTTTTTAAACTATATTTTCGGTGTTTTTATTATAATTTTTATTCAATTTTCAACAAAATATATACGAAATAAAACTTAAGAGATTAAACAAATCAAATTAAACGAATGCATTTGTGTACAATTCACCTAAATTTAATAGTGAAGTATTTACGTACGAATGGTTTAAGAACAATAATGCAATGATATTAGCACGAGTGTTATAAGAATAATCAAAAATTATACCAAAACAATAAAAAAATACATCAACAAAATCGAACCGCAAATCATGTAACCCCGAAATATATACAGAAAACAAAAATTTGAAAATAATTAAAATCCATAATATAATAATTTTATTTTATTACAAAATACAGTTGCCATAAAATAATAGACGAATGAATGAAACCAAAAGACCAAAACTGATTGAAAAAATAAAACATTTATTTCAAATATTTATTATAAAAAACATATAATGAAATGAATTGCATTGGAATTACAACACAATTATATATTGCATTTGCATATCAAGTGTATACGTTTGACCCATTTAATATATGCGCAAGTTCATGTAATATACATGTACTCATTCTTTATAACTATACTAACACATTACTGGTGAAAGGGAAGCCACGTAAAATAAAATTAATCTACACACACCAGATATATTTTTTCCATATTTTAAGTTTTGCTAAATTTTATATTGTAACATATAAAATGGTATATGTATGTTAGAAAATAGGCAGTCATTGGTCAAAGAATGTATCAACACATTATTAAAGAGACCTAAAAACATATATACAGAAAATTCAAAATAAATATATTACATGCAATAATTTCATCTATGCCGAATATTTCAAAATATGGAAAAATTTTAATTCAATATTGTATAAAGTTTGTATCAAAAAAGAATTTCAACGTTTACAATGAACAACAACAAAAAAAAATTCCCTATTAACATATTAAGTCGATCACATATAGTTTTGTTAATATTAATATTTTAAAATCGGATATTGTCCATTTGGTGGCTTATATTTACCATTAAAATATCTTTTACTGTACTGATATCTTTTTAAAATTGTATTAGTTATAGCAGAAACAACTGTTGCTGAATGGTTATCAACCAATAACATGTATTTAAAGTTTTACCATTTTACGTTCCTGAAATAATATAATTCGTTAATCAATTAATAATAATCAATAATTAAGTTAATGATAAAATATATACGCCACCAAATGAGGTCCACATCCGATTTAAAAAATATTAATTATAAAGAAAAATCATATATAACCATATTTAAAAAAGACTATTAGCGTAAAAAATTAAAATCAATTATTTTATATTTAAAAAAAATTATCTAATAATTTGTCATTTAATAAATAAAATATTAACGATTAATTATTGTAATATGTCGCATGCATGTCAGTCATTAATGTTTTTTAAAGTATTATAATATTTATTACAAGGAAAAAAATTAATTTTTTTATTGTGCAGGTACTATTTATTTAATTTAATTATATTATAATGTATAAATATGTTTACACATATGAGTATATATAAAACGAAATATTGAGTCATACTCATAAGTAATGTGGTATTTTACAATTTTAAAATGAAACTGTTATTACAAATATTAGGTTGTCAACTATCTCCCTTCCGCCTTTTTGCTCTTTATTCAATGCTTTATAAAAAGTGTTACAGTAATCGGATTTAGTTCAAATATGCGCCGTTTTGTTCGATAATCTGTTTCCATCTAGACTGCAACTTCATAATACCTCCCTCGTAGAAGCCCCCCTCCTTATTTGCGAAGAACTCGGACAGCCACTTTTCACAAGCCTCTTTTGAGATCAACTTTACACCACCAAGGGCGTTCGCCATGGACAGGAACAGGTGGTAATCACTTGGCGCTATGTCCGGGCTATATGGTGGATGCGATAAAACCTCCCATCCGAGCTCCCGTAGCTTCTGACGAGTCATCAACGAAGTGTGTGGTCTGGCGTTGTCCTGGTGGAACACTACACCCTTCCTTTTGGCCAATTCTGGACGCTTCTGGTCGATCGCCTGCTTCAAGCGGTCCAGTTGTTCGCAGTAGATGGTAGAATTAAGCGTCTGGCCATATGGGAGCAGCTCATAGTGGATGATTCCCTTCCAATCCCACCAAACACACAGCAAAACCTTCCTGGCCGTCAATCCCGGCTTGGCCACTGTTTGGGACGATTCACCGGCCTGCGACCACGACCGTTTTCGCTTGATATTGTCGTATGTGATCCATTTTTCGTCGCCAGTCACCATCCGCTTCAAGAATGGGTCGAGTTCGTTCCGTTTCAGCAGCATTTCGCAAATGGAAATTCGGTCCATTAGATTTTTCACTGTTAATTCATGTGGCACCCAAACATCAAGCTTTTTTTTGTATCCAGCCTTCTGCAGATGGTTTAAAATGGTTTGGTGACTAACTCCCATCTCCTGGGCGATGTCACGAGATGCCACATGCCGGTCTAACTCGATGTATTCCATGATTTGATCGGTATTTGTCGTCACAGGTCTTCCGCCGGCTGGCTTATCCATGGTGTCGTTTTCACCGGCTCTGAATCGTCGAAACGATTCCTCCGCGGTTCGAAGTGATAGAGTACCATCCCCCAAAACACCATTAATCTCACGGAACGTTTCTCTAGCGGATTTGCCTTTAACGAAGGAAAACTTTAAAATAGCGCGAATTTCGGCGTTAGTGAACTCCATGTTTACACGTCTATAACTGTTGAACGCAATATCCAAACTAATCATACATAGCGTCGTTTTGTTTGTTATGTCAAGAGCTTTCAAATTATGTACACTGTTGCCAGATACGAGCTCTGTAGCGCTTTGTACATAGCCGCGAAATTAAAAAGACAAAAAGGCGGAAGGGAGATATTTGACAACCTTATATAATATAAGATTTTAACTTAAGAAAATAGCGCACACATTTGCTAATTATATTCGGGTACAATCAAGCAGCAATTAAATTTAAAAAACACCTGTTTCATTATCTTTTATGAAAAAATGAAAAATATTGCATTATTTATGGGATCATCCAATATCGTTATACATACTATCTGTATTAAAATGGATAACGGATGTGTTATTACATATATTATAACTTGTATATTACAAGCATTCATTATATTGTATATTATTATTATTATTATTTGCTTGCTGTACCATACACATAAATTTAATATTTTCAAAATAAACACATTAATTAAATATTATTTATATTATATATTTAGTGCTATATAAATATCGTTATATACAATGTATTTAACATATGTGTGAATAATGAACATTTAATGATTGAGTTTAAAACCAAAATGAAATAAATTATTATTATTATATATATAATCACATGATGTATGGTATGTACAAGTAAATGTAAAAAAAAAAAAAAATACTCATGTTTAGGCAGAAATTAATTAATGGTTTATTTTAACAGTTGGAATATTTTTTAGTATAGTATAGTAATTATATGTAGCACGTATATAAAAGTATATACACATCCCAAAAACAATGAGAATGGCTTTATAGTATATATGGAACCTGTGGCGTTAATAGTTTGCTACTAATTGATTTATGCAGTGTGAATCGATTTTAACAAACTGTCAAATTTTCATGACATTTCCTTCAGTGTAAGCCAAGATACAATGCATTAAGTGACAGTAGTTTTTGTATCTGTCGGTACTAAAATCAATATAAAAACAAAGACAACAACATTAAATTTTGTTTTAAAATTTAATAAAAAATGCTACTCTCAAACGTAAGATTTGTTTAAAATCATGTATGCACCATATTTGTATGTCAAAAGCAAAAGTTTTTAGATAGTATAAAGCGATTTACAGATTTGGTAGGTCGACCACCTTAAGCAATTGCAGAAAAATATATTGAAAAAGTACGTAATTTCGTGAAAATTTCTAAGAAATCCATGAAATCATGGAGATGGAGCGTTGAATACCGGAAAAAACAATTCATTTAATTTTAATTGAAAAAATTGGTCTACGAAAGGTAGTACGGTTTTGTACGGTAGTACAAAAATTGTACGGTTTTGAATATTGTAAAAACATTATTAAACATACATGAAGAACTTCCTAAAAACTACTTTCGCCTATACTTTCTATTCCCACATCTTTATTTGGCTATGAAAGGAAAATGTTTTGCATCATGTTGAAGACATATAAAAGTCAACGGCAGTCATATATTCAATAATATTCCAATAATCGACATAAAAAAACTTATTTGATGCACGCTTGTTGAACGTGTAAAAGTAAAAGTATTTTTGTTAAAGGAGAATATTTCGAATATAAATATAATGATTTTTGTCAAAATTAATTGATGATTTTTCTTTTATCTATACCCATTGTTTTTTGGGACAGAGAGTGTAAAAATAAATTAAAACAGAATTATTTAAACGATAATATGTAGTCAGATGATGATTTATAAGTAAAATTAAATATATATAACGTTTTTTCATGTTATGGAATTCTAGAAATTTTTTTGGTAATCATCCTTTTATTGAAAAAATACCATACCATTAAAATGGAGTTCAAAATCATGAAATGACATTTATTATATGCATCAATATATATATATATATATAGAATCAGCACTAATTATTCGTTGGTCAGAATCTATTAAATCACCCTGTCTGTATATTTATAGAATATGATTTATTGTATATAAATTTTGTTTTCTTATTCCGACAAAATGACAGTTTATGATTCCATATTAAAATAATGTATTCGATTCATTCATGTTTTTTGCCAATAAATTATATCTAATAAGAAATAAAAATAAATTAATATATAATATGCTATAATTGTTTGTAAATGATGAGTAAAAAAGCGGCATGTATATAGCTATTAAATGTGTTTACTTAAGATATATACTAATTAAATTAAATTTAATTAATATAACATTTTTTTAATTAATTCATCACATTCTTCAATTTTTGAATTAAACATATTTATAAAAAGATTATATTTTATACTGAGCGTGACATATAAATACGAGTACATAAAATAAATTTAAATAAAAATTATGTCTTGAAGGTCGCATATAATTTATAATAATATAAATAAATTTTAATTACTTATTTGAATAAATATATAGTAAAATATATATAACAAAAAGAATTTAATCAATGAAAAAAATAATGAAATGAAGAATGTGAAACGAGAAATAATAAATGTTTTATTTAGATTAGAATTCAGAGTTATTGTATAGTAATATTTTAAAAGAAATAAAATAAAAAATCAACTGAAATTAAAAACTTTTATTTACCTAAAAAAAAAAAAAAAAAAAAAACCTTTTTCATGCCATCGGCATAAAACAGAAACCTTTTTATTATGTAAAAAAAAAAAATTCAAATATACTTAAAGTTAGTTGCTGCATCACTTTTAAATTATACTTTTCAAAACATAACAAGACCGAGCTATAAAAATAACACATAATTTATACATAGTTAAATTGAAGAAGTTTTATCATATTATTATGTATATTTTTTTTTTTTGTTTCGCTTTTATACTAATTGTAAATTTATAATTAGTAATGCAAATGAGAAATATAACAAGAACAACAAACATGATGTAATATCTTATACACATTATACTTTAAACAGAGTGTATTAAGAATTATCAAACAATAATCCATATATATATAGTGTTGATTCTAAACAATCTATGACGAATTTTTATAATATTATTATTTTGGCATCATTTTACAGGATGAGCGATCTCTGCGGTAACAGTTAAATTTGTTGATGGTTTTACCCGTCCGTTATGGAATGTGCAAAATTCGGACACATAATGTAATCAACTTGTCACCATTATAATTGATAACACAGTATAAGTATAATTCATCAATATCTTCGTTGCAGAATTTAATTCTTTTGAAACTATATATATATACATTTATATTCATTTCAATTCAAGACTATATTAGATAATTTTGCTAATAGACCTGAATAATATCGAATAATATTTCGATTTATATAATTTCTCAATGAGTCATATTCTTCCGGGTTGTTGGCTGGTGTCTTTTAAAATATCCTGTTTAAAATGTTTATATAAATATACAGCAATATCCTTTAAAAAGAAATGAACTAATTAAAAAAGTAGTTTCTCCGGATAATATATTATAATATTATTTCCTTTCCAATTGCGATTTATTTACTATCAAACAATGCTTTTATTTTATTAAATTAATATTATCTAATTAAATATTTGTTGTTTCACTATAATATAATATAATTTTACTGCACCAGTGGTGGACTACCGGATGCCACAACGCGAGGTAGTCCAGAATTATTGATAGTCTAAAATTTTGTGTCTTTTTCAAATTGTTGATGCAAATTGTATCGTAGAATAATATCTGAATTCTGGAGACGAGTCTACGTAAAAAAATTTAATGTATGGGTTGGGTTTCCGTCAAATATCGACCACATTTCGAAGGCAATTCCGCACCCGAAAGGCTACGAATAATAATAGTTTAGTGGGTACCCCACACAAACAATTTATTTTCAATATATACACTTTTCACAATTAGTTAAACTATTATTTTCAGTTATTACTTTATTTTCCTGCCATATCCTTTTTATAGTAAGCGAAAAGGGGCGTAAATAATTCAGAATATATTTTTGTATCATACATCTGATGATTTATTTCTACTAGATTTAACTTTTTAAACACAATTTTCAGTTTTAATTTGGCAAAATTATCTAGGATATGGATTTGCTTCAAAAATCAATGTTATATTAACCTATTTATCAAGAATATCTTAATGCAGCTGAATGTTAAATAAATTTAACTGATCAATGATCGATCGAATGAACACCGTTTTGCTGATAAGGATAATTTTATTGATATAATTGATTATTATTTATATTATCAATGTAAATAATAATTTAATTTTTTTGAAATTTTCTCAAATTCAAATTATAGGGAATATATAATATATTCCTAATGCCTGACGTCGATATCAATTTGTATAAAATTCATAAAGACTGCTCATATTTAAATCCATCAACGTATAGATAATGGTCAAACGTAAACATATCTATAAACTAATGGTCCAGTGAAAATTGTATTGAGTATCAATTTCTTAGAAGTTACATATTTGCAGATTCACAAGAAGTTGAACACGTAGAAGTTGTGTAGGAAATATATGTTTTCTATATATATATATTCTTTTTAGCACCCATACAACAATTTTTCATAGGTCTTTGTTGTCTACTTTGAAATGTTACCACACAATCTCAATTCAGATATGTTCACATTCATAAATCTATTATAACAAAATCAAATAATGCAATTCAAGAAAGGCGACTAGAATTGATAAATCGTAAAGGTAATGTGTCCCACCCACATACAAGACTATATAGACACTCTGAAAAAACTATTGCAGCTTGTTTTGAATGATATGTTAAGTAATCCAACATGTTGACAAGCAGTTGCACCATCATCACATTACTATTTATTATGTTCTTTGAAAATCTTCTTAAATATAATAACAATTTCAATAATGATCAGATGATATATAACATCGCACTTGGTTCAGTGTTTTTTTGCCGATAATAGTAGTTTTAAAAATATGGAATTATGGCTGCCCATATAAAAGATGTCAACAGTGAATAAAGTTTATTCATTTCCAAAAAAATCCGCCAAATCAATAAATACACATTTTTCATTTTGTATATATTAAAATGAAATTTAAATTTTAAATTCATTCAATTACATACCGTCAATTTTAATAATCTAGTAATTTTCCATTTTGGATTAATTTAAAATAATTTACAATATACGAGTAGATAACATTTTACAATATGATAATGATACTGTTACTGTACTGATATAAATACATAAATTCATTTAGTTTGTTGGAATGTATAGAACTGTTACAGCAATTATGCAGCGATCAAGTAAAATATAAGATAATGAATTCAATGCGATTATATACCATTGACAATATTTTATATAATAATATAATATTATATTCTCATTATAATCAAGTCAGATAATATATAATTATAAAATCTTCATGAAATTGATTTATTTCAAAGATGCGACTTAGAATATTCTTTTGTGGAACTTATGTAGTATGTTTGCATATTACCATATTACTAATATATAATGTTTGTATTAAACCTACTTATATATATGCTTAACTTATTCTCTGTCTACAATGTAGATTATATTATAATAGGTCTACCAATATGTGTGTGCCGTTTTTTTAAAAATAAAACACATTAATTCCGGTAATAACAGTAAAAAATTTTTATTGAATATAATTACCATCGTTAAGTATAACCTTTTTCCAATTTTTTGGCAATTTATGAATACCATCAAAATAAAACTTCTCCTCTTTTGATGCGATCCAAGAATCGATCCAATTTTGGACGTCTTCATAATTGTGGAAGCGTTGTGCACAGAGTCCATGTGCCATCGATCTGAACAAGTGGTAATCTGATGGAGCAACATCTGGTGAATAGGGCGGGTGTGGTAACACATCCCATCCGAGTGTTTCCAATGTTTCTTTTACCGGTTTTGCGACATGTGGACGAGCATTGTCGTGTAAAAGAATCACTCTTTCATGTCTGTTGGCCCATTCTGGTCGTTTTTCTTTCAATGATTGATTCAATTTATTCAATTGTCCTTTGTATACCTCACCAGTAATAGTTTGACCAGGTTTCAATAACTCATAATACAGCACGCCCTTTTGGTCCCACCAAATACACAATAAAACCTTCTTTCCATGAATATTGCGTTTTGGCGTCAATTTGACTGGTTGACCTGGATCAGTCCAATGCTTAGTCCGTTTAGGATTGTCAAAATAAATCCATTTTTCATCACCAGTGACTATTCGATGCAAAAACGACTTTCGTTGCTGTCTTTGAAACAATATTTCGCACGTGGTTTTTCGCTTTTCCATGCTTCTTTCTGTCAATTCATATGGAACCCATTTTCCTTCCTTTTGGATCTTACCCATATTGTTTAAACGATTAGAAATGGTTTGTTGACATACATTTAAGGAATCAGCTAGTTGTTGTTGCGATTGCGCATCGTCTGCATCCAACAATGCTTGCAATTCTGTATCTTCAAATTTTTTTGGTGGTTTTCCACGTTCTTTGTCATTCAGATCAAAATCACCACTTTTGAATCGTTGGAACCACTTTCTGCACATTCTTTCTTGTAAAGCATGTTCACCATAAGCTTCAACAAGAATTCGATGACTTTCAGCAGCAGTTTTCTTCCAATGAAACAATAACAAGAAACTTCCCCGCAAATCAGTTTTTTCTAGTACAAAACACGACATTTTCAACAAAGGAAAAAAATATGTCGTTTACACTTTTAACTCGTAACACAAACTGAATGATAAAGATATAAAGTGAATACGTTCACAAAGAAATTTTCAGCCGAAACCACCATCGTTTCAGTCAGCTACAGCGATTAATCCGTGAGCGGCACACACATATTAGTAGACCTATTATTATTGTATAATAAATTTATTTTTTCTTCTTTCTATTTTGCATTATCAACAATTCAAGTCTTGTAATATAGTCAAGAAATTATTGTCTCGTCTATGGATTTTGTTATAGCATCAACTTCAAGTATATGAAAATATATGGTAGACAAGAAAATGTTTAAAGTATAATAATAATATGGTAACGTATAATTGAGAGTTTATCGTATGGAGTTCGGTCTAAAAAAGCAAGCGAAATAGGTATTAATCATCAATTAATATTTGTTATATCAACCCACTATAATTTGACGGTAAATATTGAATAAGAAACTGTAGAGTATTGTATTTACTTGAAATTAAAAGTTAAACAGAACAAGTATTATAGTTAATGTTTGGTAATATTCTATATTAAAAACATTTTAAATTATATTTAACAATACACTGATTTCATTTAATTATAGATTGCGGAAGAGGTCGTATAACCACATATTTAAAATTGCTTACAAAATTAATAACTTAATTAAATGTATATTGATATATATCAAACATCAAATACCCGTAACTGTAAGTCGTATAATTAAAACTCCGAAAAAACCAACCACTACCCTATGAAATTCAAAAATTATGTATTTTTTAAATTAAATCTAAAGTACACATATGTTTTATTTATTCATATATATTAAATATATTCATATATAATACTTATGTTAGTTACATATAATTTATGCTTTTTAAAATGTTATATAATAATATATATTAACATCGTTCTTTATATGCAAATATACAATAGTTAATGTTAATGTATAATAATGCATACGCATATGTATATGCAAGTTGATTGTATGAGCTTTATAATGCATGAAATTTGTTGAATACATGGATTATATTATAAACTTTTTCGTTTGCGAAATTGTGCATCAAAATATTAAAACTAGCATGCAAATATAATATTATTTTCGCATATGAATCAAAAAATATATAAGTTATTGTTTTAAAACTTATGTTTTTTTATTGTAAATTGATAGATACAAAAAAAAATTATATTTTAGTTTATTTTTAAATATCATATAAACACAATATTATTCAAAATTGTAACAAATATGTATTTATTATTTTTCAGCTGAGTTACCATTTGTTCGTGATAAATATATGAAATAAAAAACTTAATTCATTTGAAAATATGATGTTTAAACGTTATTCAAAGATTAACAATGTCAGTCAGTACAGCACACACAACATTATGGGATATAATCGCATTCGTATAAAAATAATGAAATTAAAGAAACAACTTCGATAATTACAAACGATTTGATGAATTGCTGTTTATACTTCCAGACAGAATATAATTTATTTAATTGACTGTAGTGTATACAAATGACTGAGGATATGTCACATACATTTGGAATAATAAGACTTGTTTTTGCCTACACCCAAACATTCATAAATATGTAATTCATAAAATAAATTATACTTCTGGATTTTTAAAAAATGCATTCAGTATTCAAATTTAGAATTGTAAATTAAATTTATTCCAACATCATACCATTTTATCTATAGTCATGTTACTGCGAATGCAACAAATTTGGTACAATATAAACAGACTGCCGGTGAACATCCTAATCAACTCATCATAAAACTTTTTATAATAAATTCTACATGTACAAAATTGGCCTATGCAAACAGTTCCAATTATTTGTATATATACAGAAACAAATATGTAGTAAGAATATTGTATTATTAACATTGATTGTTAAATGCGTAATAAATAATAAATAACAATATTTGTAGTGAATATTATAATAACCATCATAATAAACAGCAAACTCAAATCAAGAAATCATAATGGCTCGTAAAATATAATACAACAAATATTACCCATACACTTATATATTTTATCTATTAATAATAATTTCAAGTATAGGAAAAAATTATAATTTGTATATACATTTTATGGAAAATTGTATATTTGTATATTTAGTAGATGATATACGAGAAAATATTAACTATATAAAATAAACTAATAAATTATATTTTATTATACATGTCATTATATTGTCCATAAATAATCAAAATAGTATCATACATAATAATATTATATAAACAAATGGTGTTGACATATCATCATAACATTATATATATATATATAAATATAAGTACATAAATAGAGATTTTCATTATATACCTATTATATATTACATAGTATATGTATGTATGTATGAGTGTTATAAAATTAATATAGATGCGAGTACGAGTACTTATGTGTAAAGAAAAATTATGTGTATATATTATTTTTATATAAAACAAGATATGATTGTTAGATATGATGATGATAAAACACGTTACATATATATAACATTAATAATTCTAGGTTTTCACATAGACGCAGTAGCCTCTGTTCGAAAAATAACCGGAATAGATTAAGAAAAAAACAAATGGAATAATCAATTCGGTTCAATTTTTTGGTCATCAGTTAATTGATGCAGAATAAATTTTGAATTCACCGTGCATAAACCAATTTATTCAGTACTCTTTTAAAATTGTTGTATTTTTGTTACATTTCCATGTATTTCACTAGATTTGTCGAGCTAACTTTCTCGATATCATGTACTTTTTGAATGCGTTTTTTGCTAATCATTGATGATGATCGTCCTGAAAGTTCATTATTAGTCACATCGATGCCACGCAAGTACTTATTTTTTGAATAAACAATTATGATTATACGATTCAGTAACATTTTTACCAATTTTAAAACAAAATACATTTACGACAAACAAAAACTATTAAGATTTGAGACATTATATTTTGGATAACCTTGAAAGAAATTTGGCTGGTATATAATATATAAATTAATCAGCAGCCAATATAAGGAAATCATTATACCACCAGCGATCCATATTAATATAAGTCATTCTGGATATTTTTCGGACACACAATGTTTTATACTATATATTGTAGTATAAAAAAATAAATAAATTAAATTATCAAATACATGAGTTCCTTCATAATTTTTATGTTAATAATTATTATTCCTTATTTATATTGTAGTATTATACAATATACGGCATACGCATATAATGTGTATATGCAAATAAAACGTAAATTGATTATTTACATAATGGACTTATCAAGAATAACAAGTTATTCATGTAAAAAATTAAGTAATTCGTATTATGTGCGCCGATATGGGGGTGGTGGGTGGTGTTGGTGTTAATTTATATATATACAAATGAGGTGTATATAGAAAAGTAGGTGTACGCATATATAAAGAAGGTAAAAAACATTATTAATTTTCCAATAAAATTTTTGTTGTCATGATTTATTTCTTTCATAGAAATTCTATTAAATAATATAATACTCGTACAGTTGCAATTGAATAATTTGTATAAGTAATAAGTGTGAGTTTTTGAAGTAAAAAATATTAAATTTTCTTTCTTTCGAATGATAAAACATATAAATATTACTAACATTATATTCTTATACTATAAATTAATATATTCAATTAAATTAATATAAAATCTAAATTATGGTGCTGTCAAAGTAATTGTTCTTACAAAACAAAATGTTGCTTGTGTAAACTTTATATCAATACACAATTAATTATTATTAAATAAATTGTTTTGTATTTAAATATATTAATTTTTTAACTGCGTTGACTGTAAATTTTAGATTTTAATCACTCAACGACCCATATAAAAATAATTAAAATATTGATACTTTTATGCTCTATACGTGTACCATCATCCATTAAATAACTTTACACATATACAATATAATATATAGCGACTTAGAATAATTCTTTTAAAGTGTCAATAAAGATATGGTTTATTTATATATATTATGCTATAATGGATTTTATATTATATTAATTTAATTTTAATTAAAGATTATATATTATACTGTTTCAAAATTAAAGTTTAATATTTCATTTTGATAAAATAAGATAATGCAAATAAAAAGGATTTATACAATATATAGGATGCGATAAAGATATTTGTATACAGCTATATAGAAATAATCAAATTAAACCTTTATAGAATATAATATATGGCATTAATGGTGTGCAATTTTATACACCAATATATATAACTTTTATTGTTTGATATTAATATTTGATAAATTTTCTTTCATTTTCAAAGATATTTAAAATTATTTTAATTATAAAGAAAAACTATTTTAATTTTCATTGAAGACAGTAATTTATTGTTATGGTGTGATGAGCGAAATACGCAAACAGTATAATTAGTCATATACGAGTACATTATATAATATATAAATATTGCATAATTCATAAATAAAATGGATAAACAACAAGTGTAATAATTAAAATACATATCCTCACATATTACAATTTAATATATATTTTTCTATACACTGATTTGTGCCACCGAATTGTTAAGTATTTAATAATATTATTTATATTATACTATAAATATAAATAATAAATATAAATAAATAAATAATACCTTAATAATTCAATAAATTTATATACACACGCTCTCTCTATAGACGACTATAATAAAAAAACAATCTTGTTAAAAATATTACTTGGGATTATATATGATAAAATAAATTAATATTCAACAATACACTGTGTATTTTATATATTACTTATATATATATATGGATTAATAATATACAATATAAAAATTGATTTAGGATTTAATATTATCTACGATATATCCTATGTAAGTATATATACTATCATGTAACTATATATAATATATGTACGCAATATATAAAGATAATATGTATATAAAATGTTAAATAATCGGGTGTAGAAATAAGTTTTACAAATTTTTTATTAATTAACTTGGAAAATAAAAGAATGAAATCTTAGCTGTGGCATTGTCAAGACACAATTTCCGTGTTGTTTGACAATGTATCGTAACATATTTTTTGTAGACTGGATAAAATGCAATAATTGTAATAAAACATATTGACATAAAACTGCGTCAAGAAGAGAACGTATGAGAGAAAGATTTTATATGTTTTGCACAAACATTATGAAAATTTACAACAATTATATTTAAAAAATATATAACGATGGAAGTTAACTAATGCATTGCATAAAAATCATAAAAAATGTTTGAAGTTATTTTTAAAAAAACAATGGACAATATTTTTGAGGCAAAATACAAAATCCCGATAGAGAGAATTATTATCAGTGGTTAATATTTGAATCAATGAGATACAAATATTGTATCCGGTTGAGGTTCTATGTCATCATTGTCAATATTTTCGAAATGATTGTGTTGTAATTTTTCTAGTAATGGAAAAAATACATTAATAAACTTCGTTAATAACGTTGTCCAGGCGAAATAATGCACTAGCAAAGAAAAATAAAGATAAACACTTATTTCTGCACCTTCTCACCACCTTATTATAATATAATATATATATATATTGTATATATCATTGAAAGTTGTTCAGAAATACATTATGCGGTATCCTATATCCTAAATCGAGATTAATAGGTTTTATAGCATGATAAAATAAAATACGTATATGTGTGTACATAAACAAACGACTTTAGCTATATCATTTGGATGTATATTATTATTATATATAGGGAAAATTTGATATGATCGTATATGATGAAGAAAATGTTGTACGTACAATACATATAGAAATTATGCAATTCTAAATATTTCTTTAAGTATAAAAAATCATAAATTATATAAAAATACAATATTTTGTGGTAATATGTTAAACATTAATTTCTTGTTTATTTATTTGTTAGTTTTAATATATTGATATAATGCAAAACTATTTTTTAATTTTATATACAACGCAATATTTGATTTTGTCTGTCGACCTTATCTACATAAGGATGGAGGTTTATACCCCAACGAAAACTCAACTTTGTGAAACAATAAAATTATAATATTAACGTTCCTTTTATCTTATCAATTTAGAAAATTTTTATTTGTCTATAACACATTTAAATTACAATATTATAATAAAAATATAATATTATTTTTGTATGGATCAACGATATATGTCTCATGACTATTTTGTGATATAATAAATAAGATAGAAGACAGTATTTTATATACCCATCATCAGAGGATCCTTTCGATTATAACATTTATTATACTATTCTAATAAATGTAGTATGAATATTAAATGTGATAAATAATTATAGCGCATCGCATATACATTTTTATCTATTCTACTAATTTTAATTCCATCTATACGTACAGACATCATTTAACATCTTTGGTAACTATACGATTTGTATATCTGCAAAAACCGTTGTTACCATCGATTATCAAATAATATCTAACGTAAATAAAATTAGTAGAATAGATAGAACTATGATTTTAGGTACATGTATATAATCTAAATATATATCGCATACATAAATAATATAGATATAAATTCATTGCAAATATATAATATAACATGCATTAATTAAAATTTAAATCATTTGGTTTCATTTTTAAATTTTACAATTTTCTTTTTAAATTACAATATATTATAACTATAATTACTTCAGTAATTAAATATGAATACATAATTATGCCACATTCAAATCTCTTCTTCATTAATTTGAAAATCTGTTCGCAAATATTATTGCGAAGAAAATGGTACAATAAAACGAAACCCATTGATATTTTCTATATGTAATTTTCTTTGTATTTGTGTCTATTCTCTAATTTAGTGTATTACTTATTCTGCGTTCTAAATATCTAAATATAATATAGTATTATATATATGCAATAATTATATATGTACGCAGGGTGAAGGAAAAAAATTATTATTGTATATTTTTATAATCTAGTACAGGTGTCATCATGTAACTTATGCAATAATTTGGAAATAATTCTTCAAAATAAATATATATAATAAATAAACAATTTGTCTAAAATGTCGTAATAAATACGCAACGCATTAAATCATTAATCCATCAATGAATGTAAAATATTACTTTTTCTTATTTAAACGGAACGGAACGTAATTTAGCTCATATATTACTAAATAAATCAATAAACAAATCATGTAACTTCAATTGGATGGCATTTTATCAAACATTTATTATAATAGTAAATTTGATAAATTATTATGGGAGTATATAACATTACACCAATTGATCTGCTGCAATTATCGAAAGATCTATATATGTTTTGTTAATTACATTATTTTTTCAGTAGTGATTGGGGCCATAAATGGAGTATGCAAATATTGTTAATCTATTCAAGTAGCAACCAACACCATATATTTTCAAAGAACCAATATCAGTATTAAAATAAATACCAAAAAAATTTCACATTTTGGAAATTGAAATCAATATTTCAATATTGATTAGAATGAACTCTGTCTGCGTCGCTTAGTGTAAAAATAGATAATGTCGACAAAACACAATTTAGAAATTACTATTGAAATTTTTATCTATATATGGATTTATGACGATATAATGACATTCCAAAATTCAGGAAATAAAAGTAGGATCTATATATTCCGATATAAGGTTAAATATGACAGTTGAATAAATTTTATATATTTTGTAATACCATGCCATACTTTCAGTGAAAAAAAATGTTTAAAATTGATTCGCACACACGTTCAGAAAATATTATCGATTTGAAAATTGTTAAAACAATTTATGTTTTTTCAAAATTTTCAGAATTAAAAAAATTATTGTTTTTTTATACTTAAATGATAATTAAATAAATAGGCGCTTTTCCGGAAAATTTCATGGGTGTTGTACCAATTTTTGATTTTTCAACATTTTCATTGTTTTACACATGTCTGCGTATCAGAATACTATTTCCGTTATATTAAATTCAGACATAGCATTTTCTAATTTTATATTAACTCGTTAAAAATTATATTTCTAAATATACCAATTGGAAAAGTGTCTCTATATGGTAAATGTAAATGTACTATCCAATACAATTTTCAGGAGGAACAAAAATTGAATATGATAAATACCAAATCAACATATAATTATGTTTGTACTATTAAATTATAATACGCAGTTTACCAACAATAAATGTTTTGATAATAAACTTTTTCGGTCCACTCTGTCTGCATATGCCATATACAAAATTCAAAGATGTAAAAAAGTACATATTTATTTGTTCTTTCGCACACAATAATTATTCAGTTTTCATTCATAATGTATACGCGCGTGTATAATTGTATACACAAAATCTTATAGGAATTTATTTCTTGTTGCGTTAGTATAAATTGCTATATATAAATAAATACCATAAAATACATTCCATAGGTTTTTGTTCGTTTTTCTTTTTGTATTAGTAAAATTACGTAAAAAAATACTCATTTATCCATTTATATACATTATTTTGTGTTACATATATAATTCGAACAATATATAAAAATATGGGATTCATTCCCTTTTTCTGTTTGTTGGTTGTGTTTTTTTATTACTATATATAATAATATTTTACTTTATTTTATTTTCCAGTTTGATTACCCACAAAAACCAGCAGAAAAAAGTGGAATTGTTTTAGAAATGCTTCAACGCTCGCGTATTTTTTATTTAACATTTTTTTTTTGTTGTTTCATACTTTGTAAAGAAAATCTTTATGTTTTATATTATGTGTGTGTGTGTGTGTGAATGGATATTATTAGTATATGCGTATTATATATAATTAATCATTTAAATTTGAAATGACTTCTGCAATTATTTTAATAAGACCAACACACAACAACAATATACAATATATTATATATACGAATTATTTAGTCATTGTAATACGTTTTTATATATATAAATAATTTTCTTATATAATATTTGTATTTAAAGTTGAATATATAACTCTGTCTGTCTGTCTGTGTGTGTGTGTGTGTGTATTTGAATAAGTATATAAAGAAAATAAATTACTGTAAGACAGAGAGCAAACGGAAAATTAAAAAAGAAAAAAAAACATCTATATTGTCTCTATATATTTCATATCCTAATTTAATAATATTAAATTATATTTTTAGTTTAATTTTTTTCTTTATTTTATTTTTATATATTATTTAAAATTTTAAATATATATTATATTAAAATAGGTATAAAAAAATATATATAGACAGACATTTATAAAAATAAACAAATAAATATAAACTTATTTCTTAAAACAAAAAAATTATTAAGTTAGAGATATTTTTTTTTAATTTATTTATTTATTTATTTATTTCATAAATATAATATACAATTTGGTGTTATATCGCCGACTGTGCGATTTAAATGTATATTTAAATATATTAAGATTGTTGTTATATTTTCTTGTATATATAGATAGATAGAGTACATAGAATTATAGAGATATAGATTATAGATGTGTGTGTGTGTGTGTGTAGTACGCGAGAATAATGGCAGCTGTAAAATTTGAAAAATAAAATATTTAAAATTTCACTTTGTTTTATTTGTGGATTTATATAATGTAAAAATATATTTCTTTTATTTCTGTCGTTTCCATTTAACCATGAAAAAATATTTAAAAATATAAGTGTGGGTTGTACAAATTCGGTGGTACCAAACAAACAAACACTCTAAAAAAAAGTTATAAATCTATATATATATGACATATATAGCGTGAAAATTATATATATATTACTTTATGATGGCGCTCCTTTTCTTAAATACAATACAAATATATATATAAAAATGTCATATATATATATATATAATGAAATTTAATTTTATAATACTCTTATTTGAATGGACATAATTATTATTTAATTAATTATTTATTATACAATACATAACAGAGGTTAATCAAAAACTATATATACATATAAAAGAAATTGAGTTGTAACATTTGTAATTACCAACATTGCGTTTGTTGTTAACTTACTGTCGTGTTATCATATAATGTATTTTATTTTACTATAATTATAATATCTAAATTGGTTTATTGAATTCCACAATATAAAGCACCAGAGTTATTCCAAAATAATACAGAAAAAATGAATATAGTGCTGTTTGCATTTTATATTTTCACACACACTTTTTACATGTTAAAATTGTTATGTATTATAAAATTTGCAGCACGGATTCTTTGTCAATTCCTATATAGTTTCAAAAATAGCACAAATAGTTAATCGCCACGATCACATCGGACGAGATTACCATTTTTTTCAATATTTTTATACGTTTTTGTCGTGGAAGGACAACATCATCTCCAACGTCTACTCCAGCCATCTTGAAAACGTTTATACAAGCCAAAAACCAAGCATGCAATAAAAATTCATTGTCCTATACATTTATTGTTTAACAATAATAAGTTTTTTTGTGAAATTTCAAGACAATTCCTTGTTCTATTTAAAACATTATCATTTATTCGTTAAAACCAAAACAACACATGTTCTACAAGCGTAGACCACATAGCCATAGTTATATGTGAAACGGAACAATTGCAGGAGGCGCAGCAATTAAAATAGAATGCAGTGGTAAATAGCCTCACGCGAAATTGTCAAAGTGGTTATTATATTCATTAAAAAGTTAAAAACAGGAATTAATTTTCTATGTATATGCATACAATTTTGGATTAAGCAAAAATGCCACTAATAATATTATCACATCGTTTTCAAATTAACTATAACCGTTTGGTTAAAGTACAACCTATTTTACCGATTCATGGGTTCTATTAGGCATTTGCGCCACTATACTATACATTAATTATTATTATATTAATCTATATTTATCACTTATAGCATTAAACCAAAAATGGATAACCCATCCAAAAAATTACAAGATTAAAATAAATACCAAAAAATTTTACATGCAAATTTATAAGGAATTGAAATCGATACTTCACAATTGATTATAGAGTAAGAATGCTACCCAATGCTCAGTCATTTGGGAGCGTTATTGGTGAAATATTTTATTGGCACCTATAATTATAACCAAAAGTAATATCAGAAAAAATGAATAGATTATTAAAATGTCCTCCCACACAAATCCACATATAATACATCCATTCAGTCCTCTTGACTATTTGTACGGTGATTACTATTACATTTAATATAATATAATATAGAGTGTGTTAATAAATAGACTTTTTAATAACTATGAATATATATCAGCAAATTTTTTTTCTATTATTTATAATAAAAGTGACATGATTGAATATGTTATAAAAAATGTAAATATTTTTCTATTAAACTAAACGATTTCACTATAATTAATTTATTTACGTTTTATGTATACGATACATAAATATAGTGGGTGTACAAATATGGCTACATCCTTCTTGTTTTTAATTTGGTAAATAATAATATTCAGACGGATCGTTTGTTTCAGTGTTCGGCTCAATATAGTACAATACATCATTCTACGGTGTTTGTTTCACAAAAATTAAATTACTCTTTGTAAATTGAATTTGATCGAGTTTATTATATAAAAATAAAATAATGCAATAAAACTTTCCCTTAAATGCTGTTTATTCTTATTACAGCACATGTTTCTTTTTTGCACTATATACAAATGTCATTCACATAAATATGCGAACACTAAATTCAAGTATTTTTAAATACATGTATTCCAATAACCATTATTAGTATAATACTAAAAGGAAAAAATGAAAGAATTCTTATTTGTACACTCAATTATATATGTTGAAAATGTTTAAGTTATGTTTTGTTGAGAAATTACGCTATATATATATACCAATATTACATATACCACATAAATTACAATTTAATTCTGACGACAAATTTTTAAAAATAGAATTTTAAATGTTATTTTTATTTTATTTTTACATGTTATTTTTAAAATTTTATGTTTTTAATATATATTTGAAAGTATATAGAGATAGAGGATTTTAAAATGTGTAATATTTAGAAATTGTTATTAAATTATGAAATTATCATTTATCATGTTACTCGTATCTGTGTTTCATTCAAATATATAGTTTATTTGTTGTATATTTCATTGAAACCTTTATATTTTTTTGAAAAATTAAATGCGCAGCATAAAAAAAAAATAATCTTTAAAATTTGTAATTTTGTAATTAAATTCTAAAATTGTTATTAGACTTTATTTCAACAATGTTGTGTAAAACTATTTTAAATGTTGGTTTGGGGGTTAATGTTCTGTCAATCAAACTATGCATATAGTTTGGTAGAAATATTGGCAGGTTAATTTTCAGATTTTACACTCAAAACAGTTGTTAAATAATATATTATTACTAATTGGTTAGAAAAACTTCTTCTTTCTATTCCGTATTACAAAATTAAATCACAAAATTATATATAAGAACTTTTTTTTATATAGATTCTGAATTTTAATTAGATTATAGGTTTTTAAATAAATCAAATATACAAACAAATATAGAGTAAATCCGGAAAGTTATTAAATTTATAAATATATATTTAAATTTTCAGTATGCGTGTTTGCACAATTAAATTATCTAATTTTTATATAGCAAACGTTCAGAGATGAGTATTGAATTTAAAACATTTTTACCTATTAAAATAGAAGCGGGTAAAATCGGATGTTGCACGATTTTATACTTAACTTAAAAATTGTTTAAACTGAATATTTTAATGGCTGAGCGGTACTCAGAATAAAAATTTCAATCTATATACATATAGTTAAATGTAATATTACATTTTTTGTTCATCGCAACTTCAATGTTATTAATTTAATTGAAATTATAAAAGCGAACTTCCATTTTCTGTAATATAAATATTAATATTAATATTATATTATATTATTATATCATATTATGTTACATTATATTATATTATATATTTACCAAATACAGTGCTGGTCAAAATAAAATTATTAAGCTTTATTATAGGAGATATCTTTTGAAATAATAGATTCAATGGAAGAGAATCCTTACATAAAAAAATAAATTATACTCCACGGTATAAATTTTCTAAAATCACTTGAATAGTTATTTTTAAAGACGAAAAAATCATCCACAGTTAATATCTTCATATTGGATTATTTTATCTTTCATTCTATATAATTATTATTTCAAAAGATAAACGATAAAATAACTTTTTTAATAAGATTTATTTCGTACAACACAGTACTATATATAAATAAATATATACATCATCAAGGAAATGAGTCCATAATGTAATTTCTTTTAATCTTTAAATCTGCATAAAATCATTTCATTATGTGAAAGAAAAAAATGTACAAAACATTTCCAAACCCTCTGATGGTCGGTATCTGTCAAAATAAAATATCTCTTTCAATATAATCAATATACAATTCAATAATACAAATTATAATATACTTATTTATATTATTATATATATTATTATACTTGATTCAGTCTATATATTTTATATATTGTACAATATATAGTTGAACGTATATAGTATAAATACAAAATCTCAACTCCATTATATAAATAAATAATTGAAAAAATGGCAAGCAAAAGAATATGTCAAATAGTATTACAATTATAAGTACCAATACAAGAATATTAAAAGAAAAAAAATTAAAAAAAAAGATAACGATAAAATGAAAAATAGGAAAAAAAAAGTGGAAAAGGAAAGTTTTATGGGGAATGGAAATATAAAAAAAAATTACATTATATGGAAATAAATTATTATTACAATATATTATTGGATAAGATATATATATATCAATAACAAGTTTGTTTAATTAAATACTATCTTTTGTCGTTTAGGAAATACATTCAAAATTAAATCAAGATAGTTGTAAGTTTTACTATTTAATTATTTACTATTGTACTATATATAATTAATACTACACGAATTATTAGAGTAAAACACGTTTTTTGACCGATAAACTGATCAATATATAATATAATATTAAGAAGATCATTATTTAAAAATTTTTTGTTCTTCATATTCTTTGGAAAAATGGGAGTGTCGTCGATTTTTCAAAAAAGGGAAAACTTTCAATTTATTAAAAATTAGTACAGTATTTCTATATAGGTAGAGTCAATCGTTGTAACGAATTTTCCTTGTTATTGTCGAATAGTTTAATGGTTCTATGGTGATACATTTATTTTGTTTTTTCCTCACATTGGAGTTGTGCAGTATATGTTAAAAAATAACTTAATTTTCGTGTATAAAAATTAAAATGTAAATGCCAACACAAATTTTTGTTTATCGAGATTAAATTTCAATTGAAATATACACTTGATTCTTAAATCAGTAGTTTTAAATTTATCTAGTGGTACTATATATACAAAGATTTAGATCATTTATATTTTTTCTCGCATTCATATATATATAGAAAGTAAAAAGGATACATGCTGAAATTACAATTGTAAAAGATTTTGACAAACCAATTAATGGTTACGAACACCGCCACATTATAATGATTTACCTGGTCAGTACAAAGAAACATTCTCTAAATTTTTTTGGAATGAGTTGTTTGCGCTACTCTTACTTAACCGACAACTATACTAATAATTCTTTCGTACCAGAAATAATAATTTTAAATAGATTTGGGAATACAAATTTTAAAAGTTTCACATTTAAAAATATTATCGATAATTCTCAATACTAAAAATATTATCTTATTAAGAATGAGAGCAAATTGACATGCGATATGTAAAATGTAAAATAGTACACTATAATTGTATAATCATTTGTCCTGGAAAATTATTTTATATCACTCAAAATTCAAAGGTACCAATTCTAAATGATCATTTTAATTATCGACCAATTTTCATTACATATTATCTTTATTCTTTGTAAAATTATGGCGAAAATTATCTGTCATAATCGCAGTTCAAAAAGATCTTGAATCGATGGTAAATAGGTACACAGTGTTTGTAATTACAAAAATCAGAATTTGAAACTCTGTATATAACAAATGTGATTGTTTATTATTCAATATATATTTTAGTTATTTTTATTTGAAATATTTGTATGGAAAATATATTAAAACAATCACTTTTTCGTTACAATAATAAAAATATATCGTACTTATTTTATTTATCTAAATTACAATACACATTAAAAAATGTATAAAAATAATATTGTATACTTAATACATAAAATATGAAAATTAAAATTGGCACTAAAATGATTTTCTCAGAACCTATAAATAGAACTAATATAAATAATAAGCACGACTTATATTTTAATATACCGCATATACCCACCATACGACTATGTCTGTCATGTCATCATAACTCTGAACATTATTTTACATAAAAATATTTGTTGCTTGCATTTAATTATTATATTAGTTATATATATGAAATACATATTTAATATTATATGTACTACGAGTATGTTTTATGTGTACAATATGTATAAATGCTATTATTATATCGTAACATATAAATTAATAATATATATTTAAATATTTCAGTAAATATATTCATATTTAGATTCATACATATTTAGTTTTTCTTCTACATTGATAAATCGGAATGAATGTGTGTATGGAAAGATTATTAATTGCTCATCATTGCGTTGCGATTATATTTGACCTTACCATAATGGAATTTTAGTTATTTTTAGTATTATACATTTAGGGTGCGTTGAATGAATGAAAGAATGTGTGCGTAATTTATAAAAACTTAATTTTATACAATTTGATTAATTGAACAAAGAACATTTCTCTTTCCTATCGCATATTTTATCACATGAGTTATTCTAAATTTTTTCCTATTCACATTTGAAGACACAATAATACTTTTACAGATATTGCCAAAGTAATTGAAAACGAAATTTCTGCTTTCATTATACAAATTGAAGTCATACAGATTCTTCGTTAACGTTTGTCGCGTTAAATAACGTTTTTACAGCTTTTGTATCTAATGCAGTACATGCACAATACCAGTAGAATTATAGTGAAAAGTCTATCTGATTCTTAATTCTATTTTTCACACGATTTTAAAAGTGATTATATCGAATTTTTATACAAAATATATAGAATAATTAGAGTAATAATTTGTTTTTAATGTTTGTTACATTATTTTGCATATAAAATTATTATGTTTTTATCATTTATCCCTTATTATTTTTCATTTATTTGCGCAGATCTATGTCACTTAGGATATTAATTAAATTTCATATTTAATCGTCCGCTTGTATAAATGGGTAATCTTTGTATTTTTTTTTTATAAAAATCCGTATATTCATAAATCCAATGCTTTGGCATTTGTTTTGTTACAAATATTCATGTCAAACGAAAAAAAAACGGCTTAGCTTAATTTGCAAAAATATATTCTTTAAAAAATATTGTATGTAAATGGTTACTTTTGCTTTTCATCTGTTAAACTTTTGACAATAAATAATAAATGATAAATTATATAAGTATATGGAAATTTGTTCCATGGAAATTGAAAATGCACGTTGAGTAGTAAAATGTTATAATAAATTCTTAAAAAAAAATTGATATAGTAAGTGGATTTCATCCACACACACCACCACCTTCTTCAACAATATTATAAAAATTAGTCCCATAATAGATAAATTCAAAAATTGAAGAAAATCAAATAAGTAATACAGTAAATATTAAATAATATAGTTAAAATATGTATATAAAAACAATTATAAATGAAATTAATAAATGTAATAAAAAAAATGTACTCACCGAAATACAGCAAATAAACAAAACATCCCATAAGAAGTAGATGAAGATGAAAAATCCTTTTTGATTGGTGCACAGAAAATATTTATACAGAAATACCAAATCGATGAATCGACACCAAAATCTATAAATTAAACATAAAACAAATAATTAATAAATTGTAAGAAAATGTATTAGAAAAATTATAATTTAATCATCTTGTTACATAGTTGATTCCACATCAAACACATACATGCACACAATGATTGAATGATTATTAATTTTATCGAAAAATCTAATCTTTTTAAGAAGATATTACGGTTTAGTATGGCAAGCGGAGGTGTTTCACAGACTCATCGAATTATTAAAAAATAACATATGTTTTATAGTGTAAAGTAGTGAGAAAAATGTCAGCTTTTATTTGTTTTGTCACATATTTTAAAAGTAAACTGCATCAGAATTTTCAATATTTATATATTAATTATTATCATATTTTTTATGACCATATATATAATTTTCGGCATCATGGTGTTATCATATCATTTTTTATGTCATCATAATCCACGAAATTTAGTCACCAGCTGATTTGTTCCGGTTTTATGACATAGCGAAATTATCAACTGATCGAAGCATATACATTTAGTTTTTCTAGTTTAGTTTGACCAATACTAGACTGAAAGCCTTTTTTTTTTTATTTAGAGTATCAATTTAATTTTATTGACCTTATTTTTATATGAGTTATTCAAATATATATATACATAAAATGCAGACATAACACACACATGTATAAAACGAAAACAAATTTATTCATATACATATACAATGAAATTTAATATATTTGAAGGATTAACCTTTTCCTTATATCGTCCTTGATTTTGAACAATATTATTTAAAAAATGAAAATAGGAAAAAAAAATTTAAACAATATTTGTTCAGTCAAATCGATAACTTTAATATAATATTAAATGAGTTTTTATAATATACGGTATATAGGGTGATTTTTTAAGAGAGATACACATTTCAAATAGCGATTATTTAACTGCATCGCTTTTCAAATCATATTAAATTTTTTTTTCATAGAATTTCTTTTCTTTCAGCAAATATATTTCCACAAAACAATGTAAGTTAATAAGGTAAATGCTGATTATAGCAGTGTTATGATTATAGTCTGATTTTAATTACCATCATGGACCGACATCGATGATGATGCGCGACATGTGGTTTCAGCAAAATTGTGTCACATGAAATGGAAGCATTTATTGAAAACAAAATTCAATTATTAGGAGAAAGGAAACTGTGAATATATTTATAAATTAACAACATCAATGAATTATCATTAAAGTTAAATAACGCTCGAAATGATGGTGATTTTTTTTCGTGTTTTATTTAACTTCAAGGTTGTATCGCTTTAAAAAAATCACCATATATATATATATATAATACCCGCACTTAAGTCATATATGAAATGTCATGTACATATAGGTAATAATGAAATAAATATATATAGTTATATCGTTATATGTAGGTAACTGGTACAATATACCTATGTGTTATACCTTGATGTATCCAATAGTGTGGAAGTCTATGTATAAATTTATAACACTATATATATATATAAATATATACATATATAATTTCTTAACCTACGGAGTCCATAATATATATGTTAACCTTTGCATGCAAACATGAACGTATGAATTTAAAATGATTAATATTATTATTTCCGTGTGTGTAAGTAATATAATATTATATAGTAATATATGTCTTTAAAAGCAAATATATATATATACGAACATTTTATATAATTATATTTATTTATATCCAATGTCCATATATTTTTTATTACTTTATTTAGTACATATTATATATATATATATAGTTTCAATGTAATATTTAAATGATATTTTCTTCTGCATTAGTTTAAAAAAATTAATTGTTTTATTATTTATAACAAATATACATCTATGCAAAATGTATTGTAACATATATATAATTATATTGTTTGTATATTAGGCTGCCCCGCGCGTTTCTATATTTTAATATAAACATAATAATAATATTATATGTTGTGATAAACCACAATTTTAGTATGAGGTTGTGGCTATTCTAACATTCATGATTGTATACATAAATATACAGGTTAACATATGTGTATATAAATTTGTAATTTGTAAATCATACGAGTACACAATAAAATTGTATATATGAATGCAATAATTTTCAATTTAAATTATTATTATTATTGGTAATAATAAATAAAGTTACGTTCATATAAAAAATATTATAATACCAGTTTCATATATAAATATTGATTTTAAAAACGTTGTTGTATAATAACATTCAAAACATATCATATAATATTGTATAACACATAGATAACATCATATAACATGTTCACCATAATTCTACACATAATTTATATGTAATTCAAAAATATATATATTTATACATTTACGTTCTACAATAGTCTGTATTTTAAATTTAATTGGAGAACAATACATTGATTTTTTTAAATGTTGTCTACGTTTATATATACACGAGTATAATGTATTTAATAGACAAGTTGAATAACACTTAGGTTATTTATGGTTCAAAAATCTCATATATATATTGTATATGTAATATAAGTACATAATTGGCCAATTAATACTGTTTAATAATTTCTTTATTTTACCAAAATACTTTACAAAAGGTTTATTTAAATTTATATAATAATATTGCAGTCAATTTCAAAAGTGAATTTCGCTTATTTTAGTATATCTTTTGAAATAATAATAATTATATTGATATATGAAAATATTTGCCAAGTTGTATTTTCAATACTGTTTGATGGTATAACTCTCCGAGCTTAACATTTGTTCCATTAAATAACAATTCTACTTACGCCTCTTCCAATTTCAATAATTTCTCTGCAGATCTTAATAAGCGATACAGTAGCTGTCATGTCTATGCTTATTTATAGCCAACTAAAAAGAATTGTTTTTTTTAGAATATACTTGAAAATATAAGTATTATTTTTATTTTATTGATATACGACAGAAAGTGTTTTTGTTGATTCGATATTTTAATCATCAAGGAGATGTTATAAAATTAACATTTTGATATGAAAAAGTTGTATGTGTGGTGAGTGAGCTACATTTACTATCGTGCAATCAAAAAGTAATTCGAATTAAATTGTATCAGCAATGTTTGATAAGTTATAAAAAGAATCAAATACGTGTCGTTCATAATTATGTGGACGAAATGTGGATTCACGCACTATAATAGATATCAGAATCAAAGTAGCAGTCAAAACAATGCATAGAACCGGATGAAAGTACACCGCAAAAAAGTTAAAATCATTCAGCAGCTAAAATTATTGTCCCAGTTTAAATGAAACATCATTTTTATTTTTAAATATTGTTGCATGAGTTTCTGACTGGAGCGTTGATTGTAAATTCTTAACACAGAAACATATTAGCTGATAAATGCACAAATAAATTTTAAATAACTTGTTATCAGTGGATAAAACTGATAATTTCTAACCTGAAAATTATACATTATAGATTTATTTAAAAAAAATTACTATTACAATATTATAAATAATATATGAATATTATTATTATTATAATTAAAGCATATTATTTATAATAATATATATAATGTTATTGAACCTTGATACTATACAGAGCGCATATGTTCTAAAAATTAAAACTAATAAATTAATAATGTGTGGCTGTGTGGTTGTGTGTATGAATATGATATAATAAAATTTTTAAATAAATTAAGTTGATTTGCGTTATAATTAAGTATAAAAGTATTTTTATTTTTTTTTTTAACACTTAGCGTACCACCTCAAGTCAGAAATAAATTATTTAAATTTTCATTGTTGTGAACATGAGTGCATTTTGCCACCACAAAAAAATTTACGTTGATAAAATACATAATATAAATGAAAATTTTGCAAAATAACTTAACAAATTAAAAAGTAAATATTATGACAATCTGTATATTTAAATTTTCGGTTAAATTTGTATATATATTTAGAAAAAAGTATATAGTAAATCTATATTATATATAATTATATTAAATAAGTTTTTCAATATGTACATATACATACGATGATGATGATGATGGGTATATTAAAAACTCAATCACACATAAAAATTAACATTTTTATATATTATACAATCAGCAAAAGAAAGCATATAAATAGTTAACTATATAAACTCTATAAGAGTGTACAACAACAACAACAACAACAACAACAACAACAACAACAAGAACTAAAAATTTACATAAATATAACAAGAACAAATTAATTTTATGTCAAAATATAATTTAAAAATATTTTATTGATGCCAAAAATAAATTTTCATTTTACAAAAAAAGAAATGCTAAAAAAAAAATTTGTGTATTAGAAAAAAAAAAAAACAGAATCTACGATCATCCATATTGATAGCATTCGTGTGCTTTGTGGCCATTCTGCATGTGTCATAATGGAATGAATTATGTATGGTAATTATAAGGATTCACTCATCTGTATGCATCATTTTTTCAATAGGTTTGTTATAGTCTCTTGCCATTCAATGAATGATGATATATTTTATTGATATGTGTTAATATTTCCTTTCAACAATTTAGCGTGTTAAATTGCGTACAATTTTGAAAATTTAAGTTTTATATAAGATTTAAGAACATTTTTTAGTAACATAAAATAATATTTATAATCTATAAGTGTTGCGTTCTTTTATCATACAATATATTCAAAATATACGGCGAATAGGAAATTAGAATATTATAGAGACTATATATAGCGAGGACGAAAATGTAGAATTGTATAGATATAAATGTCCTTTTACATTATACGTGATTATACAGTTTATATGGTATATAATTTATAATACAAAGGCATAAACGCGTTCATTTATATTTAAATTGGTACATAGCATACTGATAATACTATTTTAATATAGATTTAGTTTATATATATAGAAGAATGCGAAACACGCTTTTATATCATATATTTAACATTAACTAATATATTATTTGTCTTATTCTGTTCTCTTCAATATATATGTACAGGGTGAAACAACGTGCCAGGCTTATATTATTCGAAAAATGTTAAGATATAAATGTAATAATAATGATATAAATAATACCATATTATATAAACGCGTTCTACATATCTCTTTATGATAAATACTGACTTGTTATCCTTAAATTTGGTATGGTCATAAGATTCAGGTAACATATTTAAACTAACTAACTAGGGCTATGGTTAGAACTAATTTTGGTCAGACATTTTGCAAGGATTATGAAGTGGTAAATAAAGTATGTGCCTCATCAATGCAATACAAAAAATATATATATATATAGACATTTATTGCTTATAATATACGTTTCTTCAATTTTGACTTCATGACTGAATTTACAAATACATATTATTTCTTTTGGAATAGTTAATTTCTCTATTTCTTTCACATCATGGATGCTAACGCAGTTTTCGAAAAATTTTCAAAAAGCAAAAATGTATTTATTTATATCTCCTTCATAAATGACAGAAGTTCCCATTACAAAGAAAAACAATTTCGGCGCGTAAAACAAACACTGCTGCGTTATTATGATTACATGAAACAAAACAAGTTGCATAACTTTTATTTTGCAAACATTTTCGCAATCTCAAAGTCTTTCCGAATAAAATATACACCCACCCTGTTTGTGTATTGTATTTTTTAGTAACTCTATTTTCAAAATGTTATAAAATAAATTTTTATTTTCGACTGTGACATAAACGTAATAATTTTTCGTTTTTAAAATAAACATATTTTATTTTATTCTGTTAAATAAAAGTGTATATTTATAATCAATATTATATACCGCATAGATTTTGATATAAGGTAGATGTTCTAATTTTACTCCCATATATTTAGTATACGCAAATGTGTTCAATAATTCAATTTTTTATATACTCAACCAAAAATGGATAATATTATTATTGTTATGGGAATATCTCAAAAATCAATAAATTAGTTTAAACAATGTGTGTGTTGATTGCTATATATACGACGACATACATATTAAACAATTTATTATTAAACGACACAAATAAAGAAAGAAATAAAATATAACACATAAAAATAACAATAATGATGATATTTTCCCATAAAGGTATAAAGGAACTTAAGGCGGTTAGCTGAAAGGAAATGTTATCAATGATGATGCATTCAACCATCACAATTTTTACACGACTGAACTTTATACATAAAATACACAAACATTACTAAAATGTACCATCAGTCGCTGAACACTGACTCCATATACATTTACTTCTGAGTGATATTTCGTTGTGTAAAAAACTTCACATAATAAACGACATTTGTATGACTGTTTATATAAACAAATAAATGGTGTCTTTGCTAAACTACAGAAATTAACAATAATAATTGGTGTGTACATTTTTTTTAAGCAACAGAAAATAATTCAAATTCAGGTATAGAGAAAATCTTTTATATTGGTAATTTTTTTCAAGTTAGGCATTATATATAAATAAGTTCAACTATGTTATCAGTCGATTAAGTATAAACTGTATACATCAAATAACATTTGAATGAATAAAGCAATGAATTGTATATTTTACTATTATATTATTCATATTTTACTTATACTGAATACATGACTTCATCTGAATCGTGGCTATTATACAATATTTAATTTGTTATCGCTCAAACTAGTGTAGCACCATTTACCCTATAAATTTAATTTATTTACATTTTACAATTATTTTTATATTTATTTTTGAATATTCGTATATATTTTTGTATTATTTATAATATTTATTTCATCCTATATAAATCATAGACGGGTCACAGATGATAACGAATAAAACGTACGTAAATTATATATAGGAGGTGTATGAATGGATTCAATAATTCAATTATATATCGGTGGTATATATATATGATTTAAATATATATAATAAAATTGTATTTATAATTTATATAATATCGAAAATATTTTTAAATATATTATTTTATTAATAAATTGCAACAATTAGATTAAAAATACAAGAATATATATCTGTATGATTGATGCGTGCGTAAAATAACAGGCTATAGATCATATGGCTAAAGTGTAGAATATGGATTAAATAAAACGAATATAAAAATAACACTTTTATATACAAATATTAATTTAAATTAATAACTCTTTTCATATTCGAGTTACCATATAATTTACATATTGTTTTATTATTATTTATATACACACAATTTTTATTGTCCGTCAGTTGTATTTCATATACATTTTAACTTTGTAATATTATTAATTATTTGAATTTTATCTATAAATATATATATATATTTATCTATAATTGAATACAAGTGATTTATATTGAAATAATTGTATTCTTGAAAAATATGTTACAGTGTGATAAAAATATATTCAATCTATCAATAAAAATAAGGAAAGATTATCTATATTTAGAAACGATACATTGATTTAAATATAGTGTTTTTATAGATATGGATGGCATTTTAACTTTGTAATATTATTAATTATTTGAATTTTTATCTATAAATAAATATATTTATCTATAATTGAATACAAGTGATTTATATTGAAATAATTGTATTCTTGAAAAATACGGTTTTATAAAAATATATTCATTCTATCGATAAAAATACAGAAAGATTATGTATATTTAGAAACGATACATTGAATCTAAATATAGTAATTTTATAGATATGGCAAAAATATATAATTATAACAATTCTGCAGCATATTGCAGAAAATCCAAAATTCAATATTTGAAAATGTATTTTGGCATCAATATATTTAATTATTTCAATATTAAATAAAATATAGGTATAACACATTAAAATTAGCTAAAATTTTATGTACACAACAAACATTTTTGTGAAAAATTTTTAAATTATCTGTGAATATTTTTAATAGTAAAAATATTTCATTTGGTTATAATAATAGTATACGAGTATATAAATAATATCGTGTATAATAAATCAATCACAGGCTGATGTGATAATAGAATATAATAATATAATAAAATAATTTCGTTTTTTTTAATATACATTTAAATATTTGTCGCATTTTATGTCATTTTAATTTACAATTTCACTTAAGTAATATTATCTATAAAAAAAAAAAGAACCACTAGAATATTATTTTTTTATATTTTTATTATTACATATTTGCGTTTTGAATTTTGTCAAGAATATAAATAAAAAAAAAAAAAAAAAAAGCATTTCTTTAACACACGGATAATAATTTTTGTGTGTGTTAATAATATTGTAAAAATTAGTAAAATTTGCGTTGGCAGATTATTTATATATACATTAGATTTTATATTATATTAAAAAATAAGATGAAGAGAAGAACCACAAGAAAAAAATAAATAAATATGTGTATAAGAGATTTGTTTGCTAAGAATAGAATCAAATACATTAATATATAAATTTTCTATATAACATATATTCGTATCGTATATATATACGATTACGAGTATTTTATTGAATTAGTTATATTATAATATTTATATATTTATTTATTTATTTATTTATTTATTATTACAAAGAAAAAACGAAAATGAAAGAAAAATCTCTCTTATTAATATATTTATATAGAATTTTATTACGTGTGTGTATACATAAAATATATATTTTGACATCTTAAAGTATATAGAAATTGAAATGAAATGTAAAATATAAATTTACTTAAAGATCAGTCTTATATATACCGAATACACTACTTAATATAAATGATGAAATTGTATATAAATCTGTATTACTAAATACATTGTATATATAAAATATTATGTTCATGGTTTGAAAAAGTTTCCGGAATCGTATAACATTTACAAAACAAATTGAAAAACTATCCATTTATTGATTTGATAGATTGAATAGTTAATGTACATATTGATTATTATTTAGAACATCTTTTGATTACCATAAAGGAATGCAAATGTTGAAAGATTTAAAGTAAGCGTACATTGAACTAACATACAGGAAATTATGTTGAAGAAAACAATTCTGCAAAAAATGTTATTTTCATTCTGTAAACTTTTCACCCCCACCCACTATACCATACTAACAAATGTATACATGCATATGATAACACAATAAAATATAGATACATTCTATCAAGAATATATATGGATGCATTAGTTATTCAAAATCCTATAAAATCCATTAAAGCTTTAACCTGTAACTTTTGAATACTTCTTCTGGTCAATTTGTGGTGCACGTGTGCTTCACAATATAATATAGATATATATCTTTAAAATAAAGTATATATGTAAGTATTTCTTCCATCTGAACAATTTATAAAAGAGTGTACAGAGAATATAATATTAAATCTATCACAATTTAATAATAACTTTTTAATTTTGTATTTTATATATGGTTTCTTTTCAATATTAGTGGTTATATATACCATTGTAAATAGCAACATAATATATGCATGCAAACCATACTAATAAAGTTTATAAAAAGTAAAGTTTTCCAAATAAATTAATAAATTAATCTAAAATCATACGATTTAAAAACATTATTTAATAAAATGAATATAATTGAATATAATTATATAAGTAATATACATTTTTTGTATATATGTTAAGTAATAAATGTCTAAACATATAGTTGTAATTTATTTAATTAATTAATTATAATTGAATATATTAAATTTTTTAATCTGGAATTTGATTATATATAGAATAATTATTGCTAATAAGTTAAATGTTAGAAGAGAGAGAGAGAGATGTTGTCGACTTAACTTAATTGCTTTGAAAAGTCATCACTGTGCATTCAATAAGAAAAAGACTGTCTCAAAATGTACCAAAGATTTGATTAGTTAGGCGTAGTGATGACTGCTTCTATAAACGAAACATTAAATACTATTCTGCACTCACGGAAAATTTATCGACACAAGAAGCTGCAAAGATACATACGAACTTTTAGAGTATAATAGATTTTGTCATTCACAATGTCTCATTAAACTACGTTATAAAAGTAATATATCTGAAAAGGGAGGCAATCAGATAATTCCAAGTGCATTAGGTGTCGGCAGATGCTCTAAGCTCTTTTTCAATTAAGATTTATTATCTGTATACAAACGATATATTTAGTAAAAAAAATAATACACACACCTTCAAACGTACCAAAAGTATCCAAGAATAGGAGAATGGAATGGATAATGTTCTCACCTAAAGCTGGCAATAAACTATCAGACCCTACCCCCATCAGCATGTCCGCTTGTATGCTAAAACTAACGAAATCTATGTTTGTAGAGTTTTTGCAGAGCTCAGATATTGTATCTTTAACCATTGTATCTAACTAATGTTTTCATAAATTATCGGTGCCAATTCAAACCAAGAGAAACACTTGTTAGTTGATAAGTACCCAAAATATTATTAAAATTTACCTAAAAAATACCAGATTCTCTTTGTATATGCATATAGGAACTATTCACATAATCCTATTATAAACCTTTTCATATACCTAAATTTATCAAAATTTGAATTTAGGTTGTATTGGAAATGTATCAACAAATGCAAATATTATATATATCTTAAATGCTTCACAAAATAAAAAAATAATATTACACATTTTTATAAATAACGATAAAATAATTGAAATTTATGCTATTTATGATTATACACATGATATTTTAAGGTATATAGATACATAAATATACATATATATATATTGTATAACACATATGATATATTTAGGTTTATATTTTACAGGCAAAAACTGTATGTTAATAATATTGTAGTAATATATAAAAAAAAAATATGTAAAATCAAAAAGTATATAAAAATATCTTTAAATAAACTTTTAACATTATATACATCTCGCATAAAATGTATCTAATAAAATTTTTTATTTCATTTGACTTACACATATCTTATAGACATATAGAAAAATATATAACTATATGATTTATGTATTTGAAACTGCTTTGAAAATTCTTTGTGCAAAAAATTCAAATATATGGAAATATAGAAATAAAAGGAAAATTCAATCATTTTGAATGTGACATGAAGTTATATTGAGAGGATGATGATAAAAATAAAAATAAAATAACTTTGAAGTTTTAGACCAATGCTATAATACTCTGATTATATTTATATATTGTATATTTTTTTATATACATTAAATATATGTATATGCAGATGAACACCACTACCCCAACATATATATACGAATCTAGATGAAAATATCTTTGATAAATTGATTGATTGAACTTTAGTTTTCTTTTATTTCAAGTCTTTGTTAAGTCTAAGTATATATAGCATTCACAAAGGGTATGTATGGTAACGACTAAGTGCTAATTCAACGATAAATATTAATAAATGAAATTACCATATATAATATAGGTCTTTGTTTACTATAGATCAGTGGCGCCGCATCAAATTTTCAATTAGGTAAATACATTCTATAGAATTTTCTTTATTCCATTACACATACAAATAGTTTATCGTTTAGTTTAAAGTTTCCATTAGAATTTGGAAAAATTATACAAAAAGAGTCAAAAAAGAAATTTCAATTAATTTGTTCTTCATTTAAAAAAACAAACATCGAATATTTACTTTTTCATATAACTCATTATTAAAATGAATTGTGATGACAATTTTTCGTGTAAAATACTATTTTTGGTTAGTAGTATCAATGGCAAATCTCTAATGAAGTTCAACTTTTGAAAACCCAATATATTGCTAGTAAATTTTATTCAATTTCATAGTTTATGATATAAAATTAATCCTTTACTTTATGCTTATTTTATGATAGAGTTTTAAAATTTCTATAAAAACTTCAACAAGAAATGCCTAAATATTTTAGCCCTCTTGAATTACTGTTACATTTTTTCCTTTCAGTGTTTTATAGACTTTTGTAATAAAATTAAAAAAAAAAAAAAAAAAAAACCACTCACCAATCCCATATACTCTCTAATTTTTGGGAAATTAAGATATAGACATTTACAATAAACCTATGTGAGACCTAAATTTCTAAAAACATGACGATATCCATATATTATATTATAATACATTAAATATTTGAATATAGGATTGTATCTTATCGAATAAAATTTTATTCTTTATTTTTCTATAAAAAACAAAAAGGTTTACTTTTCATTAAAAATAAAAAGAGCATAATAACAAAAATATTTTAAGATATTTTCCTTTGATTTAGAAAATTAAATAATATTGAGATAAAGAAAACATATATGTATAACATTTCATAATATTTGTGTTCATATATGTGTGCGTGTATGTAATAAAATGTGTAAAACATTTTCATAAATATTTCAATACATATTAAATGTAAAATATATAAATTTCACATTAACTAAATTTTAATATCACAGAATGTCCTATATTATGTTTATTCAAAACTATATCTGCAATTAATATATACTGCAGACAAATTATATAAACAAATTACAAAAACAAAACGCAACAAAAACGTTAAACTAATGATAATGATATTTAGAAAATTGAAATATAATACTTTAATTATTTGTCGAATAAAATTTTAATATACTTTGAAAATATCTGATGACCGCAACAATATCTTTTTCAATAATATTATATTATTACATTTATGTATTTATAATAGGTTTATGAATATGAAGTTGTAAATTGCACATAGATTTCTATATATATAAATAGGTAAAGTTACAATTAATCAAAAAATCATGCATTACACCAGGTCTAACAGCCACATCGACCGAAAAAAATCTAATCGATTTGGAAAGAAGAGAATGCTCTGTAGAAGATCAGAAAGATATAGTATTAATAAACTATTAAAACCTGATAAAACGTTTTAATTCTAAACGCTACCGGCAACAAATGATTAATTTAAACCATGCTTTGACCAAAAAACGACTGGAATAGACCACCAGACACGGTAAGGTAGTGCGTTGCTCCATGACAACGCACAATCACACACAGCAAAGCCGGTTGCGGATACATTCAAATCGTTTGAATAGTATTTGTTACACCACGCATCAAATTCATCTGACTTGGTTTCTTAAGATTACCATTTATGTTCATCGATGGGACACGCAATTAAAGGGCAGCACTTCAAAACATCGGAAAGATTGGAAAATAGGGTATTAGAATGGTTTTCATCAAAAAAGGATCAAGTTATTTGGTGTGACATCCAAAAATTGTCAAAGCGATGGCTTTAATGGTGACAATTATTTTGAATCAATCTTTTCAAATAAACGTTCTATTTTTATTTTAAACCTTGAAGTTTCATATGAATACATCTGCTATATTTTTGTTTTCATTCCATGAACATATTACATATAGAAATATACCTATAGCTGTACACAGTAGAGTTACGTGCATGTAAACAACACACAATTGTACAATTGCTTAAAGTTTACTATATTTTTATCTTATTATATAAATTAAAATATAAGTAAAATATCGCAAATATACTTTCCATAAACAATTAATTAAAGTCATATAAATATATTATATAATAAAACGATATAATAACGATAATAAAAATGTAATAAATAAAAGCGTACTCACCAATTCACATTTCCCCAAATTAGCCGCAATAGAGAAGCCGGTAACAGAAGAATGAATATTCTGCACATACAGTACAATTTGCAATTTCATTACACAAATAACAAAATCCAACGGCGAGATACATTTGCTATAGATAAAAAGACAAAAAAAGTAATAAATGAATTTTATTAATATTATTATTATTATTAGGTAAATTTTAGTAAATGTATCAAATCAAATTAAATATATTTATTTTATTACTTTTTTTCAAATTAATTTGGTACAATAATAAACACAAATGCAAAAACGTAGCAACAAGAACAACAATATAACAAGAACAACAATACAACAACAACAACAATAAATGCTACATTTCTGTAACCGCGGCGTCACACAGAAATAATCATATTTTATTTTTTTTTGCGCATGCATATAGGAAAAAGTTAAAATTTAATTATTAAAAAACTAAAAATCTATACCATCTTTTGCAATAAAATTAATTATTAAATAATTTGATAATTGTTAAGAAACAAATAAAATCAAAATAATTAAAACAATTACAATATTTAAATATTTTAATGTATAAAATATAATTGAATGAGGGGAGCACCACTTACCCATCGTTAACAAACTAGGGAAAAAGAAAGTTAAAATTTATTGTAGTCATTTTTTAAACTCACACTAACTAAACACTGTGATAATATATGAAAAATTAAATTATATAATATTAAATATTAATATTCGGTTTATAAATTTAAAATAATAGATTATCTACTTTACATTAATTATTACAAATAAAATAATTAAATGATTAATATGCAATTTTCTTTTTCCTACATTTTCCATTTACTACGACGTGACTGACACAAGAAAAACAAAAATTAGCAATAAATAAAAATCGAAATTATAAATGTGACATAAAAAATTGATGTGACAGAAGAAAAAAAAACAATTGAACATATTTCGACCAAATAAGAAATTCATATTTATTTTTTATTATTATTATCGTAATTTTATTTATAATTTAACAAATTTTCAAATTTAAAAATTTGCTCTTTTTTGGTATTTATTCCAACAGATGTTGTCACTTACTTATGATGATTTAATAATTTGATGTTATTTTTGTAGTAATGAAATTTGCATACAAAATAAATTTATCGATTTTGATATTATTTAATATCATTGAAATTTTTGGTATAAGATAATTTTGAGTTTTACCTTGCTATAATTAAACCGATCTTCTGATGAATTCAAAAAAATAATCATTGACATAGATGTGGCTAACAAACAAACTTTAAATTTAAATAATAATAACTTTTTCGCAGTAAAAATGTTTCAATACGCATCCTTTTTCGGTTATTGTGTACACATACAGCTCTGTAGCTGTTACATAAATTTATAAAATAAAATTGCAATTGTATTAAATTTTAACAAAAAAACCTATTTTTAGGTAATGGGATAAAAATAGAATTTGTTTACCAAAATCGAATATTTCAAGCGACGCCGTCGGCTGTACATATATAATAAAAGCAAATATGTATATGTATATGACTTATGGTTTAGAAAAAAGGATAATAAAGACATAATGTCCTATTGTCTATAATACATATATTATATAATGACATATGTATATATAAATTTAAGAATATATAGCTATTAATATTTTAATTATATGTAGGTGTATATCAATATTGAACAAACATATATGACAATATATTTCAAGAAATAGTAGATAGAAAAATTGAAGACATTTATTTAACTGTTATAATTTATATAAGTAAATAGTAGATAAATACATAAATACATAATATACTCGTATATAGGAAATGATATAACTTGAAAATATAGTAGCTGTATCGATCGCAAAATTTCTTTTCCCGTTCTACTTTCTAGACTTTATGATGTTTTACTCAGTGATATTACTGTTCTGTTTCCATTACTCCATATATATATATATATATATACTATTTTTTTACATCTATTATATATATAACACTATACATATAGTACATTATATACATATATTTAAGCTTCGCCTGGGTCGATATACGTTTTTATACATAACGTACGTACGTATGTATGGTGGTCGTATTCTATATTCTGCATTTGTTACTATATATACAATATATAGTATATACTATATACGTAGACAATAGTATATAGTAAAAGTATATAATATATAGTCACGTATATATAATATATAACTAATATGTATATATATACCATATATATATCTGTCTATATGTATAACAAAAGGAGTCTCCCCGATAAATATAAAATATTTTCATTTGCTCAAACATTCAAAATTTCTTTGTATTATATATACATAACTATATTTCATTTCAGATTCCATATATATATATAAATAGTCCGTGATGATGTAAACAATAGCGTATATAAAAATATAGATAGAAACATGAAATTTTTGTAATATTATAAATGAATATACCTTTTAAGGCACAGAATAGGTTAGTGCTTTTTCTTTTTTTTTTTTTTTTTTATCTATACTTATTTATATGCGTATGGTTTTTTGTGCGGCATATCCTTTTCCGCTTTTCATAACAATGAAACATTATGGTTTTTAACATTATGTATAAATTTTTAACGAAATTGACAGATTTAGAAAAAGGTGATAATATGTAAAATGTAATAATTATGCGAATAACTAATACCATATAATAAAAACATAAACGGACGTGTGTTTATGTGTAGCTATTAATGGCTAATAAACAGTACTACAATTCAGTTCAAATCTGTTCCAAAAAAAAAAAGAAAAGAAAAAATTAATTAATTTTCAATTACTTCTTTTTATAGTAAATCCAATGATTTTCTGATAAAATATACCATACATAAATGAGAGAATTATGTTTTTAATCTTTATATGCGAAAAATATTTACTTTTTATTGAAAGGATGGTTATGAAATGAATCACATTTTAGAGAGATATAATAAAAAATATGTTTTTTATAAATGTTGTAAGTCCAAAAATATGATAGGTTCGGTGTAACGGTCAGCATTGTCAAAATCCATCGTGGTATTTAGACTAAAAAATCAATGAAACAATATTGTAATATTTTAAATTGTAATCCACATTTTCGAGTAAAGTTCCTAGAACAATAAATGTTTTCTAACTTGAAATTCATCATCTTGAATGGTGTGGCAGGTCGCTGTGTCCTATAAATGTAGTAATACGAAAATGTCGCGATCAGGACAAATCGGTTATGCTGATTACGGACATATAAATATCCATAAGTAACAGAATCACTAGTAATTAAATATATACACATAAATGTTGAAAATTTCAAAGAAAATATGAGTATTCTATGGGAATGGATGGGATAGGAAAGGTGTTACCTGCCTCCATAATCAAACTTTATATTTTATTACAAAATTTTAAGGAAATCGAATAAATGAATTTTTAATAATTTTAAAATAATGGAACGACACAATTTGTGGAAAAATCATTTAAATCTAGTTTTAATTCATAAATTTTAAAGTAATTTATAAAAAATTAGTTTTATTTAACAAATGGACTGCTGCGTATATCGTTTTTACTTAGCTGCAAAATTTTGTAACTATAGCTCGCAACTATTTTCCCTATGTGACGAGCGGACAAGAAAAGGGTGCCGATGTTCTGAACCGAAACATTAGAAGCGTTCTCGATATTGAAATCGGTGTTTAATAAACCACTGTGGATTCACTTATAGAGAATATATTATTTATTATAAATTATGCCATTATTGCCATTATTCTTAAATGTTGCTTTCACCGTACCGGCAGCGTTTGTGTGCAATAATTCCTTGTGTTTTTCGCATCTTAAACGGTAAAATGGGATGAATATTTTAAACTTTAACTCACCCTGTATACGATTAAATATATATTTAGACTTAATGCAAAAGAATAAAATGGTAAAATTTTATAGAAAATATTTTTGTTTTAAGAAGATTTTTATTTTTGTTATATATAATAGAAATATATAGAAAATATATAGAAATAATTAATTAATACACATATACAGTAAAATATACGTAAATGTGGATATGTTTGACCACTATATAATTGGACCGATGACTATACAATATATTAACTATTTATATATATTTTAAAAGCACAAGTGTGGTAAAATTATTGAGGAAAAAATTTTTTATCACACTATAAACCAAGTATCTTCTTCACAAATTTTGCGTGCCCACATGTAAATTAAATATATACTTATAGAAAAATTTATTCTTAATAACAAATTATAAAAATAAGGATCATATGATCACATGGTGATCGTTTTATAAGAAAAATTCATATCAATATAGAATTTATATCATCGTTTATGCATATGCCATAAAAAACCAATCTGCGGTAGTCTTCAACTGTTCTACTGTATACACATATAGTTATTTATATAAGTACACCTATAGTGTCATGTGGCACGAAACGTATATGCATACTTTTAAATGAATGAATATTGATGGAATACAATATATACAATCCCATAAATTATATAAATGTTTTCTTTGTACTATCTTTAAATTTACGATTTTATATGGAAATTGGTTTTTCATGCAAATTTATTTGGTAAAGCGCGCGTATAATCTGATAATCATATAAAAAATTAAAAAAAAAGGATACAGTAGTGACTCCAACAATATTATGTTCTATAAACGTATTAATTTCATATAAGATATGAAGCTGAAAATTTCCGGAACTAAAAAATTAAGATTATAATTGGAATTTGTTCAAAATTATAATAATGTGTGTATACTATGAATGGTCAAAATTTTTTTATATATATATATTTATTATGGGATTACATGTATATGAAATTAATTAATAAATGATTATCTACTTTACAAGACTTATTCCAAGAAAATTGGAATTTCTTTTATTTCTTTGGCCGTTACAGTACTGCACATAATTTATATATTAGAATATAAAATAAATATATAAAGAAACAGTGAGTGTAGACGAATATATCTATAACTATATATATATATATATATATAGATATGGAGCTAGAAGTTGGATTTCATAATATTATTATGGACACAGTGGCTCAACGTTTTATTCAAGTTAATTTTAATGCAATTATTAATGTTTTCGATAATTGTCATTAATGTTAAAATCTTTATATAATTTTTAATCAATCAATATCAGCAAATCGCTTCAGATAAACAACACATAGAATAGCGACAAACAATGACGAAACAGCAGTAGATGATTTATTCTTTCAGGATTGCCTGTAATATTCTGTGTTAGTGTGTGTTACTGCATTTATTTCAAATACGCATATACATATATTGTTTTTCAAATGAAATGTTATGTTATCTGATTTCAAAATAATTAGAGCATGAAGAAATATTTAAGTAAATCTATTACACGTACATGGATCATATCATGTAACTTTCGTTTAAAAATTTGAGTTACTGTATACTGTATGGTGATGTATATGTAAAAATATAAGAACAGAGAAAAAAAAATGCTCCTCCTTTTTATGTTATTAGATTATATATAGATTTTATGTGTATTGAAATAAGAAGTAAACGTTATTTTGAATTGAATTCATGATATATATTATAAATATATAAATAAGTACGTGAATATTGTGTGCGGTTAAAGATTCATCATTTCAATCCGTAATTTTTTCCTTTTTCCTTTTTTAAATATACGTATTTCAGTCGTCATTTCATTTTACTTTTCTTTTTCTTCTCATGATGTTAAATAATCCTTTTATACTTAAATTACAGATCATTCTATGTATTGTATTAGTTATATATATATATATATATATATATATGTACTTATTTTATTTTTATATATTCATTGGGGAATTTTATCATATACGAGTACATCGAATATATGGTATATATATGTAATATGAATATCATTTTATTATTTGTCTTGTATAAGAATGTATGCCATATAGTATAGATATAAACATATATATATCCAAATATATCCTTATAGAAGCAGGTAACATGGTACATACTACATATTCAGGACTGAGTGTGTGTGTGTGTGTGTGTGTAGGTTGAAAAAGTTGAATATTGTGTAATTTAATAAAAAAATAAATAATGTATAATAATAAAATTATATACCTATAAGCAGCCAGTCGTTAAGAGTATTACAAGATGTAGATTTTATGGAGAATTAAATTTAAAATGATAATTTTTCAAGCAAATGCATAATATAAATAAATAAATATATATGAATGAAATAAGGATTACACGTGTAATTGATTTTTGATATATATCGATCATATATATTTTGTAGAATTTGTAAAATGAATATGTAATATTGGTATAAGTAAATTGATGTTTATAATAATAATAATAATAATAATATATTTTAATAAAAATCTAATACGGTCACATTGTAAACGTTGGAACATATTTTTGCATATAAATTAATCTGTACAAATAATATTATTTGGAAAACAACAATTTTATAATATATTGTAAATACGGAATTTTTATGAATATATTATATAGTTTATATATGCAAATATTATACAAACAATTAATTTAATTTATTTAATATAAATCAAATTAAAATTAAATAATTGCATTATTTTTTTTTTTTCATATATACCATAAAAATATGAATGGATAAAAAAAAATTAAATCTCTGCGGCCAAAACGTAGTAAGACAAAAGTATAATAAGATTTTTTTTCTTCCCCTTTAATACTGTATGGCTGAGATCATTGAGATTGATGAAATTGCCATCGAATCAAATAAAAGTGTGTGCTTATTTAAAAAAAAAAGGATTCGTTCATAACTGTTTTAATTTAGCGTCGGTTGTGTAGAGAAGTTCGTGACGATGATTATCAAACAATAGATTATGTTAAAATAACGTAAATTTTAAGTAAAATTATATGGTTAAAATTTGAGTTTTCAATAAATTTGACGTTGCACGAAAAATTTATCATATATTCTTTACCTAAATTTTAATAGTTTTGGACAATTTTTATCAACGATAGGTAAATTAACGTAAAGTTAATGTAAAATTTTGCTAATCTAACCCACTTCAAACCGTTATTTGTTTATTGAATTTATTGGCGTATATCCAGAAGTTAAAAGTGGCACTATATTTTTATCTAATTGAATGAAAAAAAAAACCAACTATGATGGACTTTGATAAAGATATAAGATTAATCACTTCAATAACTAATTTTGTAAGGTAAGGAATATATGAAAAGTGTTCCTTAGGAACGGTTTAAATTCAACGATTTGGCATATATATGGTATATGGGTATATGCATATTTATTGTTTCTAAATGGGAGGGAATACACATTGAAGGAAATAACATATACGTAGAGTAATGAATATTATACATATGTTGCATAGTAATACTACTTTTTTACCCAGGCTATAATAAATATTATGTAAATTAAATGCTTTTTCTCTTTATATGCAGCAAACAATGTAACCATTAGACCGAAAGTTAGCTATATATACGTTGCAATGAAAATTATTTCTTCTACATTATTTGATTCTTCTTTTTACTCATCTTTCCATTAACCATTTTATATTATGCATGTTATTTATATTATATATTGTATATACCTATTATGTATTACTTATATATATATATATACTGCATTATCTATACGTATATTTGTACATAATGAATATAAGTGAAATACTTTAAAATAAAATCTCTTTCCTTCAAACAGAAACAGATTTTCGTTTGCATAAATGCAATATATACAAAATCATTTGATATTCATTGTACATAAATAAATTCTGTATACTATTCAAATTTTCTATTATATACAAACATATGCTTTTATATGCAATATGGAAATTTTATAAAATGAAAGCTAATATTTTCTTAATAACTTAATACTATACTATATTATATAGATTTTATAGAATATTTTATTTTTGAATGAGGTACAAGCATACATAGAAGCATATATACATAATACTTATCCTTTTAGAACTAAGTTAGTTAGATCAAATAAATATGTCAACAATTTTATACGCAGAGTGATTTCCATGTTAAAAGGATTACAGGGATGTGTGAAGTTAATTGCACATTGTTTATAAAATATTGCGTGGCAGTACTGTTACAACTTCTAGAAATCGAACTATTAATTATTTAAATTTCATTAAAATTGGTTTGTATATAACTTCAAAAGATGTAATTTTTCTATAATAAATTGCTAAAGATATTTTCGTATCAGTGACGACTGGAGAAAAAATGTTTTCAGATTGCAATATCACTATATTTTTCTGGTAGATGGGTTAAAAGTAGACTACATTATGAAAAAAAAATTGGAATGTTCACTTACTAAATTTTCTGGAAAATCGACTTTTAAAAATTATCATCTTTTTGAATTACGCACGCCATAGTTTCAATGGATTTCCAGTTTTGTATACAGAATTGTAAAATATAATCAATTTCCAATCTTTGATAGAAGAGATTTTTAAAATCGATTCGCACACATTCAAAAGATATGACCGATTTTCCATTTGATGTCATTGTAATTTTGTATAAAATAATGGTACTGTATAAATAGTTTGTACCATATTTAGGTGTTCACTTTATACAGTACCACAAATTTCATTAAATTTTCTCAGTCATCGTTTGGAAAATCGAACATATTTTTTGAACGTGTTAATCGATTTTAAGAATCTAGTTTATGAAAGATTTGAAATTGAATATAATTTGAAATTCTATATACCAAACAAGAAATCCGTTAAAACTATGGCCCGTAATTAAAAAAGATGATAATTCATAAAAGTTGATTTTCCGGAAAATTTAATTGGGTGAACACCCACATTACTTCTCATAATTTAATTTAATTTCATTCAGGTTATAAGAAAAATATATCGATATTGAAAACTGAATGCTATTTCTTAGCCTTCGCCACTGCTTCGTATACCAGTTACCAGAAACTAAACTGAGTGGCAAAGTGTTAGCAGTAGAATTTTGAGTTTAATATTATAATATAAATTTTGCTTATAACCATGGATAAAAATTAGACTAAATTATGAAAAAGAAATTGGGTGTTCATATATTGAAACTAAATTTTTCGGAAAAATGACTTTTATGAATAACCATCCTATATTTAATTACGGCAAAACCATATAATTTTAACGGATACAAATTTTTGTTTATAAGCAGTATTACAAAATTTCCAGCCTTTTATTGAGAAGATATATTTATTTAGCTCGGTCGCATAGATATAACCGTGATTTTCCAATTGATGCCATCACAGAGTATTAAAAGAAATTTGTGATACTGTAAATAAAGTGAACATCAAAAACGATTATAAAAGTTTAAAACAATAAAAATTAAACTATATAATTATTAGAAAATACATGTAATTGTGCATTGAAATTATCTGAAAATATTAGCGATTTAAAAATAAATTTACATTATTATAAATGCATAATTTGTAAACAAACTCGATATTGTGTGTGTGGATTCAATAAATTATAGTTTTTATAACTTTTTAAAGCCATTGTGAAAACACAAATTTAGTTAATTTTAATGTTCACATAATTTTTTTTCTATATTTAAATATTTAATCAAATGCATTTTATTTATGTGCTCATCTAAAAATATATATATAACTCGTACAATATATAGTACATATATACAACATATTACATATATATATACAACATAAAATTATGAAACTTTATGATGATGGTTATAGAAATAATTATATAAATAAATTTTCCAAACTCTATATAAATGAATTAATGTTGTACAAAATATGAATTTAAGTTGAGAAAATTAATTTTATACGAGTAAATATTATAATAATGCAATTATTATTTATAAAATTAATGAAGTAAATATTGTATACAATAAAGTTTTCTTGATTGTTTTTACAAATTAGTAATTACAATATTTCACAGATGCAGAAGTTAAAATAATATATAAAATTATCTAAATAATTTATGTGTGTCTATGCTAATACATAAATGTGTTAAATTTTGTGTATATAATAAATGCAATAATTATAATTCTCACACGTTTTATTTTGTTAATTTCGTTAATAATATAATGTTGCGAAAATATATTAGACATTAAAATTCATTAATCATAGAATTGTAACGTAGTCCATTACAGCTGTAAAGTGCTATCATTCTACATTTTGAAAAAATATGGTTTTGCCTATGCAGACAAATTATATGCAGCTAACACCAATTTTAAATACATGAACCTAATGCAATATTGCTTTCCATACCGTATAAACTAAGATTTTAAGGGATTAAAAAGCTTGTACTCAATGAAGAAATTTCTTAATTACTTACTGGTCGTCAGGTTTACTGCATCTATATCATAATTGTTTCTGTTAAATTTTTGCGTAAACCCTTCGTTGCATAGTTTTCGTATATTATAATGTAATGTAATATATTCAAAAGTTAAAGATTTAACTTAACTTTAAATTAAATTATTTTAATAACAATAAATGCCATATATAATATACCATCATTTTCAACATTACCTAAATATATATTGTTATAAATGTAAAATCAAAAGTTTGTCACTTTTTCGGATAACTTAATGTCTTCTTTTTTTTTTCTCTCTCTCTGTTTTGTATATTATTTAATTTAATAATTTTTTTTTCCATTTCCAGATTTAAAGGACTTAAAAAAAGCCAAATGTAATATGCAAATTACTTATTTTAAATCTGGACAAAATTCTATTATTTATTCATTGCACAAATGTACACGCATAAATAAAGATTATAACACAAAATTTAACATAAAAAATGTTTATGATTTTTCATTTTCTTCTGCTTGCATACGTAGTATAATTAATTTTGTTACCCAAAAAAACGAAAATAATAAATAAATAAATAAATAAATAAATAGCCAAAGAAAAATTTCAAAGTCAAGTATAAATTTTAAGATTTTTCATTTATCTTGCTTTAAACTTTACCATATATTCGTATATGTTGCGTATACTATATATACGCATTTTTGTATATGCACAGGATGAACCGAAAGCCTACGAATACAATCGATTATCGTATATGCAAAGAGTTTTCCTAGGTTTCTACTGGACGACTGCAAGACTATAGGAATTATATAGAATTAAGTATATATACGGAAATGACTATCGAAAAAACTAAGGAAAACATTTTTCATCGGATAAATTGTACTCGACCAATTCTATATTGAGAATATAATTACGACAGTGCGTATTCGAATTTATAATACTATCAACAATTCCATTTAAATTTTAAAGATAGATTTCTTTTAATTATTCTATAACGACCATGTTAACCACATAAGATTCTCGGTTATTTTTTGCTCAAACAACTACTCTACTATATATACAATTTTGTAATCAAAAATAGACTTTCACATTTGTTTCACTAGCACCTAATGACCTAATGTAATATTTAACCCTAAAATTCGAGTGTGTTAAAGATATACAATAGCTTTATTTTACGGGAAAATCGAGAGTGTACAGAATTTTACAGGTTCACCTTATACACTTTTTATTTATATATGCGTATTTCTTATATGATGGAACGATATTATTTTGCGATATATGTATAATGTTTGTATAATGTAGCTTTTTGAAAATTTGTTTTTCATTTGAAACTTCTAAATACATCATTCAAAAATCCCTTCAATATATAATTGGAGCAAAAAAAACAAAAATGAAACAAAATAAAAAGGAAAAAAAAAAAAAAAATTAGACCCTATATTATTCTGTTTTTTTGTTGAACCGGAATTCACATTGGAAAATATTGAGTATATATAGAAAATAAAACTGACAAAACTTATATATCTCTTCAATAAATTTGTTCGCATATTTATATCATATATATTTATATTGAAATAAAAATGCTATATTATGGCATAGAAAAAAATTAAGAAAAAAATGAAGGATATGACGTTTTCATTAATCAAGTCAATACGCCTTATAGACATATTACGTGAGGGTATTTTAAATTATTCTTATCTGTTATGAGTATTTTCTTCCTCAAAATAATATGCCATTAGTCTCCGTCGTCGCATTTATATATACACCACACACACACTCACACTATATTTATTATATATATTATAGAAAGTATATACTATTTATTGTATTATTAGACATATTATGTTTCGTGTACAAGGAGTGAATGAAAAATTTTTGACTTAAAATGATGCCGGAATTTCTGTCAATTATTAGCAAGTACGATATATCCAGCACAAAATTCTTTCATGTGTAATTCTTAATGCAAAATTTTTCAACCTATATAAACTCTTACGCAATTAATTATCGCACGTTCAGTCTTCGATCGTATCCTACATTATATTATAAATTTTCGAATAATTTATGGTGGCATAGCTGTTTTAAAACTAACTTCCTGTGCATGACATTTGCAAGATTTGAACGATATTCTGAATTAAAAACGAGAGCAACCAATTTTTTAACAATAGAAAATAAAGATGATGCATTCTTATAAAATTTTAATGATTATTGTTGGTGTTAAACCTTATACAAAAGCGATGCACTGCACGATATTAAGCGGCTGCAACTATACTGGAATATATTGATAGATCAAATTAAAATTTAACATACATTTAAATATAAAAGTATGAAAAAATTTCCAATGCTATTACGGTTTCACAATGTCTAACACAGCATCAATGTGTGGTGGTGTATGGTCGAGTACTATTCAGACAACCTACATACATAAATGTATATATAAATATATGTATCGAACTATTTATAAATATCCATGACCAAAGTGATATCATTTTTATATGGATATATAGAGAGACATATTTATTTGAAGAATGATTACGCTTTATATGAAGTGAGAAAAAAATATGGAATATCTTTATTTGAATATTTTTCCTTTTTATTTTAAAGAAAAAATGATATTTTAACTTTACCTATAAACACATACACCCACCCACACCGACTAAATACGTATCCTAAATAAGTATATAAATATAATATTTACATTTATATTCACATAATTTATAAAAATAAAATATATTTATAATAGAGTGAAAGAAAATGTGCGTTTGTTTTGTGATTTTCTTAATGTGTGTGTGTGTGTGTGTGTGTGTGTTGTTGTTGTAGAAGGGCAAAGTAAAAGTTTAAAGTTTAAATTATATAATTTAAAAAAAATTTTTGAATTTTATATTATATATTTCTTTTTCGAATCTACTCGTATTTATTATATAATTCAAATTGTTCATTTTATTTTTATTATTATTTTTGTTTCTCCTTTTTTTGTGTGTGTTGTTATGTATTATTATTTTTTTAATTATATGATTTATATAAGGACCAGGTTTAAAAGAAAATTGGTTTTTCACGCAATGGTAAAAAATGGAAATGAGTAATTTATTGGGTCTATCTTTTATATATATATATATATTGTATGCGTATATAGGTTAGGTTTAGTAGAACTATATATATATAGTCAGAGTATATATAAATTATATTTCATGTACTATATATTTTATAATTGTATTTACCACTCCTGTGTGTGTCTCTACACGCGACTATATATACATATAATCAAATGTACATATATATAAATTAGATATAGGCAAAAAAAAAGGGGGCTGACTGATGAAATGAAATTGAGTAATTCAAAGTTTTAATGCATTCAAATAAATCCAAAATTAATAAAAACGAAAGAAATTTATTGTTTTTGTTGTTGTTATTATTATTGTGGCATGGCTGTGAATTTTGTATATTATAAATCTTCTTTATTTTATGGTTTTAAAGTTTTTTTAAAGCAATTTTTTTTATTCTTTTTTTATTTTTACAAAATTTGAATACATAGTATTTATATACAATATTATGTACATTATATATATATATATATATACGTTATTTTATGTATATACATAAATATATATAGTACTTTATATACATACCATAATAGAGAAAAACGAGGGGCTTTACAATTTCATAATGTATAGGCAATTTTTCAGTTTTGGTTTAAAATTTAAGAATATAAATTTATTGTTTTAAAAAAAAATTTATATATATAGTATTATTACATTTTGTGTGTGTGTGTGTGTGTGTCGGTATCTGTATATTCTATTTATTTATTTCAATATGAATTATATAGAAATTATTTAATAATATTATTTATATTGGTTACAGGCTATTTTCAAAGTTATTGTTCATGTAAAATAATATAAATATAATGGATTATTGTTGTCTAAATTTGTTATATTCTTCAAATGAAATGTAACCCAATCATTCACACACCCCTTATATAGTCCCGAATTGTGAAATTAAAACAAAATAGATAAATTTTATACCGAATAATTTTTAAATCTATTTACTTTGGAATACATTAATATACGAACACTTCTATTTATATTTATATTATGAAAAATTAATTGATAATTGTAGTCATTCTATGAAGATGAAAAAAAAAGGATTATATATACATCATCATAACATCCGATAATTTTTAATGAATATAATTTTTTGAACATTTCTTTTAAATTCAATTAATCTCAAATCTATTCTATATACTATAGATTTTAAAATTCGATTAACCGCATTCAAACACGATATAGCCGATTTGCCCATCGATTGGAAAAAAAGTACAAATAAATTTACAGCGAATATATTTCGTTTATGAAATATTTTACGCTGACATCGAATGGAAAATTATCCGCAGATGTGTTTATTTTGAACGAGTGAAAATTATGACATATACTGTGTCCCGTTATAGCATTCATTCATAAATATCCTGATTTCCTAAATTTGAAGAATTTTTGTAACAATTTTGTTTAGTAGCACCCTGCTGATGTTATGTGACAGAATAAATTTCTTAAATATTTTTAAACCTAATGAATTTTGTATTCTTTTTTTCTATATATTTTACATTTTAAAGATAATGGAAGTTTAGGCATACTCTATAGTGTTACTATATACAAAATGGTACAATTCCTACAAATTTCATTTTAGGATACTCGCCTAACTATTTTCCTCATATTTCTTTATGACCTGGCAACCTGGCAAATTAAAGTTAGATCGTTCCTTTTTGCCAGTCGTACACCCAGAGAAAGAAAAAAAAACATTTTAAATCAAATAAATTTACATTTTTTGTTTTAAAATATTTGTAATTTTTTTTAAATTAAATATAAAATGCTCGAAATAAGATCGAATCTGCTGAAAAATAAGTCAAAATTATCTTATAATAACTGGAAAGAATATTTATAATAAAAGTTGCATTTCACACTGATTTCTTTTATTTTACGAAGAAAAATAAATGTTAAATTCTTAAATCGAATAATATTTTATATTAAATTAATATTGTTTTTAATTTAAATTGAATTGAGTTAAATTTTAAATTGAATAGTAATTATTTTTTAACATAAAACTTGACCAAACACAAAAATACTGATGCGGAGTGTAGCTGTTTTCGCATTCCATTGTCAAATATCGAAAGAGTAACAGAAACGCGTAACAGTTCACCCATTCATTTATATTATTTACTGAATGGACACAAAAGTTGAAAGGTTAAAGTTTAATTTTGATGCATAATTAATTAATCATTAATATTTCAATGTAATTTTTTTGAATTTTTTGTTATTTGATTTTAATTTAATGAATAAATTAAATTGTTTTTTTGTAAAATGACAACAATTACTTTTAATTTATTAATATAATTATTTCGGTAATTTTAGGTAAACATATAATTGGAATGCAAAATGTTGAAATTATATATTTTTCTTATTACAGAAATCTTGAAATACTTTTTGCGAAATTATAAGAAGACTTTACTTTATAAAATAATAATAATAGGTATTGATATTTTTATTAAATCTTTATTTGATGTTAAAAATTAATCTATTTGAATTAAATAATAAACATTTCAATTTTAAAAAGATAAAATATAGTTGTTAACAAATAATTAAACTATTATTTAGATTAAAAAGAATAATGAAGTTTTCAAATCGAAAACATATTTATATTAAGACAATTAATGCTTAATGTTTACTTTTTTTCAATAATTTTGATTTAAGAAGAAATTAAATTTTCATTTAAAACTAAACATGATTTGGGTAAAATCTATGAGTTTTTCTATATTTAAAAGAAAATTTGATTTAAAATAATTTTTATTTTGTTTTAAAATTTTATTTTTCTTGGGTGTACTAATTGATTTCGAATTTTATTACTATACGATTATTATTATTAAGATAGAGATTTTATGATAGAATAAAGTTCTGAAATTTTCTTAAATACATCGATCAATGGTAATCAATTCGACTATGAGAAGTTTTTTTTAGCAAATTTTCCGGAAAATTTTGATTTTATTGAATTACGGTGTCGTATTTTGTTTTGTACATCGAATGGAAATTCAGCGTAAATCGATTTCCAATAAATGAAAAACTTGTTTTTTAAAAAATCTATTTAAAATAATTGTTATTCATAAAATTTGATTTTCATGAATTTTAAATTGTCATGAGTTTAAGATGCGAACGGCAAAATATTTTCATAAATTGTATAGTTTTGAATCATGTAAAACTATAAATATAGTTTAACAAAATATTCATATAGGTGTTTATAGTAAAGCATAAAAATAGCAATCATTTGGTTGACAAAGTGTACATAATAAAATATAATGCAGTAAGATGTGAGCACAAACGATACTAATATATATATACAGGGTGTCCCAATTATCGATTGGCGGAGGTGGGCCCATAAGATCGTCGCCAAGTGCTCCAGACTTAAATCCATTGGATTTCTATTTATGGAGTTGCCTTAAAGAAAAAGTATATGCAACTGTGATTAATTCACTTGAAGAGTTAATTCAGCTTATTGAAAACTGTATTCAAGACCTTCGTCACAAGCAACAGCAAACACTTAGATTTGTTTGGTCTATTGAAAAGCATTGTTGTCTATGTATTCGAGCTGAAGGAGTACATTTTCAGCAATTACTGTAGGCTTTGTTTGTTTAAAACTGTGGTGATATGCGTGCGTGTGCTTTTGTGGGTTTATGTGTGTGGGCCTTTGTGTGTGAGTTCGTTTGTGTGTGTGAGTTCGTTTGTGTGTGTGAGAAGGTTTGTGTGAATGCATAGGAGTGTATGGAATCAATTATCTGTCACGTATTGTTGGTTCTGGATAAAAACAAAAAAAGATAAAATTTTTCCATTGAGAAAATCAATTTTATGCCTACATCGTTGTAGTTATTTGTGTATATCTTTGGAACCAGTTGAGACCTATCGTAATGATATAGCTTAAACGAAAGCTTATGAATGTGGCCAGTTTTTAAACTTATACCGAACAATTTTTTTCATCATGAATTTTCGACTTATGCTTGAACAAACTTTCAAAAAGAAAAATGGCGTTCAGCTAATCGTCAACATTCCTGTAAGTATCTGCATAACCACATGTCCGAATTGCCTTATCTTAACGTCAAATTAAAGATCTCGGTATACTAATGCTAATAGTGTATTAAAAATTTAAAATAGTTTAATTAGTTATTGAGATATTGATCCCAGTAGAGTGCAAAACATGGTCTGATTGAAAATTTGGTTATTTGCGTGTAATTTCGTACCGAAGTCGAATCGACCAAAATGTTATATGATATTTTCGACGCAAAATGACCCAGAGAATCTAGTGTTTTCGTATTGCCGTCGATAATTGGGACACCCTATATATATATATTATATATTACTCCCACAAAATATATGGTATATATTCGTAGTAATAAATGTTATCAAAAATTTACTATTTAATTTAAATTTTAAAATGTATTATTTTCATATTGTTATATATATATATATATTGTATATTTTTTAATTTAATAATAACACATTGTATACAATTATGTTGTATTATATTATAATTTTCTGTACATATTGTAACTATAATATACAAATGTATTTTGTTATCGCACGAATATACCATATATTATATTTGTAAAAGTATAGATGTGAATAAACACAAAATAACTAAAAATATTTATAATTGAATAAACAATAAAATTTTATATTTATTGAAAATAACACAGTGTGATAGATGGTACATGAACGAGATAATATACAAAATAATACATTATAGTATACCATATATATTTCCCATTTCAGATAATAATACAAATATTTGATTATATATATATTGTAAAATGTAAATGCATATAAAATTAAATGGTTATGGCTTACTTTGTATCTATCTCTATCTGTTTATGTTTATATTATTATATATATATATATAATATACTTTGTATGTATATAATATATAATATATATATATATATTCTGTAATTCTGCATAAATAAATCTATATACGTAGAAATAACCGTAATAAGTATTGAATTTATCTCTATATATATATATATATTTACTAGTTATATATATATATATACAATATATAAAGATCCACAGAGATAGAAATACTTTTCCTTTAAAAAAAAATCCTTTAAATTGAATTTGGTATAAATCGAAAATAAAAAAACATAAAAAGATGGAGAATGATTCAAACATTGATTCATTTCATTGTAACATTTTATATTATAACTTTATATGTGTAATATGACTATATATATATATATATACTCAATATACACATGCATACAAACATATAATATTTATATATACCAATTGGGAATTATTGACCCAATCGACTAATTTATATATTTCAAAAAACCGATTGAGTGTGGTATTTTATATGGATGAATGAGTAAAGTTGCGGAAACTAGGTTCGTATATTTTGATTCTTATATACAATAAAATGTAACATAAATATACCTTTATATAATCAATAAATATATACAATATTATATATATATTGGCGGGTAGGTACGTACATATATATACAATATATATCATCTATCTATACCTATCTATACCTATATATTATATACTATTATACAATATATAACCAAATATATTGGGATAAATAAATAAAAAATATTATTTTAGACACGTTTAATTTTGCGTATTGTATATTGCATACATAATTATAACGCCACTCTTAATATTATATTTATTTCTGATGTAATATATATATTAAATTTATATACGAGCACCCACACATTATAAATTATATATATTATTATTATTGTTCAATGTATAGTACACAGAATATTCAATATTACATATATTTTATTTCTAATATTTATTGTGTATTTGAATACGTACACCTATGCAAACAGATATATTTCGAATATTTTGTTGTAGTGTATCGTTGTACACCATATAAGAAATAATATAATACATCAAAGATCAATATGGTTGTATTATATAGATACCAATAATAGCATAATATCATATTTTAAAGTTCAAATATATTGAAATACATTAGAGTTGTTGAGTATCAGAGAAATGCATTAGAGATGAGTGACGGTATATACATATCAGTGCATATTGTTACTATAACAGAATGTATATAAATTCATTTGGAATTAAATTCGATAAAATTATATGTAATTTGATGCCAACTAAATATAAACATTCAGATAACAATAATATTCACTGATACTTTCACGCATCTCTAAAATACATTTCAATATATTTGTAATTAAAATATTATGTTGTGATCTCTATGGCTAACAAATTGAATATTTTTTCATCAATTTGAACCGATTAACTAATTTCAATATAATCAATCATTCATACGTTCACATCGATACTTTTGTACGTATAATATATGGTAAAAAAAACAAAAATGTGGTCAAATAAATCTGAACCATAATTTTATGATTCGTTATCAGTACAACATAAATTGAATACATAAAAATAATGTATTATTTATATATTTTCTAATATATAATATGAGTGAATTTAACTTTATTGATTTTAGCGTGAAGTGAATGTCAATTTTCTTATTTTCTTATTTATATTGTTTTTCAAATATTATTGATTCATTTTAACTTTGGATCTTTATTTGTATTCGATGGTCAACGATGGTTTTTTTTTTTTTTCTCTGTATATTATTATATAATGTATTATTATTTTTGTGTTACCTTCTTATAATACACTTACTTACTTTATATTCTTTTTTATTTAATATTTGTTATTTATTTATTTTTATATTGAGATGGGATAATGGGAATTGTACTCTAAATATAGAATGTTGCTGAAACATTAAAATTCACATGAGGATTGTCGCACCGTTTTGTTGTATGTGTGTAGTATATCCTATGTACTTGTAAAAATATATAAATATTTAATAGATATGCGACGTGTGTGAATAATATAAGTTTTTAAAGATAAATCAGATATCAATAAAATAAAATATCTATTTCCTATATCATTTTATATATTGAAATGAAATAAAATAGAATATAGTCATCAGTTAATTTTACGTACACGTATTGTGTGTATTTTTGTATTTATTACATAAGTTTTTATGTATAAATTTTTATTGAAGAAATTGTGTTTTAATTTAATGGGGAATTTTTCGTTTAATCTGTCGCGTGTCAGATGTTGGCTAAATTATATAATCTAAATATTACCATATTAAAATTATTCAAATTAGATTAAATGTGCACACACATATGGAATTTCAAACATTCATTATAGTTTAGTTGCAAATTCACTTCGCATGAGAAAATTCTATAATTGATGTGCAATTATCGAAAGAAAGATGTTTAATTATGTTCATTATTTTATTTTATTGTTTATGAGTGATCAGCTCACAATGGTGTGAGCAGCAGACAGCTATTATCTTTGAGTAGCGTCCAGGTCCACTTGAATTGTATATGATAATATTATTTATTTTTTTGAAATCGACTATAAATATAGTAAATAAGTAAACATCTAATTAATCGAGAGATTTTAAATTTTTTTAATGTTGTGATAATGGATATCCAACACATAAGTTAAGAAAATCGAGTATTTCCATCAATTATACGTTTAATTCGATTATTAACAATAACTTAAAGTACTATCTTTATCGTCGATTTCAGATATATCTTGAATCAAATGTGACGACGAATCAAGAAAATCATTTAGCAAAAAGCAATATATACAAATATCAGTTAAAGCTTTCAGATATTGTCAATAATATTATTCTACAATAAATTTTGTACAGTGGAATTTATTATAAATTCATTTTTTATTGGATCATCTTCAATATAAAAAAATTAATGATATAGAATATACATTTAAAATAAAGAAAATTTCATGATTTCATGATGCGGTTTGCCATCATCGTTATAGGATAATTTATTCTGCTAATACGGACAATTGACGGATATTACTTGCTAAAATACATATGGACGATCCAAAGATACTTTTGGCAAAATCCCGTTGATCTGCTCACAAAAAAAATGTGAATATAAATTCTATGGATATTCTGTGGAATAAAAAAAAAACTTTTAAGGAGAATCCGTAGCAATTATCATCGGAAATATAGGGATAATCCAAGGACATTTTTTTATAAAAATCAATGGGCAGGATTGCATTCATCATATAAAATTCCAGCGGACATCCGTAAGAAATCCATAGAAAAATTGCTTGGAATTAAACTACGGAATACTACAAATAATGCGGAAATTTTACGGACAAACTACGGACAGTGTTACTAGGGATGTTATCAGTTTTATCGATTATCGTGGAATTGTGCAATATGAATATACTCCTATATACGGGTCAAACTGTTAACAAGAATAATATTTGAGTGTTGTGCGTCGGTTGCGTTTTTTACCTAAAGAGATAATTCTTGCTATTTGCACAGTGATAATCCACTATCAAACACTGCATTATTCGATTCCATTTCGTCAAAAATTTAATCCAAAAAATTTCACAACTGGCATATTCGCCTGTTGTAGCTGTCATGTGACTTCTCGCTATTGAACAAGCTCAAAAGAACGCTCCGGGAACACACGTTTTGCTTCGATCGAGGAAATGCAAGCCCAAACAAAGCGTGCTTCGGAAAAAACGTATTCATATAGAATATTTAAATAATCGAGAAGGTTACAAAATTGATTTGGAAGAATAAATATAAAATTTTTCAATTTATTTCTTTTTCTTTTGAACACAAAGTAGTAAAAAAAAATAAAAAAAAAAGAAAAGGACATGTATTATGAAAAATATATACAAAATTAAATTATCTATAAATATATAATAATAAGAACAAAGTTCAGTTGATCACAATTTGCTGTTTTTGTATATATATATATATGTATTTCTAAATAAAGTAACTATACACTAAATAATTGATGAGTTTAACAAAAAAAAATAAATAAATAAATATATAAAATTTAATATATCCACACTGTTGTCTGTATATTCTGTATCTACATATAGTTTTAAAATATATGTAGAAGAAAATACATAACACTTGAAAAATTCAATTTATTTATATAACAAAAGATAAATGTTATATATATATAAAACTGTACTGTTATATACTAAAGTTTAATATTGATCTTCTTATCACAATAATATAGAAATAGGCCTATATATATTTTCCCTTCAAATATTATACATAGATTTATAGTATATATATATATAATATAATTCTGCATATAAATAAATAAATGTATATATTGTATTCGTACATATATATACCATATATGTCAAGTGCAATAAAATTATATCAATATATAATATTGAATTTTTTGTAAAAAGAAATTTAATTATATTAAAGAAAAAATCTTCTTCTATCGTATACTTAAAAACTCCTTGCACACACACACACACACACACACACACACAAACACACCATCTATACCCAACTTCTGCCCGATAAACGCCAATGGATTTTTATAACTAATACATTTATATACCTATAAATTGATAAATATTAAAAATACATACATGTAGGTGGTACAAAAGTGGTTTTTATATACAATATATATATATATATATAGTTAAATACATAAACACACACAATAACACACTAAATATACAACGTTTTTATATACGCTCGTATGTATTCATTACATTTGTGTAAATATTTTCCTAACTTTAACCATTTTCACCAAATTTTCTCTGAGAATATTTATTATATATGCGTATTCGTTTTTATATAGAGCCAGACAGATAATACGCGAGTAAATGTATTTATTTATATATATAACTAAATTATTTGCAGAAGTGTTAACAATAATAAATGTGTGATAGTCATAAATGTAAGTGTATGTGTACATGAAAAATAGTTTAATTATTATAAAAAAAAATTATTTGAAATGTAAAGAAAATTAAAAATTTCGGTATAGTAAGTAATATTATTATTTTATCTACAACACAACAACAATATGTTTTTTTCACACAATATAATTTCAATTAAAGCAGGCTCATACAAAATTTATATATGCATTTAATTAATTATACTACTCTTGTTTCTCAATCAATTATATAGTCGCGTATATGTTTAATTAAATTAATTTAGCTATAGCCATACAACCAATATATATATATATATAGCTATATTTATTTGCATAGGTAGTCAAATGTGTCCAATCGTTTTATATACTTTTATATAACTAGCGAATATGTACAAGTATATTTAAGTATATAATAAATTCTGTAGTATATTGGTACATAACAAAAATATTGGTGTTACCATAGAATAGTTATATGTAAATAATTGAAAAGTTCTTATATATTATATATAGTGTGACATAGGTGTATATATATATAGGTAGATATATAGTATATAAAAATACCATATATATACTAGTATTTTATGCATAGTAGTAGTGAGTCTTTTAACATAATACTACTCACATCTCTCTCAACTCAATAAAATTATTTTTAATATGTATTCAAATACAAATACATAAGCACAAATTTTACTCGCGCATTTATACAAGCAGTACATAATATAAAATATAGTATATATATATAGATTTGAAAAATATATATACACTTTCAAATATACTATTTACAATTTTATGGTACTGCATGCATAAACAGAATTCTCTGCTACTACATTTCCCAGTTCTTGTCGGGATACAATTCTGTTTGGATGTTATATATATATATAAATATATTATATATAGATAGATATTGTTGTGACTAGTTTAGTTATTTATTTTTATTTATATATGGGACAAATATTATTTTATTAAAATAGTTTCGTTTTTATTTTTTTTTCATTTATTACTTTTGTTTTTTTACTATATACACCAGAAAAAAAATTGCATTCTCTATTGCTACTACTGGTGGTAGTGCTGGTGCTAGTGATGGTATTGGTGTTGTTGGTGGCTATTGTATAATTATAAAATACATATACATATTATTACTGATGCTGCTGATGTTACTATTTCCGTTTTTTCATTTTTTTTTTTCTTTTATTACTGACCTTTTGTGAAAAAAAATAATTTTCTATTTTCTTTTTTGTTTTTTGTGTTTTTTTATTAATAACAAAAAATAGAAAATTTTAATTTTGTTGTTATAAAAATTTATTATTTATAATTATAACGTCGGAGCCGCGCGCGCGACAACGACGATCTCGCTGGCAAAGTTTTATTTTTTATATATTTTAATATTGTGATGTGTTATTAAAAAAAAAAGGTTTTGTATTGTGTGTTACGCGAAGATAATAAATTTTGGTGGTCACAAAAAAATTATATAATTTATTTAATTAAAAAAATGAAAAAAATATATATATATATTTTTTTTCATACAAAATAAAATGTTTAATTTAAATAATCCAATGGTCCAGATTTATGGATTATGTCAAAGAATTTGTGAGGATTTTTTTTTTTTTTTGGGTATTTTCTTTTGTAAAAAAAAATTAGTTTAATTGTGAAATATAATTAAGTAAGAAAAAAAAAAAAAAATAATGTGTGGTGAATTTTGTGTACAACAACTACAAAATGGAAAAATCATTTAAATTAAATATATAAATATGTATTAAAATAAAGTTAAATTTTTCAGTTTAATTTTTTTATTCATTTTGTTAATAAATATGTAAATATGTTTTTCATATAAAAATTAAAAAAAACGAAAAGCCAAAGGAAAATTTGCGAATAAATTAATATAGAGAAGTGATGATGGATGGAGGGTCGAGTGTGGAGTTGAAATGATGGTTGAAATTGTTAAATTGTTAGAGAAAATTTGTAAATATGTTGATAAATTAATTGTTTTATAAATAAATGTGCTTTTGCAAAGTGGTGGTGTTGGTGGTGCTATTGCGAATAGTATATACATACGTGGTGTTTTTAGAAATGGTGAATAATTCCGATTGGTGGTTTTTATTGAACTGCACGATATATAATAGTTTAGAAAAACAAGTTTCATTGCATTATATACCAAAACAAACATTGATTTTGTATGGCATCAATATATTATAAAAGGTATGGGAAATAATTTTTAATATTTTAAATGTTATTTTTTTTTTAATTTGGTTTTATATTCAAAAACAATTATTTTTTTCAATTTTTATTACAAAATATAAATCTACTGTCGAGTGAAAATATGTTTTCGTAAATTGTTACAATTATATATTGTAAAAATTATTACCAAATCTCGTATTTCAAAATATATAATACATATTTTGGATTTTTAATTTATTATATTAAAATAAAATTACTTATTATGTAATTAGTAAAATAAATATAGAAATATCTATACACGATGCGTAACGAATATATAACGTATTTAATATTTTAACTTTGGACATTTGAAATATTGACAATTTGTGGCGTTTATTAAAATCATTAAAATATTTTTTAACTAAATTAGAAAATATTTCTACTATATTATTGATTATGATTATGTTATAAATATTATTTTTATAATAATTAATTGAATAATAATTGTTTCATGACGTGAAGTAGTAAAAAAATTAATTTATTATTTAATTATTTAATTACATGTAATAGAACCTTGTGTTGTTTCTTTTAACTAATATTTATATAGAATAGAATTTTCAAACCCAACATATTTTAGAAGTGGTACGTGCCACCACAATCTGTATATTAATTTAATTTATAAATTATTTTACATGAAAATATTCAAATAAATCTTTCTGAATTATTTCAGGACGCTCAATCAAATGTGAAAATATATATAGAAATAACATTTTTAATAATATATATAATAAATCAAATAAAGACATCGCATCCAATTATTTTACTCACTATATTCATATACTAAGCGAGTAACCACCACTTTGTGAATTTGAATTTATTCATATATCTTACTAAACATGTAAACATAAACTTTTAATTTAATATATTAGACTTTTATATACGCATTTATTCTTGCTAGTTTAATTAGTTCATCATATGTAATAGGAAAATTATCAGGTATAGCATGTGCAGCACATATATTATTAATCATGAAATATAGCGGGTTAAATTCACGCTATATTTAATAGGAAATTTTTCGGTATTTACTGTAATACTGAAATTTTTCTGCTGGCTGACCATTTGTTCGTTTATGGAATAAAAAGAAAAACGGATATTTTTGAAAATATGGTGTTGGACGCTACTCAAAGATTAACAATGTCTGCACACACACACACACATCACTATGGGCTAATCACCCATATAAAAATAATAGTATTTTGAAAACATTTATCTTTCGTTAATTACAGTATAATTGGTAAATTGTTATATACTCCTATATGCAAAGTAATTTACCAAGTTGGCTGTAACGAAATGTTTATTAGATGACATAAAGCTCCACTTGGAGCAATGTATGACTTAAAAAAAAAAAATGTGCAGTATATGTGCATTTAATTTTGCAGTAACTTCTTTCTACAAGCTTATGTTAGTTTTCGCTTAATACAATAACGATGATTAAACTTAAACTCAACAATATTTGATCAATATTTACACTATATTTTTTGGAATAATTAATTTTGGTATAACTTTACCCAAAAATTGTGTCAATTCTATTGTGTTTTAAATCAATAGCATACATAATAATTTATTTAGAGCAAATTGTATTTATAAACTATGTTGTATTATATTAATAAAAAAACAATTCATTACAATTTGTTTGTTATTGAAATTGTTTTTGAAAAAATTCGTAAATATAGTAGACAATTCTTGATAATATTTTATCAATAGCAAGTAGAATTCCGTAATTGGCCATATATATAAAAACTTTAAACAAATCCCTTTCGTTAATTTCTCCCAAAGTAAAATAATTTTTAACAATATTAGTTTTGTTACATAGATAATAAAATAAATTTTCTATTTGGTTTTTTACGATAAGATATCATCAAGTGTTATTTTTAGATAAAACGAAATAAATTATATGCAAATTTGATAAAATATGCAGATAATAAAAATTTATATAGACCAAATAGATTAAATATAGACAAATAAAGATTTGAAGTCAAAATAATAACTACTTAGCCTTCAAAATAAAATACACACTGACCATCCAGTTATTTGTTAATATATAATATTGTGTTAACAGAGGACGATCATATAAATGTTGTCAAAATTAATATTTTAACATCGGATATTGACCAATTGTATGGCGTATATATATTTATCATTAAAATATCTTTAACATAATTATAGAATATATAAGGAATAATGATAAATTATAAAATGCCATCATCTAACATATTGTAAAAACGCTTGTATATAAATAAGATAAAATTTATTTAAATTCTATAAAATAAATTTTTGAATGTCTGGATTGATAACCATTAAATTATTAACGCATTGAATTAATAAATTAAAAGGTATTTTAATGATATAAAATAAGCCACATACTTATGGTCTATATCCAATTTTAAAATATTAATTTAAATATAAATAATAATGTTTCATAAAAATATTCTATTAACCGTGCGTTTAAAATAATATATTTATATAAATTTGATAAATCAATTAAGTGAAAAATTTATTTTTCAAAATAAAATGAAAATTTTTCCATAAATTATATTTTGATATGGCGCAATAATAAGATACGAAGAATGGTATTATAAAAAATGATTATAAATATAGACAGACGGGTTTTTTTTAACATACTTATTATTAAAAGAAACTAAAACAAAAAACCAATAAATAATATTTGGAAGAAAAAAAAAATGGAAAATTGGAAAATTTATTAAATCTTTGTATATTTATCTAAAATTATTGTAATGAATGTTATTGAAAAAATTCTTTTATCTTTTGATTCTTAAGCTACTTTATATTTTATTTTTTTCTTACAACACTTATTATTATTATTACTCTTTTTGTGTGCGTTATCTTATCATATATTTCAGTTATTGATTGTGTGTTGTGGGTATTTTTATATATATTTATTTTTATATTAAACAATATTTACCAATATTAAATATTATTTATTATTATTCTTTTTATATATACAAAAATTATTTATTTTTTTTTTATGTTGGTGTATTCATTCTTTCGATGTTATAATAAATTTTCTTTTCATCTTCAATATATATATATATATCTGCGTCGTATAGTGGATGGGATGGATAGGATATATATTTATATATAATTTATAAAAAAAAGTAACAAAAATGGAAAAATATCCATATATTTATTTATAATGTATATGTTTGTGTATACCATATGAATATAATATGAACATACCACCCAGTGGGATTTTTTGTATGTAGTTCCAATTTCTTCAATCAATGCATACATAAATTGTATAAGTACTTCAAATTTCGCATGAATGAATTCATCAAAATATTTGCACCAAAAGATTTATCGGTGAATTTATAAGTGGTTCTAATTTCATAATCGAATTCACCAGCGAATTTGTTGAATTTGTTTTGTACACATAAAAAATCCACCCATTGCGAACCCATGACTATATTGTGTTAAAGAGTATAATATCACACTGATCTTATAATTAAGTAATTAATTACATTTTTAAAGTGAACATTAATTGTATTTAGGTTAAAATTTGTTTTTTATTATTAGTAAAAATGATAAATAATTTTTGATAAATTATAATTTTTCTAAATTACTTGTAATGGCCAAAGGAAGGCATACCTGTTGCATAACCCAACCGAATGTGAGGCACTGAGGTTGACGAACTTGATTTTATAGATTTTTTTTAGAAAAATTCTATATTTTCAATATTTTTATCTAATATTTTATCTTTGAATTATTTCAAACGCATTTTATCCAGTTTGAAATATACTTAAATTTAGTAAAATTTTTGTGGGATAATATTGTCATTAAGAAATATTAATAAATAATTGAATTTAATTCATAAATTCATAAAAAACTGATAAAGTTTAGCTTTCAGCCTTTATAATTCACAAATGCTATACATCAAAATAAAATATATAGAAAAAAGTTTAATTCTTTATACTTTTAGTACCAAACGATAGTTTAAGTTTACAAAAGTGTTTAATTATGTTTATGTTATTATGTTTATGTATCCCGCGCACCATCAAATCTACGTAGTGGTGCAGTGTTTTGAAAAAAATTCAAAAATTGATGTGTCATGTGTATGTTAATAAATAAAAATATAATATCATAAAATAGGTGTATACATATGAAACGACCGTTTATTACGACGATATTGGTTTCGGTTGAAAATTTTTTTTGTTCACGTATTCACTAAATAGCTTCTCTAAATATGTCTGTATCATTCGGTTTGTGTTTCTCTTACTCGCTAGCTAAAAGTTTAAATAACATATTTTTTCCCGTTTGTTAAAAATACTGTGTGTTTTGTATCAGTTTAATGTGTTATGTGATAGAAATAAAAAAATAAGATATTATCAGGTACACACTTGTTATAAAACGAGAATTCTCGTTTCATGAAGACACCGATTTTTTTTTTAAACGAGAATTCTCGTTCTCCGATTCCAACTACTTTTTTTAAAAAACGTGAATTCTCGTTTCCTGATGCCAATGTGTTAATATGGTTGAAACTGAACCAAAATGACAATATTAAACTCTACTCTCAACATCAAATCAATTTAAAACCGATTGTTACAAGAAAAACAATCAAGATTTGCTAGTCCCGATAAAATGATAGTACACAACAATACAAATTCGCCCCGGATGTCGAAAAATCGGTCATAGAAACGTGAAAAACACTTGGATGAGATCGCGTTTATTAACCAAATGTTGCACCATCAGATTATCACTTGTTCAGATCATTCAATTTCACAATGAAATTCTACAAAAAGACTTATTTCATTGGATTATAAGAATAATTACTACATGAAAGTCTGCATAATCTTTATGCGTAGAATAATTTTCTGTGTCAGTTTCTAAAAAACCTGGCAATTTTGTTATTTCTCACTTTACATTTTTGAAGAGATTTTACAAAAAGGCTTATGTAATGCATGCGAGATTATAAAAGAATAATATTTTCCACTCATGTTTTGGACAATCACAGGATATTTTCGTTTTGTTATGAAAGTCTGTATATGAAATCTTATTATGGGATTGTTTGTAAATATATAATTTCTCAACATGATGTGATTTTTTTCTGATGAAAAGACGAAGTATTTACCAACCATCAATGACAAAGTAATCTAGAAAGTATTGCAAGAATGGAGTAGTGCTGAACAGAAGTAAGTATATCATCGATGCAATCATACAAACCGATTCCTACTGGGTATTTATATAAATCAAAGTGTATATATGTATGAATCTTCAAGAGGAAAAATTTTTATTTGAATTTCTTATTTATTTAATAAGTCTTTTGAAGTATTGTATATATATATATATATAAAATAAATTATAATATACTATGTAATATACACAAATATATATATATAGATTTATGGTTAAAGTATATGTACAATATTTTTCACATCGAATATTATTTATATTTTATTTCATTTTTTTTTCGCATTTCATATATATACCCCTCTGTATGTTTTTTTACCTATACCATATATATAAGGTATATATAAGGTATACTTCATAGACATTGTAATATATGGATGTATATAAAATATGATTTAAACCAAAAATATATTATTATATTTTTCGTTTATGTGTCTATAAATTTTTTACCATATTTATATATAAATAAATACATGTCATAATAAAGTTGTAAACGAAATTACATATAAATGGAAATCTAATTTTCTTTAATTTGATAAAGAATATATATATATAAGAGTATGTACTTAAAATATGAGGAAATGTTAAAACGAAATTCTTTCATTTTGTTTTTCTTGTTAGATTTATGTCATTTATAAATAAAATTACGTTTCTTATTTTTTCATATATAGTTTCGTGCGTGTTTTTATAAATAAACAAATGCTTTTATAATGTATAGCTAGCTACATACATTGTGTATTATTGTAGAACAAAATATTAAATATAAATAAAATAAATTGACACATTTTAATTGAATGTCAAATTTACATATGCATGTAACATAAACTCAATAGGTGTGTGTGTGTGTGTGTGTCTTTATATAAATAATGATGATGGAGAAATAAAATTTCCAGATTAACATAAAAATTGTAAATATAAACAATTTTGAGGAGATACAGGGATAACCTATATTCAGTGATAATAGACAGCAAAACTATATAAGGAAATTTCAAGTATCTTCTACATTAAATAAACAACGTGAATATTTATCTACTCTGAAATCGAAATCAACTAAGAAAAAATATAAATAATGCAATTAAATTAAAAGTGCTAATTCGTGCGGACTATAGTTTTCTATGAACACTTTTTTTTTTATTGTATATAATAGTTTAATTTATTTTTAAATTAATCTTACTATAAATATATTTACATTTTTGTTACGCGCAGTAAATTAGGTGACGTTTAAAAAAAAAACTAAACAATAATAACAATAATTTGTATGATAAGTTCATTTAATTTCCTTTATACGTGCGTACGTAGTATTCATATAAAGTATATATTGATTATAAAAAAAAAGTAAATTAAATAATAGCATTTGGTTTTTCATGATACAAAAACATAAGCCGCAGATAAACAAACTTGATTTTTTTTTATTATTTTGAATATTGATTTTCGTCAAATGTGACGATGTTCTAATTTATTAAAAAAAGAGTTATTTTAAATCAAAAATTATTATTTAGTGTAAAATTCAAATAATTCAAAAATCATTAAATTGAATTTTCTCAAAATAAATTATCTACTCAAATAGATATTTTCAAGAAATACCTAATCTATTTACTATATATACTATAGATCTGATTTTTCAGTAAACCACCTTATAGTTAAATAAAAATAAAATAAGTTACCCATATCTGTGAATATATAGACAAGGATCAAGGACATAATAAAATTAGTGATTAAGTTAAACACTATATAAAATTACATGTCGATGGATTAATTAAAAAAAAAAAACAGAATTACATAATTGTAAACCTTTTACATTCACAACGAACAGTCACTATTATTTAATTTTTTTTTAATTTATACACATTTTCATGTATGGCTTACCAAAAACGTCAAGGAAAATCATTGAAGATGTCGCACGTATTACATCAGCTAGTTAATCGTTATTGTATTTAATTATAATTTAAAATCTTATAAATTGATATTTGTATAAATAATTTATTGTTTCTCTGTCTCACTTAAAATTTTTCTTCATACCACACTTATTGTTGAGAAGGCACACGAAATACTACTTAAAATAAAATAAACCATCTGGACAAACCATACATTTTTTAAAAAAGAATATTATCATTATTCATTTTTTTTTTACAATATTCTAATTGATGAATGAATCAGATTGCACAATATATGAAGATGATTATATTTGTGTGAGTTTATTAAACATATGGAAACAATAGTTTAAACATAACCTATTTATTTATCGAAATCACAAAACAATACATTAAAATAATACGTCAGTTATCGCGTGAATGTACAAAAAAAATCCGTACACATTCAATTTAAATATTACAAGATAACTTAAGTCGGTATTTGAATTTAACAAAAATATATCTATAAATAAAATTCTTTAAATTTTCCATTCACCATATAATAATTGAATTGAAGACTTATTTTTCGAAAATTTAATTAACAAATGAGGAATGTATATAAAAGAATGATAAAAGAAAATTCAAATTTTTGTTGAATATTTTTATTATTATTATTATATTTATTTATATGCAATCTCTGTCTTTAATTTAAATACAAATACACGAGTAAATAAATACACGATACAATATATAAAAAAATATGTAAATTACTAATTAAAATACCATGTACGCAATGGATTATAATTTAATTAATATTATGAATGTATATGATTTTTTGTTTGTTTCATATATATCCTTTTTAAATATTTTCTTCTGTTTAACATCATCAAACATGTACGAGTATACACACAACACACCACATATACAACATATATAAATTTATATATAATAATTAATTTATTATCATGTAAATATGTAAAATTTTACATTGTACATTTTGCCCCATACATAAAGAATAATTATTATGTTTTCGATATTAACAGACAATTACAAGTACAACGCACAATATTTATACACACAAAAAATGATCAAAGAAATCTTAATTTCAAAATTAACATATTATAAAACTAAAATTATTATACATATAATTCTATATAAACATAAATTCAGTTCATAATATATATTTATAGCATTAATAAATATAATTAAGGTAAAGGTGGGTTGGTATTGTGGCCATTTGTAGATATATTATGGAAACACACTTGCAAAATGTATAATTTTTCTAGTAAAATACAAATTTTGATTGTTCGCAATGCTTCTGTATATAAAGTGTAAAATTTTGGGGTAAAAAGTGATTAAGATTTTGTATCCCCCATCATATACGCACAGTTATTTCAACTATTATTAAAAAAATTAGCTTAAAGTTATATAACATTCGTAATTTAATATTATAAATAATAACTATTTGGTGAATGCAATTGCGTCAATGCACGAAAAGGATCAACTTCATTCAAATGAAAAAAGAGTTAGTTTTACCGATGGAATTTACAAATTATTATTATTTTTTTTTCTTTACGTAGGTATATTTTTATATGTCAAAGAAATTAAAGTTAATGTGTAATATCTTTCCACGAAATGGATTTTTTTATTTTTTAAAGAATCAAGTTATTACTAATAAGTTTTTAAACAAAATAATCTGTCTTTATTCATATGAAACTTAATACTTTTACCATTTTTTTTTAAGTATCTATCACAAAATATCTATTAATAAATATATGTCTATTAATATGGTACTACTTGATTTATGAGCCAGCCAGTCCATTATAAAAAAAAAACAATTTACATAGCAATTTTTTTGAACTTAAATATCACAGTAATAATAAAATAAATTATTAATTTAAATATATACATTTCCAGCATACCACGAAATTATATTAAATTGTGTATTTACAGAGACTTTTTCATTTGACATTTTATATAGGCATTATAGAAGGTATATAACGACAACTTATCTATTTAAATAAATGATCGTAAGAGATTTGACCGAACACGATCAGTAAGAATAAAATCTTTGTTTAAGTTCGTGCTAGAGTAAATTAAATGAAAATTGTATTATACTGATCAGTAAAACAGATGAATTGCAAATTTCAAGATTATCTCTGTACACCAAATTTTTTTAATTAGAGCATGGGATACAAAATCTTTAAGAAACGTGTCTTTAGAACACACATTTAAACAAAAAAACACGGTAGATCACAACTTATACTTGACGGGCACCACGACAGTAAAGGATTTATCTTGTGTGAAGGCAAATTGTTGTTGGATCAATAACATATAATGTTAAAAATGACAGGATATTGTTGGTTTCGAATGACGACACTCCATGGACATGTCCGAATATATTTAAACCCAAATTTCGCCTACAATTTGGTTAAATCTGTTTGAAAATAGTCAAGCTGACATTTTTATATAAAAACGGGTTAATATTAACACTGAATATTATAAAAATGAAGTTATACACAACATTGTATATATAGAGCAAATATAATTTCAGCTTATGTGTAATGGTAATTTAGAGGATGTTTTAAACCAAAATAAATAGTATTATCAACTTGCCACCAACATTTGAATCATTTTGGTTTAATTGTTTATATATTCCGTCGTATATATAAACAATTAAAATATCATATATATTTTTAATTAAATTTAAATGTGCAAGATCATTAATGGTAAAAATAAACAAATTAGTTTTTACTGGGTGCTTTTCAATGTATTAAGTCTAAGTTTAAAATAGCATTTTACTATAACCATATATGGGACATGTACAGGTATTCAGAATAATTTTTTGTTTTTAAAATAATTAATTAAATACAAAATATTAATTACACATAACATTGGCATTTTTTTTAACAAACGTGTTTTACTGATTAAACGAATAAATGTTTTTACACAAGTAATTTATTATAATTTTTAAATATAACATAAATTGTTAGAACGTTTTTGTAATTACTTAAACTCTATATGTGTATATAAAGAATAAAATAGAAACACTAATTATAATTATGTGAATTACATAATAGTTTGTAATAAAAAATTATATTATAAATTATACAATAATAATAATAATAATAATAATAATAATAATAATGTAACTTTATAAAAAGAATTCATGTGTTATATTTTATACATAATTATATAAATTATAGGAAAATAAAATTCCTATTATAAATATTAGAATTTAATTGTATATAGCATTATTATACTCATAAAAATATTTCTAAATATTATTATATTATTTATTTACATATTCGAGCGCGTATGCATTAAATAAATAAAAATACCGGCACGCAAATCAATAAAATTGTGTCCATAAAACATTAATTTCAAGTTAAAATGATTATAAATAATAAATAGACTCAGGAGGTTTAAGTTATTATATTGTATTTAACAAAAATTACACGTTTAATGAACATATATATAATATGTTTTTAAAGTGTATAAATATATGCAACGTGTATGTAATATATTACTACATTAAAATTTCACAAATTATCGATTTTAATAATACACAGTGTGTAATTGTTAATTATTTAATTAGTTGTATATTTATCGCAATACATTTTACACATATTTTTTTATATTGTATAAGCATATAACAAATTAAATAATGAAAATTTGAAAACAGTTTAAATAAAAAATTAAAAGTGGTTTATACAAAATTATTTCTGTATTTTATATATATATATGGTAATCTAATTCTAATGAAAATTAATATTCAAAAACGATGTGCTGTGTAAAAGGATAAAGGTAAAATTTGTTTTATAATTTTTGTATATAGGATTAAGAAAGAAAAAAAAACACAACATTTTCACCTGATACTTAATTTTTTATTTTATCTTTTAACTAATGTTGAAAATTGAATTTATATACATGCAGCAATATATATAGAGTATTCCTATGCGTATTACAATATATTATAAATAGTATATGGGTAGCTTTTTATCTTTGTTTTATAGGTGTAAATTTTTTACCATTCATTTTATATATGGGGTATTTTATTGTATAATACACAATTGTAAATATGTATTGTATTATATACGTACGCCTCTATATACTACGCTATACCAAAATGTTAACATTTTTTGAAATTTTTAAATTGAGTTTTGAAGTTTTCTTATATTTTGAAAATTTATATACCAATACCATAATCATATATATAGCGATACAAAGTATTATATATATATATATAATTTTTTATATACAAAATTATTAAATTGTTAAAAAGGATCTTTTATTTTCAAAGTGAATATTATATGCGGCACATGTGTATTATTTATATACACATACACACACACATATATATATATATATTTTTACCATATATTTAATGCATACTTGTAAAATAGCATAATAAGTTATTTGATTTATGTAAAGAATTTATGTTCTTCAAAAGATAAAAAATAAATAAATATTTTATATACGTATACGTATGGGATATATTCCTATTGTAATTCCTTAAATAAATATAATTAGTTATACAAATATTTAATTTTATATTCTTATTATAATAATAATATAGTATAAAAACGGTATATTTACATATATTACTTTCATTTTCAATCTTTTGGAAAATCTTTAAACAGTATATGGTATATGTACAAAGAAGTAATACTTAATAAATGTTTTGTATATACGTATTATAATTAGTTATATAAATATTGCTGCATCAATTTTGTATATATTGAAATTTCTTTTGTTCTATATATCGGATAAAGATTTTTATTTTTGTTTGTTTGTGTTCATTCATACATTAATTTAGTTACAAAACATTATCGCATCATCATATATTTACAAAAAAAAAAAAATAGGGCGTGCGAGGTTAATCTATTTTTTTTTTATACGAATAATCAAATATATATACGTAATTGAATTCATTGTAACACATTTTATACTATTTAAAATATAATTAGGTCTCTAGGTCTGTATTAGCTTAGAATATATATAGATAAAAATCTATACATAGTAACAAGAATCATCTTTATGTATCATATCATCATCAAGTTATGCTATACTGAAAGTGCAGAGCTTATGACATCTATAAAACATTCATTACATTTAAGTTATGGTAAGTTATAAGTGTTTGCATAAATTGTTATGCTTTGAGTATAGCGCGTTCAATACCATCATGTTTTTAAATATATAGTCGCGTATTTATTTTAACCATCATAAGTGAATAAATGGAAGAAACTCCAGTATAGAATAATTTCATCATTAAAATAAATGCCGAAAAATTGTATGTAAATTTTGATCCTTGCAGGTTTTATAGAAATTTAATCAATTTTTAACATTAAACTTTGATAATACCATAAATATATTGCCCAACAGGTGTAGAACTTATAATCTATACATACGTGATTTCAAAGAAAATCGATCGATACATAATACTAATCATAAAAATGTATTCGATAAATATAAATGGTTTTTAGATTATGAATTGAACACTATTTCGATCGGTATTAATAATTTCATCAGAATAGAATACAAAACATTTTTGATTTAATTTTTAAGATTTTTATTATAGAAATTAAATTTTAAATTTAAGAAAAAATGAATTTTTAAAAATTGAATTCATTTTTTATGTTTAATATTTCATATAAACGATAGTGTCGATTAAAAAAATATTTCTTTGGCGTATAGAAACATAAGGAATTAATTCTAAAACAACACAATAATAATGTTAATACTACTATTCTTATGCGTTATTGTAATCAATGGAAATATGACAATTAATTAATTGGTAAAATTTTACATGCCTCAATTGGTCTTTTCTGTATAAAATGTTAGAAATAAATTTAAAATATGTATCAGAAAATTTATATTTCAAACTTTAATAATTCTCAGAAAAACACTGGAATTATATTTACGTAGACAAAGACTTTTTTTTCTAACAAATTCTAACAACACCCTTAATTGTCTTTAATAGAGCGCTCAGAAAGAAACTCGACGACTATCCTATTTTGTAACTCACTTAAAACAGTTAAATTCAATCTTAAAAGTATCTTTTAATTATATATATATATTATAAATTTTAAGTAGGTGTTTATATACAATATATATAGACCGACACCTTTACTTTGAATATTCACATATATTTAATATCCACTAAATACAAATTATATTCTTATGTAAATGCTTTTAAATAATTTTCTACTATATATATAAGAAAAATAAGATTATCCTAAATTATTTAAACAAAGTTCATTAACGTTACGTTATTATATCTAATTATATATATAACAATATATCTAGTAAAACTAAAGTTCATTTAAAATATTATTATGTGTTTTTTTATGTGTTATAGAAATACATACATTAAATGTGAATGTTATTTAATGAATATACTATATTATAGTTAATAGTATATAATAATATCTATCTATATATAAGGTTGTCAACTATCTCCCTTCCGCCTTTTTGCTCTTTATTCAATGCTTTATAAAAAGTGTTACAGTAATCGGATTTAGTTCAAATATGCGCCGTTTTGTTCGATAATCTGTTTCCATCTAGACTGCAACTTCATAATACCTCCCTCGTAGAAGCCCCCCTCCTTATTTGCGAAGAACTCGGACAGCCACTTTTCACAAGCCTCTTTTGAGATCAACTTTACACCACCAAGGGCGTTCGCCATGGACAGGAACAGGTGGTAATCACTTGGCGCTATGTCCGGGCTATATGGTGGATGCGATAAAACCTCCCATCCGAGCTCCCGTAGCTTCTGACGAGTCATCAACGAAGTGTGTGGTCTGGCGTTGTCCTGGTGGAACACTACACCCTTCCTTTTGGCCAATTCTGGACGCTTCTGGTCGATCGCCTGCTTCAAGCGGTCCAGTTGTTCGCAGTAGATGGTAGAATTAAGCGTCTGGCCATATGGGAGCAGCTCATAGTGGATGATTCCCTTCCAATCCCACCAAACACACAGCAAAACCTTCCTGGCCGTCAATCCCGGCTTGGCCACTGTTTGGGACGATTCACCGGCCTGCGACCACGACCGTTTTCGCTTGATATTGTCGTATGTGATCCATTTTTCGTCGCCAGTCACCATCCGCTTCAAGAATGGGTCGAGTTCGTTCCGTTTCAGCAGCATTTCGCAAATGGAAATTCGGTCCATTAGATTTTTCACTGTTAATTCATGTGGCACCCAAACATCAAGCTTTTTTTTGTATCCAGCCTTCTGCAGATGGTTTAAAATGGTTTGGTGACTAACTCCCATCTCCTGGGCGATGTCACGAGATGCCACATGCCGGTCTAACTCGATGTATTCCATGATTTGATCGGTATTTGTCGTCACAGGTCTTCCGCCGGCTGGCTTATCCATGGTGTCGTTTTCACCGGCTCTGAATCGTCGAAACCATTCCTCCGCGGTTCGAAGTGATAGAGTACCATCCCCCAAAACACCATTAATCTCACGGAACGTTTCTCTAGCGGATTTGCCTTTAACGAAGGAAAACTTTAAAATAGCGCGAATTTCGGCGTTAGTGAACTCCATGTTTACACGTCTATAACTGTTGAACGCAATATCCAAACTAATCATACATAGCGTCGTTTTGTTTGTTATGTCAAGAGCTTTCAAATTATGTACAGTGTTGCCAGATACGAGCTCTGTAGCGCTTTGTACATAGCCGCGAAATTAAAAAGACAAAAAGGCGGAAGGGAGATATTTGACAACCTAATATATATATACAGTTTAGTTCATAATTAATAAAATTTGGAATATATTTGAATATTTAATATAACAATTAATGGAGTTGACATACAGTTTTCTAAAATTTATTACTTTTGTATAATAATTTTCTGTATAACAGAAAATACTGTAACTGAAAGAGAAATTTCATAAAATCATTATTTGTTTCAAAATGAAATTTTACAATGTAATCGTAAAAAAATTTCTGTGACAAACATTTTATATTTCTGCAAAATTACTTCTCAATATATATGTTTTTAGAAATTGCAATAAAATGTTGTTCATTTACAACGCGATTGAAATTATCACGCACTATATGCTTTATACACTCACAAGAAAAAAAATTGGGGTTAGGAAATCATCAAATTTTTTAATCAATTTGGCGAAATCGCTCTCATGTGCGAAATAGTTTAATATAATAATTACAAAATTAATAATATAGAAATGAGTGTTTGGTATATAGATGTGTTATGCTTTTGCATCACGCATAATAAGAGTAGATGATGACATAAACTTATTAACACAGTTGTGTTGTTTGTTAGATATTATGCATTTTAAAACGCATCATTTTTTTCATACTTAACAGATTAATATCACGCTGTATATAAGTGATACGTCAAATATTGTTGTTATATATTCAATAAGAAATTTTAACAATTATAATTTATTTTTCTGGATATTAATTGTGCAGTTAAAAATATATACCAACTACCTACTCTACTGAATTATCAAAAGAAGAATAGAAAATAGAACATATTATATAATAAATTATATGAGGACGATGATCTCGGTAATAAACTTTTAAATAAAATTTGTTTATTTATTAAAATTTTCTTAGCATACTTAACGTATCTAAGGCGTTATAAAATTTATGGGCCACGCATTTTTATATCTTAAATTATTTATTTTATCCATCATTAATGGTAAAAATTTATTATTATTATTATTATTATTCTTATTATTAGATGTTATTTTACACGTATATATATATATATATATTATATTGAATGAATAAATCAATGAATGAAGAATGGAATGAATGACACTATTTTGTGTTTACTTTTTCCAAATGATTACCTCTCTTATCCATTTGTAAATCCTTAATCTTATCAAGAGGCTATTGACAAAGGTGGTGGGGGGGGGGGGGGTATATACACAATATATAAATATGTATTATATTATAAATAAACTTTTCTTGTCCAATATATAAACCTTCATCGTTTTTCTTCTTTTATATTACTATGTATACTTTCTTGTTGTTGGTCTATCTCTAGATATGCTACTGCTATATTTTATATGTACATTATTACACAGATATACAAATACAAATATATAACCATAAAAAAAAAAGAAAAAAAAAGATATTTATTTTTATATTGTTATATTTTTTCCATTTAGTTTCTGTTTAGAAATGAACTAATTTGAACAACCCAAATATCGTATATTTTTTTTTTCTTCCTTTTTTTTTACGGAAGTGGCTTTTATACAAAATATATATATATATATTAGATATTAAGTTTATGCGTATGTATATATATATATATACGTTTCTTTTTTATGAGTATATTATTAAGACATATATATAGTTCAACTAGAATTTTATTCTATATATCTACGATAATTAATCATTTTTTTTTTCGTCTTATTTTTATAAATATATTTATAGAAAAACTTTGATATATCTATATTATGGCAAAGAAAAAAATTTATTTTCATTATATTACATAGACAATGTTATAGGAAAATCGCTTTTATTTTTCTTAACAAAATAATATTCTATATTATTGTACATATAATTATATATAATATTATATATAGTTACGGTTGAATGTATGTACGAATATGTGAAAATAACTTTCAGAATTTTCTATAATAAAATAATAATAAAAAAAAAAAAAACACACAAACACACACACACTTTTTATTATATGCGGATATAGTTTTTTTATATAATAATAATCTTTATATGCCCATTATCCTTGAAGCGGAGAGAGAGAAGAAAAAAAATAAACCTTTTTAGATTGATTGAAATTGATAAAATTCAATATTAGCATATAGAACTTCATTCAATTTTGAAATTGGAAAATATTGTGTAAACGAAAATATTTATAATATGTATAGAATTTTACCGACTTATAATAGAATAGTCAAATAGTGATGAAATAGAATTTATAATAAAGATTGTTAATTTCAACATTAAATATAAATATTTAAAATATGTCATCAATTTAGAAGAAAAATATTTAATTTATTAATTTTTTTTTTAACTTGTTTCTTCATTAAAATATAACATCACACAACAAATGTGCAGTATTTTTAAATTGTTCACGCGATTTAAGAAAAACAAAATATTCAGTTTTGATTAAAATAAAAAGTAAATAAAATAACCTAAAAAAACAGATTCTCATTCAGTAAATACAATACAATATTAATACAATATATATAATATACATGTCTTAATATACATTATATAAAACATATAATATAAATTGAATCCTTAATTTAATATATAATATTATATAACAGGATCGTTTTATATACATATATAATTATATATGGTATATATGGTATATAAATACATTGCGGTATTTATGGTTTGGAAGAGTTAAGAATTTAAGAAGAAATATGTATTTATGTACAAGAGCATGATTTATAATATAAATTTAGAATTTAAAATTAAGGAGTGGGATGATGATATAAACTTTCATGTGGGAAACAAAATTTTAGGTAATTTTATTTAATATATACGTTTTAACTTATATATAAATTTACTGGAAATTAATTAAAAAATTTTAACATGTGCTGAAGAACATAAAAATTGTTATAGCACAGTTGTCGTCCAAAGCGATGTCCTATAGATAAACTTTTAATGCATCGAATTGATTATATTTAGAAAAATGTATTTAAATATTTAACCAATAAAATTCAACTATATAGAACCATTAACATATGGAGCAATAGCTCATATACGTTAATTTTTATATTACATAAAAGTTATATGTATAAAAAAATGTTACCATATGCATTTTGAGTGTTTGTGTGTATGAATGATTAAAATTTAAAAGACAATAACAATTGGGACGTAAATGAATTTAATACTGAACTTTTCCAATTGGGTTACCGTTTGTTCGTTTATGGAATAGAAACGTAAAATATGATGTTGTGGATTGTGCTGATACTCAAAGATTTACAATGTTATGGCTAATAAAATAGTCTTCTACCATAAAAATGTTAAGAAATAAATCAATTATTTCAATCCACTATAGTATACGCACTAAAATACAATCTTAAATTTAATTTAATTAAATTTAGCTATAATTTTAATTTATTATTTTTTTATTTCAGCAATTACACCACTTTTTCAAACATTTATAACATTTAAATTGTTAGCCATAGCTAAATGGAATGTTTTTGCAAAATTGTAGCGAAATAAATAAGTTTTACTTTTTTGATATAAAAATAATATGTTACGCTGTTAGATTTTTAAACATATTCATTTTAGTACGAAATTTTTGAGAAAACATAATTAGTATTCATTTATATTGTTCAATAACTTGAAACTGAAGTAAATTATAAAAAAATGTATAACACAATTTAATTTAGAATTTATTTCTCTACAAATTCGGTCTACCATAAATTTTCTGTATTTACCTTATTTTCGAAATTATTGGTACTTTAATGATGGACTGCCGCGAGAAAAATTCTTGGGACCGTATCTCGAATACAGAGTCCCAAATCGAAAATTCTTATTTAGTAATTTCGACTTAGAATTATGTCCCCCATCACCCCCTTGATGGAATGCGTATCGCTCGGGGACACCCTGTATATATGGTAAGAATAATTTCAAAAAAAAATATAATTTATTATTATATAGATGAGAAAAATATACAATTTTCAAGTGTTTTTCAAAATTCGTTATTTTTTTTTATACAATAGTATAAGTAAAACCATCGGTTGTTTTCCAAATTTTGAACTCTAAACATTTTTATGTTTTCCAAGGATGAGTTTCACGACGGGGGGTGAAGTGAAAAAAATCCGCGGTAAAGTGAAATTATGAAAAAAAAATTGAATATCAAAGGTAATTTATTTGCAAAATTCTCCGTCCGTATATTAATTATATCAATTGTAAATGTATTCGTCAATTATTTGTTCAAGGTCAAACGAGATTTTTTTTGTTTTCGTCTGCGACTATATTTTTATACATATTTTATATTAAACACTTTTTACACTTGTAAAACTTTACGCGTCATCATTGGCATACAAAAAAACAAAAAAAAAATAATAATAATCTATTATAATTTTAGACGGTTTTAAATTATATTACTACTTGAAAAATTCATTAACTTTAATTTATAATAAATTATAAATTCATATATTGTGAGTGTATATAGAATGTGTAATTAGAATCATTAAATATCATTCAAATAAACATTAATAATAAAATATTTTTATTATACATTTGTTGTATAATTTTGTTTATAATAAATGAGATATGCGTTTTTTTTCTTATTTGATTTTTATATATTTGTTTATCATTTTAATTTATTTATATACAATACAAAACTAATCAACTAAATATAGTTATATACAAGTGTATATAACTAACTACCTATATACAATTACATATTTATATATATATATAAAAAATATAATATAATGTTAATATATAGATTAAAATAAAATTGAGTGTGATATCTGTATGGAAAAAAATTAAATACCTGTGTCGTTTACAATTTATCAGACAATGTCTGTGTCTGTACAAAGTATATAACATGTAATTATATTATATATGTATAAAAAATTGTAAGAGATTATAATGTCTATCAATATCAATAAATAAAAAATTAATTTTATAAAAACCAAAGTCATTATATTTAAATGTGAGTCAATAACTTTATGTAATTATATTATAATAATATGACGGATTGATTATTTATACACACACGTTTAGAAATTCATAAATTTTTATAATTATTCATTATTATTGTTTATTTGTTTTTAATAACCAGACACACAAATGAATACATATTAATCTTTCTGAAGAGTTTATTTATTTATTTTTTCTACCAATCGTATAAAACATTTTTTTTTTTAAATATATAATGTCCAATTACATGATGGAAACATATAAATTGCTACATATAAAAAAAACTCGTTTATTTCCTATATATATTTTTATATTATAGCAATTTGATAAAACGTAAATTAGTCTATAATAAATTAATGGCCTCGCATACTAAATCGATATTGTATGGTTTTATTATAGGCAATGGACATAACATTGCTAATTACCAATGATGTTATATGGTTTACATTTCGGTCAATTCTCGCTCAACATTATATATATCATTTTCGTTTAACAGTTTCACCAACTCTCATATATTATAGCTCATAACATCAAAATAGTTCTTTCATTTTAAAACAAGTTCTTCTTTTCTATAATAATTGATACAAGGAATTAATCTATTCTTATAGTATATTGTATTGATCCAATTGTCACAAAATAACGTAAATGCAATGTCTCTGATTGAAGCGAGTTGTGTTGTCTGGAAACTAACAGTTACAATTATTTTTATTAATAACACAAATATAAACTATAAAACACAAAAATATCTTTCAGTAAAATCTGCAAATTTGCTTAGTTGCCGACACATTCAATACACAATACTATATATACTCCTCTCTACAGTGTATACACACACACATATAAATAAATATATGTATATCAATGGAAAAAAAATCCTTAAAAACTTTGTGCTTATACAATAAAAGGGTTCGATGTATATTTTATATAAATGAAATCAGATGAAACCAAACAATAATGAGAAATAAACAAAATCATTTTTGTAAAATATTTTAAATAATAATATAATTTATATACCATTTTATATATTAAAAAATCTTAAAAATTACCACTTTAAAAATATAATAACAATTTGCGTTGTAATTAATTGGGCATATCGTATAAATGTCTATATATATATATGGTATATAATCTCTACACAGTTAATATTGTGAATTTTCTACTTATTCGCATCTACCCCCAATTACAATATAAACACAAAAGTTATATACATAAATATTAGCCATTATCATGCTTAGAATAATAATAATAATAATAATATGAAAATTTAATTTTAATTTACCAGAAAATGGAAAATTGCTTTATTAAACATGATAATTTTTTGAAAAGATAAATTGTCAAATTTTTCCCCGCATATATTGTACATAAATATTAATATTATCATTATCATCATTAGATTTATATGTACTAAATTTTATTTACTGCGTTATTCTGTTATTACATATCCTATATCATATAAGATTAAATTTTTCGCGTACAATAGTACATATAAAGAAAAAGTAAGACAATAATACGTATAATATTATTTCCTATTGAATTACAAAAATTATTATTTTAATGTACAATATTGAAATAAATATATTTAAATAAACATTATTCATATAATAAATATGTATTTATTATAATATTGTAGTTTTAAAAATGACTAAATGTTATAGGCTTACTGATAATATGACGTATTGTACTATAATTTTTTTTTATATAGATGCCATAGTTAAACATAAATTGGATAACGTATAATATAAATATAATACATATTCCAATTTATATATAACTAATTTAACAATTATTTATTTTGCATATATTATAAAACCAAACACATATTTGCTTCAATTCATTAAAAATATATATATATATCAACTCTTTATTTTATATATACACAAAAATCAAAAACAAAATAATCATATAAGCATAGCCATATGCAAATTAATATTATACTTTTATTTTTAGTATAGTAACCATAAATTAATATAAGACATTCGATATATACCATAAATTCATATAAGACATACGCACATATTATAAAAATGTATATAAGCTTTTTTGAGCTTTTTTGTATGGTGCATGGTAGCATCAAAACTATATATGTTATTTGGTAGCACCGCAGTGTATAAAATGTGTAAATACATTTGTTTATAATTTTAATTATATATTTTGTCTATGTTCTGACTAAATACAATAAGATCGTATATAATCTACTGGTATGTTATTATCACTATTGATAAGAAATTTAAAATTTTTAGTATAAATATGAATTATTTGATATAAAAATAACATTTTTTAGAAATTTAGATATTAGAAAATATTCCGATGGTAATTTTTATATCAATTAGTATCAAATGATGATATTTTACAACATATTATAGTATTCACTATTTAAAAATTTAAATAGTTCGTGTGTTTTTATAAATTTAATTAATTAATTTATTTAGTTTAAATAAAATGATAAAATTTTTCTCTTTGTTCGCAAGCATTAATTTTGAAAATTTGCAAGAAGAAAATCGTTGCATTATCAAAAAAAAAAAAAAAGTGTTAAAATTAAAATAGCATCCCAAAATTTCGGATTAGATAAATAATGTTAAACATTTCCACTAAGGCACAGATGACTTTTTAAATTTTCATATAATGGGTAATGAAGAAGCGAATAGAGACTAGCAAGAAAAGGATCTGTAACATTCCACAGATCCGGAACCCTTTTGTAACATAGGAATCTGAACTATTCGGAAACGACACAAAATTATGCGGAATGGATTTCGCTAAGAAACAAACCGCCCGGCTTAAGACAAACAAATGAAGTGTTGTTAGAATTAATCATAAAAAAGATGAAAGTATAACAATAAATAGAAATGGACTTGCGATTTTGACGTCTTCATTGAACCGAATTCATTTCATGTAGTACATTCAAGAGGAAGGTCTGCAGTATATACTATAAAGATGGAAATTACCATAACAAGGAGTAAGGGCTTTGGATACAATAAATCGTTTAGATCGCAGTACTTTAAAACCACAGATTTTTCAGTTGTGAATGAATTTTTTAATTATTTGCATTACTTTCTTCATTTCAATCTTGCTCTGCTTATACCGACTACAAATGTTCACCGCTCGCCACTGGTATATATATATAGTATATATAGTTCTATAAACAGTATTATATCATGAAATACGTTTCGCATCATTTCTTTTAAAAATGTACATTTTTTGACAACTTATTAAATGAAGCATATATACCGAATAAAACTCAAAATAATGTAAAATGAAAGAAATTCAAGATATATATTTATGTGTATAATAAGTAAATGTGTATACTTTAAGAAACTGAAAATATTTAGGGTTAAAATCAACATACCATATAAAAAGCTATTTTTATTTGAATGTAGTGTATTATTATATACCATATACCACACCACATATTGGTATAACTACATTTATATTAAATATAATATAATTTATATATATATGTATAAAAGAAGGAAAGAAAAAATATCTTAACTGTGGCATTTTTAAAGGATTTTTGATTTGGTGATAAGTAAATTTTTCATATAGACATCATATTATTATACAACATCATTCACTGAATCTGAATATTTGAGAGTATTATACTACAAAAATTCGTATATGTATTTTGTGATTTGATTTATACATATTATATTACTATATATACAAATGTTGAAAAATATATGTAATGTACATCATCAACATCATCATCAATATTATCAACATATAATATATTTTTTCTAAAGATTTCTATGTATCCCTATATGTTAATGGTGCATATACACAAATATATATATATATATATATATATAGGGTAAGGTGGAACAAAATGATACAGATTAACACCAAACCTCGTCTGAATTAACTTAGTGTCTTTTTTTAAATTGTATATATACCGCTCGCAATTGCATGTTGCTTTATTATTAGCAAAAAAAATTTTGTACTTTGTAATTTGTGTCTATAATTAAAAAAAAAACCATACTACGTTTAATGACTACAGTAAACCTTTTAAAAAAAATTGCGATGGAAAATAAATTAATTATCGAATCAAGTTATATAAAAAATAGTACAATATGTGTGTTGTCGAGACACAATAATAATAGGAAAATTTTGCATATTACAATTACTTTTTGCGATATTACCCATAATAACCATCCATTTGTGATACAATTTTAAAGCTGTTGCGTATTTTACAATATTTTTAAATTTTTTACACAGCTATACCCAATCAGGTTGCTGTCTTTTGAAGCAAAAACCATTTACAATGCATTTAAATTAGCACATGTAATTAATATAATTAAAATTATATATCTCTTCAATATGCTATGAAAACAAAACATTTTAATCAATTACAATTAGTTTCGTATTTTGGCCACACTTTACCCTATATATACCATATATTGTAGTAGATGGATGAATAAAGCGAGTACATCAGATGCAACTGATAAAGAAAGGTTTTTTTTTTGCTTTATGGTTGAATATATTTTCTATCAATCAGCAATATAGCAAATAAATAATATATTTCATATTTATGGCATATGTAAAAATAACAAAATGTTGCTTTATTATTATTATTATTATTATTATGATATGTTTTGAATATTTTATAATGATCAATTCGATATCCTATTTATATATATTTTGTATACATAGAAATAGAATATATAATAATTATTGATTATTTTTTCATTTATATATTAAAAAAAAACATAGGCCATAGTATGCTAAAAAGAGTTTCCTAAAACCAAAATTTTCTTAATCAAACTTACTATGTCCGTTACCATGAAATGTTTAAAATCAGTATTCTAATTAACTCTACGATACCTGCATTATATAATAACTTAAAAAGATTTGTATATTGTCTTAATTTTATTTTCCAAACAACAATTATATAAAGAAAAAAATAGCATTCATTTCAACCAGACAATAGAAAAATAAATAGTTACATAATTTCATTTTTCAATTTTTCACATATATAAACTGAGGATATTTTTTTAAATTTTTTAACATTTAAAATTATTTTCTATTTAGTATATTTTTTACTAAATTACACATATTATTATATTTTGTAGGTGCGAATGAATTGATATTTTTATTATATTTGAAATTTGGTTTAAAATTAGTTATTTTGAAATACACTTTTATCTATTTGTGTTTAAAAGTATATTATCATTTTCATAAAAACAATTTTATTTTAGTGTTTTATGGAAAACTAAAAATAAAAATAAAAAGATGTCATTTGAAAGAGTTTATTGAATCGAAGATTATATGCGCAGATTGTGAGATTAACGCAAATCAAAATCAGTTTACGATGTTTATATTATACTTGATGATGGTAAGTCTAGTCTAGTAAAATTATGATCATATATATAAAAACTTAAGCAACTGAACTAAGCAGTTTCACGTCATCATCTTTCTATTAAATACATTTTATTCTAAGTCGCAATAATACGTTAATGTCTTAAATGTGACACAGTCAAAAATTCACAATTATTTGTACAGCATTCCAATATATAATGGAATACATAATATATTGTTTCCAATATATACAGTTTATATAAATTAAAATTATTATATTATTAATATTTTCCATATGATTTAACCATATAATATGAAAATTTGTTAATATATATAAATTTGTTCTTAATGGTTTATTTATATATTATATAACATATAAAAAGAATCAATTGTTTATTTATAAACAATAACATTTTTTGAACATCTATTGTATATATATATATATATCGAATATAGTACATGTATATACATGAATAAACACTAAATAAATTGATTTATTTTTGTTTATTTTTAAAACATCAACTAATAACTATAGTATATTTATATAACTATTGTAGTGTCTGTGTGTGTATACAAATTTGCTATACAATCACAATTTATTTATAAAATGTTACAAACACTCAAACATCAAACACCTAAAAATAAAAATATATGTAAACGAACTCGCATGAACTATATTTACATACATGTAAAAAAAAAATTTTAAATTATAATGTCAAGTGCAAATTTCACAAAAATATATACAATTAATTTGAACAATTGTCTTATATAAATAACTTTATCAATATATATTTTGTATATAACAATATAAATAAATATTATCGATTATAAGTTGAAATAACATAAAAATAAAATACAATTTCAAAATACCAAGGGACTTTACTCATAAAAATTGACTGTAGAATATAAATAATATAATAATATGTATTTAGGTGATGGAATACATAATTTGGATTTTATTAAGTTTTCTATATGCTACGTCAACTCACATATATGGTTCAGCAGGTAAGGGGACGAAAAGGAATCCAAAAATAGTGATCCGATTAATTCGATATATATTTAAATTTAGAAAGCTTTTAACTTTTTCAGATATATGTATAAAATAAAAAATTTGCATTAAAAATAATTGTTTGTCTTATTCTTATTCCCACGCTGATAAACATACACATTAGACTTTGAGATTAGAAAAACATTTTTAAAATTCCAATATATGGACAAGCAAATGTACGAAATGTTGTACTATAGATATAAGCAATGTTTAATTAAATTTAAATTTATTCATGTCAAATTATGCTATTAAATAAAATTTCCACATGAACCTTAAAAACTATATAAACTAAATTAGAAAATCGTATATATCTTCAAGCAAAGTTTACATATAGAATCAAATTATTGCAACAAATAATGTCACGTGGTTAGTAGGTACATTAACTGTGTTCGTCGTGTATACACATCAATCCAAATTTAAAAATTACCATTGAATATAAGCACTTGAAATTTCAATAAAATGTAATAAGAATATTATTTGATAATATATTTTATTTCTATTACAGATAAAACTACCCAAAAGTAATCAATAATAATTTCCCTAATCCTAATGATAAATAATAATGTAATTGTTAATTTTTTATAAAATAAAAATGTAATCCTTGCTTGTTTTTCGTAAAATTTAGAATATAATCATTTACCCTGCGTACGACATGTATAGACACGTCATCGTTTGATTTTAATTCCGCACTGTGTGATGGTTTTTAAAAATTAAATTCCACAGTTAATAGGCTAATAACGTAATTGCTCAAAATCATTATATGTGTACTTCTTTTATATATAGATAAATCATCTGCTGACTATAAGCATTCAAAAGTAATCGATGATGCTCAACGGTAATTGGATGGAAAAAGAATTTAATTAATGCCAAATATGTGCTATATTGGAAAATCACAATAATAATAAAGTATAGGAGTGTGTGTTGGTAAATAGGAATAGAGATAATTACAATTTATTTTAATCCGACTCGTAAAGTAGTTGTTATCGTATACCATATAATTTTATTATTTTTAAAGTCAACAATATACTTTATGTTCTTCAATTAATGTATAAAAATACATATTATCAAAAATATTATTTTGTATATGATACAATTTTATTTTATTTGTAGATTTTTCAATCTATTTTTATGAGTAATAATTAATTATTTGTGTTCATATGGTACATATATAAATATATATATAATATATATATATTGTAAAGACGAATTCCGATATAAATGATTATATTATTTATCAGACAATGAATATATTATATATGTTTTATTTTATTCTATTAAATAAATAGAGAAAAAATATTGTTTTCATAATTTTTATTTAATTTCTTTCGTAGGATAAACACAAATATAAATAATTATTAATTTAAAATATGTGTCTATATGACAATATATGTAAATATTTAAAAAATTTCCAACATATAACACTTATAAGCATTTGTTGTTTTGGGATTAATACAAGATATGATGCATATATATATATACCATCCTAACACTGTTTATACTCATTAATTATTTATGTAAATATATATTTAACCTTTATACATATAGTTTTTATATAAGTTACCATTTGGTTGGTATAATATGTTAAATATTTACATTATAAATTAATTCTTATATTACAAATATCTATTTTAATTTGTATGTTGTGTGTTATGGAATGGCAAGATACACTATACGCACGCACATAATAACGAGATAATGTTATTCATTGCATTATTAAATTCATGGTTGCTGCTGTTACACTATTTCGATATACACATTTTGGATTTGTTGTTCAAAAACTAGTGATTGAATTGAAAAAACGCAATAACGCAATAACGCAAGTAAGTACGTAAACTCGTTGAAGTTATTAACAATTTGTTAAAAAATGCAGAAAATTTCCGTGGAAAAAATCCACATATTTTCCATGGAAAAATATATTGAAATTTTTCCAAAGAATGTCCATAGATTTTTCACTTAATATAATAGTATTTTACTATTTTATTTAGGTAAATTGAAATCTTTAGATTGTCAGAGTAATATTTCCAACAAATATCCGCGGTATTGTATTCATAATTTATTTCACCAATTATCCAAGACAGTGGTTCAAATTTTGTATATTCCGGTTATCTATACATATTATCCTTACTCGTTTTGATTTATTTTAATAATTTTTAAAACAACCAGCAACTTAAATATTTTCTAGGAATTTTGTAAGACTTTTCATGGATGTTATCCGAGGTTTTTGTTTCTTGTTTATGTAAGGTAAGCGTTTTATCTGTCAAATTTCTACAAAATTATACTACGAATTTAAAAATTTAATTTTACAATTAAATTATTTTTCAAATAAGAAATTATAAATATCTAACTTTTTATTTATTTATTACGTATTTATTACATTAAAGTTTCTTTCAATAAGTTATAACCTGTTGATAACAAAATGTTTGTGCGAGTGCACTTGTCGCATGACGAATTTTTGTCAAAATCAGTGGATTTGTTCACAAAAAATATGAATATAAATTCTACGGATATTCTGTGGAATAATAGCAACGGGAAATAATTCTGAGGAGAATCCGTAGAAATTATCATTGGAAATATACGGATAATCCAAAGACATTTTTTATAAAAACCCATGGACAGTTTTGCGTTGATCATGTAAATTTCCAGCGAACTTCCGTAAGAAATCCATACATATTTTCTCGGATTGAAACTACGGACTACTGCATATAATGCCGAAATTTTGTGGACAAACTACGGACAGTGTTACTAAGATAAAGTAAACTATAGGTCGTCGTGTTACTCCAATAATATATGACTGGTAAAATGTAATTGAAACCGGTAAATTTATATCGATATTGTTTACCAAGCACCACCAATAATAAATGCAGTGGTTATTTGTTATTTAATTTTATACATTTCACAAATCGGATTTTGTCGATTGCATAAGATCAAATTTATTATTTTTAAATTTATAGTATATAAAATATTAAATAAACATGTGAAATGAACATTAATATTTATTCAATGTGGTTAAATCGGTATTAAATTGAAAAGATTCAATACAATTTTTTTCTATTTATTTATCTTCTTTTATATATTATAATTTTCCTCATCATTATTTCATTTTCTTTTTGCATATAAATAATATTTATTTTTCTATTAGATAGAAAAAAAAAAAATAACAAATAAAAGAACGGAAAGAATAAACGTCGCGTCGCGTTGATCTTTTATTATAACAATACAAAGTCAAAATAATAAAAAAAAAAAAAAAAAGGATATATGTACATGTTTTTTTTTTAATTTTTTCCTTTATATATTGTTCATACTTACAATATATTATTATTTAGTATATATACTATATATATATACTAATATTTAATGCACAATTGTTTACATTTTTTTATTATTTAAATTTTTCTTTTCTTAATACTTTTGTTTACCTAAGTTATTATAACAATTTATGAATTTTTTACCATAATAATAATAATAATATATATGCACGCAGTACTATATATTTAAGGATAATATAATTTAAGATTTAAGGTTTTACATCTGTTAATAAAATAAAATTTGACTTTATATATGGTAAAAGGGTAAAATGTAAAATCAATTGGGGATACTTATACATTTAATATGTACCTTGCCTGCATAAATTAATGTTGATGAAGAATTTAGTGGAAATACATATAAAAATTTGTATTCCATATAGTAAAAAAGGGTTTCAAAATATCGTACTCGTACATAATAAACTATTTATTTATGTTAGCAAACATTAAATTATTATACAACCGCCTATCCTATATATATATTGTATATACAGGAGTTTATGTAAAATATATATTGCGAAAAAAAAAAGGATGTAAGTATTTAGAATAAATTGTATTAAATATAGTATAGAAAACATAAATTGCTTAAACAGTTTTACGTTTTACTTTTACCGCTGTCAGTTATATTTTATTAATGGATTTTATTTTCAATATATATATTATTGTATTGCGTATATTGTTCCTTTTTGTAAATGCAAGACCGATACAAATTTATATATGTTTTACAAGATGACACAGATTAAGTATAAATACATACTATTTATACAAATACTTATATTTAATTTAGAATCGCACTCTATAATATATGAATTACTTTTAAACATTGATGTATGTATGTACAGTTTATTTATGGTATAATATTATGATGTTATATTTAAAAATACCATTATTTTGCAAGGAAATACTGTAAAAATCTGGAATAATAAATATTACATGGGTATTTGTGAAAGATTTAAGTGATTACAAAAATTTCAGTTATTTGTTAAAAATATTTTACTATACGATTTTTAATTCCAATAAATATAATAATATTCATTCATGTTATTAAAATATAGAAATGCTATAATTCTATACATGACACCGTTTCAATTACTTCAAATTTGTTATACACATTTTAGGTGTGCAAATAATGTTAGAGTAATTTTTGAGTCACACACAAAAATCTGCAATTGAATTAATTGGAATATTTTTCCATCAAATCTATGTTTTTTTTATTTAAAGTATAAATATAATTGAAAACTAAATTTTATGACAATAATATAAATTCGGAAAATGAAATTATTTTATATACAATTGGTTAAAGTTTACTATATAGTTTATTCTTACGTTCTAAATTAAAATATAGGTAAAATATCGCAAATATAATTTCCGTAAATAATTAAAAAAATAAATATATATTATTGTATATAATACAAATATAAACGCTAATTAAAATGTAATAAATAAAAGAGTACTCACCAATTTACATTTCCCCAAATTAGCCGCAACAGAGGAGCCAGCCGATAACAGAAGAATATATATTCTGCACATACAGTACAATTTGCAATTTCATTTCACAAATAACCGCGAGACACATTGGCTAATAGCTAAAAAGACAAAAAAAGTAATAAATTAATTTTATTAATATTATTAATATTATTAGGTAAATTCAAATAAATGTATCAAATCAAATTAAATATATTTATTTTATTACTTTTTTTCAAATTAATTTGGTACAATAATAAACATAAATACAAAAACGCAGCAACAAGAACAACTACAATGACAACAACTACAAATGCTATATATAAACATTTTTGTAACCGCGGCGTCACACAGACACAATCTCATTTTTTTTTTTTGCGCATGCATATAGGAAAATATCAAAATTAAATTCTTAAAAAACTAAAAATCTATACGATCTTTTCCAATGAAATTAGTTATTGTATTAATTGATAATTGTTGTAAAACAAATAAAATAAAAATAATTAAAACAATTACAATATTTAAATATTTTAATGTATAAAATATAATTGAATGAGGGGAACACCACTTACCCATCATTAACATAAACCAAGGGAAAAAGAAAGTTAAAATTTATTGTAGGCATTTTTTAAACACACAATTACTAAACACTGTTATAATAGTATAGAAAATAAAATTTAAATAATATTAAAGATTAATATTCGGTTTATAAATTTAAAATAATAGATTATCTACTTTACATTAATTATTACAAATAAAATAATTAAATGATTAATATGCAATTTTCTTTTTCCTATATTTTCCATTTACTACGACGTGACTGACACAAGAAAAACAAAAATTAGCAATAAATAAAAATCGAGATTATAAATGTGACATAAAAAATTGATGTGACAGAAGAAAAAAAACAATTGAACATATTTCGACCAAATAAGAAATTTATATTTATTTTTTATTATTATCGTAATTTTATTTACAATTTAACGAATTTTCAAATTTAAAAATTAGCTCTTTTTTGAAATATATTCCAACAGATGTTGTCACTTACTTATGATGATTTAATAATTTGATGTTAATTTTATAGTAATGAAATTTGCTTACAAAATAAATTTATCGATTTTGATATTATTTAATTTTATTTAAATTTTTTGCATTAGATAATCTTGAGTTTTAGCTTGCTATAAAGGATCTGCTTTTCTCTTAATATTGTGTGTACCAGGCACAACTCTGAAACCTATGCACGATGTCATTATAGAGAAAAATGAATTATGTGCCGAACTGTATCGACATTTTTTCGTTGCAACAATTAGAAAACCATAGCTGAGGAGATGTGTGTATCGTGTGCAATCAAATTGAAAACTTGTTTTAAAGTAATAAAACGAATCATGAATCAATAATGTTTATGTGTTTCGATTCATTTTGTCACTATATTTTCCCTCCTGTAGACTAAATATAAAAAGCTTTAAGGAAAATGTCAAACTTGACAAATATAATATACTATTAATTACTAAACTGCTTCGCCAAACTTTCAAAGTTAATTAATTGTTGTCTATAATAGTATAAAGAAAATTCACTCATTATAAATACTAATATATATATACAATAGTTTTTAATTATTTCCTCATCACATAACGAAATAGTATATGGAGATTATATTATAAAATATAAATTATAAATGTCACAAAACATAATAATTTAAAATGTTTTTTCTTATTACTTATTATTTACATAAAAATGTAAATGAAATATTGTTATGAATTTTATAGGCAAACAAAAATACATAAACTATTATATTAACAATATGTATTTAACAAAATATTAAATATAAAATTTAAAATGAATATAGGAAAAATAAACTTTTTATAATGCATAGTTTTTTTATTCAGTCAATTAATTCTATAAAAAAAAATTTAAATGCTTTCAATAAAATGTTATAAAATTTATATAATACAATATTTCATTAAATTCTTTTATTTTATTCATACATAGCATTATTAGAGGAACATAAATTATTATATTATTATAATTTTAAATAATAACTTCAAAGCTTATTATATAAAATGTAAATGCATTTATTATTATTTGTTGAAAACTTAAAATATAGAGATACCAATTTTGTTCTTCATTTAAAACTATAATTTAAATAACTCTATATATTTTAATATATATGTACGAGTATTATATGCATAATGTTATAATATTTGCGTGAATATAAATATGCCACATATAATTATCTTTATAGGTAAAACGTTCAAACGTTGTGTGTATGTATATGCGATTAGTATATTTATAATGAGATAAATTTAATTTGAATATTAAAACTTAAGTGTATACCAGTTTGTTTGTACGTAGACTCTGATTCTACAATATTTGATAAATTTTAAGTTCAAATTATCATATATGACATTATTTGCATGCAACGAAATAATAAACAATTACTATTATAGAATATATACAACAAATAATCGCCCACATGAAAAATCAACATAGTTAGGTTATAAACTTATAATGTCAGAAGAATATCAACTTCAAATCAAAGTAAATTTGATATAATTTGTGTAAAAAAAGCAACAGACTTCGATTGTTACCATTTTAACATTATCAATAATTTGTGGTATTTTTATAATCCTGAAAATCATGCAACTGAGAATTACCATGTGTGCGTATGTTTTGGCTATAATATAAATCTATACCAACTGAACTGTAATCTTTGGTAGATGTGTTTTATGTGTTCCATAATGATGATTTTAAATTTAAAATTACACGTAGCTGTGTGGATTATAGTGGTATAGCATTTATAAATAAATTTAAGTTTATTTTATAATATTGAATTTAAATACTTTTTATATTTTTGCTTAGATGTGAATGCACAGATATGAATAATATAAATATTTATTCTTATATTTATATGAATTGAATCAATTGCAAATATAGTCTAAATATATAAAGACAATTGTAATTGCGTTAATATACAATTAATTAAATATGTAAAAACATTTGTTTATCACAGCATTATTATTTTCTGACAAATTAAAATATGTTAATGTATCAAAATCACTGCATAAATTTGTCAAATTACTATATCCATATACATAATTCCATAAACATATAATGTAATTTTAAAGGATTTATGTGTGGGTGAGGATACTGTTTTTTAACGTTAATTTTTTTTTAAATTATAGTTTATCACGAATTATATAAATAATTAATATAATTAATGATAACTTTTTTGTTGTATGTTATATAAAAATTCATGTATGTACTTAAATAATAATACTATAATATATGTTTAATTTCATATATTTATAGAAAAATTTATTAGGAGGTTGCATTGAAAGCTGCCCAGACATACAATAAATTTCAATGTAACGAAATGCGTTATATTTATACATTATAGGAAGATACCACCTATTCCAAATTTTCTGGCCGATGTTTATACGCGCGCATTGCAACAAATCAGTTATCGACTTCAGCAAGTTGTTACAGAAATGCATAAAGTTTCCTTGCATAAATTTGGGACAGAAATAGTAATCAGTTATCGATTTTGAATTAATAAATTCTTTAAGCACCGTTTTCGTCCTACAGAACTTACAGTTACTCATCTGCGAAATTTTTCGATTGACCTACGGCCGTTGTTTGTCATAAACAATCCGATGGTTTATGCAATCAATCGATAAGCTTTTCATAACACTTGTTTTCTTTTAAATCCAAATTGTACAGAAGCTTATATGTAATACACTACTTTATTTTTCATTGATTTTAAAAAATTCAAAAGTCATATTACAAAATAATTAAATTACCTTTTTAATAAAATAGCAGTGTTGTAATTGGTTTAATTTTGAAAAAATAGATTACATTTTATTTGTCTGCGATTTATAGATAACATTTTAGTAATCAAATTAACTTGTCCGTAGTATTTTATCATACGAATTTTGGTGAATCTTACATACATCTAAGTCGATATATATATAATAGAAAATACATTATAGAAAATAATACTATATCTGCAAACTTTTCATCATTAATTCAACCGGAAAAATCAAGGGAAAAAGAAAAAAATAAAGTAGATGTTTCTACCAAAACATGGTAATGAATAATCGATGCAGTTTTTTTAATGTAAAATTTTTATAGTCTTTGCATTAAAGAAAAAATTTCCAAAATCTTACTTTCACAAATGTACAGCAAGTTTCAACTATAACATTTCTTATAAGATTGTATATAATATAGTACAATCTAATATAAATATAAATAATAAATGTAGTACATAATTTACTGGGATATAAGAATTAAGAAAGTATAATATATATTTAAATATCAAAAACTAATTAGATTACATTTTTTTTTAATTTTTAATTTTAAATTGTGTAATTTGTCCGTGCCGGATCATATACGCAATCTGTATATATACGTATTTGTCAAAATGTCATTAAAGTCTGTAAAGTAATATATATAGCCCATATATATATATGTAGATATGATACACTCTCTTAAAATAAGCCTATTTCCGCTATTGATATATATAATTGCATGTTTCACAACAATTTATTATTATATACAATATTATAAATAAGTGTACACAAATAAACGAGAGAGTACACATACATATCTAATAATATCTGGTGTACATATAAATCTAATGTATACCATTAATATAATAATGTTTTGCGTATGCTATATCATACTATCAAATCAACCTTCAATAATTTATCGCATACAGCGGGTCTATAAAAAAATGTAAAAATCAGCCAACGCCCAACTACTTTAACGTATTGTAATTCAGATATCTTTGTATACGACTATATTCCTATTGAATATTTTGTGATAATAATTTGAAATTTAAGTTTATATATAGAATAACTAATGATTTTGATGGCTCTATGAGCGATCGTATAGAAAATTTATATTTTATATATGTGTATTTAATTAATCACAGATCGTATCAGTACGTTTTTTTTTATGATTTTCTTTGTTAATGGGTTAAAACAAAAAAAATATACCCAAACTATGTCATTTGGAAGAAATTACAACACACATAGAATTCATCATAAAATCAATACTATATATATAGTTGACTGATATCTTTCGGTACATCCTGTATATAGTAGAAGAATATACAAAATAATAATACGAGTGTATATATTTATATGAAATTTACAGAGTTAAGACTTGAAATTGAAATTTATGTTTCATAAAGTGTATATAGTATTTTATGTATATAAAATCATAATATAATATATATACCATATATATATAGTGTTATATACTTCAAGTGTTCTATATTTATATAATATAGATACATATAAATAAATATACATAGATTGATGATGAAGCTTTACTATAATTTTCTTCTATTATATATAACATATACAATATATATATATACGTAACATCTTTAAGTTTATAATAATATATAATTTTATGTATTGTTAAATATGTATATAAAAATATAATATTATATTATTATAAAAAGTTTATTCATTGCGATCTGTAAATTATTGTATTTTTGTTGTATTTTTGCACCATCTACATATATGTACGTACGTGTATGTATATATTTAGTATATACATATTTATATATAAAATTATAAAGCAATGTTCATCTAAAAAAACTGTGTACTTGTATTTTGTTGTATGTAATACATTTGTATAACATTTATTTTATGTGCGACTTAAAGAGGAGGAAAAAAAAAAAGAAAGGATTTTTTAAATGATTTGCGCTGTACCAGTGCAGATTAGGATATATAGAGAATCGATAAATTGAAATCATAAAACTCACATGATTTGATATATGTGTACGTGATAAAAATGGTTGAATATATATGTATTATAAAAAGTGTATATGGTATATAATATAGTACATAAGATATATATATATATATTGTTATAAGAATATATGTATATAAAGAAATATAACAACAAAAAAAAGGTTATATATGATTTACAAAAATCCTTGGCAGATAAGGATACAGTTTTTTTTCCTTTCATATACATGTTGTACATGTTCATATTAATATATATATATATAAACATCTCCTCAAAATATATACGTGACTGTATATATATATATATATATATATATATTGAGCAAACACTCGACTATTTTATTTTGTTACCGTTTTGTAATAGCATATTTTTCTATCAAATAAAATATCCATATAATTTCAATAAAAACAAGAATTTTTTTTGTGTTTTTCTCTAGATTAATATGCAACTAAATATTTATGTATCAGTAAAACTGGTTAAAATCGTATATGAAATGTTGGAATTATTAAAGTATATATAATGATAAAAGTTTCTATATACACGTACTATACCATATATTATTGATTGGATTTTAATCTTAACCGAGAATATAAATTATTGGTAATGTCTTTGAATAATATTTTGTTATACAATATATATTAATAACAAATAATATACATTATATTAATCTATATAATATAAATTCAAAATACATTTATATTCCTACCGAATATACATTATATGCATATATGCCGTATAATTTTGTTGATAAAATGTTTTAATGGAACAATAATTAAATATTGTATATATAATTTCACATTTTCATGGTTATCGAAAAAAGTTATTTCATTTATATATTTTTATGTTTACATATAAATATCACTATATATATATATATATATATATATACAATATAAGCAGGATGTTCGCCGGGAAGGTTTACTATTCCATATATGTATAACTTTATGAAAAATGAAATGAAAATGATTTAATGCTATAATAAATGTGGTATGCGGCGAGGACGGTTGGCCTCTTTTTATAACATTTTTCAACCGGTACATCATTAATTATTACATCACGAATGTTTTGTTGTTTAAGTTATCGAAGTGTTTTTGGTTTGTTGACATAAACCTTGCGCCTTAGATGCAGCTACAAAAAGAATACCGAAGCTGTTAAATTCTAGCGACATCACCATTTCTTGACATAATTTGTTGTGTGAAAACAATTCCATTGTAACCATAAATGTGAAGTTGCATCGTCAAGTTCAAAACATAAAACATCTGGTGTCAAAATGTTATGAAATTTGTGTTACGATACCGTTCTTCAGTAACAGTAACCTTAACGCTAAGTTTATATCTTGAAAAAATGATGGACCAATGATTCTACCATACACAACACATAAAGCACCATACCATACTTTTTAATTTTTTAGGACAGCAGCAATTTTTTCTGTGGCCCAGATTTATGCTTATCCGCCTTTTCCATCAAAATCTTTCAATAAACGATGGCTTTTGTGGCACATTATTTTTACCCAAAATTTCACATATTCTTCTAGTCTAGAATATGAAGTGTAAACCTTACCGCCGAATACCATGTATATATATATTATATTGTTATATACAAATAAAATACATATATACTAAAAGAAAAACTTTTCTTTCAATATTTAATGTACAATATACTAAAAATATACTATATTTTTTGTGTAATTTCTATTTGAGTTTGGTGTTGTTGGTTTTTGTGTTTGTTGATTTTTTTTTTTTTTTTGTTTTTGTTTTATCGATTTATATCTAAATTTTAAAATTTTTCATTCGAAAATACTACATGTACATGTAATATATAATTTATTTATATATACTAGTACTAGTATATATATATATATATATTTGTAGTTATATAATTATAATATTTATAAAATGACCTTTATTTGGTGGTTGAGTATATTTTTGTACATTATATAAATTATAAATTGCGTTATATCTATAGATTTTTATATATAATAAATAATACACACATTTTATATAAATACATATTGTATTGTAAGGGAAAAAATATATAATGTAAAACTAATTAATAATTAATTATAAAGTTTATATCTTATATGAAATCATATTGTATTAATAAATATATATATATATAAATATATATAAAATAATTATATCGTATATAATAACAAAAAATTATATATTTACAACAAAATTATAATTAACATAATTATTATACATCAATTCATGTAGAATATGAATTAAAAATACCGACATTCTTTTCTGTATGAAATAATGACAAGAAATAAGTCTTTTAATATTTTTAAGTATAAATGATATCGATGGCACAGAAATTATTATACTAACCCAGATTGTTTCCACAATTTTTTTCTTCAGTATATAAGTCTTCATTGACTTGACATTTAAACAATTCAATAGAAATATTAGGTGGGTGCATGTACACATAAACACACAGATACAGAGAGAGCATTATATTTATTTACATTAAAAACCATCCAGACCATTTTGTATATGACATAAATTTTAGTAATTTACAAACAGTGTTTCGTAATAAAAGAAAAAAATGCAGCTATTTCAATATAATTGATCAAATCGACTGGTCCGAAAATCTTAAAAAGGAGTGCATAGGTTAGTTACAGGTGAACCATAATATTATTGTTATTATGTATATTATGGCAACATATTTTATTTACAAACAGTTTCTCAAAACTACTGAAACTGTAAAAACCGAAAGTTATCAGAATCAAATGATCAAAAAAAAGGCAAAGAATGGGGCAAAGTGATTGTATTTACCACGCAAATTTTAGTAAATAAAATAAATAGTAAAATAATTTCCTTGTCGCAACTAATCATAAGAACACATAAATAAATAGAATTGAAAAAAGATGTCAAACATGTCATTGTATCAAATAAAATGTTTGTAACAATCACTAAGGATTAAAATTTTGAATATTACTTACAACATAATAATAACAATAACAATAATAATAATAACAATAATAATAATAATAAAAACATAATTAACTGATATTAAATTAAATTTGATAACAAGAATTTTTGACAATAAATTAAATTTTAAAAGTTTTTCTTGATACATTATTTTATATATTTTGTATCTATAATATATATTTCATTTCGGAATTCTGTAACTAATTGTAAGTACTAAACAGTGACATTTGAAAGATATATATATATATGTATTTTGTAGTATTATATAATATTATATATATTTCGAATATTATTTGTATATTGTTATCTTTATTATAAATTATTTATGTGTTTGTTAGGGTACGTACATAATAATGGCGTAAAATAATTAAATTGTTTAAATTTATCCAGATAATTTAGATTAAAATTTACAAAATAATATGATGAGATAAAATGATAAATACGATAATTATTATTAATTATTATAGTATAAATATATGTATGTGTAGACAAGTTCTGGCTCAAAAATAATTTCCGAAAATCTCATAAACCAGAGGTGTGTCACACATTTTAATGGCATTGGTACAAGCTTTTTGAATCGCATTTATATCAGTAAAATGCTTGCCTTTCATAGAAAGGAAAATGAATTAGTATGAGAAAATAGTCGCAGCCAAACAAATCGGGCGAATTTGGTGAATTGTTGGATGTTAAAACTTCGTTTTTTAGTATAACAATTAATGATCGATTTGATGCTGCATTATCATGAGCAAGATGTCAACATGAATTGTTACGCGATACTCTCGTTGAATATAACGTATTGTATTTTTTGATAATCTCAATTCCATTTCAGCAACCCTTAATGATGATTTTTAAATTATAATATATTATATACAATTATAATAGTAAATTTTGAAGAAATCAATCACACGCATGCATATCGCCTTTGGTGGTTTAATGAGATTTTCTGAAAGTTGTGAAATTTTTGACATACAGCGTATACTTGGATTCAACAAATTGTCATTTTACAATAAATTCCATCTTTATATTAAGGCAAATATAGAAAATCTATTGAAAATGATTTTTAATTTCTATTATGCATAAATAAATATTTATTGATTCATTTTTTAATTGATTCATTTATTTTTATTTACTTCAATGATTGAAAAAATACGTACTTAAAATTTTTTAACATTTCAATATGATAGCGTAACATTTACAATACGCACACAAATACACTTTAAGTTACATATGTTCGGTTTTAGTTCAGCATAGTTAATAAATATAAATACAATTTGAAATCGACAATCAATCTTTTTTATATTTTATTAATTATCATAACATTTTATAGCTGCGTATAAGTATTATCTAAAAATTTGTAGGAAAAAATTAATGCATTTATATTTACATCTGGCTATATTTATATATACAGATATAATTAATATATATACACATAAATTAAAATATAAACATTAAACACATATTAAAAACATCTTCACGTCATACGAGCGAATCTTTATACGTCTTACTAAAGTATTTGCTCTGTCTATATAAAAATATATAAGATAAAAATTCTGCATAAATATTGTAGAGTAGTTTATAATTAAAAATATTTTATACATATAAATATTATTACTAACTTCATATATAGATAAATTATTAAAGCGGGAATTATCGTTTTAATTATATTAATGGTAAGACATTAAAAAAAAAAAAACTGATAATTGCGGTATATACTCTATTTAATGATTTTTGTGTTGATATAATATTTAGTATTTGCATACAAAAGTTAAATTTAAATCTTGTGGATTAGTCATCTCACTCATAATTAATCGATAATTAATTGTTGTGGCGCGTATACGTTATTACCACATTGTAGACATACATCAAATGCCAAGTACTGTGCAAATTATTTTTCTTTTATTTACATTAACATTACAATTTTCATACAAAACTAATCTTATAATTATTTCAATTGGGTTATATTATAGAAAATAAAGTAATTTAAAATGGAAAATAATTTACCAATCGATAAAAATAAATAAACAATCGATTCTATGAGAAAAAAAAAAAAAAATAAAAAACACCTGAAACCTTAAATAATAAAATTCAGGTAACGACTATTACACAAAAAAACATCATTTCATTACAGCGTATCAATTTAGAATTGTTACATGCACTAGAACCGTGCACATATAAAAAAGAAACAGAGAATTTGCGACTGTAAATTAATTTTGAGGATTTTTGTATTGTAAATTCAACGATTTATTGTGATTTATTGTATTTTTCAAAGTATTGTTCATTGCTTGCAACAACTTTTTCCCATCTTTCTGGCAGCCTACGGAAGATTCCGCCTCAAAAGAATAACTTATCTTTTGGATACCTTTTCTTTTTTTTTCTATTTTAGCAATTGTTCACATGTGAAAAATCTCCGTTTAACATCTTTCGGTTTCCAAATTCGTATGGCATTCAATTTTCTTGTTTTGAATCATACCGAATGCATTTAAACCATTGGAAAGTGTTGTGCGATCAACATCCTCTCCTTCGAATTTTTTTTTCTTTTGTTGGCTCGTAATTCAACATCTTCGGAACTGGAAAAAAATAAATACTGTTTACAATTCTGCTTCTGATGACAAAGTAAATAAAAAGTAAAGCTCCTAATGACAGAGCTTTGACATTAATATAGTGTCCAATGTGATATGCGTATAGCATAAATTACAACAACTATTGTAAATCCTTCAAAATTAATTCACAGTTCAAGTATATAGATGGGAATAAAAATATAGGATACCAATACAAATTTCCTCAAATTATATTGGATTAATATGACATTCAAACATAACAAACCAAGTAACTTTTGGCATTGACATTTTTGGTCGATCATTTTTGGAAATATTAAAAAAAGAAATGAAATCAATTCGAAGAAAGAGACGTATCGAAATAAATTTGCGGTGATGCGTGCGTAAAAAACGTCATTCATGGATTTGAAAATATTATTCTGGTGTATTTGTTGGCATCAGAAAAGACTGGTTTATAATGATGAATGAGTTGGGTTGTGCGAATTTTCCATAATTTTTATTTATATATTTAAAATTTACATATATCAGATACGTACGTGTATGTGGAAAAAATAAGAATAAAAAGTCGCTGCTTGATTTCGTTAATCGAAAATGACTGTTTTTTTTTTTTTTTATCTTTTCAATACCAATTTTATTTATTCAAAAAGGTCAAAAATTTAAATATCTAATTATCCATCATATCCATATAGTAACAATAAAAGTTAAATATAATGTAAAATAATATATAAATAGGAAATAATTTATTTTTATGTGGTCACTGTTGTATATATTCGTATATTTTACACACACATACACACATATGAATATAAAAAATGTAATTGATGTCACTTTTGATACTATAAATAAAATTTATAACGATAAGAAGTATGTGCTCTATATATATATATATTTAGTATACCTTATGAATTACTTGTACTTATACTTTAGTATTTTTTATTTGATTTAGTTTTTTTCTTTATTAATAACTAATAATAAAAGGATTTCAAATAAATATATTGTTTTCCGTTTTGTTGTTGAAAGGTTATTTGGTGGACAAGGTTTTTATAAAATTATATATGTCAAATAACTAATATGTTTATCGTATAATATTAATGGATATATTATTAATGCTATAAAATAATTAACGAACTAATGTATTTGATTAAATTTAATAATTCACCATCAGTATCATGTGTAACAGAGTATACACACACATATAAATAGTATAGTAAATCTATAGTCAACATTAGTGTAGGCTAATTTTAATAATTTATAAGCTATAAATATATACCATAAATAAATTAATACACTTAAAAAAAAACATATATTATTATATCTAGAGATCCACAAGTTAAACAAATTTATAAATAAAATATAAATGTTTCAATAAAAACAATTTAATTTTACAGTAAAATAATCGTTTGATAAATAATGTTGTTTGTTATCATAATACCAATATAGTTCTGCTGCTGCTTAAATGACTTGTTAAAAAAAAGAACATATATATACCCAAATAAATTAAATTAGACTATATAGAGTATTTATATAATAAAATTTGATATCTTCATAAAAATTGTCATTAAAATTTTTTGAGCATATATTAAGATAAAATGATTTTTTCTATGTATTTCTAGTTCACTTACCATATTAATTTTTACTATATTTTTTTTGTTGCTGGCATTCAAAACCCTTATCGTGAAATAAGCAAAAATGGCAAAATTTCAAAAATGTAAATTTAATTTTAATATATATTTTACACACACAAACATATGCATATGCATATAAATAAATAATAGAGTATTGTTATACTTTACATAGAAATAATATTGCTTTTGCCATATTATATTTTCTATATTTAAAATTCATTTCCATTTTGCATTCTCACATTTATATTTGGTTTTTTTTTTGTGTTAATGGAAAATTTGTTGGTTGCCAAATATTTTTCCCTTGTTAAATATATGTCAAATTTTATACAAAATAATATATATATATGATATATCGAAATTATTATATACACAATTTCTTTTGTTCTATATATATTATCAATTTTTGTTGTTGTTCATCATGTTTGAATAATATACGATGATAAATTTTGCAATAATCAATCAGATTTAAAAATCTCTTATTTATTTCATAGCATTAGATATAGTTTTATCTATAGAAGTGTATTAATTAAATGATATTGAAAATGTATATATAGTTATTATTGAATAAAATTGATACTCTGAACTTCACTTCATTTCAAGTAACTCATACAGTTACACAGTTACAAAACTTTTGTAATTTTCATTTCCATTTATGTTTATCAATTAGTTTTGTTTCCTAAAATCCTTGCGGGCGCATACTAAAGGAATTTATTGAGTACAGGTGAAATGTTTATATAGAGAAAATAATATATTTATATAGTACATTATAATGTTGTATGAATAATGTAAATTTATTAGAATATTATTCTAGTTATGAAAATACGATTTTTTTTACCTGCAATTATGTTAATTAAGCGATATTTCGAAAAGAAATAATTTACCAACAAAATAAACTAACAGAAATTATTTGTTTTTTTATATAGTTTCATTTGATAGTGTTCAAGACTGTTTATAAATAAATATTATTTTGAATAAAGACTATGTTTCAATTCAAACAATTAAATGTGTTGAAATTCATCAATAATTTCCAATCTCAATTTATTTAATAATTTGAAAAAAATAAAAAATATATTTATTATTTTCTATTTTCACACATAAATTATGCATACTCAAATACTCACTTAAAAACAAATAAAATAATACATATATTGAATAAATAAAATTAATCATAGAATATGGTAATTATGGATATATTATGTAGATTTAGCATTTATGTTAAATCGTATTTGGTTTTATAATTTACATTTTTTTATGGAATAATGAATGTATTTTGAAAATATATGGTAATATGGATGCTACTCAAAAATTAACATAATCCTGCACACAACATCCGACACAACACACATCATTATATGAACTAATAAGTAATCATTCATACAAATTTACGCAATTTTGCTGTCATGAAATCAAATTAGCTTCATATACTTACGAGACTTAACAGACCAATCAATTATTTATTATTCTATTATTCGACCATTTTTTGCTATTGCGTTCGTTATATAGTTATTAAAAACATTCATTTAATAACAAACAATAAACATTTACTTTTTTTATATACCCATATATTGTCATATAATAACGCAATGAATATTTAATCAGTTTATTTAATATGTACATAACAACATAACATATAGTACATTGAAGATATATTTATATAGTTATTTTATTATGTTGCGATTAATTCTTATATAAAAGTTTCTCATAAATTATTCTATAACTTAATCAATTATTTATATTTTAATTACAGAAAATATTAGAAACGCAAACAATATTGTGTAAATAAACAACTATAAAAAAAAAACATTGGATTTGAGGTATGCTTTTAATATGATTTTAATGTCAATGGTTTTTTTTTCTTTGCGTTTATTTTGTTTCCTTTTCTTTAATCGAAATTGAAGAAATGAAAATTTTATTATTATTTAATTTTGTTAGCTTTTTTCTATTTTATATATATATTTATTTGATAGTTAGTTAGCTATAAATTTTATCTATAACTAACTATAAGTGCGTATGTAGCGTATAGATAATTTATTTTCATTGATTTCCCCATGTATATATATTTAAGATTAAATATAAAATTTAGTTTACTCATTGGCAACTTTATTGTTAAGGCATTTTTAATTATTTGTACAAATCGGATAATAGTTTTAACGCTTTTTAATCTATATAGACTTGAAAATTTTTAACTGCAGCCCGATTCAAATTCACTGCAATTGTTTACATATAATATATGAAATTCAATTGTTCAATCACTTTAATAATTACACCAAAATGATTAAAAAATTCAAATTAATAATTCATATAAATAAAATATAGAAATAAAATATAAAAGTAAATTTTTATAGTATAATTAATAATAAAAAAAAGTAAAACCAAATACTATATTTTATTTTATTTCAGTGGCAAAGCCAGAGAAATAGCATTCAGTTTTCAATATCACAATATTTTTCTTATAACTTGGATGAAATTAAATGAAATTATGAAAAAAAATGTGGGTGTTCACCAAATTAAATTTTCCGGAAAATCGACTTTTATGAATTTTCATCTTTTTTAATTACGTGCCATAGTTTTAACAGATTTCATTTTTGTTTACAGCATTGTAAATTATAATTAGATTTCCAATCGTTCATAGACGAGATTTTTTAAAATCGATTCACACGTTCAAAAGATATATTACCGATTTTTCAATCGATGGCAAAGAAAATTTAAAGAAATTTGTGGTACTGTATAAAGTGCAATTTATACAAAATCATTATTTCATAAAAAAATTTCAATAACATCAAATAGAAAATCGATTACATCTTTGGAATGTGTGCGAATCGATTTTAAAAATTTCTTCTATGAAAGATTGGAAATTGATTATAATTTACAATTAAGTATACAAAACAGGAAATCGGTTAAAACTATGGAACGCGTAATTCAAAAAGATGATAATTTTTAAAAGTCGATTTTCGGGAAAATTTAGTAAGTGGACATTTACATTTATTTATAGGTAAATAAGTAATAAATATATATCAAGTATATTTTAATAAGATTTTGATCTGATATTTTACAACTTCAACATAATTATATATAATATATCTATTGATATTATATTATGTTATGAAAATTGTAAAAAATCACGTTAATACAAACGCATGGTGTAGTAAAAGAACTTGGTGTTAATAATTAAATAGTGATAAGAAAATATGTATATAATAATACAATATTATTATATAATCGTATTTTATTTTTCATTATAAATGTCTGCAGAATAAAATCAAATTAACATTAACATTTAATATAAACTTTCCATATACACATCAATATAGTAAAAAAATTAAAATATAATAAAAAATGTACTACTCACCAATATAGCAAATAACCATAATAAAATCGGTTGCGGAAATGCAAGATCTGTTTATTATCTTGTTCAGGATATATTTTATATATATTATATTGATATGCATTTACAAAAATACTGATACCGATACAAGCGTCCGACAACCTACAAATAATAAAACATAAAAATAAAGAATTAATTATAATAATATTAAGAAAATGATAAAATTTAATCATATAAATTCGATGTATATAATATTAAAATCTTTTTATTAATATAAAACTGAAAATCTAATCTATAAAGTTTTTTTTTTATTAAGATATTAAGAGATATTAATTTAAAAAGCATAAATTCTAATATTTTTATTATTAGTAAAAATGCAGTTTATTTTATTATTCTTTGCAATTATTTTCATCGTTCGAAAGACGACACGATCACACTTACTTCCTCATCTCATATATAATCATACGCATTAATATTAAAAAATATTTTCTAATTATGTCTTAATCTTATGAAAAATATTATTAATCAAGAATTGAAAGAGTTTTTATAAAGCTATGAATATATCATGAAAAAAATTAGTACTGCATGTATAATTAAACCGGTCCATTAACTATACGTTATCTGCATTTATAAATAATCTGCATATAGTAAATATTTTATTTTCTATATTTTACGCATAGTGAATTTTTACTTCCTATTTATTTTAATGTGAATTTATTTCTAACTACACATTTACGCTTATACACATATGATAATTATAAATGTGTATTATAATTATACTCAAAACTAATATCTGTTAATTAATATATATTATTTTATAATAATGTATTAAATTTTGAAGGTTAATTTTGTATATACTATTTACATAAACAACATATAATCATATAAAATTGATTAAATATATAAATTTCGATTACAACATTGAATTTATTCAATATAAACAATGTGTTTGTATGATGTCGGTGTCGGTGTTTCTATATACAATATAAATATATTGTATATTTTAATATATATAAATTCACAGACATTATGCAAATATATTTATAAATACGTACAAACGAACACATTCATTTTTCGTTCTCACATAATAATGTTATTAAAATGATTTCAATAATATGACTAGATGTGAGGCGTTTATAATACCATATATTTGTACTAAAATATAAAGAATAAAATGAAAAGAGTTTCATGACCTTTAATATTTTTATTAATTGTAATAAATTACTTATTAAATAATAAAATGTAATTGTACGTTTGTGTGTGTGTGTCAGTGCATATAATATATAAATTATAAAATGCATTTTATTCATATTTGTCGCATTTTTATCAATATTTATATATGAATATTTAATCTACATTCATTTTCATGATATGATATCGTATGATTTTATGTTTGTCATAAAACTATATGATTTTCATTATTATTGTAATTTAGGTTTTTGCAATTATTATAATTTTGAAGAATGCATGTGGTGCTGAATTGTTTGTGATGACGACTTTATGTAAATGCATTCAAATTTCTATATATACTTGTTTATATACAAAATGGGAATACATTAATTTAATATTAATATATAAGGTTTGTTTTAATCATTTTAATGTTTTAACCAGTCTTCCAACGTCCATATACGAAAACAAACATTAGTTTACTATTGTACAGTGTTATTTTTTATTTTAAGATAAAAACACATTATTAATTTATTTGGTTGACAAAATCATGACACACAATTTTTACTATCCATTAAATATTGGTTTTTAAATTAGTAGTACTTCGAGAAATACTGCATTTAAATCTCCCGTTGCAAACAAGAGGGTTCATGTATTGTTTTAAGTTTATTAATTCACCCTGAATATAACAAATATAAATAATATATAATATAATATATTAAATTAATTTATTTAATTGGAAATTAATATTGATTATTCTGAAGATGGGACCAGGTCAATTATTATATTTAAATATGTACGCGAGTATATTATAATATTTTATTGTATATTTACTATAAATTACTACGTTTATTACATACAAAATGCACAATTATGCTAATATCATCATAATATGTAATATAAATAAATATAAATGTATATTAATATAATAAAATTGATTTTAAATGAATTGTTTAATGATCAAAATATTCATTTTTGCTGTAAATATCAATTATAATTCTATACGTTTGTATGAGTGGACATAAATGCGTTAGCTGTTTGAGGCGTCATTGGTAAATCATTGGAGACGGATATTACAAATATTATTTTATTTATTTTTAATATATACATCATCTTCTAGTTAAATGCGGTTACATACATACAAAATTTTGAACATTTATGATATGTAAATTCATTTTTTGTTATACAATATTTATTGTATTAAAATTGACGTTAATAGTGTTTCAATAATTGTAAATCACGGGATTAACGTCTTATATATGGAAATTATATAGACGGCCGGTACCTATATATAACATTTTAACAAAAATATAACACGTTAATCGCACGATTCACAATCAATGAAATATTATCTCTAACATCGATTTAAATACAATATATGGTACAATAATTAAATTAATTAATAATTAATTACATATATGTTACTTAATCATTAAACCACATATAAGTTTGATGTTGATATTATGATGACAATATTTAGAGACAGTACACCAAAATTCTATGCTAAAACGATTCAATAAACTGTGATGCATTTGGAATAGACTGCATCGATAATTATTGTAGATAAAATATTTTTTTAATTATTGGATCGATTCAATAACTTATCAAACAGCCTTCGTGCATATATATATAGAAGTCGACCACATATATAATATTAAATATATATTGAAACAAAATTAAAATATAAATATAGACAATTGATATAAATATATTTTCATATTCATCATAATATTATCATTATTATTATTATTATTATTATTATTGATATTATATTACAAATATTTCATTTCGTGTATATACAAAACAAATACAATATTTATATTTTTTAAATTTATTGATATAGACATCAATTAATTTCGTATTTTTGATATTATTTATAATTTATATGGATTTTGTAAACATTTTGTTGTCAGCTTTGTAACCCTTTGATTAACGCGAATTATTTTAAAATAAAAATATATATATAGCTGATTTTGGAAGCCGTTGCTGACATATTTACACTTCAAACATTCACACGACTATTATTTTTATCATATTTATTTAATTTATAGTTAATTAGTATATATGATAAATATAGAAATATTCATATAATTGATATTCGTTAATTCGTTTATCAATAACGCATAAGAAAGAAAATAAAATTAATACACATTTTAATTAGTACTTGTAATTGGTATAGATACTAATCGAATTACGGATTCATTTTCATATATAACATATTTTAGTATACTTTTATTTTAAAATTCTATATTTAGCTAATTATTTCGAATTCTACAGAAAATCACTATCAATTGCTGTCAAGTTGTAATATTTACATTTCATTATTTTATATATATATTACTTTATATACAAAAAATTGTTCAAACATAAAATGTGTTAATTGATTAATTTAATTAATAAATTGCAGATGATATAGGTGTGCTAATCCCAAAACTATATTATATTCTAATTTGTCTAATATTTGTATTGTATAATAAATTGAATCATTTTAATAAAATTATAAGATATTTTAAAAATTTATTATTTAAACAGATTATATTGTCATTAGAAGGATAAAAGCAATATACTTATATAGATATAGGCAAATGTGTGCGTCATAAAGTAGATTCTTTCATTAATATGCATATAGGGGATGTTATTTTAGCACATTCATTGTATGCACCGCAGATTTGATACGAAACCAATGTTTCTGCTCTTTCCAAACATATAAAACATAATGACAATTGGGAAGTTATAGAGTTTAAATGTACATCAAAATTGTTCAACCGAAAATTGTGAGCAACAAAACCAAAATATATAAAATATAAAAACATATAAAAATATATTATTTTTAATTGATTTGTGTCTGTAAACAGACTGCGTCGTACAGTGTGATCCACGTACACCACATTTCCTCTATCTACAAATTAATTATTTAAACCAAATATTAAGTAATAATTTGAAATAATTTATAAACATAACATTATCATCGTTTAAATAATACATTATTATATTATAATAATTATATAACTATTATTAAATTAAATTATTATATTATATTATAGAGAGAAGATATAGATAGATAGATAGATAGATAGATATGAGGTGGATTATATAGTTGACGCTCAACTATGACAATATTGTATAGTTTTAGAAGCCAGTCTTAAACGTAAATTTAGTGATGCCGATTATTAAATTTATATTTATTTAATTATTTTAATTTATATTATAGTAAATTCAACATTATTGCAAATTAAACTAATATAATTTACAATACACTAAATATTTGCGTAACTGTGATGGTGTAATGCGAGTATGTGTAAAAAAGTTTTATTATAGATATTTATTTTATTTATTTATTCTACTATGATCAAAAACAATTGCAAGAACTTATTGTATCAGCAAAGAGTTTGCATTAATGTTGAAAAATTGTTATAATGATAAAATGCTTTACATGTAATAACAACATGTTAATGGAATAAACGTTTTAAATTTAGTCCTTAAATTAATTAAAGATGATTCGCATATTGGTGGTTCATCAACATGGACATTTGTAGAAAATGTGGAAAAAAAAAAAAGCAATCAATGGTCAAATGGACATTGAAATATGAAAAAAAAAAAAATAAATGATTATAGTGGATTTTGTAATAACACAATGAACCATTTCACACTGTCATTTATTATTCATGAATTTTTAGCAAACAATTCAAGAAATACTAGTCTTTAGCAGGTCTATTCACTCTCTTAAAATCTTTCACGATTCTTCAATAGACTAAAAACGAACCATTTCAAGGTAATCGTTTTGATTGATTAAAGCAATAAGAAGAAGAAATTAATACAAATAATGTTTTAAATTAAATGGAGATTACTTTGAAGCACAGTCACAATAAATATTGATTATTTTTGATTAAATTAGTATAAATAAAAAATGATTAATTAAAGTATGAAATGTTAATCAATAAAATGTCAATAATATATATATATATATGGAGTAGTGGATGCCTTTATTCTGAGTTGTCGTATTGTGAGGCGAGAGTATACTGTATATTTATATATGTTATATGTTAATTCCATTTAATATGATATATTTCATTATCATATTATTATCTAATATATTTTCCAACAAATATACATATACAATGAAACCCATTGAAAAGGGATTAGAAGAAGAAAATGGGTGAATATTAAATTATAGAAGAATGAAGTGTGTATTTATAGTACATATACAATATATATATATATTAAATATATACCATATATGGTTTCAATAAAATTTTATATACATTATTATACCAACGACAGCACCAAAATAATTCTTAACGTATGTGTATTTATATATACATAATTATTTATATAATACATAAATTAATATGCGTGCTGTGAGCATATTACATAAATATATATATATATATAATACGCATAATAATAGAGACACAACACAACAAATAAATTCTATTAAGTTCCCATGTAGTAACTTTATTATTATATTATATATATATATAAATTATACTAAAATACTAAATACTATATATATACTGTGTATACTATATATACTATATTTATAAATATAGTATATATTATTATATTATATATATTTAATGTAAAACAACGACCCTGATATAATTTTAACACATTTTATTTGTTAATCAAATATTCTGTTTTACACACAATATTTTATGATTATAGAAAATGTCTTCACATTGAAAATTTTCAAAAATTTGTATATTATACCATACTCGTTCGTACACACATAGTATAAATACATATATATTTATGTATATGGGATATGCAAACAATATCTATTATATGTTAACAAGATCCAACTTGATGGAATATTTATATATATGTTGTTTTGTTGCTGTTTGCTGTTTTGTACATTTATTTTATATTTATGTCGTTATATAATTTATATATTTATATGTATAAAAACCATTTTAAAACCATAAACTTTTAGTATTTATATTATACTAGGATATAGCGAAATAAGTATATATATATACTACTGTAGTATATATGCTTCCAATAAATAATTTATTAAATATATACGGAATACTGCTGTGAATGATTGTCTGTGTGCGTATATTGCATGCGTGGAATGTAAGAGAATTTGATTAATATGTGTGTGCCATGGCGTACGGTTACGCACGTATATGAAAAAAAAAAAATTAGGTTTATATTTTTCTTCTTTTCTATTATCTAAAAAAAACAAGAGGATTTTAGTTTTTTGATCGATATTAAATTAATTAAATACAATTAACAGATTATAAATTTCTTCTGTATGTTATTTATTTACAACGCATTGGATAATTATATTATTTTAATTACAGTAGTACAAAGGCAAGTGAATGTATAGGCTTTTTATTTTTGGTCTTGCTTTCAGAGTGTAATGTGTCACGTAAAGCATATGACTTTACTTTCAATTTACTAAAGAGATTAATTGATGTAAAAATGTTTGTAAAAAATTTATTTGAATTTAAAATGTTGTTTATGTGGTACTTTATATATTATAGTTAGGTTTTTTTCAATAATAAAAATTCCTATTATAATATATAGAACATGGGGCATTTAGTGGCGAGGCTTGAAAAAATTATTTCAGATTTCAGTAGCATTATATTTTTCTGGTAGACGAGTTGAAAGTGGACTACATTATGAAAAAAAATAGAAATGTCCACTTACTAAATTTTCCGGAAAATCGACTTTTAAAAATTATCATCTTTTTGAATTATGCGGTCCATAGTTTTAATGGATTTCCAGTTTTGTCTACAGAATTGTAAATTATTATCAATTTCCAATTTTTGATAGAAGAGATTTTTAAAATCGATTCGCACACATACAAAAGATATGACCGATTTTCCATTTGATGTCAGTGGAATTTTGTATGAAATAATAATTTTTTATAAATTGCACTTTATAAAGTACCACAAATTTCTTTAAATTTCTTTGTCATCGATTGGAAAATCGGTAATATATCTTTTGAACGCGTGAATCGATTTTAAAAATCTCCTCAATGAAAGATTTGAAATTGATTATAATTTGCAATGCTGTAAGCAAATATGAAATCTGTTAAAACTATGGCACGTAATTAAAAAAGATGAAAATTCATAAAAGTCGATTTTCCGGAAAATTTAATTTGGTGAACATTCAGATTTTTTTTTCATAATTTAATTTAATTTCACCCAAGTTATAAGAAAAATATGGCGATATTGAAAACTGAATGCTATTTATATATATATATACATCAACATCAAACACCCCAATAATAACACGAATTGAATCAATTCCGCAACAGCAGATACCGGTAATGTTACAACATATTCCACCGTTTCAAAAATATCCAACCTCTGGTTTTAGAAACCCTGTTGTAAACCAATCAAATACTTTGGGCAGAGCAATAAAATACTTTGGTTATAGCAATCAAATACTTTGGCCCAACTGTCTCATCATTTCAAACATATAGACAGTAAAAACAAACGACCAAGGTTAAAACTCAATAAAATGTACTGGCTTATGGACCAATATCAATAACAATTAAACATCCAAATATACTAATAAATAATTTGTTACGTGATGCAGATAAAAATTCAAATAGAAAATTGAAGCGATATGTACCATTTTGATCTGCCTACTAGATTTTATCAAAAGTTGCCAAATTTAAGAAATACTCAAAGTGTTGCAGTGTTTCAAGAAAATACGGCGAGATTTTAGTCAAATTTAATTTAATAACATTATGTAAACATGTAAATAAATCATTAAAGTTATAAAAAATTTTAAATTTATCCAAAAACTTCTAAAGCTATCGTAATACGAAATCTAGTATGATTTATGATTAAATAAATTTATATATATATATTTTCGAAAAATTAAATATTATATTTTGTAAACAACAAGACTTAATGAAATTAGTAAATTGTCATAAAATAAATGAATTTATTATAATATAATAAATAAATATACGTATCTTTGAGATGCATATATTTATATATAGATATAATTTATGTATGAATATAATATACAATATATGTGGTATATATAAAGCCTTACTATACGTTGTTTTAATGAATTGCATAATTAAATTATTTTACGCATTTATATTTTCAAAATATATAATTTTTTAAATTGAATTACGTGGGTTTGGGTTTGAGTGTATTTGTCTATATATCTATTTGAATCGTAATAAAATATAAAAACAATTGGTTCACACTTTATCATAAATAATTAAAAAAGATAAACCTATATATAGCAGATGAATTTACCACCAAAACTTGATGGAATTCATGTATTTTAATTTTATATTCAACAAGATGGTGTAACATATCGCACACAAGACGTGCGTAGAAACATTGTTATCGAAATGTTTTCGCAGTAACCTACAAAAGGTTATTATTTTTTTTTGTATATAAATTTCGTTATTTACGTTATTTAGATTATTATCTTATAATTATGTGGAAATTATATGAAATAGAATACATTTTCTGTTATTTTTTATCAAAGGAAGAATGGTGGTAAATTTTTGAAGACTGTACTTGGCTATATGAACATTTTAAACAATATCCGAAATCTACAAATTTGCCAAATATTATAATAGCGTAATAAAATATAAAAACCATTGGTTCACACTTTAAATAATTAAAAAAAGATAAACCGATTTGTAGCAGAAGTATTTACCACCAAAACTTGATAGGATTCATGTGTTTGAATTTTATATTCAATAAAATGGTGTAACATGTCGTACACAATACGTGAATACATTGTTATCGAGATCTTTTCGGAGTAACCTACAAAAGGTTAATTTTTTTTTGTATATACATTTCATTATTTACGTTATTTAGGTAAATATTTAATTATTAGGTGAAAATTATATGTAATACATTTAGTTTCTATTATTTCTTATCAGAGGAAGAATGGTGGTAAATTTTTGAAGAATGTACTTAACTAAATGAAAATTTAAAACAATATCTGAAATCTACAAATTTACCAAATATTATAATAGCGTAATAAAATAATTCAAATACTATCATTTTTCATGAATAGTTTGTTGTTACGCTCCGTGTAATTAACATATTATTATTATTATTATTATTAATTTCAAATAACCAAATGTTGCTGCAATAGAAAATCATATTAAATAAATAACAATAATTTTAATTAACCACCAGTTTTTAATAAAGCTGACGAATATCATTAAGTCGTAACCATTATAATATCCATTATTTAAAGCGACACAAATTGTATATTCAAAATATTTAAAATTATTTTATTTTACACTATATGACCCAATTTCCACGTTATATATATTTATATACGTCTAACAAAATGAATAAACATTAAAAACTCACAATTAAAGACAAAAATCAGCATGATTCATGACAAAATAAATAATAAAAATCTCAAAAAAAAAAGTCCATTAGTCTAAAAAAAGAAAAACGATTCAAACCTATATATTTTGTTATGCATAAATCATTATAGATATATTATAAATTGTATATTATTATTATACTAAAAAAAAAACCTTAGGGGTTAAACTAATCGCCCGTACCTATATATATACAGTACTTTTAGCCAAGGGATTTATCATATAATATTTCTCACTTTTTTTTTTATGCATATATTTCAAATAGATTAGATAAATAACAAAAAAAAAATAAAAAATTGATTTTTTCTTCATAATCTTACTTATTGTTCTTTTGTAAATAGAATTTAGATTATTTATATAAAGGTTAGACACAATGGGTCACAATATACATATAACATATATACAAAAGTAATCAATGATTGACTTTAAAATTAGCTAAAATTAATATTTTGTAGTATTGTTTTGTATTGTTCATCAATTTTCGGATGTTTATAAGAGTGTGGATACATAAAACTTGGGAAAAACTTATAAAATACTCTTAAAGTGATACAAAAAAATTATGTATATATAAGTTTTTGGAAAAAGTATATATAAATAGAATTTATAAACAATATTAATAATAATAATAATAATAATATTATATTGCCTTATCATACTGTGTGAGAGGAAAGTGTCAATTATTTAATCGTATATATAAGATTCATATAATTTATAAAATAATTAAAATTTAGTCGCAGGTGTACTTTAAAAATTTTTCACTTATGTTTTTCTTTTCTTTTTTTTCTGTATTAACATTATCATTATAATTAGAATTTTATGTATTCACACTTTGACAATATATAAAAAGTAAGTAAATATATTACCACACCACACCATCAACGATCATTTTCTTTTTATCTGTATATCAAATGCGAATAGCTATTCTCAATATTTATATATAATAAAACAGCGACGTCTCGTAAGAAAGATCCTAGATGCAATAAACTGTAATATATTCGATGTTGGGAATATCCTTTTTTTAATTACTATTAAATCAATATGTAGTTCCATACCTTATTAATTTAGATTAATTAAATATAGATAGTCAATTGAATTATATTTACAACGAAATTCAGCTAACTGTGTCGGCTTGAATCTGTAATCGTATAATGGTGTTACTTTGTGAAATTTTTTAACAACGCAGCTACTATAAATTTGCTTCATCTGAAAGAGCTATCAGAGTTGCATGTGGTTATTTTAACTAATATTTTCTCTCCTTTTTTCCTGCATTCCTTAATTTTCATTTTTCTTTTCCTTTTTCTGTTACCTAATTTAATTTAAAAGTATCATAATTAAATTTAAATTTTATTGGAATTTAATTTAATTATAATATTCTGATAATGACGATGTAAAAGTAAGAAAATTTTTAAAGAAAATTTAGAGTAAACTCCCATTAAATTTGTCGGAAGATTGGCTTTTATGAATTGTTATCTACATATTGGCATGTTTGTTTACATGAATTACAACATTTATTCGATATCTTTTATAAAAAAAAAAGACTTATTTAAAATTTCAACATCCTCTTTCAGAAAATATAACCGATTTTGCATTCTAGGACATTAAAATTTTGTGTAATATTATGATACTGAACTATTTTTTGGTTAAAGCAGTGATATTTTACTATATAATTTTACATTATTTGCATCAAATAAAAAATCGACTATATATTTTCTGAAGACGAAGAACCATTTTTCTTCTATGTCACATTATAATTAAAGTTTTTTTTACAATTTTTATTCTATGTGCGACATATCAGAATATTATATAGTTATTACATTAAATGCCGACAATTTTGTTATGCAACGCCACTGTGTGCACATATAAACATGACAATTTCCAAATTTTAACAATGCTCGTATATCATATTTATAAGTTGCTGTTGCTCTACTTTATTTTTAAATAATTTTTTTTCCATCACAGTAAATTGTACTTTTCGGAGTGTCATTACAGAAATTCTTAAAATTATTGAATAAATAATTGCTTAATTTTTTCTTTTAAAAGTAAAGTTTAAATTTTCCATTTTCTTTTTATATATAGAATGTATAAATGTATTAGTTATATACATATAAATTAACCTAGCAATTAGAATGTACATAATACACATTAGCATGCGTTTTTGTTAGTCCTTTAATTTATCTAAATTATAAGTATTCTTATATATTGTAAATAAAATAAAGTTTTGTTATAAGTTATTATAATTATATACAATAGTTTTGTTTGTTTATTTTGTTAAGTATAAATATAGTCTTACTAAAACTATGTTTTATAAACAGTAAAATTTTGGTATAATAATTTAGTGAGAATAAATTTAAAAATTTAGAATATTAATTACATGTGTTTAAAATTTAAAATCATGAGTTTGCGTTACATATAATATAAAAATTATATACAATCTAAAAAACGTATATGGATCTATATTAATATTATTAACAATAAGTTAGAAAAACAGCATAGTCCAACAAACTTCAACCACCATTTCTGCAGATTAAATCTTTACTCAAGAGCAAATTTTAGATATTTGAGGTGTCTCAAATATCTTATAATATAATTTACTAAATTTTTGAAAGACGTAATGGAAGTGTGGTAATTAACATTAACCTCTAAATTGTATACGAATTCCTCACAGAATATTATTCAAAAGTTTAATTAAATCTACAAAAAGGATTCTATATATATTAGTTATTCTATAGTTGCATATATGGTAGGAGTTGGTTTGTATAATTAAAGGAGAAGATATAGGATAAATTTAAACCCATATACAAAAACAAATAATACAATTTATTTACATCAAATTAAATGGCAATTAATTAATTAAATTATTGTAATCAATCGAATGCGATCACGTTCATTTTATATTATACATATAATAAAGATTGCTTATAATTATAATCTAATATTTTATAGTATTTAAAGTGTCACATAGTAAACTGAATAAACTGTAATGGATATATGTTATATAAAAAAAAGTTAAATATTACTTCTTGTACTAAATTAATTTTATATATATTAATACTATCTATATATTGTACTTTCAGTAATTTAATATAGTTGCACATTCCCATAAAATGCAATAAAATATATCACATACATAACATATGTGTGTGTGTTGGTTGATATGCAATTTAATATATATTTAGTATTTTATGTGATATTTAGATTAACCGTGTTTTATAATACATACAAATAAACGATGGTTGTGTGTCAGTTTAAAATGAATCAAAATAACGACCTATTTAAGTCTAGATTTTGGTATTTGATTGAAACAACAAAAAAAATGCATATGTTGAGTTAAGCGATATACAAAAAAAAAATGTATTTTATTCTACATTCTATTCAGTTATATAATATTAAAGTTTGTCCATTTATAAACGCTAGTATATAATGTACGATATATATATATATAAAATTTTCTTTTAGTTTTTCCTTGAATATTTTGGTTTGAAATTATATATTTTATATATATATATATATATCCATCCGTATATAGTTACAGTTTATTATATTGAGTGAATCACTACACTGCATTATGTATTATTATATAAATTTAAATAAACATATATATAATTTTATTTATTTTTTTTGTTATGTTATTATATCCATATATATTTGTATCATAACGTTAATGTATACAACATACATGAGAACATCATCTATAGTACAATATATATGTATAATAATATAATAGTATTGTATATAACAATAAAATAATTGAGTTAATTAATGTGAAAATGAAGAAAGTTTTCATTATTTTATCAGTTACAATTTTGTTCTATTTATTTATAAATATAAATGGTATAATATGTAAAAAATTAAGTACTGTTTTAATCATTGTAGACATTTAATAATGTATAGACAATTTGGTACAGTATGCAAAAAAAAATAAATATATATATATAGCACATCGTCTGCTCATCATCAACAGCAATAATTTACCATTGCATTTTCCAAAGAGATCGAAACAGTTAACTGGTTAAACAAATTTTCTAGAACATATAGTCCAGAATAACTTTCAATTGTGAATATTCAGAACTTCCAAATAAATGTCAATAGGTAATTTTATAATAAAATATGGTATCTATATATTTAGACATAGCCTAACACTCGGTAGCGCAGTTGCATAAGCGCTGATATATATATATATTATATATATTAATCATGAAATATAGCGGGTTCAAATCCGCTATTTTTCATAGGAAATTTTTCGGTATTTATTTTAATACTAAAATTTTTCTGCTGGGTGACCATTTGTTCGTTGATGGAATAAAAAAGAAAAACGGATATCTTTGAAAATATGGTGTTGGACGCTATTCAAAGATTAACAATGTCTGCATGCACATAACTATGGGCTAATCACCCATATAAAAATAATAGTATTATGAAAACATCTATCTTTCGATAATTACAGTACAGTACAGTACACAATTGGTAAATTGTTATATACTCCCATGCGGAGTAATTTACCAACTTGGTTGTAATGAAAGGTTTATAAGATGACATAAAAGCTCCACTAGGAGCAAAATATGAGTTAAAAAAAAAAAAAAAAAAATATTTAGACATTTCATTAAAATTCGAAAAATGAATAACCAAAGTACAGAATTTTTGGAAATAAATATTTTATCTATTGTGGTATTATATTGGTTAAAAGGTTAAATATTTACCATCATTAATACGACCGATATTTGTTAACTATTTTAATAAATTGCAAGATAAATGTTTGGTAACTTTTTTCATGTACTGTGTCCAATACATACAACAATACAATGAGATATTCAAAATGTTTGTATACGCATGCAAAGACAAAGGACAAATACCTATATACGAGCATACAAATTTTTCAACATAAAATGTTTGGTATATATATATATTATATATAATATAAAATGAAGTAGAATATTTCATTTTGTCATTTTGGTAAATCTTAATGATTAATCATGACATTAACAAAGATTTATTTAATTCTTTATATTAAATATAGTCTCTGTTATACACATATAAATATATTATATTACGTAATATTTATATAATATTGTCTAACACTTTTATATATATATATATACGAGCATAACAAGATTATATATTGTATGTATATATAATTTATAATTAGATATAATGATAAATTTTTGCATGCACATAAAATATTTAATATATAATTACATATATTTATTATTATTATTATTATTATACATTTAAAAGTCTTATATAGAATATTTTAATTTTTAATATGTAAAGTGATTGGTGCGGATGAAGAAAAGTTAATACAAAATGACTAAGTCGATGATTATGAAAAATAAAACACATGTACACACATATGTGTATTCCTAAGGGTAATTATAAGTATATTTTATAAAAATCTTAACACACACACACACACAGTAAATACCTTCTCTAAGGGAGATACTAAATATTTTAATTGCATTTGTATAGACATTTTTTCTCACATTTAAATTATATATTTTAAATTTTAATTCTATATATAGACAAGTATATTTTATATATACAATATATAGTAAAAGTTAATTATTGTATGTTAATATTTTATATACCATATACCATATACCTATACCATATACCTATACTTTAGCTTAGGCACTTAAGATTTAAAATTTAAGTAGGTAGGTAGGTGTATATTATCATATATGATTACATAAAATATAATTAATGAATCTTTTTGGTATACCTTCTTTATTTTGAAGTTTATATAAAAAAAAATGTTTTTCTATTTTAATATAATTTTCTTATTTTATTTTAAGGATGATTTTCTATGCGTTGAATTGCGTTGTTATACATAGTTAAATTTTATGTATATTTGTTAATAATATTGTTATAGTATACATTCTTTTTTGGTATTCGGTTTTTACTAAATATATTTATTCAGTATTTCAAGAGGGTCTTTTTACTTTTGTATAATCACATATTAATTATTCTAATTTTCTAATACACTTGTTTTTATATATGCTTGGCTAATACATATATAGATAATACACATTAATTTTGGAATTTTGAAAAAAATAACAAAGAATTTCACTTCAAATATTTTTTATAAATTCAAAAATATTTAAGATTATTGATGCACGCCAACATCTTAAGTCCGAATACTGTAGGTAAGAACATTTGAACAGTACTTCAATAAAATGATAAACGCCACCCTAGTTCTATTATTTTGTATTAAAGTCTTTGCAAATAATCATTGTATAGTTACGTATATTTATCTATATCATATATAACAACGTACTTTGAATTGGTAAATATATTTTGTTTTTGATCTTATACAGTGAAGTAAAGTGTTGTTACATTTTATTACTATCAGTGTTCATTATTGATATATACGTGTACATGTAATAATTAAACCTTATAATTAACTTTGTTTAAATTTACTTAAAATTATATGTACCATTAAAGAATGTCAATACAAAACGATTGCATATAAAAATTATTTAAATGGGGTGTTTATATTGAAAATTAGTTGGTTGGTTTTTTTTGGGTGGTAAAAAAATTATTTTAAATAAAACAATACCGGAATTTTAATAAAAGTATTTTCGAAAACTGTTGTACATTAATCACTTTATCGTACATTTGTCGTTTTTTTTCTTTACTATAATAGCTGCAAATAGACAATAGAATTTCAAACAGACATAATAGCCATAGCCACAGTATAATATTCTTATCATAAATATATCGTTTTAGCGTCGATGAAAATGATTCACAAACGGAAATTTATTTACAAATATTTTTAGAAACAAACGCGATTAAATTTAGCAGTAATTTTCTTTGCAATAAAATAATAATGTAAAACTTTAATTTGTCAGCACAAAACATCTGCGACACAACAACACAATTAAAAGAAAAATAATATGTTAAAATTACATCGATACCATAATGTTACATGTTATGATGGCGACTACTATATGGATCAATAATAATTACAATCTTTCCATATATGCATACAAATTTGGTAAAAACAACTACTAATTTTTAAATGTAAAGACACCCATTAATTTTAAAATACTTATCATTAAATTATATACATTCTACTTTATTTTTATTATGGCAACATATATATTTCTTTATTAAATTATTATTATTATTATTATTATTATTATTATTAATATTATTTATCGATTGCTAATCTAATTATTATTTAAAAGGTTTCTTTTTTCTTCTTTCTCACAGAAAATTCTAGATTCTATTAAATATTTTTGTTATATAAATTTATATTATATCGTACTATATATTTTGGAATATAATATATATTGTATTACAATATGGTGGTGGTGCTATATGTAGAAAAATTATTTGACAAATTTATCGATCAATCAATTAGTAACGCTTGAAATTATTAATTAAGTCAACTCATCTGAAATTTTCTTGTTATATATATTGTATTTGTATATGTAATTTATATAATAATATGTATTGTATATATGAGCTAGTGTATAAAATCATAGTATATTATATGCAAGTGTTTAATACAATATATAAATATAGGTATATATCTTTACATGAGAAACTTATGTAATGCATATGAGTTGGGTTTGGGTTGGGCCAATAACACTTATATATATATATATATAATATACCCTTGTCTATCTATATACAAGTACATACAAATTTTATACAAATATATATTATACTATTTAAGACGGGCAAATATAAATTATGTTTATGTAATTATTATGTGTTTGTCATATTCACATAAGCACATACGTGTGTATATATATAAATTGTATGTGGAGAAGCAATATGATTGACATTTTATGAATAATAACATGGCAATATAAATTTATAATATAAACTCTATCTATCTATATCTATGTATATATATATTCTTAATTACAAACCCTATAATATAAATCTATATACAATAAATATGTATACAATCAAAATTCAATAAACCCATCCATCATCATATTATTGACTTAAACGAAAAATTAAGAAAATTTAATAGAAAACTTTTAATATAAACTTAATGATAGTAAATACTAATAATATGAGTTCACATTAAGTATACCCATCATTAAATATACAAAATATTTATATAAATATTATATTGTATGGTATATAATAACATGTAATATAAATGTCTATATATAAAATCAATACAATAAAAATCAAATTAATACTTATATATATAAATAAATACATACGTTTTAAGATTACCTTTGTCATCTTAAATTTCATCATAAATTTTACATATAGTATTTTAGTTAAATTATATACAATTTTACTAAAAAAATATATCATCTTCAACAAATTTTCTATATTCTTTCGAATTTTTTTTTTGTTGCTATTTATGCCAAATTTACATATAGTTCGCCTCTCCTATATATGGCTGTCATATAAAATCCATACGTATAGATAAACATTGTTTGTTGTTACCCCTCACACTCTGCGTATAACACAAATTGAGAGGATGTAATCTTAATCTTAAATAAATCATAAATAATGATTGACATTTTGCACAAAAAATGAATAAATAATAACATATATCAAAAAAGAAATAAATAAAATAATAATAATAATAATAAGAATGAGAATATATTGCAAAGATGGCATCTCGCCCATATACACACACGCAGTGTGTATCTATAAATCTACATATATATATATCGTTATACTTAACAAGAATTTACAATAGAAAAATTTCATTCTGGCACATTAAAATATGTATAAATAATAATAATAATAATAATAATAATAATACAAAAAAAAAAGATATACAGTCAAGTCTCTGTGTTTGATCAAAATTTCAATGAATTGTGAAATGTTTCCTTATTTTTGAACATATTTCATCTTCCTGTATATACTTTTTATATATAGCGTAAAGGATATGAAGCTCAAAAGTGATTCGCGTTGTCGCTATTATTTATTGATAATATTATTATGGTACGAAAATTTTCTGTTCTCTATCCTTTATACAATAGATACTAAACTGTAAAAAGTTATTTAACTATATACGCATATATATATATTGAACCAATCACGCATACACATTTACTTACATATATATAACGTAACTTTTGAGTTGTACGACAATATATATATATATATACAAATTATATTAGACACATATGTTTTTCATGTTGTTATAAAAGAAGGAAAAATCCTCTTCTTGTTTACATAGAAAAGAAAAAAAAATACATATCAAAGTTTTCCATTTTCTATAACGTTGTTAATACACATATACACTTAATATATGTGTATGTATACAATATACTTTTTGTACTCTGTTTTGTTTTCGTTATAAGAGTACAAAATAGACAGATTTGCGTATATATACCATAAATACAATACATAAATATGCATATATGTATTTTTTAGGTGTATAACATATATATATATGCTTATGCGTATATAAATATACAATGATTATCGCTCAACGGCTCATCCTTTTTGATCTAAATAATACTATATTTGATATATGTGTAGTTATAAATTTTATAAATACAGTGACAATACGATAATCTGTACGGGCAAAAAAACAAAAAATCGGATTATTGAATTACAGTTTTTATTCGATATCTAAAAATTGATGATAAATAAATATAAATATTTAAATGTAATAAAATATAGGTAATATAGCTCATATATAGATAGATATTGTTATTTGTATAGATTTATGAAACATTAGAATATTGACTGACTTTATTTTTTCACACAATTTGAATGGGATCGGGCGTGCGAATTTAGAATTTGATTATACACATAGATCCACAATAAATTCCTTTTATATTAACACTACGAACAGAGAAACCAGATTGATCAGATTTGAAGTACAAAAAACTAAAACTAAATAAATAATACTTAAAATAGCGACAAATACTGGCCTATATTTATTGGATGAAATTAGGTATATGAGTTTAAAATAGGATTTATATGTAAGCCAATAAAATATTGTTAAAACAATTAAAATGTTACGCATGGAGGAGCAGCGTGTACCGAAAAAAACTGCTGAATGGTAATCCAAGAGGTAGAAGGAGAACCGGAAGACCTAAGGCAAAATGGCTAAATGCAGTAAACTATTAAATAATGTAGAGTACTTATTAGGGTTTTCATATAAAACTTGACACACTATTCTTAAAACCACTAATTGTTGGTTTCGTTAAGACTCAATACATAATTTATTTTATAATCTAATATTAATAGTAATATTCATATTCATATTAGTACCTAACTGTACATGATGGGATCATACTATTATTAATAATTTTACATAAATTATATATATATATATAAATAATTCAGGCCACTACAAAATAAAGATCCTTAAAATTCGGGATTGGAAGACATATTGACTGCGGATAGGTCAGGTTGGAGAAGGCTAAAACCGCACCTGGGTTAAAATGCCATGGAGTAAGTAAGTAAATAATATGCAAGTAATTCTTAACATGTGGTTTATTGTGATTCACGGTATTTAACTTAAAACATTTTTTAGTATTTTTCCATACTCTATTCAAATGAATTCACTCATAAGAAAATTAACATCATCTCTCGAAACATAAAGTCGCAAACCAATTGGTGAATGCCAATTTATAGCAACTTGACTTGCAGTGTTATATATAGTTATGCGGTAAGGTGCAAGGTGCACAGAAGAATGTTTTGGCGTTTGTCTGAGTAATCAACCTGCATATAGTTCACTCACTCGTAGTAGTGGGACGAAAAAAAGACCTGAATGATCTGTTCATGAATTTGAATGAATTTAAATACATGTGGTACTACTATAAATTTCCCGCTTCATTCTCTTTCGTATGACGTACGGCATTACTAAATGTAAAAATTATTCTAGTAAAATTCTTAAAATGTCCTTGACCTTTAAATCAGTACTTTATACTCAATCTGCTGTAAATAACTCATTCATACATAATTAATTTCCTTTGCATTTTTTGCCTTCTTCTGCATGCTCAATAAATAAACAAATGTGTACACCATAGGTAAAGTAAATTATTCCAAATTACGAAAAATACATTATTTGTGTAAAATTTGTAAGGTATCAACGAAACATTTTTAAAAATGCAATAATAAATTACAATATACAATATACAATATTTTGTACTATGGAAATTCGCAAGGATTAATAAACTGTTTCTTATATGAGATGCTACATTTATATTCTCGATATGAGGTTCTGCAAATGAACTTGATATATTCTTATTTTAATTTTTGTTTAAATATGTTGGTGGGTTGTTTATATTGTATTATGATTGAAGCTTCTGACAATATCTTCGTGCTTTTAATATGAAAAATATCTTTCATCAGAATTGTGTAAGGTGGCACATTCCTATATATACATTACATACTAAAATTTCATCAACATTAGATGAAAAATTTGCAAATATTTATAGATTATCGGATTATCGAATTATCACTGTGTATTACTTAACTATTGTATATAAATAAATATGTATATGTTTTATGTTTATACATTTTTCTCAAACTTCAATGTCAATGTGTGACAACATTTTTGTCACATAATAAGAATATATGTTAAATTAAATTTTAACAAACTTTTTGAAAGATGAAAATAATAATTTGACTTAATGTACAAATATTATAACCATATATGGTATATTGGTATATAAAACGTAACGTATAATGTTTAATAATAAATTGAATTGGTTTATAACATATTTGCTCTTGTGTTTATCGTATTATGTGGTTTTTCATATATTTATAACAAATATATGGTGGTATATATATATACACATAAATTTATGTTCACACATTCTATGTACATAATAAGTGCGATATACAATAGTATTATATAATATATATTTATAATACATACTATAGATATATAATATATAGGATATATAATTTATATCTACCATATATAGTATAAAGTTCAGTAAAGTAAAATTTAATCAATCCAAAAATATATCATCTACTAAAAAGTGTATGTATATAACAAAAATATGCACAAACATACAAATACGTTTACGTACATAACATAATGGATTTTGATTAATATTATTATCATATTCACATATATTGGATAAAATTTTAGAAATTTAATGATAATGAATATTATATGACTATAATTTTAAAATTTTACATAATATATACAATATATACACATATACACATTCATATATTATATAATAAAATGTATGATACCAGATGAAACGAGCATATGTTTTATATATATATATTATGTTTAAAATGCGTATACATGTCTAATGTGAATATTCTATATTTATTTATATTTGTGGTAACTATACATTATTTACATTATATTATATATATGGTATATATGGTATACATGAGTTACACACGCACACATATGAACATATATATATATATATTATTTACTTTTGAATAATTGTATATATAGTAAAAATATATGTATAATTAAAATTATATACTCGTATTCTATGAGGTTAAAAATATTTTGACATAGGGATTAAAATTTATTAATAATTTATATGTTAATTTAATTTTTGTTATATATATACAATATTTAGATAAATTATGTTATAATTTGAAATTTTGAATTATCATTTAGAAATAAATAAATAAATAATTATAATTATATTTTGTATAATTATAAATGCACAAAATTCTATATTATAATATTATAAATATGACAATTGAATCTAGATAATCCTATATATACCATAAGATAATATAGTTGCGGTGAACAAAACTATATAGATTTATTTACATATTTTAAATGGAAGTATGAATAAATAAACGTCTTTTATTAATTTAATATGTATTTTAAATTTAAACATGTATACGCAACTGATGTATTTATTTCATTAATATAAACTTTTACGTTTCAAATGCATGGCTTCTATTTCAATATATATATATACATAAACGTTTTGAACACCGTATTATACAAAATGGTTTCAAATAAATATATTTTAATTTATTTTATTTCGAAATTCAAAAACATATTTTGTATATAATTTTAAAAGTATTTTGATACATCATGTGGATGTGATAAAATTCTTTTCATTTGGGAAAGAACGAAGAATTTGAAGTAAGAGAGCCTGTGCAGCGACGGTTCGTATGGAAAATTGCTGGTAAGGCATAATGGAATGTTGGAGAAATATGATAAAAGGTAGTAAGAGGTTAGGTAGATTTGAGGAACGAAAACATGACTGTGTGGCATAAAATGCAATTGCAACATGAGAGTTAATACTGTACGTTCAATATATTAATTAAATTATATCTAATTTATTATTATGCAACTGAATTGTTACAAATACAATTATTATTATTATTATTATTATTTATATTGTTAAATTACTATTAATATTAATATCATTATTATTCAGTGAATATATAAATATTTTCAAATAATAAATAGCAAAATAAAGTAAAAATATAATATATAAAATGCATTTTTAAATTGTATTTTGTATAATATTTATGTACTATATTCATTATTAAATGATAATATAGTATATATATTATGGAAAAATACATAAATGAAGAGCCACTAAATTCCAATTGTAGAGAGACACATACAAATAAAATACAAAGATCTTGTTTTATTTTGTCCATTTTGCATATATTGCATTATTATTTATTAGATAAATTGCGAAAATATATTTTACATTCAATTGAAAAATGTTCTTTTGTTATATATGCTTAAATAAATGTACTCGTTTATTAAATTTATGTATACATAGAAATAAATATATAATAGTTACATAAGAATATCTAGTTTAAAAATTTAAATTTAACTATATTATGAATAACTCAAAAATTCTAGGAACAGAGAGTTTGTGATATGTTCAATCAATCAACCATGATTACTACAAATTTCAAATACTTCTATAATTTCTACTTTTTTTTTTTGTAGTATTCAATAATTCACAATCATTAAATTGCCCTAGTAACACTGTCCGTAGTTTGTCCGCAAAATTTCCGTATTATATCTAGTAATCCGTAGTTTCAATCCGAGGAAATATCTATGAATTTCTTACGGATGTCCGCTGGAATTTTACATGACCAACGCAACCCTGTCCATGGATTTTAATAAAAAAAATGTAACTTGTTGAAACAAAATTTAATGTAATAAATACGTAAGAAATAAATAAAAAGTATGATATTTATATTTTCTTAGGCAAAAAATAATTTAATTATAAAATTGTAAAACTACTGTCTTGAATAATTTGCTGAAATAAATTATTAATACAAAACCACGGATATATATTGGAAATATTAAACTGACTATCCAAAGATTTCAATTGAACTAAATAAAATACTATTATATTAAATGGAAAATCTATGGACATTCTTCGGACAAATTTCAATATATTTTTTCCATGGAACATATGTGGATTTTTTCCACGGAAATTTTTCTCATTTTTCAAAGTACGGACAAATTGTTACTAGGGTGTTTCAATCATTGTCATATAGATATCATAACATGGCATAATGGGTAAATAAGAGAAAATGTGTAAGTTAACTGTCCATAATATAGTGCAATTGCAATTTCTAAAGCAAATCTGCCAAACATTATTTGTCAATTTGGTAAATTACTTCGTATATTTTATTGTGAGTATTTTTTTACAATTAACTAATATATATTTTTTGAATGATGCTTTATTTATTCAATAATATATATATATATTTTTGCGGTGTAGAAAGCGACTTTGATAATTTTTCAATTACGTTTAACGAAATTCAATTTCTAATTTCATAAACGCACAAAATGCTAATTCATTTAAGTGATTTTAAGTATACGAAAAATACTGCAAATTTTTTTTCTCAATATCGTATTCATCAAAAAATATCCTATACTTATTGGTTTTCAGTGTTTAATAGTTTCGATTTAGAACAATTGTCGTTAATTTATAAGCTCATTGAATTCTGCTGGCCGCAGAGAATAAATATTTAGCACTGTTATAATTTTTTTGCAGAAACTTATGGGGTAGCCCAAAAGTAGTACAATATAGTTGATGTATTTTTAAATGACTAAGGATATTTTCATTTAAAATATGAAAAGAAATTATTTATAAAATATTATAATTAATGATGTATTTATTAATAAATAATAAGATATTTACTCGTCGTACACACATACATATATCGATAAATAATTGCGTATATACATTTTGTATATACAATATATTATTAAACAAATATATAATTATAATGATAAAAAAAAAATATCACGTTTACATTGATTTACATTTAAATGATTTTATTTTTCATATAATATTTTATCAAAAGAATTCCACTATTATTATTTTTATTATTATTATTATTATTATTATGATAATGAAAAATTTCTGTTGTACATATATAAATGTATGTGTGTGTGTATATGGTATAACTATAATACACGTACTTAAATTCTTAATTTATTTTATCATTTTAATATACAATCTTATTATGATGACTTTAACCTAGATATTTTATATATATGTAGAATTATAAATATTAATAATACTTAATATTATAACTCCATTTTTCATGTACATAGAATATATATATATATATACAATATATATATGGCATGGTATATGTATGTAAAAACACTTATCTACATAATTGAATATCTTATCATTGGGAACATCAACATTATTTATATATTATTTAAATAGTCGACAATTACATGAATGACTGAATGAATAACTGCATGAATTTATATGTTATATGTGAATGAATGAATACTATATTTATATATTGTATTTTATATTATGTATTTATATGAATATGATGAATGAATGAAAAAAATATGTTTGTATTAATGAAAAAAAAAATGTGGTGTACCATATCCTGAAATATTTTTCCATTATTATTTTATTTATTGTATATATGAGTATAAATATATGTGTAATGTAATGTATATGCGTTTATATGAATAATGAATAAATTTATATATTTTTTTTAATTAAGTTATTACCGCTGCTAGTAACCGGAAAAAAATCATTAAATTATACATATCATTAATTATATTTTTATCGTTGTTTTATTACATGCATATAACACTCTGTGTATATATATCTATTTATTGGTATATTATACTCGTATGCATTAAAGTGTCATTAATGGGTTGATTTTTTGTTGTTCCAAGTATATATAGTTTTAGTTTATATCGTTTGCATATAATACAATAATAACATATTTTTTTATTTTATAATATGTACCACCTATACTTTAAAAGAAAAATCCATTTAGAAATGAACTAAAATATTTATCGTTACATATAACAATATATATAGTTTCTTAAAAGAAACCCCGATTTTATATTCTTCTAACAAAATACACTTTAAAGTTTAAATTTATTACATTGTTATAAATATTCTATATATACACAACCGCATTTACTTCCATATATATATATAACTTATATGAAATACATAGTTTAGTACATGTGCATTTTAAAGGATTCCACTTTAAAATAATCAATATAGTAAAATATATATATATTATTATTTGAGTTGTAGTAAAGAAAGGAAAAAATAAAATTACTTCACTTTTGTCATTTTTAATAAATATTTTCTTTTCTTGTTATTTCTAAAAAAAAAAAAATGTGTATGAAAAATTCTCGGCTTTACCGAATTAACAGATAGTATTTGTTGATGTAAAATATATTTTATTTTTCAATAAAATATTAGAAAATTTAAATACATTTAATCGAAAGATTTTTCCAATAATAATCGAATACGCATCATTAAATTGTGATTATGGAAGGTCTGCTGCAAAATCAATCATCAACGGTTGTTGGATAGTTTTGGCATTTGATATAAAACACTTTCCAACCGCAGAAATTTTTTCTCGTCGATCACATATCATATGGAATTGTTAAATGATTTGAATAAATTTTTTCACAGTGGAAAATGAATATGATTTGATAGATTTCAATGCATTTTTACTATTATTAAACCAATAAAAACTAAATATTTAACTCGATATTCAATTTTTACACTATATATATATAAGATGGAACTTATCAATATAATTATGGTTTTACAATCACAGTCAGATCGAAAACTATTCCGACAACCTATACGTATTTTCATCAATTGACTTTATATAATAATAAAAAAAACAAACAACCTCATCAATCATAAATTAAATGAATAACAAATATATATTGAAAATGACAATATTTTCCGCATTCCATCCAACCAACCAGCCGCCACCCTCTTTTCATTTTAAATATATATAAATGGATATAAAATCAATCCACAACAAAAATAAGATTATTAATAATTTGGTTTTTTTTTAGTTTTTAACATCATGAAATATGGTGTGTATGAATAAATATAAAAATATACTCTTCTTATATATATATTAATACAATAATATATTATTCATTATATGTAAATTGATGTATTCCATTTGGTTTATGTTGTATATGTGAAAAGACAAAATTTCAATTACATACATAATTTATGAATTGTCAGTTCATGAAATTGACACAAGCTAATCGATTTTTCAATTGATTGTATTTATATATTATACATAAAATATATATAAAATTTAAGTAAAAGAAAAAGTATGTAGAGAGAGCATGTTCAGCGGTGGCGAAGAGTGGAACATATTATTCAAATAGCTGGAAAATTGCGTATTATAAATTTTTTTTGGTCATATTTTAAGATTTCAGATATCATATTTTAACTATTAATATTCAAATGTTAAAACTTTCATAGAAGCAAATTTTTAAAATCTATTTAATTCATTTAAAAATCGATTTTCCATTCAATGTCGATGTGAAAATTCTACGTAATTTGATATAATGTATAAAGAAAACACGCAAATGTTGCAAAAAAAATTATATTTCATACAAAATTTCGATCATATATCATCATCAATATGGGTGAAACGATTTTAAAAAACTCTTTTTTGATAAGAAAATATTAGAAATTGTTAATGGGATAACGTAATCTTAAAAAATTGTACTCATATTAAAATTACAAAATTAAGTAAACGTTTTATCTTTCTCTATATGTTTGAAAATTGATGAATTTTTATATACTTCGATACGAATTTATTTACCAACCAAATTGTAATGAATATCTGCAGTAAATATAAGCTTCACATGGACTAACATGGCTTTTCAAATTTACTATTATTATAATCTGAAAACTTTTTTCACGCTCCGCCACTATACCACAATAGTGGTACACCACATATTTATATATATTATTGATTGTATTTGATATTTATGATAACAAATTTTCGATACTATACATATTTTATGAGTATATAGTACGAGAATAAATTTAGAAATTTAACTAAAATGAAAATTGGTTTAATATCTAGTACAACTAGTAAGGCATATATATTGTATATATAATCATAGTAGATTAGTATTTTTTTTAAATAGTAAACTGTTCAGACAAGTTCAGAAAATTACAAACTATAGGCAATTTTTTAGGCTCACAAGAAATAAGGATAAAATTTATCCAAACTAGGACGCTACCTAATAAATAGAAAAATCAATCTATAGTAATTACGAAAGTCTCAAGTATAGATTTAAATCAGATATGACTCTAAAATTCAAGTATACTTTTAGTATGAGTCTACCGCGATATTGTTGAACATTTTCCATCTATATATATTAGTTTGTATAGTAATTGTTATAGGTTCGTAGTAAAACAACGTATATTTCATTTAATTTTTGAATTACCAATAAAGATATTCTACGGAAGATTGTAAATTATTTTATTTTATAGAGAATTTTTTATTTTTTGTAGAGAAAATACAAATTGTTTGTATTATATTAAATTCAACGTAAAAATTTTGTTTACAATAAAATTTATTGGCTGTGGTAATTCTATTTTATTATTGAAACTTTATGTACGAATTTATTCACTTCATTCATCAATGTCTTTAAATAATGTTTATAATTTTGTATGTTTTATATAACAAATAAATGAATAAATAAGATATAAAATTCTGTGAAATAAATTTCTATTAAAAAACGCTATTATTAGTGCAAAATGTGTTGCAAGCGTTCAATACGCTAATATTTTTTTTTCTTGTGTTATGTATGTAGCGTATTAATATTTTCATTACTATATCTCTATCCTATCACATTATTATAAGATAATAACAATATTATATACTAATATACAATAGCTTGGATTTAATTTTTCACATAAGATTATATCTGATATATTTATTATTTTGTGGTTAAATGAATGTATGTTATACATAGTATCAAATTTATTCTCTTACCATATTTGCATTATATATTGTACATCTTTAATCTTGTTGAGAAAAGTTGCATTGATTTATTTGAAGGGATAGTCCCTAGGCAGCTTTAGAAAGTTTTGAAGTCAAACGAGATTTTGTTAGCCGAACCATTAGAAGGTATAACGGAAGACCTTATCCGCATAAATGATCGTAAGAGTTCCATTTATCCACAATCACAATCAGAAGGAACAAATTCTTTGATGACGATATCATTATCGTTCGTTAAATAAATTGGCGGAATGATGTCGTGCATGTGTCGCCTACGAAATTTGAAGCTAGCTACAGTTAAAAGTGGAATTATACCATAACACATATTATAATTGTTCATTATGATTGTAATCACTGTTTCAAGTTAATAAATATAAATGACCATATTTTTATAATTACATTTAATTGTGTTTAAGAATATATTGGACACAGTGTGTGTGTGTAAGCTATAATTGAAAACGTTTTGTGTTTTATTTCTCTTCATATTACACTTTTTTTCATTTTTTATAAGAAACATAAAACATAAAAAAGTTTTAAAATTTCTTTTTATTGATAAATATTTATCCATTAAAAAGAGTTTACATTAATTTTATCGTTCATAAAATTTTTTAATACAGTATACAATACTTTTCGCATATGTACAAAATAAAGGTTATTTTATTGATATTTTTAAACCTTAAATTTAAATATTTTTCTACAAATATACTTCAATAATAATAATAATAATACAAAAAATTAATGAACATTTTCTGTAACATTCACATGAAAAAATATCAGCGATTGAATGCAGAAACTTGTGAGATTTAGTTAATACAAATACAAACAATTTGGAATTAATATTTAGTATAAGATGGTTAGTTAACAATCTACGTTCAGTAAGAATGCATATGGTAAGGGATTGAAAGGCGTATATTCTTCCAAGATGACAATATTAAAACACCAACTTAAACAATATGATTCGGAAGCAAATGGAATGTTTGAAATACTGCATGAATGATCTCAAATTTGACAAAGAAATCTGTCAATTATTAATAAAGTGAATGTATTGACGCAGTAATAAAGGTAAAGGGTTCTTATACGAAATATTAATTCCAAATATGTATTTGTATTAAATAAATTTCACAACTGCATACAGATGCTGTCATTTTTTCATTTGTTGGAGAAATGAATTATTGATATTTGTATTATTTAATTATTGAATATTATTGATATTAGATTTGTTGAAAAATTTAAGTCTATATAATGTTTAAAAACACTAAGAAATTATACTTTCTTTATATGGTGTGTGCAAATAAATATTCTTCTATTTTTACTAATTTTTTTAATCTTATAATTTCTAAAAGAATAAATTATAAGGATATTTATCTTCTATACAATTGGCATTAGTAATTTGCTAGTTCTGTATTTTTGAGTCTCACATCAAATATTAGAATTGCATTTATACGATTTTGGTTTTGCCTTAACCTTTCAATTATAATTTTAATAGCAGCAGTATTTCCTATAATTTAGGCTACACGCCATAATTCCCATCACTATCATTTTTGTCCTTTTTTTTTGCCAATAACTCTAAATCCGTTTAGTTGATTTATTTAAATTTTTGCACTAAAGTTTTTTATATGGAAATGTTATGTTGTTATTCCCTTTTACAGATATTTGAGAATTACATTACAGACATGTGGAATATTAAGTGCATTTAGAATTTTTTTTTCGAGAATCCATGCCATTTTTTTTATCTATATAAATGTAAAATTGAATAATATTTTATTTATATGAAGAATTTGATTTTTTAATAAAAATTCCATTGTATTTATAAGTATTTATTTACATATAAATTATATATGATATCACAAAATGTGCCCGCACACACATATAGCACATATAAATTATGTACCATATATATCGAGTATACTTAAGAAATTATTTATATAAAATATACAATAAATTTTCATATAATAAAAATTATGTGATTTCTTACTTATTTACGATGTAATAAATAAATAAGTTAAAAGCTTTATAAATTTTTCATTAATATTGTTTTATGAACTATTCTATATATATATGTATGTGAGTACGTGTTCATGGTATATATATATATATATGTATTTATATAGAGTTTATCAAATTACATTACATAATATTTTATATGCTTATGTGTTTATTTTTTTATATAGACATTAGATAAATATCGATCAATTTATATATCAATGTCATGTCATACTCATAACCTTATATTATTTGTAAATATAACATCATCAAATAAATATTATATAATATATTTATTTATATACAATATAATATTATGGATTGTTATATATCAAAAAAAAAATGTGTATGTATTGTATATGTTATCATTAAAATCATTTATTAAATATAACTAATATGTTATAGTACAATAAAATTTAAAAATCTAATCAAATATTCTATGAATGTAGATATAAAATTCAATGTATCTATCTTTCATTATTTTATCGAGAAATTTATTCATCCATAAATATAAAAAAAAATTAATCACATCACTTTATTATATCCAATGATATAATCATAAAATATATAACATGCTTAATTCCATTTAGAAATCATTACAACTATATATTTATTTACACACAATATATACCATACTGTAAAAAATAAACTAAAGCTACGATTCTAGCCCATTTACTGTATCGAATTTGAAGAAAAACGATTCGAATTCAATTTATGCATGAAGCTAATTTTCCATATTCTCAACTGTTTAATACATTAATTTCTATGTTTATAGTAAATGTCTAATTTTAATTATTTCGAAAAACAATAAATAAATTGAATTAAATTTAAATAGAATTTGAAATTTCTTGAGCATATGAGTTAAAATAAGATTAATTTCTTAAACAATTCGTATTCGAATAAAAATGTTTGCTTTCAGAATGTTTTGAATTTTATTTGTTTCTTTACGAATTTTGATGAAATTTCGTACGAAAATTTTTTGAATAGAACCACATTAACAGTTTTTATAAGGTTTCTGAATCAGCATATGGATATTTTAGACTCATCTAATTGTAATCAATTGTATGCATAGGTAAATTGAAATATTGAATGACATTATATGAATGAACAGTATTATTAGACATACATCACATTCATATTTACCAAATAAATATACTTTGTTAAGCTACGTGATGTCCGCAATAATTGAATTTATGCTTGAATTAGAATTTCTATCGTATTAGATACACTTATACATATATTATTTTATGCATTGATTTGTGTTCGTATAACTCAACTATTTATTTTACATGATATGAATTAAATGTAATTAATAACTATAAATTTTTGTGTATATAGTTAGTAAACAATTTATATATTGCATATTATATACAATTGTAAAATTACAAACGATGAATCTATTTAATATTCTATTCATTCAAAATAACTATATACATTATTTATATTTAGTTATAGAATAATAACTCATTCGTTAAATGTATTAAATTAAAAGCGATAATACGAAAAACCGAAGACTGCTTTTACAATTGTTAATTTTCCTTTATTTAACTTATTGTGTAAATTTAATTTATACAGGGTGTTATAGCCGAAGAATACTTTACTATGTTGATTGGCTTGTGCCATCAAATCCCATTAATTATCGTTTAGTGAAAAATTTTAAAGAAAAAGTCTCTGTAGCAGAAAACCACAAAGTCACAATGTACGAAAAGATTAACTGAAAAAACATTTCTATAGAAAGTATTCAAAATAATTCATCAAACGTAAATTCGACACCTGGATCATCGTGTTACGTAACACGATTGATAAGTTTTAGAAACCAGAATTTGATGCTTTGGGATTGATTAATATATGTGGTTCCACAATAAAACGGTAGTGCAACGTCACATACAGCCAATGTTACAATGGAATTACAGTGTAAGTAGTGAACTTTCTCGTCGAATACTCTGTTAATATAAGTAGTAATCTATTGTATAGTAGAGTAATTCTATTACTTTACATTTATAACATAATACACAGAACATATTTATAAAATTACAATATATAATTCCTATATATTACTATTTTATTGTATTGTATATGCGTAATATAATATATCTATATTATGATTTACAATATAATGAGGATTATTCAGAGTAAAATATAAGCGGTCTTCTTAGAAATTATATTATAATTATATAACATTGAAATTTAAAAAAATTAAAATACAGATACGGATGGCGCACCCATAAGAATGCAATAAAAATGACAATTACCAAAATACGCTTCATAAACATATTCAGACAGAATACCAATAACATCTTATTTTTAAATATATCCATGTCTAAATATTGTATAACAGCGTATATTTAATACCTGAATTACCCGCTATCTATATATAGATTATTCAAATAAAAACATTATTACAGAGCTATAGATTTATAATAGTTACCATATATGTGTATATTTAAATCAACATACAACACAAAATAAATGTTTATTCATTATTGTATCTGATTCTATATAATAATATAATAATTGTTTACAATCAAGTTTATATTTACCTACGATAAATAAAACATTTTAGTAAATAATATCATGTTTTTTTATTTTTAACTTATTGTTATATTATATAGCCAAAAAAGTTTTCTTGATTTGCTAAATATAAATTTAATCTGCTCTGAAACATATAATATTTATTTTTTATTTTATATATATATATGGTATTATTCTATGTTAATATGAGTGGATGAGTGCCGATTTAGATCGGTATTATATAATATCTCGTATTGAGATAGGGTAGTCAGTTGTTGGTTATCTCATATATTTCTATATGAATATATATAATACTGTGAGATGGTTGTCTCAAACACTAAATTTTAACTTCCTGAATACAGCAGAAAGAAATTTTAGAACTACTACTACTACTACTACTGGAGATTAAATGCATCTTGTATAAACTCTATCATAAATTGTCTCAAACAATTAATTTTAATTACCAGAATACACCAGAAAGAAATCTTAGAACTACTACTACTACTGGAGATTATATACATCTTGTACAAACGCAGTCATAAATTGTTTCAAACACTGAATTTTAACTTCCAGAAAACATCAGAAAGAAATTCTAGAACTACTTCTACTACTGGAGATTAAACACATCTTGCACAAACCCAATCATAAATTGTGTCAAACACTGAATTTTAACTTTCAAAATATACCAGAAAAAAATTCTAAAACTACTACTGCCGCATATGTGAGTATATGTGTAAAGTTGCAATAATTTATTATTGCCTCAGCGACAGTGATCTTCCATTTTAATTTTTCGTCCCAGCATTACATTTATTGTGAATGAGAAATATTGATTGGTTTTTAATATGGAATCGAGCAATACATTTTTATCTAAACATTCAACAAATATCATACCAGGATACTGTTCAAATCAATGGATTTGTTTGTGGAACGCTATTTGACACGATATTTGGATATGATAAAAGAAAAATAGCTCAAAGAACTGACGTTGTGTTCATAGCTCCTCTGCTAACCACAGTTGATAGAAGACCATCGAACACAAAGAATTGTTCAAAGGTATATATTTACAATAAAACATTTAGGCGAGATCGCTGACATAATGCTTCAAACTTTTGCATGCGTAAATGAAACACTCTTGATATTTGAATAAAATATTCGCAATGAACGACTGTATTACAATATCCAGTATAAGCGATGCTACCAAACCGTATACCATATCAAGTAACTATGTAACTAATTATTATGCGAAATATATGCTCTATATGAAATTGATTTACATTAAATTCATATTTATATCAGATTTTTATACAATAATTTTATTCATGTAACAATACCGACTAATTCTATGTGCGTATATTAAATATAATGCAATAAAAATGTATGTGGTGTAAAATAAAAGCTGATGAATGATTCATACATTAAGTTTGCTTAAAAAAAAAATAATTATGATTTTTCGGTCCATTACAGTTTTTCTGCAACGTTAACTAAAAGCATGAATAAACATTATAAATCAAACAGAAATGGTTTAAAGAATTTTTTTTTTTCCTGCATATATTTATGTTACGTAATATACATTATGTGAAAATGAATGGTGAGGATGAAAAAAAAGGGTACTGCTGATAATCAGAGGCATTTTTGTACAATGTACATGTAAGTACTTTTTTTTTTTTTTTTGATTTCTCCCGACAGTAACATCTGGGTAAAAAAAAAACCTACATACTAGCACAATATATCTAAGTACAAACATAAATTCTCTTGTGAATTCAATTCAAAGGAATCATAGTCGCTTTTACAGTTTTTAAGTGAAAAAAGTTTTGTATTGTACGACATGAACATATACTAAAAATATATGTAATACATTAGTACAATGTTCATATAATACACACATCATACTGAAAATGGATTTTAAAACTAGCTTTCAGTATACCATATAATAGTGTAAAGTATATGTTATGTATATCATATACATTATAAAAATATTTTACAAATAATATACTAGTATTTAATACATTTCATTGCAATATATTTGAAAACAATAAGTAAATGCATATATTTATATACAATATAAAAAATATAAATATACTTCTTCGCATATAGACTAAAAGGAAATTAAGTCAGTGATGAATACAATGCTATTACCTATATTAGCTATTATTCTTTTTACAATTTCAAAGAAATATTTTTAAAAGCTTTTTTGATATGCACAAACGTATATAATAGTAGTTACATATAGAGTTTGCCAAGATATTATTTTGAAAAAGATGTATGATTAATTTAATATTTATGTAACTATGAACAAAATCATGACATCAAAAGCAATTTCGTATTTTATTTGAGTCAATTATTTTCCGAAACTTACAATATAAGTGAAAGCATATATATTCATCATGTTGTTCTTCAACCATATACACCCTGTCTGTATTTCGTTTTGTGCCGGGCATTCAAATAAATACAATAATACCTTGCCGATTCTTCACACAAAAAATATTTAGTACAAACGGAACTTGTAACTAATAAAACAAAATTGTGTGACGATGATAGTTTATCAGCCAAAAGCAAAATTTACACATGCAAATATAAATAAAAGATTATATTACCGCATGTGATTACAAATTTCTGATTATAAAATTTAATGTTTAAACTATTAATAGACACAAATGAATCATATTTTTAAATTTAATTTAGTTTATATACACACACACACACACGGTTTAAAAATATACTAAATATACACGAAAAAATGTATAATATATTATACTATTATTGTTGGTTTGTGTGTACGAGTATATATAAATAAATAAATTAACATTTTTATATTATTAATAATATTGTATATAATTAAATATAGAAAAATATAACATATAATGAAATTTATACAAATAACCACATGAAAAGTAAAAATAAAATATACAAAACACGCACCAAAAAAGTTAAAATAAAAAATTAAAATTTTCTTCTAAACTCATTAATATAACATAAATCAAATATATAAAACAATTACTTTTTTTTTATATTATTAGCTATTGTTTCAATTTTAATTGATCATTTCAAATGGTATACGAGTATATTTAGATAATATAAATTTATAAATATACTAACTAAAAAAAAAAAAAATCAATAAATTCTATGTGTATTTTAGAAGCTCGCTATTTTAATTATTCAAAAGTCGTACACATATACTTTTTATATACAATAATAAAACATATAACGTCTATAATAAGTCACCAGTGTTCGGATTAGATAATGCAATGATCATCTAGTCTAAATTCTAGACAATATAAAGTTAAATTTCAATTTGCTTTTTCAAAAATATGATAAAGGTAACTATATATTTTTTAAATCATCTCAGATAAAGATAATGTTAAATTTATCTAGATAAAATTATAGATAACTATAATTATTTTCCATTTTTGTAATTGAAAATAATGTACATTGCATGAAAGGTTTATTGTTTTGTTATGCAAATAAAATTAAAAGATGGCTTAGGATAAATGATGGGAATAATAACAATATTACAATTCAAATTTATGTGTATTGAATAAATATTTTTCACAAATACACTTCGGATGCTAGTGGTATGGATAATTTATACTTCCGATATATTCTTAATTGTAGTCGAATGTTTGAATTTAGATTGGTCCAAAGAATGTCCATAGATCTTTCACTTAATATATTCGTATTTTATTTAGGTCAATTGAAATCTTTGGATGGTTAGAGTAATATGTCCAACATATATCAACTGTATTGTATTCATAATTTATTTCACCAATTATCCGAAACAGTGGTTCAAATTTTGTATATTTCTCTTATCTATAGATATAATCCTCACTGTTTTTAATTTATGTTCATAATTTTTAAAACAATCAGCAACTCAAATCGATATATTTTCGAGGAATTTTGTAAGACTTTTCATGGATTTTATTTTCGGTTGTTTTTTTCTTGTTTATTACAAAAAAAAATGCACAATCGATGAATTTTTGCCATCATTCGAGCAGCATATTGATTCCGTGCTTATAGAACTTCTGGTCTATCGGTAAAAAACTTAATCAAACCACAATTTGGCATCATCGTCATAAGAAAATTTATTCTGCTATTGCTAATACGGATAATTCACGGATATTACTTGTCAAAATTCATGTAAAAAGATATTTTTGTCAAAATCCGTGGGGATCTGCTCACAAAAAATTTGAATATAAATTCTATGGATATTTTGTGGAATAATAGCAACGAGAGAAATACTTCTAAGGAGAATGTGTAGAAATTATAATCGGAAATATACGAGGATAATCCAAGTACATTTTTTATAAAAATCCATGAACAGAGTTGCACTCATCATATAAAATTTCAGCAGTCATCCGTAAGAAATACATAGATATTTCCTCGGATTGAATCTACGGACTACTACTAAATATAATACGGAAATTTTGCGGATAAACTACGGACAGTGTTACTAGGAAATGTGTAATGTGTATAGGATTTAAAATTAATAAAACAAAATTATGTAGATCAAAAATTAGCCAAACTATAAAGTTTTAGGAAATGCAATTTCAAAATATCACTAGCTACATAGATCTATCCACATAAATTCCATATAAAACCTTTAATTTGATTCTCGTAAATTGAAATTTTTAAAAACAATAATTTAGCGATAATATCTGAATATATAATATTTTACGACGTGTACAATGAATAATTGAACATTATTATGTAAACTACAATACGTAAAGTAGTTGTTACAGATTTTGACTAATTATCTAAATATGTGTATTAAATAATGTAAATTACTAATGTTAGATTCGGCAGTATTACCGCCACGTACAGTGTTTCCAATACAACCAAAATAATCGTCCTTAATTCCAACTGACTCACTATTAGTATTCTATTTATTTCACTATCAAATATTTTGTGTATTGATAAACATTTTGATAAAAACAAACAATTTATATATAGCTTAAATTTTGGGTGAAAGATAACATATGGCAGGATGAAACTTTTGCTACATAAAATTTCCAAATTAATTATATAACAATTTTTCTATTCTAATTAAAATTCCATCTTTTTAATGGCTTTGTTAGCTTGATATGTATATGCGTGTAACATTTTCTGTGTTATGCCTTAATGACATTATTATTGGTAAAACGAATCCATATAGATATAGAATGTTTTTGCTAGCTGATAATTGAAAACACACTTGTTACAAATTTCGAATTTCTAATAGATTAAGTTCCACATCATCTGATGATCTTTGTGTGGCAAAAAAAGATAACGTATCTACACAAGTTATAGATAAGATAAAAATTCCATTCCTCTTCATTATCTTAAGCATAAATTAAGATGACTCTTAGATAATTTAATCGTAATGAATCATAATCATCACATTAATAAATGAATATTTTTTTGTTTGTTTAATGTTTTTTAAAGAGAAATTGAAATAAATTTAAAAATAATTGTATAAATAAAATATACATATATTTCAATTTCATAGACGTTTTTTTTTTTTTTTCCATCAAACCTAAACGTTGTTGTTATTAATTTATATAAATGTATTTTTTGTATACCAAACAATGAGTACATAAATGTATATATAGGCAATAGAACATATAAGACATTTACGCTATGCCTGTAGAATTAAATTTTGTTTACAATAAATATAACAATATTATTATTATTATGACTTACGATATACTTACAACTTAAGCATATGTATTAACATACTTTTTGTACGTCTATTAATACTCGTATACATAATGCTAATGCTAATGCTACAACACTATTATATATTAGTGTAAATAGTTATATTTGTATTTTATTACTGATAAGGTGTACGGCACATGCAATCCGAGTAACCGATACGACTAAAAAAATATATTTGTTAATTGTTGTTTTGAATTAAATAATCTTATTGTGCAAATTAATTAATTAATGTAGAGCTTGCTAAAACCATTTTGTGAATAATAATTTTAATAATAAAATTATAATATTGCATTAATGTTATGGGTAAATATAGAGAAATAGATTTATTCACACAGTACGAAAAAACAATTAGTGTTATTCGGAGACTCGGTACGGTTTAATTAATATTATATATACAATAAGATTATATTAATTTAACTTTAAATAATAATAACAAATATATTTTTACTCGTTACTCGTATATAGGTTACTTGTATTTTATGTTACGTCCACCTTAATAATATATTATAAGAAAAAAAACTTTATATTTAATTTCTTTAACCTTATACACATTTATTATATATTTTTATGTACGGAAAGAAAATTAATTATACTGCGACCGCCAATTGTGTTTAAAAATTATTATACATACTAATTAATTATTAACGTTGTGCTAGTGTGTGTGTGTGTGTGGTTATTTTTGTTGTTGTTGTTGTTGCTATTTTATTTGTTATTTCTTCAATGAACAACAGTTTATGAACATATCTCTATAATATATACAAAATTACAAATTTACATCAATATTTATTTTTAGATATACGATAAACTCGTATATTTTTATAAATAGATACACGATTATGTACGTAATTTATATATTACTACAACAATACATTGTATAACTTTATTTATATTGTTATTATATGACAGAATAGTAAAATACATATAGTTATCATGATATTATTATATATTATACCAATTATACAAATAGTTAGTTATACAATATGTTAAAAATGTATAAACCGAAGGAAATGCTTTTACTCTAATTAATTGGTGTGTGTGTGTTAGATTATTAGTAAGTAGATAAGTGAGTAAGCTTTTTACTTGTCTGCTTTTAGCTTTGATTTTATATACACTTACAATGGAAATGCATGTTTTGATTAAATGAAAATAAACCTTATATTATATAATAATTATATAAATCTTTAGAAAAATCTGATGCCTACAGATATAATTTGTAGTACACAATTAATTCTACCACAACTTTCATAGTAATTTCTGGTACGTTAACTTTTTCATTTTATCTATATAATGTAAGTGAAGTGGTGTGTTTTCAATTTGCTGTTGTTATTATGAATTTGAAAGGAACACTTCATCCGAATGATTAGTTTAATAGTGCGTAAATGTAACTCACCCCAACGTTTGTATACCGAATATTGAATATTGAAAATTTATTCAATTAACCCATTTATTTACCTTTTTTTTTTTTGATTAATTAGAATATTTTATATTATTATATTTTTCCGGGATGGGTATAAAACCGCAGATATTGTTAATTAACATTTTTTCCAAATTTCTGTATTTCCATTTATTTTTAAATTATCATACGCAATTAGTTATTATTCTTTAAAAATCAAAAAAGCTTAACAAATTACAAAAAAAAATTGTGTCTGCATGAATTAAAAAAGCTTTAATTTTGCATTAGGCCAAAGGACATATAAACAAAACCTAATAGAGTGCATGTCATTTAAACCGAAGATCATGAGTTGGATGGTTGGTGGTGGCATGACAATACTAAAATTATTGAATTGAATTACCGTTTGTTCATTTATGGAATCAAAACACTAATCACTTTGAAAATATATAGTGTGCAGAGGTTAGCGCAGTGACAAAGGCTGAGAAGTAGGGTGAAGATTTCAATATCTCTATATTTTTCTTATAACCTAGGTGAAATTAAACTAAATTACGAAAAAAAAATTGAATGTTCACCGAATTAAATTTACCGGAAAATTGACTTTTATGAATTATCATCTGTTTTAATTACGGGTCATAGTTTTAACAGATTCCCATTTTTGTTTACAGCATTACAAATTATAATCAATTTCCAATTTTTCATAGAAGAGATTTTTAAAATCGATTTACGTATTCAAAAGATATAACCGATTTTCCAATCGATGGTAAAGAAAATTTAAAGAAATTTGTGGTACTTGTATAAAGTGAACACCCAAAAGGTACAAAAAATTTATACGGTACCATTATTTCATATAAAATTTTAATGACATCAAATGGAAAATCGGTCATATCATTGAAAATTCGATTTGCCGGAAAATGTATTAAGTGGACATTCCAATTTTTTTTCATTATGTAGTCTACTTTCAACTAGTCTAACAGATAAATATAGTGATATTGCTATACGCTTTGAATGCAAACACTATTATATAGTGTGGTGGTTTGACCAATATCTTGGTAATCAATCCATGTGGCAGCGGAGACGATTATGCATCAATTATAATAGATCAACAGACTACTGAGGGAAAGGACTGATATAGTATGAGTGTTGATCAAATCGTAATTATATCTCAGACGTCATTGTTGAGTAGTGTGTGTGTACATGTTAGTTTATTATCTTACTGTTTATTAAAAATTGATTTATTTATTCAATTTGAAAATCTATACTTAACTATACGAACAATCGCAAACGTAATATATATCGTGCATTATATTTTTTTAAAAAAATGTATAATATTACTATTACAATTAAATAAATAAATAATAAAAAATGTGCAGAATACATAAATAAATAAAGCAATTTATAATACAATCAATTGTTAGTGCGTATAGTAGTGCCTTCTAATTAAATCACCCTTGGTAGACCGGAGTAAAATAGGTCCCAATTGAAGGTGGTGATTTTATATGGAAAATGATTCGATTACCGAGACGTTTTACTGTATGTGACTATAAAAATAATAACTAAAAATATAATGATGCAAATGGAAAATGTGAAATAATACGATTTTCTTTGATAATTAATTGTTTGTTTTATGTTACCAGTTATTTATTATTGTTCATATTTTTTATTTTTTAAAAGATTTTCTGATAAATAAATTGTATTTATTTTTCATAATTTTAATTGAGTGAATTATTAAATTATTTTTCTAATTAAATAAATATCTATATGGTTTTGTATAATGTTTGAAGTACATGCGGTTTGTTTGTTAAGTCAGTTCTATAAATAATTTCCATAAGGAATCATTATACTCATTAATAACCGAATTATTTTTCAACATACCATACCATATATTTATTCTTTTTGAATTTCATTTATTCATATATTTTAACGACTTCAAATAAAGTTATAGTTACATCACAATTTGATGCAAATCATTTTCCAGATTATTTTGTCCTATTCAAAGTAATCCCGATGTTAAGCACTATACAAATATGTGAACATTTCATTTAATATTAAAAACACTATTCAAACTATCTGTGTGTGTCTTTCAAAATGTTGAAAAATTCCTCAAATGATTTAGTGAGACCTTAAAAATCGATGCAATGCAAAAGTATGTTATAAACTTTAAAAAATAAATGAATTTAAAGATTGTCATGAATTTTGCATAGGTTTATTAGGTGATTAGATGAAACATTTTTTTCTAATTTCCCAAGAAAATGTTATGTATCAATAGAACTTGCTTCAGTGAAGTTGTTTGTTTCCCTATGACGAATATAAAAAACACAGTCAGTAAATACTGTGATTTGTGGCATTACAAAAATCACCGAATAAATTAGAAGAATTTTTTATATGAAATCCGTGGAGAAAAATCGAATTAATTAAAATTTAATTAATAATCGCATTTACCAGTTTATATGTTTTATATATGCAAACTTATACAATATACAATATTTGCATCATGTCTCATGTGTATTTTATTCACACACAATATAGAATTAATTATTTAATTATATACATATAATTATATAAAATATTGTTTTATAAAATAATTATGACAACATTAATTATTGTCATTAATATTTACAATATGAATAAAAATAATTTTATATAAGTTAATTATAAGTTAATTATAAATAAGTATTGCACGGATTTAGTTAGTGTAAAATATGCTGCCGTATACTTAATTGTAGGTCAAACTACCATATAGAGAAACTGCACTCTTCTACAACCCTTTACAACCATAGTAGAAAATACTAAACACTTCTGGTTCATCATTTTGTGATAAGTAACCATCTAAACTAAAATTACATTACGCATATTTATTATATCATTAATATTTTACTTTGTTACTCTTAGACAGAAGCTGGACTCTAAATAAATGTGGGCTCCATAAGTAAAGCACCACTCAATGGTGTGCAGCGGATTGTGTGCATTTGAAAACAATTTTTAATTTTTTCCAAATTTGTATGCACAATTTTTGCAATGAAAAATACGACAAGGGTAAAAAAATAAATCACATTTCTTGATCTACTAAATAAATCAAAAAGTGAAATATAACAATTTCAACAAAATCCTTGGTCGAATCAGTGCTGTCAGGCGTTTGTCGGTTGGCAAATTTATTTCCATAAATTCTGTGTGAACAATTACGTGTATATTTTATACATTATCCAAATTTATAATCTAATTCGATATGTTATATACTAATACAATAACTAAAATTTAATAAGTAACATTGTTCTTGTTTTATATATGAGCTCATCTATTATAGTACATCTATATATTTATGTACAAAATACTGTATTATATTTGTATACGTGGACGGATCTAAATTGAACGTTATATATTGTTTTCCACGTTAGGTATTCTTTAAGTTTCCATACAAAATTTTAAACAGATATATGTCAATTATTTTTATTTTAACAGTCATTGAAAGTAAGGTTTTTTGTTTTGGTTGATTTGTTTAAAATTGAAAAAGTGAATTTCGAGCGTTGGTGAAACATTACTTTTTGTAAAAAGAAAAATCCTTTGCACAAACAAAAGTAAATCATCATAAATCCGTTATACGAATTGCGCTCTGTCGATTAAAATTATTCATAAGTGGTTGCATTGTGGTCGTATACAAGCACAATAACGATACCATCACCGCATCAGCTCTTCCTATGGAGATGACAACAACTGTATTCAAAAAACAAAATACATGATATCATATAGAACGATCGCATATTAGAAACGGATATAACATATAGCTACCACACTATATTTTTACCTTAAATACAGATCTGAGCACTCGTACATGATAAATGTATTCGATGTAATGTATTATTTATAGGTGTATTGTTATTTTAAAATTAATTCGGAATATATTGTATTGTATTAGCAAAATATTTTCATTTAATGGGATATATGTATAATGTTGTGGTTGTTATTATACCTTCAGGATACAGTTCTAAAATTTATAGTCATTTAAAATGGCTTTTCTATTTTTGTATAAATGGTAATTGTACATACGCGAATATTAATACAACGAAAATATTTGCTTTTTAGTCATAATTTTCCTCATTTTTTTTTTCTCTTCGCTTTGCCAGTATTAATTTATTTTATACCTTTTTACACCCATTATTATAAACACCGACACAATTTATAAAACTCAACTAAACATAAAATATAAAATAAAAGGAAAGAAAATTGTCAACAACTACTTATACTTTATATTTACACAATACATCAATATATAATACAATACTGTAATATATATTATTGTACATAGAGTTAGATTGTTTGAAATTTCAAAACATGCAATGATATAATTCAATTGAAATTACTTAAATATGTTGATAACAAACCTTTCTTAGATATATAATATATATATACATGAAATATGTGAATATAATGAATATATATATATTCCTTGTGGATTGTATACAACTATACATAAATGTATTTGATATGTATTGTATACATAAAATAACGCTACAAAAAAATATACATAGCACATACATGTACAAGAGAAAAAAAAAGGAAACAAATGAGGCTAAATTATATTATATGTATATATTTAGAATGTGTGGTCTGAATGTATATTATTCTAAATGTGATGGCATTAAACATAATTTATATATATATATTATATACCTATATCAAAACATATAGAATATATGCGAAAGGAATCATATAAAAATTCTAATAAAATTTGTTAAAGTGAAAACAAAATCTTCATTCTTTGTTGGTTTACATTTCATATAATGTTGTAATATTTTGTGTATTGTACAGTCTTGTGTGAATTAATTTGAACGAAACACAAACGTAGATAGATAGGTATTTGTATAGAAAATAATTTCAAAAGAAGACGGGCTGTGATTTTTTATTGAATATAATTACCATCGTTAGCTAGTACTATTTCTCAATTTGTTGGCAATTTATGAATACCATAACATCCTTTTTTGATCTCATTTAAAAATCAAGTCTTTTTTCAATGTCATTGTACTGAAGCACTGTTCATAATCCAAAATAAGCTATCAATTTAAACAGGTAGTAATCTGATATGGAGCAACATCAGGTGAATACAAATGCACTAATTGTACAACAAGTGATGTGTCATACAACAAAATTACTTTACAGTGTTAACTGGGCCTTTCTCACCCATTTTGCTTTCAATTCAATTAATATTGGTGAAGGTATAAATTATTATTGATAGGTTTAACTATATTTCAATAACTCATAACACTATCTTTCTGATCCCATCAAATACACAGAAAACCTTTCGTAAAATTGATTTTGTTTGGGTTAGAGTTTATTTTAATGATAGGGAACTGGAACAGTTCAATATTCAGATCCTTTAAGGTTATTATCAGCCAGTGACTAGGGCGACTTTATTCCTTTGCTATATGTTTTAATCAAAATTCCACAAATGTTTTAATTTTCGCTTTTCTTTGCTTCGTCGGTCACTTAATTCATTTGGAACCCTTTTCCATCATGAATTGTGAATCCTCTCCATTGCTCGTAAATAAATAGAAATCGCCTGTTGATTGACATTTAATGAATTTACCAGTTTTTGTTGTTGTTGTGTAGTTTGTGCATAATCTTCATCCAATAATGATCGTATAATAAATACTATATCTTTAAATTTTTTAAGTAGTTTTCAAAGCGGTTTTTCATTCACATAAAAATCGTATTGAAGAGTTGAAATCATCTTTGGTGTGCTATGTTACTTCAGATTTTATATTAAGCATGTACACTATATATAAGAATCGACAAGTATACGATGGTATTCTGATGCATTATTTTTAACATGAAATAAAAACAACAAAGCTCGCCGATAACCATTTTTTTCGTTTTTTAATCCGGTACTGACAGAGAAATTTTTCAGTACTTTTGATACTTTCATTAGAAATATAGTACATTTTTCCAATCATCGACTTTCCATAGCGTCCAGTTTATTATGACAGATATAGTAATTGTTTCTCCATATGGTTTTTGTACTGTTTCTATAACATTTGATTCACATATATTTTGTAAACTCTCTCTGTACATCATAATTGGTTGGTTAAAATTGCATTCTACTTTTTGGTATTTAATAAAAACATTGCATATGGCTGTCATCTGTTACTTTTACTTACTTCTACACATTCGCAGCACCGTCTTTTAGTTTCATTATAAGTGATACTATTAACTGCAACGTATAAAAAAGATGATGAAAGATTTATTTTATATAAATTTGCTATGTAACAAATTTTGACAAATTATCTTTTGTTGCGTAAAAATTAGTTTATTCAAATTAATTCGCACCAGGCTGTATGTATATTACATTGTACATTATATACCGTGTAAGGAATTTATTCAGATATATATATATATATATATATATCAGGAAGATATGTTTATGTACGTTATATATGCATTTATGGTATCCTAAACATATATGTAACAAAAGAAAAAATATACATTATTTCTGATTAAGATCTGCTTTTCTTTCAGAAATACATATAATCAGATGAAAATGAATAGCAATGCAAGATTTTTATTTGTTTTTCTTTTGTTTGTGTGATTTTTATTTGGCTAGATAGATGTACCATATAATATGGTATATTAAATATGTAGAAAAATATATATTGTATATATGTGTCAGTGGTGTAGTGTGAGAAATTCGGATCTATTTCATAAAAAACTGATTCTACAGTACCATTATTTCATACAAAAATGACATCGAATGGCAAATTGGCCACAACTTTTGAATGAGTAAAGCGATTTTAAAAATTTCTTCTAAGAAAGATTGGTAATTTATTGTATTTAGAAAATATGTTTATTATAAATCCGTTAAAAATAAGGCTGCAATAAAAAAATTAATATAAGTTGTTTTTCCAGATATTTCCACAACAATCCACCCAATTTTTTCCCATAATCTAAGTTTACCATTTAGAACAATATTGTGCCATTATAAAACGTGAACACTTATTTTCACGAGACGCCTATGATTTGTGTGTATTTATACGTGCGTGAATATATAATAGAATTCGTACATTTGATTACACACAGCACGGCACAACAATAACAATAGCATTTTTTTTCCATATGTGTATGGTGATAGTATATGGGTAATTCAGCAGCACGACAATCGCTCATCAATTTACTTTTAAATGATTATAAATAAATACCGCGGTTAATTATCTTCTTAACTAAAACTTATGGGAAACTGAAACTCTGTACATTATATTTTCTTCAATTATCAAATATAATCGTGTTTATCAAAAACTTACAATTACACTAAAAATTGAAAGAAAATGTTAAGATATTTCTAAACTTGAACAGAAAATCAAGCATAATCTTTTTATAATTTACACATAGAAGAAGATAGTAATTGTAAATATACATAGGCATACTGAAATAATATGATCTATATATCTAAACATTAATTATATATTCGAAATATTATAATATTTATATAAATATTAATTAAAATTTAAATAAAAAATGTTTTAGTATTGTGGCATTTTAAATAAATATTTAACAATTATAATATTTTAATTTTTGAAAAATTCATTCAATAAAATAACTAAAATATTAACCGAAAATTTAAATGTACTTTTATAATATTAAAATAAATGTTAGGTGTAGCTATAAGTTTTAAGTGGTTAATATATTTGGTTTTGATAATTTTTTTGAGCATTTACAAAACACAACATAAAGTCGTAAGCATAATGTCAAATTCAACAAAATCTTACACAAAAAATTGCATTACATTACCAATACATGGAAAATTTTTACCGCCGCACAACAAAAAGTTAATTTAGTTAACATAAAATACATTAATTTAATGTAACAATATATATTTTTTAAAGCACTATTTCTTAATACGTACAGAAGAAAAGATTAAAAGTGTTTTGTGGACACTAAATGTTAAATACTTTGTTGATTTAGGAAATTGTATTATACCATAGTTTGATGATTTAGGAAATTGTAATTATTATTTATCTTATAATGTGAAAAAAAAAAAAAAATAAAAAAATAACATCTAAAACTTATTTATACACCCAAATATGTACCCAACTCTGCACATAACTACAAATATTTATAATATATAGATACTAAATGTGTGTCTACAATACTTCTTCTGTATAGAAATACTAATATTTGTAAAAAGAATTTAAAATTAAAACAAATCCTAAATAAATATTAATATATTCATTAAATATTATGTTATATTTATATATGTATTTTCTAATTCTACATCAAGTAGAGTACATATAGAATTGTGTATACATGAAATTAAAATGGTTATAAAGGGTAAAAATGCATATATGTAGCCATAAGCAATATATTTATTAGATATCTATATATGATATCAGAGACATGGCAAAAATATCCTTTCTTCAAATATATGTTATATGTAAGTATTATTATTATTATTATAATTATTATTATTATTAATATTATATAATTTATAATAAAGTAAATAAATAAATATTATTGGGTAAATAAAATTTGATTAGAAAATTTTTAAAATAAATTATAAATTGCAAAAACAAAGAGATTATATTCATTATTGTGGAATCAATTTTGAAAATAACTAAATTAAATTATTCTATATTTTACATATATAGAAAATACTATAAATGTAAATGTTTTTATATAAATTACAAAGTGTTAACGTGAGCCAAGTGTAATAATAAAATTATATTTCATCAACAGTATTATGGAATGAAAATATATATCTAGATTACACGAATTTTTTTAACCGAGGTATTTATCTTGTTTATAAGTTGTTTATCCATTACGATTAAGATTTTATATACAATTTTTCGTTTGAAATTTCAAATACTTTTAATATTGCTATCGTTCAAAATGATTATCGCGCACACAATCAATTAAGAAAATTACCGGCCGATCGACCAATCGCAAACGCAGTGTTTTTATATATTAAGAATTATTTTTCCACATCGTATTAAAAAGTAAGGAATGTGTTTTAATTTTATACTTCTTTGATTTTTCACTATACAAGTATTATTATCCAATGCAAAAGCTTATCGAGTCATCGGTGAGTGCGATCATATCTCAGGAGCAGGAATTCTAACACTATTCCAATGCATGTACACAACGTTACATTTTTTAATTTACAACATCTAACTCAATGCATATGATATATGAATGCTACATATAACCAATAAAATTTTGAATAAAGAAATAGCACCAATTACCCAATTGAACACGAATTTTACAGCTGAAATCTTAATACAGTAGATCAACGAAAAACGTCTGCAAATGAAGGTTTACGCCATATCTCGTAAATTGTACGACATATGTCAGCTGGGAAATAATTTAATTTAATTATTATATGGAAATTTTGCGAAATAGTCAAAACAATGTACGCTCTCTAATGAAGAGGAATTCCGAGTCTGTTAAGATATTAGATTCATTTATAGAAAATAAAGTTAGTTGCAGTGGATGAGACGAAATTTACCATAGCAGCAAATTTAATGAATAATTTGATTGTTTTATGAACTACTTATAAATTGATATGCATCGATCTTTTTTGTGAATCGATTTATATAAATGAATAATTTTAGAAAACAATTTCTGAAAACCTTCACTATCGATCAATTTTTCATTCAATCTGTATCAAATTTAACAAGATTTATAAAATCCCAAGAAAATCACACTATATAAAACATATTTCCAAAACATATTTATGGAAACTAAGACAATTTTGTCATTTAATTTAAACTAAATTTGGTATGCGTATATAGTTTGAGCATGATATTATGTGAAAATTTATTGTCTATATTATTTTCAACATAATTTATAGTGCAATTGTTCGCATATCATCCAATTTTGTTGGATATTCATTACACATTTCGTAAAGAATAGTTGTGACATCGAACGGCAAATCAGCAACCATATAATTTGAATGAGTGAAGATATTTTAAAAATTTCTTTTATACGTAAGATTTGAAATTTTTTGAATTTTGCGACAATATATTTAAAAAATTATTTCTATACATATTAAAGATTTAAGTAATGGTAGGGATCAGTTTTACCAAACACTTAGAGCAACTTCAAATCATAAATTTAAAATTATTTACGATTTTCAATAATATACACACATAAATTATTTATATAAATTAAGACTTTAAATAATAAATGATGTGATACCATAAATTTAATAATAATAATAATAATAATAATAATAATTACGAGAACAACCAATTAAAAGCAAAACATATACATTTATAAATTTATATTTGATAAAAGCGACGACAAAACGTTTATCTCAATGAATTTTAATCATTTTAATTATTGCATCTTGATATATATATATATATTTATTACAATGTATAGTGCATATTTAATGACAAATAATGAAAATACCTTTCAAATATAATGTGGTATAAACATTATATGTAATATAATAACAAAATAATGAAAAATAACATTCTATTGTCTATAAACATATAATAATAATATTGTATACAAATACAATATGGCATTATCTAAATACGAAAATTTTATTATACTCCAAAGCATAATATCTTTAATAATAATATTGTTATAAATTATGTTCACTAAAGAAAAGTAAATATTAAACAATAGCATCTTTAAAGAAAAATATATTTGTATGTCAGTGGGAAAATGCAAGGTATTTGTATTTTCTTGTATTATTATTATTATTATTTATACCATATATATATTTATATAAAGATAGATGATGTCCCATATAAATGCTATGTAAAGGTGAATATTATATACATAACAATATCATTATTTTATTTATACCTATATAAAAGAAATTGAATAATATTTCCTTGCAATACATTTTTGCGTATCCTTACATAGGTAGGTGTATACAAAAGCCAAACCCAAACATGGAGAAAAAAAAAAAGGAAAATATTCTTGTCGTGAATGGAAAACATTACAATTTTATGTAAAATAGTAACGAAATATATTTTATTTTATTATTTATTATTATTTGTATTTTTATTTTTATTTGGAAAAAGTTATATATGTGTTATTATAAACAGTATCTGATGAAAATATTCGAATGATTTCATGAAATACTAATTCTCTTATGCGGTGTAACAATGAATTTTAAAAACATAAAATATAGTATTTTCAGCAAATAAAAATTTATTTATTTCACCTTAAAGTTTAAAACACATTTTATTCGGATTATATTCGTACGATTGCTTTTTTTTTTGAATTTACCATATATATTTTAGCACTTAATCTTCATCGGTTTTATTAACAGCTAAACCCAAATATAAAATATTTTTTCAATTACAAAGTTTTTTTGTATCAACAACAATGTACGTCACTCATTACCAGGATCATATTTTATTGATGAAAAAAATTTAAGATGAATATGTTTCATTGAATACAATATTTGGTTAATTGTGGTTCAAAAATTTAATGATATCGATCGAGAGGATAATTATTTAAACTTTTTATATTCATTCGGATGCCGACACTTCTGTTAGGTACTGTGTGTGTGTGTATTATACATAAACACATTTATATGCATGGATTAGGTTGGTGCATCTAAAGTGGCGTTTTGATTTGTGTCTATTACATAATTTATAAAAAAAAACATATATAGAATAATTCATGAAAATTGTATGCGCAAAGATATAAACCATAAACCGTATAGCAAAAGTGAATCCATTTTTTTATACTTTATTAAGCAATAAAAGATACAAAAACCCACCGACTCATGCTACAAATTGATCAATCAACTGTAGTGTGTGGCAAAGTAAACCGATTCATATAATTTTTTAATATTTATTTACCAACCAACGATAAATTTGGTGAATGTTTCATCTATTCAAAAGTATGCTGCACAATGGCGAAGGCTGAGAATTAGCATTCAGTTTTAAATATCGCTATATTTTTCTTGTAGCCTAAATTATGAAAAAAAATCTGGGTGTTCATCAAATTAAATTTTCCGGAAAATCGACTTTCATGAATTATCATCTTTTTTAATTACGAGCCATAGTTTTAACGGATTTCCATTTTTGCTTACAGAATTGCAAATTATAATTAATTTACAATCTTTCATAAAACAGATTTACGCTTACAAAAGATATAACCAATTTTCCAATCGATGGCAGAAAAAATTTAATGAACATTTGTGGTACTGTATAAAGTTGACAACCAAATGGTACAAAAAATATATACAGTATCATTATTTCATAACAAATTTCAATGACATCAAATGGAAAATCGGTCACATCTTTTGAACGTGTAAATCAATTTTAAAAATCTCTTCAATGAAAGATTAGAAATTAATTATAATTTTCAATACTTTATACAAAACTGGAAATCCGTTAAAACAGTGTAATTCAAAAAGATGATAATTCTTAAAAGTCGATTTTCCGGCAAATTTAGTAAGTGGACATTTTAATTTTTTTTCATAATGTAGTCTACTTTCAACTCGTCTGTCAGAAAAATATGGTGATATTGCAATCTGAAAACATTTTTTCAGTTGATGATCCACATAATACGTAATAAAAATAAATGGGTGATACACGGAAGACCATATATACTTTTCGTTTTACAAATTTTATAGACATTCTGTATGCACCAACTTAATACATTTCCATTTTTATAGTAGCAATATGTTTATTACATGGTATATTCCTTTATTTATATTTATGTCTTTATATAAATTTTGATTTGAAATTATGATGTTTCTTTCTATTGTATGTTTTGTTCATACACTTATATTTATAATATTCCAAATTTATTACATATATACGCAAATAAATATATACAATATATAAATATAGTACTTCTCATTTCGCATAAATATAATATCAACATAATATTTTATATTTGTATATAAAGAATTTACATGAGTAACAAACAACAACAACAACAACAACAGCAGCATAAAGAAATACAGAAAATATATTCAGATGTGTTTCCTGATGAATCTACTGTTTTTTCATAATAAAATTTCTGAGCTGTCAACCAACTTAAGTAAAGAAAAAGCTCTCAAAAGTGTATATAGGCAAATAGGTATACCATTTTATAGTATAAAATATACCTATATACATTTATTTATATATTACACAACAACATCTAACTAATGCATAATATATAATATATAGTTTATATAAAAATACTGATTGTGCGAAAAGTAAGTTAACAACAAGTCTATTTTGTATTCTCACACACTGTTTTATTCAGAATTTGGAGTGCTAAAAGAAATACTTCTCAATAGTCTGGAATGAAATTGTAGATACGATTGCTTGGACACACAATACACCTACAATATGCTTTAAAATAAAATTTTAATTAAATGAAAAACAAACTTTTAATAATGTTATACAGTTACCAGAAAAAACCTGTTCAATGTGTATAGCCCGTAGAAACTTGTGGTAAATTACATTATGGAATTTGAGTATGACTATGAAGTTTTGTAATAGTAAAAAAACGCTAGACAAACGTTTCTAATTCCTTCTCAAAATTATAATGTTGATTGTTCCGTACTGACAGTTTACGATACATATACAACAACACAATGAATATGAGCAGCAGTGTGTATCTACAATTGTCACTGAAGTCAAATAATTTTTCGATCATCCCGTATACTACCTACAATATATGTGTACGAGTGTACACATACATTAAGCATCTCTATTTATGTATGATGGTATTCATTCATATTCATTCATTCATCATATGTTTGCGTTAGACTTTCAAGAATTTTGTAGGTGCTTTCATTAATTTCTTTATACCATATTCAACATATAATATATATATATATATATATATAGGTTATACATAGCTATATACTATTATAGGCATGGTTGTACATTATAAAATACAGGAATATGTATATTTATGTAAATAACTATGCAAAATTTTATATTATATCATGTACAGATACATTTTTTTTTCTCATTTTTACATTCTTTGTATTATATATTATTATATAAGATAGCATATAAAATCGATTTTCTGCGATATTAAAGTTAAAGCAGGTTGCATTCAGTGGATGCGAATATGATTATATGTATACATACCATATATGGTATATTATAGTAGTGAATACATAGAGAATATAAATAAGTACTTGACTTGTGAGGAGGATATAGAATATACATTTTTCGTTTTCACTATATCCATATATATTTTACATAATGAGAATACGTGGTGAAATTTCTTTAACATTATAATATATATCCATATCCGTATTGATTAACCCCATTTAAAGTCTATATTTTAAATATTTTTCACTTAATATTTAATTCCTTGTAGTATACACATAATTTCAACTTAATAATAAAAAAAATAAAAATAGTGTTAATTGACACGCGAAATCTTAAGTATATTTGGTAGCACAATTTTTCTACAAAATAAATCTGCAACCCATAATAATCTGTAGAACGTCTGAGCTATTTAATAAGTTAATACATATATAGCAAATTTTACGATTGCAATAGCATTTTTTGTTCTTCTACTCTGCCTATTCCTATAAGAAATTGTATAATTTATTATTATAATTATATATATTATATTACATAAACTCCCTCTAATTTAATCAGCTCACATTTCTGTAACTTTACGTGCTTTCAACGTAACGTTTGTTCGTTTATGACCAAAAAAAATGAATATAATTATGATGGTTTTGGTTTTATACAGAGCTTCAGACAATTTTTGTTCATCATATATCGGACTAATCACTGACATATATACCATATTTAAATTAAGAAAGCCATAACACATAGAACGAAAAAATAATGTTTATTGTTACAGTGGACCCAAATATAACAAAATATTCTGATGAAAAATTATTATACTTTCAAGAACAGCATAATCGACAATATATCGCAAAGTTCGCGTTACTATACCAGAACAATAAAGTCCCGAAAATGTTCAAAATGTGAATTCTGATGTGGTCTCTAACGAGCATAGTATCAGATTAAGTTACAGAAATTCAGGACAGACCCTTGCAATTATTGTAATTAATCTTCACACTTAGTTTTACACATACACAATTTAAAATATACGAATATAATTATAACGAGTTTATTTACTAAGTTTGAAATTACTATTTTTTGTATTAGGACAAAAACTGATATCCTTTTTCTCTTATCCCTAAGTAGTCGTGAACCAATAATCGCGTCAATAATCCGCTGGTTGAACATTGAACATACACAAAACAATGTATTGAAATAATGGGAAATTTATTATTAGACACATTGTACATACATACAATAAATTGTATTTTAAATTTAAATGAAATACTTTAAGAAAATTACTGTATACTTGATACTGTGATCAATCCATCTAATATATAATAATAAAAAAGCAATAAAATGAAAAGAAAAAGTAAATGTTAAAAGAAACACTTTATAAAAACTATTTGCAATAAATGTCTTATATAGTCTAAGTTATCATAAACGAAGTAATATATATGGACGAATATTTCTTTGCTGGAAGTTATTGTAATATCTTTCTTTAAAATGCTCTGTGTCCATTCAGGAATTATGTTTCTTTTTATTGTCTATACAAGAAAATATACGTCTGCATTTTTTGAATACAATATACTTCCGTGTTTGGTATTATCGTATTATATAATTTAAAAGGATATTTATTTATATTGTTTTACATTATATAAATATATATATCGTTCAAGTAAATATATATATTTTCATCCATTTTTATTTTCTTATATTTTTCAATAAGACATTTTAATGTTAACCAATAAATTACAATTTCTATTGGAATATATTGTGTTTTCTAGTGTGATATAATATATAATTTTACTAGTTTTCTTCTATACACAGGACAAGACATTTATTTTTTTTAAATAATATCTATATATAAATAAAAATGTATTTAGACGATAAGGAAAAAATGTCAATAAAGGATAAAAATAAAACATGTATTTTTTTAACGATTTTAAATTTATAACAAAACAACAAAAATAAAAAATAATAAGAGAAATTAAATTGGGCGCGCACAAAGAAATTATAGTAAATAATTTGTTATTAAATTGAGCGATAGTATTTTGTGGAAAATGTTAAGGGAATACTTAATGTACCATATATTTTGACATTTTAGATCGTATTTTTATTCCTATGTGTCGTTGTACGTGTACATATTTATTTAATTGTAACTACAAAGTATTTCAAATTTCATCATAGGTGCAAACTTTTTTATTTTGGAAATATATTATTCTTTATCTAATAAATATTAAAATAGTGAATATTTCAAGTTAATTTTTTATATATAGTTATTAGTGGTGTGGTGAATCACATTCGATGCAATTAAAATATATATTTAACATCATTTTAGAAATTAAATTGTGTCCCAATTTCACCCATCCATCATAATATATTATACACCAATATATCTTAATGAGATTCGGTTAAAATGAATATATTGGGACATAACATGTGCGGTTTTAAGCTTTTAAACATATTCGTTACGATAATGATAACACACACAAAACGCAAAAAAACTCTTTTTATAATTTTAATTTAATATATAATTAAATTAAAATTTAATGTAATATTTTAATGTGAATTAAAATGAGATATAATACTATGGTATAGTTACCAAAGTATTTCAACAGGATGGACTTATTGTAATGAACCATCGATAATTGTCAACCAAACCCAGATTAAACCATATGTTATATAAATTAATGTGTCAAGCCAAGTAAAATAGTACAATGTCGCTCGTTATAAATTATCGTTATTAAATATATACTATTTTAGTAAATTCAAAATTGTGTAAATAACAGTTTGTATAATAAACTAAATTTTTTAGAAAATCGAAATGATTGAATCATCGAGTTTCAATAAATCGATTGCCGCCGTGCTTTGCTTACTTAGTACCACATGTAATCTACATCGATGACACGCACAATTGGCTTTTACCAATTTTCTGAAACCAGAACCGATGATGCCATCAGCGAATAATCCACATACAATAGAGTAAATTTACTTGTGTTTATAATGGCGACTATCATTAATTACATAAGAATTTTGTTTATTGACTATTGTCACAAAATATAATGTTTCCTAGATAAATAAGTGAAAAACTGAAATTTCACACAATTTGTAAACATTGTTGAAGTCCAAACACAACGGAAAATAAAATATATAAAAGCAAAACAAAAAATGATTGTAAGTTTTCTGTGAAAAGTGTGTCACTCATAAAAAAAAAAGTAAGCAATATGCAATAATGAAAATAAAATAATAGTACACAGAAATTAAACGGCATAAAATTGGTTACATCCTGTGAACGAGTGTAGCGATTTTAAATATTTTACTTCTATAAAAGATTGGAAAGTATTTTAAATGCCTCCCCACAACTACAGATATACACACTACTATTACACTCACGACACGATCATAATTAAAATCACTTAATACGAGAATACATATATGTAAAGGGTAAATCGACGATATTCAAGGATATTTTCTTTTTCAGGAATTGAACCAAATACTTATCTTAACGTATCAGTCAATTGTGACGTCACTGAGTGTAAAAAAAGACATTATTTAGTAAATTGTTTATTTTGTATTACATACTGGCATATTAATTTATCAAATTTATATGATTAATAAATTAATAGCTGTCATATGCCAAAATACTTTCCTCTCATACGTATATAATAATAATAAACCAAACGGAGGTATTATCGCATTTTAAAGATCATCGTTATATGTATAAATTGTCTATATGTATATTAATTATATGTAATTAATTATTTAAAATGAAACTTTGTGACCTTGTTTTTTTTTTATTTTTTGTTTTATCTACTCGTATACATAATTTTGTTTGTATTATATGAATGAAAACCAAATAGGAAAATACTTCAACTATATTGTACATATAATTTGAACCCACTTGTATTTCTATATGAAAATAATTACTATAACAATATGTAGTACATAAATGTGTACACAACTTACGTAATCTGTGTGTATATATGGTATATGGCAAAAAAAAAAAGGGACATGATTGAATTGACCCTTTATTACAATGAAAATGTTATTCAAATTATTTGTTATCAAATCAAATATGTGTAATATGTAAATATTTAGTAAAAAAAAAATTAAAAAAAAAGGAGCATTGTTTTTGAAATTAAAACACGTTCTATATTATATTTATGATATACGTATTCTTTTTTGCCTCCGCCGCATAACGATGTATTATATCATATTTTACAACATATTAGTTCTAGTATCATATAATATATATTTTACAACATGAAATATATCCATTGTTTTATTTTTTAAAGCATGAATATTAATATTAATTGTTATAATATAATGATGCCTAATCAATTTTATGGTATACATATTTGATTCTACATATCTATTTATCTCTCCACCACAGATGTATCATATCTAATATCTTTATACGATTATGTAGAGATTTATTTATCTATACTCGTAATACTATATATAATATCATTAATGAAAATCTATATAAAATGCAAATAAAAGTAAAAAATAATGCTGTATAAGATGAAATGAAATCTTCTTGATGACTAACGATTTATTTATTTATTTATTTTTTGTTATATTATATACACACAAAATTTATATTTATTTATACACACACTCTCTGGTTTGATTTTCCTATGGGTGTAATATTTTATATTTATTTTCTGTGTGCTACATGTTAAGTGCGTGATGGTTGGGGGAGCCATCAAATATTGTTATATACTCCCATATATATGTATGTACTGATAGTGTGTATATAAGGCATGCAGTAACATTTGGTTATTTATATATTTCCTGCTTTTTTTTTTGCCCTTCTTATATTCTTATATTTTATAATAATATCTAAACAAATTTAATATAATAACAATATTATTATAAAATCATTTAAAAAACATATAATGTTGAAATCTTTTTTCGGCTATGAAATATATGTAAATATAACATAATCTCCTCTTGATTCAAAATGTGTTGTGTGGACACAAAATCTTATATATACAATATATATACAAGACAATTTTAATTTTCACAAAAGAACAGAAAGAGTTCTTTTAAAATCATTTTTATTTAAAATTTGTTCACAAATGATAATGGTGCTATTTGCTGTCAATAAATAATACGAAAGGTTTGAAAGTTGGATGAAAAAAAAATGTTTAAGCCAGTGCTGTAGAACAAATTACAATAAAAACTATACGATTTTTCATATTTAATCTGATAATACTCAATAGCTTTTCTTCATGATATAGAATTTGAAACATATTCGATCGACTTCTAAATATTGTTGGACCGAAAGAACTGCAAACTTTATAATTTATTATTAAATACAAAGTGATCGTATAAATGGTAATTACTATTTACTATTGTTTTTATTATAGGCTACTATATATGAAAGCCAACATAACACAGAGAATTTATCATTACAAATGTTTACGATCAAAAATACAAGAAAATCAGATAAACGATACTACAATAATTGGAGATAAATCTATGAAAATTTTCACTAAACTACTTCAGTAAAAAATACAAATTAATTCAATACAAATTTGGAATTTACCATTAAATGATTTTAAGTGTAAAATCTTAAGATAATCTGATAAATGCCAGTCAAGCAATTCCATAAGAAATTCCGGTGGTAAGGGTGACGTTTAGGTTCGCCTACATCACACAAAACATTAGAAAATAAAAAATCTAATAATACGAATGAAATTCTATTGAGAATATTTATGAGAGCAACCATATGAATCACCTATAATTCCACAAATTAATAAAACTTATTTTTTAATAGTTCTGGTTAAATTTCACGATGGTCATTTAATCACACCGATAGGATTCGGTTCATTTTATATGGTAAAATGGTGTGTATTAGTGAATACACGAATATTTTGGAAAACAATTTTTAACGTACTCTCAAGCTTATAAACAAATTTTTATTTTTAATAACATGATAAATGTTGTTTTTTTAAATAGTGGATTGTTGTTATAACCATACAAAAAATTATCCAAAGTAATCAAATCACAATTGAAAGCGAATTCACATATTCATTTCAGTAAAAATTAAATTTTCAATAATTCGATAGTAGCAATTGCAATTGTATAAAGCTATTTTTTTGAAAGTAAAATTTTTTAATATGAATGTTGTGCAAAATTTGATGCAAAAAATCATTGATCTCTCATTCCACTTGTACAGTGTCGTGTACGTAAATTTTCGAGTTGAAGTTCGAAAGACTCAACTTGGTAATAAATTATGAATTATTTATGCAATGTAAAACGTTCAATTATGAAATGCCAAACTACGATAAAAGATATAATAAAATAAAATATTATTAAAATAATAATAAAATAAATAAAGCAATGCATCTCGAAAATTCAATCACACCTATTCCCTATAGTATATTGGACATCCCTTTATAGTATGGCAAATCTAATAGGAACATAATATAAATATATATATAGGAAAAAAAAAAGGTTTAAACGACAGATTGTTTATATGTAAACTTATTAGTTACACATTAATACGCCGGTTATACTATATATTATATATATTGTATAAGTGTAAATATAGCTATAGCTACTATACTATATTTAGTGAGTGGATGAGAATAAGGACCTATTATTATAAAGATCTAAATATACGTATACTAATATAATATATAATATTGTGTATATACGATATATAAAGAGGTGTTTGTTAGCATGTTTAAGTGTAATAAAAAAAAAAGGCATAAAAATTACAATTAGCTGATAAAGGGTGTAGCATTTATTATTACATATATATTATAATGTATTTAAATGTCAAGGTTTAAATCTAAATTTAGAAATTTATTTGGGTAAATTTAGTTTAAGTATGCTAGGCTATATTTCGTATATTGTACGTTCACTGTGTTTGATGGTCAACATTTATATACCATTAACTTTTTATTTTAAGAATATTACTGTGTGAATTGATTTTTTTTTTGTGTTTGTTTCAATGAAAATTTTATGAGTTATTATATTTACATTACATTTATTATTGATTTTACAATATGATAATGTAATATCAAATACAACCTACCGCTGATTCAAAACATAATGTGAATAGTTATTATAATTTTATTTTTCCAATACAAATATAAATATATACGTTCATACTGCAAATTCATCATCATCATCAAGTCATATTACTTCAAGTGTATATGGCATCTACCATAAATGCATAATAATTCAGATGGTAAATTACTCCGCATGGAAGCATATAAGAATTCACTAATTAGTCTGCGCAATTAGTCGAAAGGTAGATGTTTCATTAATTAGACTATAATGGTTTGTGTGAAAGAAATTGTTAATGTTTGAGGAGCGTTCAACCCCAGATTTTCTCAAAGATATTCGTATTTCTAATGCAATAAACGAATAAATGGAATACCCAGCTGAAAAATTTCAGTATTAAAATAAATATATATGTGAGTGTGAAATTACTGAATTAGTTGGCATATGTTGACACCACATAATTGCAAGGCCAATCGATGAATTGTTACATAATCACATTATTAATCGAGTAATTGACCAACTTTCGTGAATGTAATGTTTGATAGATTTCTGGGTTTGTGCATGTAAACCTTGAAGGAAAATATTATTAATTTTTTTGTTCAACCGAAAAATAGCTCTGGGGTTATGATATATATAGCTGAACGGTAGTAACAGACAATAAACATGATTTCTATGTTTACTATATACGTATACATTTTATACATTATTTTGCCACAACATATTATATGATGAGTATGAAATTATAATCACGTAAAATATATAGTATATTCCCTTGGAGAACAAAAGTTGTCACATTCAAAGCTTTTACATTAGAATTTATTGCACAACGTTTTGTTTATAATATTCTGTTTATATATGAATGCTCTGTATATATGTTGCAGTAATACATATTTCATAAACACATCTGTAGTGTATAATAGTAATTTTTCCATATAGCCATGGATATGTCGGTGGCGTCTGTACATTACAAATATATATATATGTTAATATTTAATATATAAGAGATATTTATAATAGTAGAACAATATGTGTATTTATATTATTATATGCTTATGTTCGTACTCATAAATCAATAATATTAAAAATAATTTAATAAAATGTATCACTTTTCCGTTTTTTTGTGTTTTTTTTTTTTTACTTCTAGATGAAGATGGATGACCTAATATGGGCACATATGATTCTAATACAAATATTACCAGCACCATGTAGTAGGAAAAAACAAAAGAAAATAAAGTTTTTTATATTAAAATAAAGACAGACGCAATATTTATAGAATAGATTGAAACGAAAAACAACGTACACAATATTAATATAAATAAATAAAAATATAAGTTTTATGATAATAAAACCGATTGCAAATTATTTACATCAACAAGAGCCTAATGAAAAAAATTACCGAATACATATTATTTTCGTTATTGTTTTCAACCAGTATGTCCGGAATATATGGATCAACGGGACCACCACCATCAACGTCAATCGAACCACAATTGAACACAACCGAATCAATTAATAATATTGCAAATGAAATGAAATGGTCCGAAATTTTAATTTTAGTATTAAAAGCATCTATTATGTTATTAATTATAATTGCTGCTATTTTTGGTAATTTATTAGTTATTATTTCTGTGATGAGACATAGAAAATTAAGGTAAATATATATGAAATTATTTTAAAAATTTTATAATATAAAATGTATAATGTTAACAATGTCTTCTACATTTCGACGTAGTTATTAAAAAGGTGATTTTGTCGAGCGCTTTCTTAGTTCTATAATTAAAGGTTTTCTTCGTAATTTTTCGTAAATCACGTAGTTATTCTTATTGCACCATGGTACATAACTTTTTCAAAAAATGCTACTTGAACCTAAATTATAGGACTTAATCGAATATTCATAAGGTTCGTTAATCTGATTTTGTAATTCAAGATATATTTGGGTTGGCAGGATAGGGCGCCGATATCATATTGATAGTAGAAAATAAAATAATACACTATGGATCTGGTGGATGATGCCGCCTAACATCCTTCTCTCATTCCTTTTCAACCCTATGTTGCTCCCTAATTGCATAAATCTTTTTCGTTCATATACTGTGTAGATTGGTCCGCTGGTCGGTTTTGGTCAGTCCACTAACTGGTAATCGGTTATACATTACATAATTGAAGAACAATATTTTGCCTTGTGCTTTTTTTTTCAAATTGTAACATATCCCAATCCGACGTAAATAGTACGTTTTATTCTTGAGCATATATTTTAGTAATCTGTTGCTCTGCACTGCACATTTTTATATTAATGCAATGTATTAAAATATATGGCTGCACGCCGCGCTCTCGAAAGCAGGCTTGGGCACAGGACTTTAATATCAAAGAATTTGTATAGTAAGAAATAAGCACATACTCGAATGTACATAAACAGGACCTTGTATATTATGAATAAATCTTTTTTTATAAAATCTAAAAAGCATGTGATGTATGGTGTGAATCTTGAATGAATAAAACTACCACATAACCACCAGTATATTTTTAAGATTCACTCTATACTTAGCATTTTTTATAGAATTTATAATGAAGTTCATTCAGAATATACCATTCCTGCTTATGCACATTTGTTTAATATGAAAGTGCTGTTCGTGCACATTGCTGCTAACGCTTTTCCAAGGGTGTGAGTGTGACATGCTCCCAAATATATCATTATATATTTTATCTTTAAAAAATTAAAATAAACCGAACAGAAAAAATAATAAATTTAAAGAATATCATTATTATTATTATTATTATTATTATTTTTTTCTTCTTTTAGGGCGATAACAAATTATTTTGTGGTGTCCTTAGCTATGGCTGATATTATGGTTGCAATTATGGTGATGACATTTAATTTTAGTGTACAGGTAGCTGAAAAGTATGTATCAAAATGAATTATCTATATTATACTACTATATTATTAATATATAATACATAAAACGGATATAGAGGTGTACAAAGTGTCGTATAAAATATGAAAAACGTACATTATAATTTTTATAATCTTATGAAAGCTCTCACAAAGAATAAATTACATTTTTTTTTTTTTCACAATTTTATATATTCACGTAAAGCAGTGACAAAAATATAACATTGTGTCTATCATCATAAATTTATTTCAGAAATAGTTAAGCAATCATTAATTTCATTTCATATAACTTTACGTTTAATATTATAATATATTTTAAAGTTCTCCAAGCATAAAGTTATAGAGTAAATACACCAATTTGGATGAAAATACAGTAATGTGTCAGTCGGAGACAATTCCCATAAGAAAAATATATGGCAATAATAATTACTGAAATTTACATATACCATTAACTATTTTATTTTAAATTTTATAAATTTGGGTATCTATCAATTTGGGTAAAACAGAGAAAAAGTTATATGATACCAAGGAAAATACACAAAATCAAAGAAAGTTTATTATAAAATTAAAATTATAAAGTTATGGAGTACCCAAAATTTGTACATTATCCAAATTGGTGCTTCTTACCCTATATTCCATAGTACATATTTTGTTTATGTATTATTTAAGTAAAATTTAATTAAAGGTGAAATAAAGAAGAAAAAAATATGATTATTAAAACAATTTTTCTACCCGATTTTTATTTTTTATCTTTTAATAAATAATAAATAATCGTAATGCAGTTTAAAAATTAATTGTAATTTACTTTTCTTTGTAATTGTTATGGTTATAATGAAATTGATTTAATAATTTTTATAGATTTTTTTTTCCACCCTTAATTTTAACTTTACTGATTTTGCTTTATTTAATATAAATAGGAAAAATATTTTATGCACAAATATAAGAGATAATATAATTTTTAATTGAATTTTACGACTTCCGCGTGTGTTATTGACACAATGCAATGAAAAATATGAATAACAATAAAATATATAAATAAATTTCTTCAGTCACATATACAAAAGAAAATACAATTCTAATTACTACTAATTTTTCACTAATCTAATGTATCGTTCATATATTGTATATAAAATGCTACTGATGGATAGGATATGGACGACTAACAATAAGTAATTATGGATTTCATCGATAAATGGTTTTTGTTTCAATTTTTAAAGATATGTTTAATATATTCTGAATGTCAAGCCCATATTGTTTTATAGTTGTAACTTCAATTGGGCCATACAGTGTTAAAATTTCTATCGAACATTTGTATATATCTTTTGCGACGTCGATTACAATCTCATATTTTAGTTTTGGTTATATCTGCAAGGGAAAACCCATAACAAACTCACTGTATTTGGTGACGATAACTAAGCAGTCTGAATACAAAATACCGTGAGAATTCATATAAAACAAAATATTCTTTTAAACTTAAAAAATTAGCAATTTCCATTTCAACATAAATTTCTTTTCATACAAATTAGACGTATTAAAATTTGTCAATTAAATATCCAGTAATGAATTTCATGAAAAAATCTAACAATTACTCTATTTTCTATATCTGTAAAATTCTCGTAACTGTTGAAACGTAAATAATTGTAAATAAGTGATATATTTAATCAAACATTAATTAAAATATTTCTAATCATAATAACAATGTTAAAAGTGTGTTCCCTATTTAAATTTATTTTATTTGTTCTTACATATCGATCCGATTGAAAGCTATACGAATTTTCAATTGATAATAGGATCAGAGAACGCTTCATGTAACAGCGAAACATAAGTCAAAATAATAGATTTGTATGATAATTTTGACTAAGAATTCTACCCAGATTGAATTCTGGGTCGTTGCTTGCTTATATGCATCAAACATTATTTATTAAAAAATTTATTATTTCTATATTATTGTTTATTTGTATTTATACATTTTCTTTTAGAAATTCGTATTTTTATACTTTACAATATATCAAATAATATAAATTATAGTAAAATGTTCTAATATTACAAAGTGAATTGATATTTGAAATTCAAATATTATACTATTTTGATCAAAAATAACCAAAACTATTGCAATAAAACCGAACGTTAACAGCAAATATTGTTTATATTCCCACATTGATGTGTAAATCCCAATTTTTTCAATTTTTACAATGAAACAAATTGTTGCACAAAATTTATTACTCTTTTGTGTTAGAAATAAAATTAATTTAATTTCTTAATTATATACTAATAAAACATTAAAAATGATATGCTTTTGAAAAGATGTTATTGTGCAAAGATATTGTTGTAATTAAAACAACAACATGTGAATTACAAATACTGGTCCGTTTATCAAAGTCGAAAACTGATGAAAATGTGATAATAATTATAGAAATAGATTCGATATTACAATGACATTGGAATATCATTTGCGTGTTTTTCGTCTGTTCAGTAAAATTGATTACGGAAAAAAAATGTAATTGTTTGTAAAAACAAAAAGATTGTGTTGATGATGATTTCTTTGGTTGAAAAGAAAATTCGAAGGTAGCGAGCTAGCGTCAATAATAAAAACGCTTTAATCTAATAACGATTACATTGAAGGAAACAATATAAATTGAAATTGAAGAATAAAATTAATATTTTGTCTTTTTATTTTTCGATGGTTCAGGTTATTTTGATTAGGTACGATTGAAATAAAATATAACAAAATATATATAAATTTTATATTGAAATTAATTGTATTTCTGTCAAAACATAAAATTGTGTTATTATGTACCAAAATGCAATTTATTTTGTTCATGCTTTTATATGTTTTCTTTGAACATCATATAACAAATATACAGAGGTGTTAAAATTATTAGACTATTCAGTTATTGTCCAATTACTAAAAAAAATTGGTCTAATTTGTTTGTCTGGAGTCTCATGCATTTGGCAGAACGTTATTAGTTATTTATGTAGACAAAAAATAGCTCTATTTTTTTATGTTTAAAACTTCTTAAGAATATAATTTAACAAATAACAACGAGGGTTATGACGTAAAATGTAAATGAACACAGAATTCTCGCATACACAAAACCAAATGTTGATCAATTTTTTCGTTAATTGTACAACAAAACCATCGATACGGATTTTGTGTGAATAATAATAACATTTTAATTTACTTATTAGTTTGATACAATTTAAAAATGTATATAAATTCGTTTTAGTCTAATAATTTTTACATCGATGTACAATATATAAAATAAAATATTAAATATAAAAGAAATATTTTACATGAACCTTTTATTATAAAAAGTAAAAAAAAATAAGTCTTCATTTTAAATATTTTCGTTCTTTCTCAAAATATTCTTAAGTGTATTTCTATAAAAAGCATCTATTTCTTCAATATATGAAATTTTTACAAAATTTACATTTAAATTCAATTATGTATCAGTAAATACATTAATAATATATATTGTACATCATAAAACCATTGAAATATATTATAACAAAATGTTGTGTTGTTTTGTTAACATTTTTACAGACAAATCTGTAATATATTTTTATAATTCAAATGTAAATTTTAAATGTATACAATTATTATCTATATAATGTTTGATTTATTAAAATTAAATTCAAGAAATAATTGTAATTTGAATATAAAAATATATAAAATAGAAAATATACTTTAATATATCATCAATCAGATTAAATTTGTTTATAAGATATGGAAAAATTTTGTGTGAATAGATTTAAAAATTGAAGGATAACGAGGACAAACAAAATACAGTATACTAGAAATAAAATTACCAAATACATTGTAGATAATTTTAATTCTTTTGTAATCATTTCCTCGATCAAAACACATTTGGGAAATTACATATTTTCTGTTTTTATCCAATGCATAACTATATATAGTATCAATTATAATCAATCTTCCAAAATTTGTATGTTCAAACCATTTTAATAATTGTATATAGCATTTTAAATATTTTTATGTTTTATCGATATTGACAAGAAAATGTAAAAAAAAGTATTAAATTTCAGAAAATACCAAAATAAATAGATAAAATTGTTAATAAGTAATATTATATTGATAGTTGTATTGAGTTTTAAAAAGTATTATCAGTTTTTCGTATATATTCCTAAACATATAATAACCCATATAATATTTAATATATGATGGGCTTTGTTTCCACTCATCGGTGCGACACAAATACATACATAAGCAAATTATTAGTTATTTATAGATATACTTCACCAAAACCGAACCAACGAACAAAACAACTTTACTTTTGCAAGTAACATTAAATAATATTTTGTTAAAAAAGAATGAATGCAAAATATTAAGAAGCATTTTTAGCAAATATTTACACTTAAAAAAACACAAACAATTACTTATTTTTCTCTTCAAATTTAAAAACACATTTTACTCATACGAAATTGATCCGAATATTTCAGAATAAAATGTGTTTCAAAAATTTGAAGAGAAATGAACAATTATTTGTGTTGATTTAAATGTAAATATTTGCTAAAAATGCTTCTTAATATTTCCCATACATTGTTTTTTTTTTAACAAATCATTGTTATTTAGTGTTAATTGCAAAAAGTAAAGTTATTCCGTTCGTTCGTTCGGTTTTGATGAGGCATATGTTTTAAAACAACGTATTTTAGATGGAAAACACTATCTAAAATATGCAATATCTTTGATAATATGTAAATACTAGTCGACGTCGCATATACCGATATGCTTTGTCATTATGTTCCATCTAAATTATTTTAATTTGAACTAATAATACCGTGTATGCTTATCATACCTTGTGAAATGATAGCCGTACAAAGGATATGAAATAATCAACATCATACAAAATAAATATAATTCCATATTCAAAAACATTTACCTATTCTTAAACAATAATCATATAGAATGATATGGAAAAAATATAATAAATAATTAAATAAGTTAAATAACCAAAAATTGCTTAGTCACTCACCTATCTATATCAATTGATACACCAATAAAAACAGTACCAGATAAGATAAGTAAATATCCTCTGGCTGGCTGACTGACCGACCGGTTGATTAACTTACTATTTTAAGAATACTTTTTATATTATTATACTCAAACAGCCATACACACGATGAAAGAATTTATGATTTTTTTGGATAAAAATAAAAAGTTTAAAATTTCTTATTCATAAATTATTAAAAAAAAAAAAACAAAAAATAATAATTAATAAATGTAATGAAAAATAAAAAAGAATTAGGAATTAATACAACAACAAAATATGTAAAAAAAAATATTAATAATGAACAAGAAAAAAAAAATTGATTTTGTTTTTTTTTTTTACATACATTTTTTGCACGCGGTACAAACACAAACACTTTTATATAAAATGAATTGAAAAAAGTACGACGATCTTAATAACGATATTAAAATAATATTATAAATTAATTTTTACAAAATTTAATGGATATTTATAAATAATAATTGATTTATTTTTTCAGTTTTAATATAATTTATGTAGAGAGAGACCACTGCGACGCAAACCATAAACTCACACGACCGACGATTTAAACAAATTATAAATTAAAAAGAAGTGGAAAACTATATAATAATAATAATAATACAAAAACAAAAAACAATAAAATCAAAAAACAACAAAAATAGAAAAAAAAACAACTAATTTAAAAAAAAAAAACCAAAAACAAAAACCAGACAATAGAAAACAAAAACAAGTTATTGCCGTTAAATTTTAAATTAGTTTTTATATAAATAATGTTACGATTTTTTCGATTTGTGTTTATATGAATTATTTGATTTTATCATTATATTTGTTTGAAGAATAACTTTTTACACAATTACCTTTGCTGAAATAGTATTTTTGAATATTATCCAAATTACACTAAACTATTTAAAATATACTTTTATTTTCACAATGTAAATAATTGTCGCACACTATTTATCATGAAAACATAAATGAATCTTGTTTGGTATAATTTGGAAGAATTGAAAAAAAAAAATTAACTAAACTATCGTTCGGAATCTGCTGTCTTTTACACATTATCAATATTGCCTAAATAAATAATTTTCACAATTTTTACTAAACATCTAATTAATATACGATCATATGTGAAAGAGTCATGAAAAGGATTCATTGATCGTTTTATCTAATCTAATTTGTAAGGTAAGGAAGGTAAGATATAACCCAAAGAACAACCTCATGCTTTCGCTACAAATGGAAATGTTAGCTTCGCTAATTTACTATTTTCTGTAGATTATGATTATCATATAAAATGTGGATAATTTGTATACCAATAAAGTTAAGTTAATTAATATTAGTATAAAGTTAATTCCATCCAAAAACTATATAGTTTTCTTTTTTGTTCAATAAAATAAAAGCAATTAATTAAAACATACCCGATTAAAATAAATGGTCAACAATCTCAGCCATATCCATATCATCAATTTTAATGCATATTTTAATTTTCCATTATTTTCATTTCATATTTCTTTGTAATTATTTTATATTTCTTTTCAATTGATATTTTATATTTTCATTTTCAAAAATATTACATCATTTTCACAAGTATAATACCTAAAATTTACAGGATTTGGGGCATTAGTTTAATCTTATATAATTGGTGACATTTCATGAGTTTAAAAATTTATCACTTTATCTATTTCCTATATTTTTAATTTACTTTAATCCAATATACATAAATAATTTTATTTTAAGTAAAAATTTAAAAACTCATGAATTGCCATACGTAACATATAAATTACTAATATTATTGTAGTTATTAGGTATATAATCTGGGAAAATAAATACTTAATTTTAAAATAATTATAATATACTAAACATAAACTGATACTTACTCCTTTTTATTTTGCCATGGTAGCAAAAAATTAAGACAAATTGTCAGGATATGGGAATGCATATTATAAATAGAAATATTATTTATTATAAATATAATTAATTAGATTCTGGTTACGAAATTAATGAAACGCATCCAATTAATTTAAATCGAAGAAATCGACTAGGAAATATCCATCGAATAATAAGTGTACCAACTAAAACGATATACAGAACAGCATCATACAGTTGCGTAAAAAAATTAGTACATTATTGTTTGTGTACGATTTTTTATAAAAATTTTAACTTTTGTAGAAATCAGGAACGAAGACTATTTATAATAGCAATCCATTTTCTTTATTTATATGAATAATCAAATTTACGTTTTAATTATTTATATAGCAATGTAACGTTACGAACACGAAAGTCTTACAATTAATTCATGCTACAGCGAATAATCTTACACACCTAAATTTAATATTATAGAAAAATAATTTATTATAGTTTTACTTAACTTTATTTATTTTTATAGTTGATTGTGTATGTTGTAACTTGAATAACTGTACTTCTTATACAACACAACACCGTACAGTACTAAAATCTTGATACAGGTAAAGTTGCTGAAAATTTCATAGAATTTTCCAAAATATGACCATTTTGATAACGAAATATTAGCAATTGAATAACCATAAAGTTATATATAATTTTTAATTTATAATATATATATAAAATAAACTATAAAGAAATAGAAAATACAAATTAATTATGTAAATTTTTACCACTTATGATGCAAAGCCGATATTTAATAAATTTCTTAAAACTTTTTCCATCCATCCATAAAAATCCAATTAAAGTTATTGTAAATTGTATAAAGCAGTCATTTTGAAAATTGAAACATATTAAAATACACCTATCTTTTTATTCTATAATGAAATGATTGAGGAGAGAGAAGGAAAATTGATCAATGATGATGGCGATGGTTATGTTGAAGATATTCTTGTTCTTTCTTGTTGATGACGTCTCTCTTGATTGCCCCTGAACTTGAGGTGAATGAATTTGGTACCGGCTTGATATTTTGTAATACACCGAGCAACACCGAGGTCGTGTTCTGTAAAATCTTAAATGATTTTAGTTAAGTTAAAGTTGCGATTTCGGCTGAAAATTAAAACCAAATTATTTGTTCTGAGTTTAAATCTCCCATTATAATGGTAATTTTTTCTTAGCCTTCAACAAAATGGTAAAAAAAACATTAAATAAATAAAAAAAACGACTAACCACACTTCTATGTGTAATTATTATTGTTAATATCTTAATTTATTCATTTTTATTTTATAAAATACGACGAATAAATATATTAAAAAATGTCTGTGTAAATTTTTAAAATTTTATCAATTATTTTAAATTATTATAAAAAAGCAGTCTGCTACAATTTTAAGCATCGTAACTCATCTATATATTAGACAAAACAATTAATATTGATGCAAGTTATATACATAACTTCAGTATATTATGTAATTGAAAAATTCGAGGAAAACAAAATTAATTACTGCACATACAATTTCAAATATATTTCAGAAATAAATAATTAAATTAGTTAATAAACATTTTAATTATGGGTAGCTCAAGACAATATATTGAAATACTGAAATGAAATTAATTTTTTATAACATTTTTATTTGTTATTTGTCGATTTGTGATATGAATGATATTTGCTAAATGTAAAATAATACAGAAAATTGATTTTTGGTATGAACGTACTCAATTAAATTACGCCGCTCATTCAAAAATAATTATCTATCGGCGCCGGCGACTTTCTTTCTCTTTCTCATTCTTTGACATTTCATTGAAGTTGATTTTCAGATTTGATAATTTCAGAAATTTTCATATTGGGTATTGTGGAAAATTCAGTTTTTACTTTTTGTTTTTATATATCATAATAATTTAATAAGTTTTATTTTCACGAATTTATTATAAATATAATTAAAAATTAATAAATAATCCATATTTATTGTAAATATTCTCATTTAGTCATTTGTGTTACTTTTATTGTTGGTTATTGCCAATGAAAGTTTTAAAAAATATGTTTTGTTTCCGTTTGGCTGCACCGTAACCTGTACCTGCTAGCAATAGCAATACCTACCGATAAAAGTTGGAAAATTTATAAGTATGTCTGGATCTGGATGATGGAATCATAAATATTTGTTATATTATCAAATTATATACGAAAAAAAAGTATTACATTACGTTTACATATTTATTTTGTATATTTATTTATTTCAATACATTTATAAATCAAGGATAATAATTTGATCATCATTTTTAATTTTCACAATTGGTTTGGTACGGTTCTACAATGTTAGGTTGCTTGTTATTACCAATTATTACTTATACCAAAAACTTTGTTTTTATTTTCGTTAAAATTCAGTGTAAGTATATAATGAAAATATTAGATTAAATTTTAATTACTCAATTTAATTCAAATATGCTGATATTTTTGCATAATTATATTCACAATTTGACTGGCAGTCGCCTATGAGTTAAGTCCACCACATCATAAAATAACTACATACACTAAATTACATGTAAATACTATAGGTTCTTTTTATTTTTACATTTTTTTCGTCCTATTTATCTACAATTTCGATTTTAAAAATTATTTCTAAGCTTTTCCCATCTATTCTGTATGCTATAGATATAATAGAGCAATTTTGTGTGACGCCTAAGTGTCTCTTTTTTTATATTGAATTTGTTTTATATATATACAACACGACACGAGTTATTCATGTTATTATTATATGTTTTGAATACACACATCTAATAAATAATAATATTCTATCGCAGAATTTTCCTATTTTCATCGAAATACTTTTGCCATTATTTTTATAATATTCTTTTGTTTATTAATAGTAGTTATAATACGCTATCGTACAAATATATATAGTAATATATAAGGAAAAGTTAATATTTTTGTTCCACATACCAACGTAATGTGTGTATATGTGTGCCAAAATTTCCAGGACTTGTAAAATATAAAAATAAAACTGATGCTATTTATTTATTGTTTGATAGATACAGCCATTTTGAAAAATAAACTTTAAACAATAATAAACAATTTATTAAAATTTTAATTTTAAACTATATAGACAAAAACACATCAATTGATGAAGAAAGTTTATGGTGATGATTAAAAATTACAATAGCTAATATAAATTACATCAGAGTTTAAATTGCCGAAAATATACAAATTTTTATTGATCATCTTGCATTTAGAAGATACATTCAAAGTTTATTTCAAACACATAGCGTCTTATGTATACAACGTACTATTGCAAACATTCAAATATCATATCTGTTTAACAACATGACAAGTGTTCACAGATTAATTAAACGTTTCTCATTTATGTAAAAATCATTGCGATATATGTTCGAAGGCGATTATTTTGAATGAAATATGTGTGTATTCATATTAATTTGCCAAAAGTTCAGATATTTTTGACACAGACATGTGTATAGATATTTATGTATAAAATACAAATATATAATAAATATAAAACATACATATTCATATAATCCTCTTATAGTTGAAGGATGAACGGTCGATCTATTGATACTATATTAGTATATTTACTATTATAACATTTTCTATTGGCGTACATAATTTACTACATAATGATATTATGTACATGTTGTATAACATACGATGATCAATATTTATTTGATAAGAAAACTATTATAATATCTATATAGCTCTAAACTAAAACTAATTAAATTAATAACTCTATAAATATATATTTATTATGTACATATAGTCTTATTATTATTATTATATATTGTTACATCTACTTTTAATTATTCATTATTATAATTGCATATTTAATTATTTATCAATATTAATTATTAATAAAAGAAAAACCATATTATACATAACGCGGGATTGTAACAAATTGAAATGTATTCTGTACAGATATATAAAAATATTATGATATGGGTATAATTTATGAATAATGGATTATATACGTTTCTTTCTATTATATATGCATATTAAGAAAGAAAAATAGAATTTTATGCATTTTTTCAAGTTAATTTTAAGACAATTTACATTTACGTTAACGACGGTTCCCCTTCTTGCTCCTAAAAGAGCTTTATTATGTGCCACTATTTGTGAAATTTCTAAAAGGATACTTTTTTTCTAATAAATTCATCAACGCACACCCTTTACCGGCAGTACTTGATTTCATTAATAAAGTAATGTCTCAGATACATACTTCTGATTGTCTATAACAGGCAATCTGTTATGTTTGGGCCGCATATATGTACTTAACTTGCTTCAAGACCTACGTAGCACTGATTATGAAAGCATCATCGAATTGGCTCGATTAATCGAGAAATTCTTCAGGCAAGGAATCCAACAATTAAGTGGCAGATGGACGAAGGTAGTAGCTTTCAATTGATCATACTTTGAAATATAAATATTGTGTGGTTAATGAATAAACGTGCATAAAAACGGGTATTTTCAATCATACTTTGACCTGTACCATATGCTGGCAACCTTTTTATTTTCATTCATCGATTTGACAATATTATTGCATCTAATTTTGGATGTGAAAGTAAAACACATCACATGATATTGATAGCAATAGCAATGTTTAATTTCATATTCTGATAAACTGCTACAATTTTTTTTCATATAACTTTCCAGTTCCAAAAATTCCTTGTGACAAATTATACTTTTTTTTTCCCATTCTTATTATTATTATTATTATTATTATAATGAAAATTCAAAGTGTGTTATTTTTTACTGCATGATTTTGTTATTTATACGAAATTTTATATAATACCGGCAGGTGCACAAATTTGTATATTAAAGTAGATTTAAATATTATTTACTATACAATATATTTCTTTATATATAAGAATGGTATTTATTATCTACATATTATTATATATTTTCTTCATATGTATAATAGGAAAATTTCCAAAGAAATATATATAATAATAATAAAAACAACTTACTTGTTAATAATTTAAAGGGGATGAATGAATGAATGAAAAAAAAAAAATAACGATATAAATTCAGTAGTATTTTATCAATACATTTTTTATTATATAATAAATAAGATACAAATAACAAACAAATTCATCCTTATATACATGAAATTATTGCATATATACAAGACAATATCGTCCTTTGTGTACATATTTACGTACGCATAAGTATGTCTTAATACACGGAAAAAAAGAAATAAAAATATAAATAGGAAGGAATAAAGTAGAGAAAATCTTTTATTGTTTGTTTTTCTTATTATGTGTTGTAATAAATTAATAAGACATACATTTATTTACATTATGTTTTACTATACAATATTTTGTAAATATGATTTCTTTTGGATTTATTTTATTATTATAATTAATACAAATAATAATAATACAAATCCATTAATTGTTAATTTATTTATTTATTTACATTTTTTTTTTTTATATTCTCATTTATATTTATAGATGGCTTTTCGGACAATTTGTATGCGACTTATGGAATAGTTTAGATGTTTATTTTTCAACAGCTAGTATTCTACATCTTTGTTGTATTTCTGTTGATAGGTAATAATTGAAATATTTGTTTAATAGAAATTTTGATCAATAATAATTATTATTTTCTATATAAATATAAATTAAATTTACGAACAATTTTTGTTATTTTAATGATATAGGATCATAGGTGGTAAATTCGATAAATTCAGTTTTTTAAGTATGGTTTTTCGGTTTTATGTACAGTCATCCCTTGATAAATATGTATGCACACCAGCAGGAATGGTGGTTTATGTGGTTTCTATGTTAAGATGCATATTTTTACGTCCAGAAAAGATAGTACAATGAATATTGTATATGTGATCCAAACTGACGGTGACAACAATATTTTTGATAGATATGAAAATGTATCTCAAAACATTGCTATATATTTATTGTAGTATTTATTTTCATATTAATATTAAATGGGTTCTGGATTATATTCCATAGAATGCAATATTTGCTTATATGGTGTATCGTTTGTGTACAATAATCACTGTATCATTATACTTGAATTGGACTGGCCAACCTGGCTTCAATAATTATTTCAGAGAATGCAAAAATGTGCATGGTATTTTATTGTCATGTCTAGTTGTTTTTTGAGCGTTTTACAACAGCTTTTTTGACACAACGAGCATTTTTGCAATCTCATGCGTTGTACTATGATGATCTACATCGATTATTATTGATTTGATCATCTCATTAACTTTAACTAGACGACCTGAAAACGTTGTGTAACCATTTTTTTTAAGACTTCGCAGCACATACATTTTTGTCAGTTTGCAATGCGTTTTTTTTCCTGTTTAGAATTAATAGTCTTGATTTTTCGGTTTTTCAATCAACGCTACCCAAAATTTACACAGCCGATAGTTTTTTTAAATTAGATTAGATTTTACAAATAAGTAATTTTTTTCACACATCGAGGATATTTCACTTGGTATTTTTATGGGGCATAACATTATATAGAAAATGAGTGAAAAGAAATGTGGAACATAGTCCATATTCACCGCGATATACACGTGTACTCCAGTGTACTCTCACTTTTAGTGTAAATATTTTATTGTGGATTATTTATTTTAATTTTCACTCAAAGTTAATACCACGGACTATGAAAATAATAATAATTATAACAATTATTGCCAAAATACACCTATATAAAATTAAGAGAATACCGCAATTACATTAAAATTTTAATTATCCTCACATGTGTAAGTGACCGTGTGCATTTTTTATAGCCCAATATATTGTGTAATGTACAATGTTTGTGGTATTTAAAGTACATATATAATTATTTATAATTTTCACGCGTAATTATATATTTATTCTGCAATTATATGTTCAGATTATTATTACTGTCGCGATTTTAAACAGTTTATTATATTACAATATGCGGATCAATAATTTTTTTTTTAATTACAATATAATTAAATTTAACTTATAATTATTTATTGTTTAATTGTTTTTTTATTTATTTTCATTTTTATTATTATTATTTTAGATATTATGCTATTGTGAAACCATTAAAATATCCAATGACTATAACAAAACGTGTTGTTGCTTTTATGATATTGAATACATGGGTATCGCCAGCATTATTATCATTTATACCAATATTTGCCGGTTGGTATACGACCGATAAACATAATGAAATTGTACGTGATAATCCAGATTTATGTTCATTTGAAGTAAATAAAATATATGCGGTTGTATCAAGTTCAATATCATTTTGGATACCGTGCACAATTATGATATGTACATATTTGGCTATATTTCGTGAAGCCAATCGACAAGAAAAACAATTGGCGTTACGTCAAGGTACGGCCATGTTAATGCATCGACCATCAAGTGGCGCTAGAGATGGTAGAGGTGGTGCCGGTGGTGGTGGCAGTGGCGGTAGTGGAGGCGGAACAAATGGTAATAATTACAATAAAAAATTAAATTGTATTTTCTCAAATTCATTTCATAACACAACATACACACAAAATTTTTATTAATATTTAGATTTTTTTAAGGTGAAGCATTAAGTGGTTCTGGTTCATCGAAAACATTAACATTACATGAAGTTGAACAGGATCATACACCTACCAAAGACAAACATTTAATAAAAATGAAAAGAGAACATAAGGCTGCCCGTACATTGGGAATTATTATGGGAACATTTATTTTATGTTGGCTTCCATTTTTTTTATGGTATAATTTTACAACATATGTTAAAGTTAAATACGTTCAAAAAATAAGATGACATTTTAATTTAAATTTGGCGCTGCGGGATTGTGAAATCAAATAATATTTTTTGCTTATGGGTTGGTTGGTATATAGTGTCGTTGATATCTGTATCAAATTTCACTTCATAAGATTCATTGGTTTTTGATATACGATGATGGTATTATTCTTTATATGGAAATATTGGCTGACTTCTGGTACATTATGCAAAAGGAATTATTGGTTTCAATTCCTTTACAAGAAACAAACGTGAAAACTAACTTTTATTTACATTGCAACTACCCCATTAAAAGAGACCTTGCTGATACAGTTGGAATTTCAAATGGTTCGGTAAATACCATTTTAAAAGATGTTTTGTGGCTCAGACGATGGTGTCAATACTCTCGTTTTTGTTTTAAAAACATTCAATTTGATTTAAAAATATTCAATTTGATTTAAAAAACAAACCCCGTTGTGTTAATGTTTGCCAAGAGATGATTTCTGACTATCAAACGTGTCGAATAACTTGTCAAAGGTTGACCATGAAAATATCGTAAATCAATGAACTTTTGACGTTGTGCAAAACCAAATGTAAATCAACTACAACTAATGAGGTATTATAAAATGAAATTTAAAATGTCACCTTATTTTTTGAACACTATATAATTATATAATTTATAATATGTTAAAAGTTAAAATAATTTTTTAATTCTTATTTCTATATATTTTATAAATGCAAATCATCATCATGTGTGTGTGTATGTATATATATAGGTACATATCAGTATCATTATGTGGAGATGCATGTTCTTGCCCCGACATTGTTGTAGCTGTTGTATTTTGGATTGGTTATTTCAATTCAACATTAAATCCATTAATATATGCATATTTTAATCGTGATTTTCGGGAAGCATTCAAAAATACACTTGAATGTATATTTTGTACATGGTGGAAACGTGATCGATATCCAATGGAATTGGATGTACGACGTTCTAGTTTATATGATAGTAGAACAAAAAGTGTTTATTCAGAAAGCTATTTAAAAGCTCATAATACACAAAGAAGAACTAGTGAACAATTAGCTGAAAGTTTATAATAATAAGTGAACAATTATTATATGTATATAAATACATAAATAATTTTTAATTTAATTATTTATTTATTTTTTAAGTTTATTTATAGATATATATATTATTATTATTGTATAGATATAATTTATTAATTGTTTTTTTTTTGTTATTTGCGTTGGTTAGTACAATTTCACAATTTGCTTTAAAATATTTTATTATAAATATGTCTTAAGTGTGTGTGTACGTGTTTAGTTATATTTATATATGTTAATTTAATTTTTCATCTATATATAGACTTATATTTAAAGATATATAAATTTATATCGATTACCACATAAACGTTTTTTGCATTTGTCTTCCTATAATAACTAAATTTATATAAATAATTAAATAAATAATTGCACAAAAAGAAAAAACTTATACACAAACGATAATATTGTGAATGGGTTTTTGGTATTGGTGATGTTTTATTATGTGCGTATGTGTACAGACATTAAAAATTATACACAACAATTGCTAAACAATTTTTAATGGTAAAGAATTTAAAATTGTGTACAAAAATATAAATGATAATTTAATAACGCATATACAAAATCATATATATATAGAGACTTAGACAATATAGAGCAAATTGCATTTTCTTTTGTTTTTTTTTTTTAATTATATAATAATATTATTTATAAAAATTGTTAATTTATTAGATCTCATTATAATTTGTTTAATTTTAGAGAATTTAGATTAATGTAATAGTATAATTTTTCGTGTGTAAACAAACCATATACGTAAAAAAAAAAAATGAAACAATGAAATATATAAAAAATAGGATTCTTATATTTATTAAAATATTAATAATAATATGAAATTGAAAATGATTAAAACAGGATTAAAAATATTAAGAAAATTTCTGTAATTAAACTATTATATTAATCTAAATTTCATTGTAACTATATACCATATATACATGTTGATGATGTATCAGCATTTCACATGATTTAAATGAATTTGTCTTGACCATAATGTGATCGCAATTTTTCTTTTCCTCATCCACTTTGTACCAGTTATGTGTGTGCGACCATTCGCGCAATATTCAAATTATTTAAAATATGTGTAAATTTACGCACATCGGCCAATCGCTAATATAAAAATAATGGATTTATATCTTATGATATATGCAGACGGATCTACAAATTGTTGTGTACTTCCATCCGCAGATGGAATTTACCAATTTGACTGTGCGCGTAATGAATGTCTGTTAGTTTCCATATGATTCAGCACTTCGCGTGACATACTTAAAATAAATTAAAATGTTAAGCCAATAAGTAATTCGTGATTCGGGATAGTTTGTCCATTTTGTAATTACATACCATATCCTTTTTTTTTTTTTTGTAAAATTATAAATACACCTATTGGTTTTTAGAAAAATACAGCGACCCATAAGACTATTTTATATTCTTCCTCCTTGTTTGTTTGTTTTTTTTTTTGTGTAGTGTTTCGACCGTTGATTTTAAAAATACTCCATTCATCATTACACTGATGTTTTTAGATCTTTATATTATCCATAAGGTATTGTGACCCATAAAATATTTCGGTCAGATTTCTAAATTGGGCTGCCAAAAGGTCCAAGCATTACACGAAGACACGTATATCTTTGAGGTCGCCTGTTATCAAAGAATATTCATTAACTATAGATGCCTTCCGGCTGCCAACTAATTGAAACTATGGTTTTTGGGTTTGATATTTCATAGTATGTATCGTGTACTCGTGACAGCCCATAAATGATATGTAAGAGATTCATTATTGTCGAAGCTAATTTGATATTTTTGCAATATTCCAAAAATTCTATAATGACTACAATTAAACTAAAAATAAAACGACATATCAACTTGAAAATTTATGCATAAATCGTTTTCAATAATATTCAATATGTTCAACAACCCTCCTCCCACTAATAATAAATCTAAAAATAATAAGAATATAAATTAAATACGTAATTATAAAAAGAGAGTAATAATTTTATTACAAAAATTAAATAAATAATATATTTATATTAGAATTAATTCGTATCACATATATAATTAATTGTATTGAAAAAACACATTTATAAGAAAAATAATCTAGTTAATTTTTTAATTAAATTAAGATTCATAAATATATATTTTTATTATTAAATAATTTAAAAATATTGTTATAATTTTATTTCCTAAAACAAATATTGAATATTATACCTAACATTTTTTATGTATCACCTTATCATATTTATTTAAATTATTACAATATATTATATGTATGCGTTGGCATACATGTACGTAGTATGACTGTGTTTGAGTGCGTACATATATTTAAATTTTGATTAAAATACATAATAATTTCAATTTTATATTAATAATTATATATGAAAATAAAAAAAATTAGTCAAATAATTATATTAAAATCAAAATTAAAAGAAATGTTGTAAAATTTCATTTTTGAAAATATCTTATCCTTCCCCATCCTATCCCCTATCCGTACACCCTCTAATGCAATATTTATAAATATATATATAAAATATTTACCGGAAAAAAAAAATAACATAATTAAATAAATAAAAACTGTTTTAAGTTTATAAAATTATTTGTGTAAAAATAAAAAATAAATAATATGGAAATATGTAAAAATAAAAATTATATTTTTGAAATTGATAAAAATTAAACTTAATGATAGTATATTTCATTAAATATATATAATGATTGTATATGAAATTAAAGCAATTAAGTAGTAAACAATTTTAAGTTTATATATTTGTATTTGTATTTGTATAATAAATGATCCTATATATGTTTAAAATCCAAAAAAAAAATGGCAGTGTACTCAATGAAAAAAGTAAAAATATAAATAAATAAAACAATTAATTGTTTATATAATTATCATTACGTAAAAATTTATAAACACACAGTTTTTTTTTACAATATTAGAATAGACAATAGATAAATGGATTATTGATTTAATTTATAATATAATATATATATATATATGTTGCAAGATAATCATAATTGAAATTATATATAAATATTTAAATATAGATAAATATTTAATACCTAAAATAGCAATTAATAAATAGATAAAATTATTATTAAAATTTCATATATAAATTTATAAAACCCCAGAAAATAATATAAATTATATAAAAATAAGAAAAACAATTTTATACCTACTTAAATTATACATAGAAGCTAACATACAGACGTTCTCCAAAAAACCAATTCCGGAAACTTCAACTCTTCTTTCACTGTATTATTTTTATTGAATAATTTCACATGAATAATAACGCAAGAAAATTGGAAAACAAAACAGAAAAACAATAATCTATTATTTATTGTTCGAGAATTAGGTAAAATACAACCGAACAAGCATAATTGTGAGCACAATGTCAAACGAAACACGTTTAGTATTTTGTGTAACCGCTCTTACCGTTTAATACGAATGCTTTGATTCTAATTCTGACATGCTACTTATAAGTTTTTAATCGACTTCGATGTTCTGTTATTTTTAATCTCGTTTTAATGCTTTTTGTCAATTATTGAATATGAAATAATATAAATAATAATAAATTATTAGAAAATTATGTAATAAATATTGTATAGTGGACAAATTTAGAAATTTTATATTATTTCTGGTTAAAGTTTTCGGACTACGTTTTCGCGATCACGTATGTGAACTATGCTGTGTCTGTAAGTAGGGCAGTGCGATTCTTGAATAAAGCGACATTAACTGTGGGCATATAATTTTAATTGTATATAAATCTTACACAGCAATATCAGAAAAAGTAAAACTAAATTTGTAATAAGTTGTGGTATTGAATATAAACTTGTTAATTATTATTTTCGACTTATAATTATGTCCACCTATTTAGGGATGGCACTGCATCCGTAAACAATTTGTGCACAGTAAATAAATTTATCCATACATCCATTATATTCACCGCAATATTTAAAAATATTCTGGTTATAAAATATCAAGAACCACATTAGAAACTTTGTTTATAACCCATTTTTTATACTGAAGCCTGAAAAATTGTTCGGCCATTAGCAGTTATCCAAAATTTCAACCGTTATTATAATTTCATCAATCGATCGCAATAAACAATAAATAAAAAATAAACGGTAACATTAAATTAAAACATTATAATAATAATTTTATAATATTTAATAATATATAAAAAAAAGAAGAGAAAATTAAAAATAGATTTAAATTTAAGGAAATAATTAATTAGGGAATTTTTATATTTTAATTTTAAGAAATTTAAAACAGAGTATAACAGTCCTTTTTTTTTTTTTATTCATATAACCAGAATTCAATTTTTATCAAAATTTATATGTATTAAAATAAAAATTGAAGAGTTATGGAATTTTTTCATGATTACTGTTTTAACGGTTACGCTCATATCATCGTATCAAAATCATAAATTTAAAAATAGCACCAAAAACTATCAAAAAGGATTATTGTTTTCACCATGTTTCCACGTGTAAACAAGACAAGATACCACAGATAAACACAACAGTCCTCTTGACAATTTGTACTTATGCATACAACATCTCGGCAACCAATCTTTACATATAATGAATATGCCAGTTGCAGAACTATAGAATGTTGTGTTATCGAAATAAAGCGGTTGATGCTTTTACAATTGTATTTATTTCACCGCCAGACATCATATATAATATCAAATTTAATGTCTAAACTTTCTGATGTCTGCAGTCGTTACAATGTGGTTTCATATGCCAATTTTGTAAACGTTGCATTTGAGGACAGACCCGATATTACTCTCTAGTGTGTTAATCAGGAAAAGGGTTTTGAGAAATCAACAGATTTCTATATATATGGGGTCAAGCATTCTTCCAAAAAATTTAGTATATAATACTAGCAAAACCTACTGCATACAAGTCATAATTCTAATTCGATATACTGCGAACCATTTGAAATGTTCTATAGCATAAGGACGACAGGTGTTAGAATTTAGGCATTATAGATTTTGATTTGAAATTAATTTTTTCAATTAGATCAGATAGTTTCTATCGACGGAATTAACACATTTTCAATGGGAAAAATAATGAATAAGTTGATTGGTATTGGTATATTTATATACACGCGGATTAGTTTGTGTGTGATACATTCAATACGGTTTAATGTTACGACGATAATAATCGGTGCGGTACATTCTATTATGGATCTGCTGATATAGAAATTATAAATATATGTTTCGCGACAGTAACTCTGTATACAATCAGCAATCAATAAGATTAGACGTTTTTTTTTTTTTTTGGTACCGGCTTACCGTCATTAGTTCTGCGTGTCTTGTCTATCGGTTATACCTATAATTTGAATAAATCACAGTATTTATGATTGAATAATTGCAGTATTTTAACGTGTATGCGACGAAACTGTGTATAGAAAAAAAGATATATGTAGTTTATCACTTCGGCATAAAATTAATTTATCACTTTCATAACATAAAATTGGTCAAAGTGAATGATCACTGTGTACTAAATATTTCACAGCTAAAGAATTGTCATGTTTTATGTGATCTATATTTAGATCTTTCCATTGTTTTATCTATGACACCAAACATTTTGAAGAGAATATTTTTCATTTGTTTAAAAATCATCATCAAAACTTATTTTGTTCGTAACAGATGATAAAATTAAAACGAAAAGATTAGCTTTTTTTACTCTTGTTAATTTTGCTACTAGCCATTTCGATCGGCCAACTACTACAACTACAATCTGGTTTCGACTATAATTTTACAAAATAATTTAATAACAAACAATTTTTATCTATCATACAAACGGAAATAAATTTGATAACCTTTCAGAATTCAATATATGTTATGCGCAATTTCTGGAATTTTTTTAATCAGATTTTTGATAATAGATTTTTCAAAAATTTTAAAATATTCGAACATCTTCTTTTAAATATACAAAATAAAATTCCTATAAAGATCAGAAAATACGTGGGTGCGGTAGGTGGTAGTATATATATATAGTAGGACAAAAATCCACTGGATTTATATTTAAATTAATTTATTAAAATATAAAATAAAAATAATAGTAATAATTATTCAAATTTTTTTTTGGGTAACTTATATTAAAATAAAATAAAATAAAAAGCAGTAAACAAAACCACTAAATACAATATAATAAAAATGTCTATATATACTAACTAACTAACTAACTAACTAACTAACTAATTAACTAATTAACTATAATTAATATACATCATATTATAAATAAATACAATAAAATATAGTAAATATTTAAAAAATTTATAGATAATTATATATATTTTATTTAAAATTAAAATTTTGAGTACGCTGAATTTTTTCAATAAAAATTTATTAATAATAAAAAATACATTTTAAATTTAAATAAAATATAGTAAATAAATAATTATAATTATTTAAATATAGTGTGTATATGATTAAAATATATGTATATATAAAATAATAATAATAATAATAATAATAATAATAATAATAATAATAATATTATATAATAAGGAAATAAAAATATAATAACAATAATATATTATTATTATTATTATTATTATTATTATTAAAATCATTAGTTAACAAATTTTATAAAAATTAAAATGTGTTCTTATATTATAAGACGTAATTATGATTAAATTATAATTTTTTGTAATTGTATGTAAATATATATATATAAATATTAAAATTAAAAATAGCGTAAAAAATTAACAAAATAAAATTAAAATAAATACAACAAAAATAAAATAAAATAAAATAAAAGGAGAAGAACGTAATATGCGAACTCATATTTTTTATTTATTTTATAGTTTTTATTTATAATATATATATATATTTAATTTGCGACTAAATAATTAATACATATATTGTAATAATTACATTAATAATAAATATAATTAATATATATATATATAATTTATATATTAATTATTAAAAAATCAATTATAAAAAATAATAATGGATGAAATCAAAATTTAAAAACAAAAAATTGTCTATATAGAAAATATTTATTTTTTATATTAATTTTTTATTATAATTATTTTTGTTATTTGTTTATTTCTTATATAAAAAAAAAAAACATTATTGTGTGACGACGGTGCCCGCATATTCTTGTGTGTGCCGATATTGAAGTAGAAGTTTAAAGAAATTTACCGAAAAATTTATATCAGCAAAAGTATAGCAGCGCGTATAAATAAAATTTGTTATACAATTAAATTTCGATATTGTTGTTCCACACGTAAATAAATTAATTATTTTTAAATGAAATTAATTAAATTTAATGTAATAATATTTTAAAATGATATATGGTAAAACACACCGCACCTTATGTAGGAGCACGACTACGTTTTTTAAAAAAAAAATATTACACGCGCCAGTAATTTCATGATGTACTGCCTCAATATTTATAATTAAATTATGTAATTATTTTTATTAAGCCACATCATCATTCAAAGCTTATCGACAAATTATCGCTTATATGTATTAAAAATAACATTTATTAATAACAATATTTTGACTAATAAATTTGTATATTAATCGTACATGAGCCGATACGTTCTAACAACCGATTAATTGAGATTAATTCATTAAATTTAAATTTATAAACAGTTTCTCATTGATTCCCATGTCTATGGGACACGTGTAGGATGTTACCGCAACACTTTTATATATCGATAAATTATATATTCCAATTAATTAGTTTTGTAACTTCTTAGAATTATTTCTAAGGTATATGTAGATGTATATTAATGTTACCGTCTTTGGTACAACGCCAAAGTTGTAACTCAGTTTAGATCCATACTGCGGTGTTAATATCTGATTATACAATATATTAGTTTATTATCCATTGATAGTTCAGGATATTTTCAAAGCAACCAATATATTTTTCTGAATTTACTGTCCATTTCTTCTTCTTTCATAATTTTTAATGTGCATCTTTCTACGCAATTTTGCATCCAAAGTTGTGGCATACCCAGATATTTTGCATTGTTTTCACCTGTTGATTGGATGATAATCGGAACATGATTCATCCTTCTGTTGTTGTGCAGTCAGTTGGTACTGGTTTATTTGCATTGAAATTAATTTGCCACCACTCAGTCCATCCCCTATGATTTACTTGATAGCCATTTAAAGTCTGGCAATTGTTTCTCGTACATCATTACCTACAGTCCTATGATCGCAGTATCATCAGTAAATGTAGCAATAGTTCATTGTTTTCTGAAATATCACCAGAGTATATAGAAGATACAGGATTGGGTCCAATACCATTCGTATATTATGGAGTACCTATCTCTATATTTTGTTCAATTTTAAATATTTATCATCACATTGAATTTTAAAATTCAAGTATAATTTCAATAGTTGGCTTTGATGTTGTGGCAGTTATTTTTCTAAATTATAATATAATTCTCGATGTCGCACACAACCGTTTGTCAAAGCCCTGATCCAGCATTACCGTTTCACATATCATCCCATGTTTCTTCAATTACATTTGTATTTCTATGTATTTTGTCCATTGTAGAATGTTTATTATGAAATCCAAATTGATGATTTCATAATAGATTTCAATTTTCAATGATCCCCAGCATTTAGTTGGAAATATCTAAGGATACAAGTTCTTTATTAATATACAAATAAATGATTATAGATAAAATATTTAATGTGGCGATGGTGATGGCGTTGTATAGGTAGAGTTCATTCAAAATTTTTTTTTTGTATATTGCCCGGTCCCCACCGTAAACCGAGTCAATTAAATTTAAATTAATACTATTATTTTTAATGTCTTATCGATAATTATATAAATATTTAATTGAGAGTGGAGTGCGCTGACGATTTTAGGAATGAAATTAAAATGATAATTAAAAGTAATCATCATCTCTGCGTGTTGGATGGCAATGTTTTAATTTATTTTAAATATATAAATTTATAATAAACTTCTTTTGATGCAATCAGCATTATACGAAGAAAATTTCTATAAACTGAATAATAAAATATGATTTTATTTTTAAATATTTATTTTATTTTACGTTATAATAATAATTTTATTATGTTTCATTATCATCTTCTTCTTCTTCTTCTTCTTATACCAAAGATTATATATATTTTCTTAATTTATTAGATTAAAAATCGAACTACGCTATTCGTTTTAAAAACATATATTTATTTAAATTTAAATTTCAAAAAATAAACTAAAATAAACTTTGCCAAAGTATAAATAAAGAAAAAAACCGAAAAAAAAAAGCTTTAGATCTGTTTTGATTTAATATTTATAATTTTTAATTAATTATATATTTATTTTATTTTTAATTATTATTTTATATTATTTTATTTTATTTTTTGTTTTTATTTTATTTTCACATTTAATAATAACATTTTGTAAGGGGCGGAAATTAATTTATATAAAAAAAGGGATATTTTTTAACAAAATAAATAATTAAAAAAAAACATATAAATTATTACAATAATAATAATAATAATACTTAACAATAATAATAATAATAATAATAATAATAATAAAAATTAAATAATAAATCGTGGTATTACAAAAGCAATATATATCAATAAAAAATAAAAATGAATTATATAAAATAATAAAATATTTGTTAGATGTTTTTCTTGAATATTAATAATAAAAAAAAATATAATAATATAAAAATGAAAATAAATAATTAAAAAAAAGAAAAATAAAAAATAATAAAAGAATAAAAAAGAAAAAAAAAATTAAAAAAAAAGTAAATGAAAAAAACAAACAAAAAAAAAATCAATAAAGAAAAAAAAATGATTAATCACCGAGTATTTTTATATTTTTTGTTTTAATTTTTAAAAGTTCTCTTAGGCCGCCACACACCCACAATATCCTGCAATTAATGCTGCTATGTTGATATAAAAAATGTATGGATGTAGTGCTAAGCGATGAATATAACCAAGCACTCTACACTTATATTTACAAGATGTGATCATAAATGTACCAGCTTGTACGTGTGATTTAAAATAAATATAATGCGAGCAACCCCTGCGTAAACAACACAAAAGATTGTTCTTCAAAGGTACATCCAAAAATGCTTTGAAAATATAAATTAATGCGGAAGCATTAAATAAATAACTATTCATAAATATCCGTGTGTTTTAATTATTCTAACACTTAAAAATAATATAAAATAAAATAAATATATAAAATCAGAAAAATCGCACCAAAGTTATACAATAAAATTCATAATAATAAAATAAAGTTTATTATTTTCAATTAATTAATAAACAAAAAACAAAAAAAAAACCAAAAAACAAGTTTATTTTTTTTTCTAATTTTTGTTTCATTTTCTTTTTATTTTTTGTTTTCATTTTTTATTTGTGGTGTGGTTAGATGTTGCGTCGCAGTTGTGTTGATCGTGTCCAATGAAATTCATTAAATAATAAATACATTTAAAAATGACAAAAAAATTTAATAATTTTATAAAAAATATATTAGCATTCGTTTAATTTGTACGCATCGAAACAATAATAAAATTTAATATTTATTCTATAGTTTTTTTATGGTATTTTATAAAAGTATTTGTTTTTTTTTTATTTGTTTAAGTGAGCTGTGTGTAAAAAATAAATAGAAAATAAAATAATTATTATGTTTTCTACGATTGTTTGTGTTTTTTTTTTAATATAAGCAATTTTCATTGTTCTTTATGGATTTTTTTGTCTGGAAAGTGTGGTTTATTTTAATTTTATTGTATTTATTTTATTAATAAAAGAAATTTCTTATACATTTATTAAAAAAAAACATTTATAATGTGTGTGTGTGTGTGTGCATGCTACAAAAAAAATTGTAAAAAATACAATCAAAACTGAATCCATTGCAGCCTGCCACAGGATACTCTAGTAATCCTGTTTTTTTTTTCCTGATTTTTGTGGTTATATATAAAGGTAAGTGACTCAACAATTTTTGGTTATATACATATACTAATTATATATTGATTATTATATATATTTATTCCATCTATATTCGTATATTCCTATTTTATCTAATAATTATTTAATATGTGAAGTTGAAAGTACATATGTAATAAAGTGCTTATCAAAATATACAATAAATCAAGTAAATAGGTTTGAATATGAAATAAAATAACTTGCGGTTCTATTTGGTATATGATATGCGATGATTTTGCATTCCATATGAATTTGCATATCAACCTTAACATTGTGTCTGCGTCTTCTTCTTATATACCTACTTAATAATATATAATATCAATAATATCAGTACAAGTAATAGAATGATAGTAATAAATTGGTATTGTTTTTTCTGCATAAAAACGTTTTAATTTTAATTGATTGTTTAACATAAATAATGTTTTGTTTGATGTATAGTTGTAATTCGCATCAATTCTGATAATAATTATTGATCAAGAGGTCATCATTTCTCTAACTAATGGCTGATAATTATTATGATGGTGCGTTATATTACGTGCTTCAATATATGAAACTTATAGCATAGGATTTTTGTGTTGTAAACAAATTATATAGCTAATTTATAATAGAAATTGGGTGTGTAAATGGTAGACCGAATATAAGTTAGGTGTTATATACTTACGAATTCCATAGTTGATAGTTATTTTCTCGAACAACACAACATATGTTATGCTAGACGATTAATTTCAATTGATCTACAATTACATATAAATAACTTATTACTAATTATTTATTTTTATTTCAACTCTTTCTGATACTATTTTAATTAATTTTTTTAAACACTTCTTTATTATTAATATTATTAGATTCTCTCTAATGGCACATATTTACCTTTGCTGTTATTATGGTATATCGGTGAATAACGCTTATCTATCTCACTGGCATAACAATAATAGAATTAATTAAATAAATATATATTTCTATATTAATATGGCATTATACTAACATGAATATTATCCAAACATTTTCCAACTAGACTATATAATGTCTGCATATGGTACAGATGACTTGAAGTGACATGTCTTGATGATAATTTTTATGCTAATGAATAGTTTCTATAGTATTTGTGATGTTTATTACTATCTGAATTAGGTCGAACATAATATTTTCATAAATTTTCGTTTTTAGAATTCTTAATAAATTAATAACAAAATGGACCAACCCACCAAAAACCAAAAATTTCAAAATGTATCCTATATCTTATCTGTGATATCTCGTTAGATGGTGTTTACGTAGTGTACATCACTTGAACATCTCCGTTTATCCCTATAGATATCCCATATGATATTCATATGTGAGATGTCAAAAAACCAAACCATAAAGGACATCCCATTATTTACAAATCGATTTAATTTATCGAAAAAATCACATTCTAAAAACTTTGTGGCACAACTCTCCAGCCGAAGCAAGCACATGTACACATGTCTGTATTTTGTTCATAATTTCCTGAACTTATTTGAAACCAAACAATGGAAAGATACCACATCTACATCAGTCAAATTATATGTCATAAAAATTGATGAAGTTGAAATTTTCATAAAACTTTAATGAAATCAACGATATTAAAGATATTTTTTTTGTTAATAATATACGATTTAAGGGCAGAGTTAATGTATTGACATTGTCTTAAACAATTAAATTTAACAAATCGCACTGTCGAGCATTTCCCAACATTTGGAAAACATTTTAACACAAATCGGGTCGTAAAAATGATGTTTCCAATTATCTCTCGGTGGTAAGGTTGTCTATTATGCGTTTAACATCAAATCTATTATTATATGTCATTAAAATTTGATATGTCGTGAAAATTTATAGATCAATTAATTTACTATATGATTTGCACAATTATTACAAAAATATTTTGATGCGGTGTTTAAATAATTGTTATATAATTTAACTCATTTTGCCTGATTTTACTTGATTTTATTGTCTATATCTTGTAATAGTAAATTTAATCTTAAATCTCACATTGAATTTATTTAACGTAAATCTCGTCAGTTTACTGATCCTTATATTTTATGTTTTATTCTTGAATATATCCGCTTCCTGTTTGATCACCTTATTTATATAGATATAGATTGGAATCAATAAAGAATAGATATCTTCAGTTTTCACTGAATGATCTTCCTTGAAGTGATCCAGATGTACTTCCTATATAGTTATGAAGTTAGACTCATAGTTTTGGTTATGCTGACATTATTAAAACATGAGTTTAACCTTCACAGATATGTAACATGTATTAAATTTTAAGGTTGATTGCTCTGCTAACCAATTCGAAATCTCACAAAAATTTATCATATCTTAAAGGTGAACAACAAAATTAAAAAAAAATAAAATATACACATTTTCATATTGATAATTTTTTATTAATTAATTAATTAATTATTATATATTTCTTACTAAAATTATTGCTAAATATACTTATTTATAATTAGAATATATATTTATATATATATTTTTTATTACCAATAGCATCACAACGGTACAATAAATTATTATTTATTTAAAAATAATAAATTAATAATTAATTAAAGAGATTGTCAATTCAAAGTGCTTTATTTTTTGTTATGTTTTCTTAAAATTAATAACAACGTAAATAAAAAATTAAAAAAAAAATAAATTAAATTAATAATTAATATAATGGAAGGGGGGAAGACAATCAAATTAAATATATAAATATATATATATATATGCGGGATGTGTAAATATAATTCCAATGTTCCAATATTATTTAGACTTATAGAGTGTAATGTTACACAAATTACAAATTAATTAATATTTACATTTAAACTTTAATATATACTTTATTTTATTATAATATATAATAAAAAGAAAATACAAGGTGTAATTAATATATAATAATTTGTCGGTTTGAGTTCACACGCGTACATTCCTTCATATTTATAATCCCATTCCTTTGTCGATATACAAAAAATTCACTAAAAAAAATTATTCTATTCATTTTATTATAAGAAATTCTATTAATTTTTTAAATTTTCCATCTTTTTGTATAAGCTTTTTATAATTATTATCATCTGAAAATATAATAATAATATAATTTTACTTTACTCTCACATTCAATTAAATTGCAAAAATTACACCCTGCACACATTATTTTTATTATTATGTTAAATTTTAATACATAGTATTTAAGTTTAGTATATTTATTTATAATAAAATGTATTTTATTTAGAAACTTAAGTGTACTTATATTTCAATTTTATTTTTCTTTCTTTATTTATATGCGGTAGTAGTAGTAATTAATTTAATTTAATACTTTTATAATATTGCTTTTTTTTTTATATATTTATAAAATAATTTATTTGTTCTATTTTTTTTTTTTCATATAATCTTTTGGCCTGCGGTTTAATTTTTTCTTTGATTTTTTTTATGTTTCTATATTTTTTTAAATGATGTGGTCGGTGTATTGTGCATCCTAATTTGACATCCGAATTATATAGAAAAACTATACACAAGTTTTGATTTGAAAAAAAAAAAAAAACGTATGCGAGTCTAATGAGTCAGTGTGTGGTGATTCTGTATATAATTAACTAATTTGGTTAAACGGCTTAAATTGGCTCCATATATATTACATCAACAAAAATTAATTCTATATGATACGAAGGATTCGCTTAAGTCGTGGCGTATCATCGATCTGTATTTCTTTCGAAATCCAAAAGGAGAGCTACTGCTGGTTACGCAGGTGTATCGTGTGTATGAATGAGGTTATCGTTCTGCAGAGCAATATTTAATCGGATATTGTTCCCGAAATTAATCCTATATATAAAACTCAAACAATCGATTTAAAGAAAACAAAAATTAATATTTACTTTCCAATTCATCAATTGGTCTGCATTTATAATGATGCGGTGCTTTATTAATTCAATTAATATTGTTTTGAGTGAATCGACACCATATTTTCATAGATATTCGATTTTTGATTTCATAAATAAACAAATAAATAATTTTTAGTATATGAAAAATATTGAAAAATGTTTTCAAGTGAAATACCAGCGATCGAACATGTATTCTTCGAATTGAAATGAATGGCATACGCTTTAAGTACAGCGTAACTGAACCATATATAATGAGGAGTTTATAATGCTGCACGAAAAAATTAATTTAACGTGCAGCAGACAACAAATCTTAAGTTAATAATAATTTTGAATCATTTATTAAAGAATGATTTTACATACAGATGTGGGCTACGCAGGAATTTTGTAATAATTATAATGTGCATTTAACCCCATTAAATTATTAATTAATTATGACAAATAGGTCCAAAAACAGGCGCTTAATATTCAAAATCCTTATAATCGAAATGCAAATTATTCGTTGTATTTGTTGTATGTGATTGGTTTTATGAGTGACAGTGTATAAAGACGCAGTATTTCAATCTACCACAAGATATTCCAAAAGCCTCGTGACATTGCATGAAAGTTATACCAGTCTTACGAATTCTATAGTCCAGTTACAACTTCCAGTTAAGATTACTATAAATGTATAACGTTATCCCATCAGATATTCAATGTGTTATTACTGCACTGATTACAATTTGTTAAACAACTGATTTAATTGAAATATATTCTATATTGAATTCTTTCTATTGGTAAATATTGTTTGTTTGTATGGTTTTGTTTCAGTTTGAATTAAAAAGACCCATCCAATATGTATTAAACGCAACTGGTAATTTCTTGGCGAGCTATCTATTGTGGATAACTATTAACCGATTGTTACGCAAATACCATGATTATCGCATTTTTGACAAAGCATTTATAAGAGATTCATTCCAATTCCATCTATAATTGTTCTCACAATTTGTTCAAACCATTTATGCATTATCGAAGGTATTGTTTAAAATCTAATGAAAATAAATAGGTTAGTAGGTTTATCTTAATAATAAAATGTATTATAATAATATGTATAAATTTTTATATCACTTTTTTAAGGGTTTGATTGCATGTTTTTGCTATTTTCTATTTAAACTTTAATCTATTTATTTATTTAAGTAACAAACACTATTAAATACAAAAAAAAAATATTACAAATTGAGTCAATAATATCATATTATAATGTATTTTATAATATAAAATTACATTTATGAATACAACAAAAAAATAAATAATTCTTATCGTATATCAATGAGTTCACGCAAAGACTTACAAATATGCTAAAATTCTTTGAAACAAAAAATTCGATAATTGAACAACCGATTAATACAAAAAGCACTGGAAAATTAGCCCACCAATTTAAAGACGACATGATCAATTTGTAAATAAATCAATAATATATGGTAAATTGGCAAAGATGCTCTCCACTGTAAATATATCGATAACGCGATAGTACAGTATATAAATAAGATAAGACGACAATGATACAATTTTTAATTATACCAAAAGAAGTATGCTTAAACCCAGAATCAAGGTTAATGATAACTATGACAAATAATATAAAACCATATAATGTTAATATTTCAAAAGAAATGCACAGATACCAACACATTTCATCCATCCAGTACAAAACCCATCAGATGGAACGCAGACATGCAGTGGAATTCAAATTGTAGAAAATTCGACAACGTCTGAACAATTGATTTCCCGAATATGATATAGCGCAGCATATTGGAATTCAATATGTTTGATAGATAGACGATTTTAAATTATTTGAGAACCGAGTCAGAGTTAAAGAATTCTTATAATATTATTTTTTTTATTACGCTTCCTTAACTTATACAATATTTATAGTTTCCTAACGACCACCATATTTATATATATAATTTTTATATACAATCTTTTATTTTACTATATATTTTTAGACACATAATAATTACATTATATTTGTTTGTAATATTTAAATTAATTTTCTTAACAAAATATATATTTGAAATATATTTGTAGAGATATTTATTTAATAATATTATTTATATGTAAAAACTGTGCGCTATTTATATAATCTTATTTATTAATTTTTTTTAATATATACATTATATACTTAAGTATATTAATTTAATATTTAAAACAATAACGATTATTTTTCAATGAATTTTAGTTACTTACTAATTAATTATAAATATATAAAAACAGAAATTATATATAAGTTACACGCTATTATAAACCTTGCGTAACCTCGCAGCAAACGTATATGTAATATTTTATATATATATTAAAAACACATTATAAATTTAATATAAATTGTATATAGCTGCACACACACACTGCAATTTTTACAAAATCATGTCCTTAAAAACATAAATTTCTTTTTAAATCGATGGATAAGGTTTACCAATATATATAAGTATGTATAAAATAACGAGAGAGGTGTTTTTGAAAAATTCTTGACCTATATTATTTATCAATAAAATGATGTCAGCCCATTGCTTTATTTGTGCGGCCCATATATATATATATATGATCTTAGCTATTTCACCGCACTTTTCACTCGCGTCGATCATATCTGTTAAAGCAGTTTGGTTTGGAGGACCTTTGCGCGTACATATAATCTACAAGACTCGTACGCAACTATATTTAAAAAGAGCCGCTAATTTTTTCACAATACAAAATGTAGAATGTGTATATGAAGAATGGAAAATGAGAAATTCGTATAATAATCATCCAAAATGAAATGGTGATGGTGTCACTATTTATTTAACAAAATCTTTTAAATTATATTATAAATATAGGTCAGCTAAAATACCAAAAAATTTAATAATGATTTTGTTCTTGTAAAATATTGGTAGACCTTTTTTTTCAGTAATCCCACTTCATCCTCCTAAATAGATTTCATAATATTTTGTCGCCTTTAGTTCATCACAGTATATTTCCATCATCTTCTCTATATACTAATTTTACTATAATAAAATGTTATTATAGTAAAATTCATTCCTATAATAACATTAGACATTTATGCTGTCGGTATAATCAGATTGATTTTAGCTGCATGTCTATAAACATAATTTTTTTAATCTATAACTTGCGAATTATTACGCTACAGCAACGATATTTATTTTAGGAAATTTATAAAATTATTAAAATAATTAAAATTGGTAAACTAAATCGTGATACTTCTCTTATTGACTTGTGGGACATAACTTGTACAATATGGATTAATAGATGGAAAAGACTACATATTGAAAATGATCATATATTTTATTGGCACTTGAAATAGAAGTTATACGTGGCTTTAATTCGTGATTCTAAAAATAAATATTGCTCAGATATGGACTTAAAACTTACACTTACATTTCTCAATATGTATTTTATCATAATTTGAGAAATATGGGACATTTTAAATTAAATATTAATGAGCATATATTCCTTAATATTAACAATTCTGACGAATTTAATGAAAATTTTACTTTTACACTTTTTGTGATTATAATTCTGCTGACGATGTTTCTATAATTTGTCATTTATGTATCAAGAAATAATATTGATTGATTCTAGATGGTGTTTTTTTTTCAATTAATTATAGATATTCAAAGGGTTTCTGTTTTGGGTTTATAACAACAACTACATTAAGGCATTCAATTGATATTCTTTCTATTTATTTGGATGGTATTATGTTATAGTTTACGGCATACAGGTGAAAAATAAGGGACATTATTATAAATTTACGATTGGAATGGAATTGTCATTTTAATATGAACGCAGAGTATTCTCATTATTATTGACTCGTTTTTAGAAATTTACTGATAATATAATGGCTCTTACTAAATAAAGTAAAGTGTTAAAATTTCTAACACAATCGCAGCCATCGGTCGAGAACTATTCAAACAACCTACTTATGTAATTATATTATGCGGTATAGTATTTTAAACGTGTATTAGCAATCTTAAACCATATGCAAATTAATTTTACTTCAACATGAATAATCTCATTTGTATGTATACGTCGCTATATATACGAGTATATATTTATAATAATATAAGTACCATATAATGTAAAATTAATATGTATACATGAAATTATAAAATCACACATCAAGTTCAGTTCGATTATAATTTTTATATAATTATATACCCATATATAAGTGTGTGTGTGTGTGTGTGTGTTTCTATTTAAAAAAAAAAAGTCAAGTTTTCGAACAAGGATATTGTGTGACAAAGGAAATAATAAGAGTGGTATTTTTTAATTACTTATTATATATTGTGCTAATTTATTTAAATAACTTCTTGTGTATATGGTACACAACTAATAAATTTGTAATTATAATTTAAAAACGACCGCATACAAAATAATAACAATTATACAATTCTATATAGAAAAATTGAATCAGATTTGTCATTGGGTAACAGATAAAAGGCAGATGGTACCAGGCGAAACGTGTAACACTGGGATGTTATCATATGTTATGGTATACTTAGATTATGAGAATTTCGGAAATCATTTTCGCACACATTTTTTGAATGTTTAAACTGTTCTTTGACGAATGCACGACAGCTTTTCTTCTGTAAAAGTATCCATCGCGTTGTTTTATAGTCACACCGCCGCGTAAATTATTAATTATATTCTATATATTCTATAGCCAAGCGAAACAAAGAATAGTAAATTTTTCAATATTTAGGAAAATTTATCTATTTAATAATTAATCGTAAATATTTAAATGAATAAAATATAATCTAGACCCCAATTTTCCCACAGAAAATACATGAAATTTTAATCAGTGACTCAATACACGAACAATAAGTTCTGCTTGTAATAATAATTAAAAAAACATTTTGTTTATTGAAAATTGGTCGTTTAAAAAGTAACTACACATAATTTCGGATTCCACAGCTTTTGAACTATTGAACTGAAATCTATAATATAATAATAATTTGTCTAAAAACAATGAAATGTATAGTTATTTGGGATAAAATAGCAATGTAGTTAAGAAAAAAAAAACATGTCAAAAGAAAATTGGCATAATAAAAAAAATTCCATCATATTTGGGTTTATTTTTATACAATATTATTTAAGTTTATATTATATCCATAACAATCAATCAATATATTTTGATGTGATACGTATCATGTATTATGTGTGTGTTTTGTGTTAAGGGAGTGGGTGGATAAAGTAAACGTTTTTTTTTTGTTTTGCTTTTAAAGACATAAATCGTTTAATATACAATATAAATTTCATGCGATAGGATATTTCGGTTTAACCACCACTTTTATATAGGGATTAAAAATATATAACTGATATTTAACTTTTAAGCATTTAGCTTCTAAGCAAGTGCTCCCTCTAATAATCGAAATGCATGAAAAACTATATGACCATATATCGAGATTGGTCCCTATAGCGCGTTAACAATTCCAAATAAATATACGTCGGATTTATTTACATTTGCTCATGGCTCCAGAAACTTATTTTATAAATTGTTTATTTTAATCCACCCATTGCTCGCTATATATCTATAATATATTATATTTATTCCATATTGCATCAATATTTGAAAGTCAATAAATTAATACAATATATTAAATAAATATTCGGGGCAATTCAAATAAAATGTTCTTATTTTTATTTATCGCAAAATATTTGATTTTTTTTCACAATTTCTTGTGCATAAGAAAATATTTTAATTTTATTGAATTGTCCCGAATTATGTATACAATATTTTGTTTATATTGTGTAATTATACGTAAATATAACTATAACAATATAATATAAGCAAATAAAATTGATTCATATTATACAAAGCATGAAAATTTAAATAATTGTATACTATTAAGGGAGTATTAAACATATAATGAGCTAAAATATATTGATTTTATAATCTTTGAATTATGCGGTAAGACAGCTATTATTAATTAATTAAGCTATACATGAATATATATTTAAATCGTCTATAAAGTGTGGAACATATGAACAGCGAACAGCACATACAATTTATTTTATTTAATGATGATATATTAATTATGTTAAAATATTATAATACATTTATTATTAGGCATATTTACGATGTCTATGTAATAATAAAATAAAATGTGCGTAACATATTAATATAAAATAAATTATAAATAGTGGTCGCACATGTGTGCAAGCAGTGACATAGAGAGGTACTGCGCGTCCAGCAATATGATTGGGAGCTATCTGTCCTTTCAACTACTACAAGGATTCTCTTGTTATATGTACCTCACAAACCCACCTTAACATAGCCATTTACGTCTTCCAATCTTCGAAGGCATTTATTTATAATCGTAATTTGGTTATAAGACTAAATTATGACGAACGCCACATATATTTATTAGCATGTTAAATGCAACTCGGTCTTTATATATTATTTACATCCCTTTCCTTACCCCCATCATCAGATGTTACTTTTGCAACAATTATATTTTTGTTTGCATGTCACTCTTCCTATGTGTTAGCATAAGCAAATATCATCGACAAAATCGAGGTTGTTAAGTTAATTGAATGACAATACTACGAGAATTGATATTAACAGATCATTTCATTATACAATCGATATTGCCATTGAATAATATGCTATTGAAACGATACAATAATATATGTTTTAGCACTCAAGCGAAATGGTGTTTCAAGTTTGACACAGTTTTTTGGATAGAATACCAGACTTTGGCAAAAATTGTGACCTTTCTAAATCCACAATATTCCTAAATCTGAACAATATATAAATTAATCACATGAAATAATTGGGGTTTTTCTTGAGATCTACAAAATATGCTCTCGTAATGGCTTCACATTTTAATCCCAATCTCTTTTGAGTTATATATAGATAATTTTTCACTTTGAGACAAATCTGGAGAATACGTGGTGGATGAGGCAGCAACTTATTATAACATGCGTAATTCGTATATAGTATATAGTTGCTATTACTTTTTCTTAATTTCATCGTTCAAGTATGGTCTAACCGAATATAACATGCACCGGTTATTCTTTAAACTATCTTTCTACAATAAATAGACGATGAATATTCTCCAAAATATATGCATCCCAATGCGTGATCATCTGATGGAATTGTTTTAAACTTCTTTGATATGTTCTATGCTCATTGCTTCAACGGTTTTTATCATTTTTTAGGGTATGTTATGATTAGTAATTTACAACACAGTAATGAATTGATGTAAAGAAGTGGTTTACACGAATGTGAATTTTTTTGATCAATTCTGATGTTGTCACGCAGGTCTTTTGTACGACATTGGTGTAGTGGGGTATGGTATTATATTTTGGTTGGTAAACGACCACAACGACAATCTTCGTTAGTATGTCGTGTGTAAACTGAAAATTTATTGTATCGGAATTTCAACTTTAAATATGTACAATATTATTTGAGAATTATTATTAATACTGTTTTATTTTTAATACATACGCTGACATTGAATTAATCTATAATTTCTATTTTTATATATTACGTTCTAATTTATGTATAGCGAATATACCTTATGAACTTCTAATTTAAAATTATATATATATATATTTCAAATATATAATATAAAGTAGAATATCCACAGATTCCTATATAAATTTATTATCTAAATATATTATAGATAACCTAAATTAAATATATATATATATATTTACGTATATATAAGATTATGTTTTTATGCTATTTGTTATATTTATGTAATTATGTATTTATATTTTATTATTAGCATACATATTATATGATTTTTATATATTACATTATTTCGAAGAGAAATGTATCTTATGTTAACGCATATATTTTTTAAAAATTCAAATCAATATTTTAACTATTCAGTATTTTTTATACGTAAATATATATTATTATTTGTATCATCAGTCTACATGCACGCAATTAATTATACATTAAATTATACACTTAAAATATACCATATTTATTTATTTATTTATTTATATTATACAAAAATTCTTATAAACTACATATTTTTTTATTTATATATAAAAAGGTTAAACAAAATTGAAAATAATTTCCTATATTATAAATAAAAAGGATAAATTAAAATAAGGACAAAAAAATAACAAAACAATAAGAATAAGTAGTATAATATATATAATTACTAATTACTATTTACGCAGTCTACGTTTTATTTTTAACTGGACGGAAATAAAGGTATAGAAAATTAGTTATATTATTATTGAAATTAAATAAATTATAAATAAAGGACATTTATATAAAACCAAAAAAAATTGTTAAAAATTAAAGTCTATAAAAGAAATAATAATAATAAAATATAATTTTAGTTTGGGTTGACAAGAATGTAATAATCGGTTTTGTATTATTATTTTATTTGTTTTATATTTTACATTTGGTAGTTGTCGTACCTCTTTAGCATTATATCACAAGTTATAGGCGAGGAAAACTATATATGCATAGTTTTCTCTACAGCTAATTCATATGTGTGTGGCAATTAATAAGTTCAAAAATGATAATTTTCATTTACATTCACTTTTTACTTGCCGTAAAACGAGTCGGTGCAAAGAGATGTTAAGTTTGTTTATTGGCCAATTAACAGAATGTATAATTAATGTCTTGGACTCTTTAAGAAGCTTAATATGTTTCACATAAATATTTATACGACATGTATTTCAAACACACATAATGAACTGGATATGTTTTAGAAATGCGATAAAATCAATCGTAAACGATTATATGATGCAAGTGTTAAAAAAATCAACACGGCCGTACATATCTAAAATCATTATGATAATTTGGTGCGTGAAACAAAACATGTAATTCACTTGTTTACCGGTCAACGGATATCAAACGCATGGGAATTGGTAAATCGTTATAGGTTTTTATTTTCCGCACCGCTTAGGAAAAATGCATGCTCAAGTTCATTTAGCGTCAAATTGTTATAGAATTTGGAAACTCTTTGAATATATGTTAGTAAAAATTTCAGTTTAAAGAAATGTGCTTCTAAATGTACCAGTAGTTGAGCTTATGAAGTTTGTCAGTAAAATCGTATATATATATATAATTTATTACACCGGCAAAGAAACTTAAATTTCTATCTCTTGCCAAACCGTTAATTTAATATAGCCTATATTGTATAAAATAGATTTATATAATATGATTTTATATTAGTCCTTCGATTTTATATGTTGATAGGCTATAAAATAGATTGTTTGATGCTTCTACAGAATAACTCTGCATATATGAACCAAAGTTGTATATACAACGAACATTTGTGTAGCGTGAAGCCTTATCGTTTGATTGCCACAGCGTCTGTGCTCTATAGATATATTGGTCTGGTCGTGGATTTCGCATTTTAAATCTGTATTTTTGTTATAGTTACCGAAAAAATAATAAGTGTTTTAAAAGCGTAACGAAATGTCGTGAAATTTTATATGAAACTTGTTATAAATCCGCTACTGAAACACGTTATCTTTTATATTACCAGAAGTATATATGGCAATGATGTGTTTATCACGTGTTCGGGTTTTTGTTAGTGGTTTAAGCGTGTCCAAGTTGCCCGCGAGAAGATATAATGCACGACCGAGGCGCCCTTCCACTTCAAAAACGTGTAAAAATATTAAAAAAATCGTTAATCTGATCCGATCTAACAGTCGGTTAATTATTCGTGCCATTGATGAAATATATGCTGAAATATATATATAGGAATTAACAAAGAATGCGCATAAGGTAAATTATGTACATAACAATTTTAACATGGAAAAAATGTGACTCAAACTACTACTTGTCTGCCCAAACGTTTCTAGCCATCATGTGACTTTTACTTGTTCCACAAGGTCAAACCGGCATTAAAAGACGATGATGAAGCTGGTGAAAGATAAAAGCGGCATGTGGAGAGGTCACAGAAGAAAACTTCCAAGAATGTTTCGAACAATGGAAAATTCGCATATAGAGTGTTGTAGGGTTAGAGGAGGGGATTGAATTGGGATATAATAACTAAATATATAATAGATAAATATAAAATAAAATATTTTACAGCATTAGTCTCGTTATTTTATAGCCACACCTCGTATATGTACTTAAAGTATATAAAATTGTTGTGTGTATATAAATATAATCTATATATCAATATATTTCTATATTTATATCGTATGTTATATGCTTTTAATATGTCTTTTAACTTTTAATATGTCTTTTAACTTTTACGTATATTTTTATAGTATAAATAATTTGAATTATTGAAATATGCGTTTTTCGTTATTTTATTATTTATTATTTAGTCTATTTTTTATATTTATTTAAACAAAATTTTCACTATATGGTGTTTTACGATTCCAACATAAAAATACGCATTCTAATGTATTACGAAATGCTTCCCGAAAATCACGATTAAAATATGCATAAATTAATGGATTTAATGTTGAATTAAAATAACCAATCCAAAATAAAACGGCTACAATAATATCTGGACATGGACACGATTCACCACATAAAGATGTTGTAACATACCTATGGTTTTTTTTATTTCATTAAAATTTCGATAAAAATATAGATGAAAAAGAAAAATAAATTATTTATTACAAACGCAGTGATAATTCGAGAATGTGTGCGGGTGACAAGAAGCAAAAACTATAATTAAGCTTTTATCTTCTTTTTGCGATTATACGCGCAAAGTGTTTAATTTTCGTGCACAGTTATCGTACATGAAAGTTTTGTGAACATATACAGTCTTAATAGTCGGATTTCTTATATAGAATTACACAATTTCAGCTTGTCCTATTATTCTTCTGAAATATTAATTTATTCTTAATCACTCCATGGACTATTGTACGCACAACACAATAAACTCATGTCGGAGAACGACCTGATCTCCCCCCATCAATGGAAGGACTAAAAAACAAAAGATTTTATGAAAATCTATACAACTTCTGAATATATTCATAATAATTTTTTAAAACAATGAGTTCTATATCAGGACTAACCAACCAAAATGATCAATTATTTATTATATGTTGTCTCGAATTATCACAGCTGGTAATAAAATTTTTATTAACTTACAAATATTCTATATACAAAAAATATTAAAATATTAAAATATAATTTGAAAAAATAAATAAAAATTATTAAACACATACCATAGGAAAAATGGTAACCAGCATAATAAAAACACTCCCATTATAATACCTAATGTACGGGCAGCTTTATGTTCAGCACGCCATCCTTTAGCTGGACGCATAGAACCACCTTTTTTTTTTTTTTGTATTTATTCAAAATATAAAATATAAAAATGAAATAAAGAAATAAATTACTCGAAATATATAATACGCGTCCTTTTATTTAATTATAATTAAATTAATAATGAATGAATGAATGAATGAATGAATGAGAAAATATATGTATTAGAATTAAAATAAACATAAATATGTAAATAAAATTAAATAAATATTAGCATTAAATTTCGGGGTAAATAACAAATAGATTTTATTGAACTTTTGTTTTCTTGATTTCATTTTAATAATTTATTATTTTTCATTTTATAACATCATTTTAAGTATTATAATAAAATTTGGTATATAAACAATTTGAAACAATTCGCTGACATAAGAAGAAAGCAAATAATGATTAACCCATAATTGAACTAAAACACATGGTAAATTTATTTTTCCATCATAACCTACGTGAGTACCATATAAATTGTTTTTATATTAATATGTGCTTGCGATTACACATGGGTTATTGGGTTAAAATGTGTATAAACATTTTCCGACATAATTCAAAATTGAATTAAATTTATTCCATATGCAAAACAAACATATTTTTATAATAGTTCCTTTTTTATATATGTTTCAAAGTAAAAATGATATATAATATTGGAAAATTCTATATTAAATTATCTATAATTTGGTTATGGGATATTATTGCCATAATATTTTATATAATATTTTAATGTTTCCGTTGAATATTGAAACTAAAACTCTATATATTTCAAATTAAATATCCGGCATTGTTTATATATAATAAATGTATTGTTGTATAAGCCCACAGCAAATGCAAGTACACAATTGTGTACACACATTAAAAATATTTCTGTATTTATATGACAAATATCTAATCTGTTGTCCTAAAAATAACCAGAATGACTTGGATCTGTTTTCGCCGCCGCCGTCAATATATTGGCTATATTAATTCTTTGTGAAAAACACAACTTTTAGCATGGTATCGAAAATTCAAAGAAGGCAGAGAAGATGTAGATGTTATGATAAACGTTCAAGACTACCATCAAAAAAGTGCGATTACCGAAGTAAATATCCAAAAAGTACTTGATTTCATGAAAGTCATCAGGACCATCTGCAGTGATGGATGGGATGGGATGGCATTCATGTATAAAAAGGTGCGCTTGATATACCAAAAATAGCAATTCAAATTGACTTGATTTATAAGAAAAATTAATTTGTTCTACGTCAATTCATTTTGAAAGCTCACCTACAAAATGTGCATTGATTATTCCAAAGACACAGCAAAGATAACAATAATTTCTTAAAAATAATTGTATCTGCGTTGATGAAACATTGGTGTTTTCAATATACGAATCAGAAACTATACAAAGAAGCAGGCGTCAAAGTTCTGCGATGAAGGAAATTTACAAAAAAAAATCACGTTTAATGAAGCCAAAAATTAAAACATTGCTCAATTGTGTTTACAATTGCAAAAATATTATCCGCACAAAGAATTTGTGGTAAATATCCTTAATATTAGTATTATTTTAGTGTGTTGCATATTGAAGCGTTTACCCACCTATGGCCGTCTGTAGGATATGTGATATCTCTGCAATAGTCTAATAATATCTCACGATATCCTTATGGCCGCTTTTTTTTTTTTTTACGTCCACTCTGGTTATAGTCTGGGATATCCCAGAAATATAATGCAATGTACCAGGAACACACCACATAAAAACATCTCATCAACGTTTTTTTTTTTTGCTGAAGACCAGCGTCAACTAATTAATATCACAGAATATCCTAAAACTATCTTTGCTGGATCTCCTTATGACCACCATTTTTTACGTCTCAATATCATCTGCGATATTGTATAGCTATAGTCTATATACAATATCTACGGGACGTCTTAAAATGCACCCATTACATAATATTTGAATATTTAAATTAATGAAAACATTATTGCAAATCAATTGAGATGTTGCAATTGCAAAATGTTTGTTAGATGTTTTAAAATGGATCGCGCACTATTGTGGAAAGATGTAAAAACAAAATTAATTGTGTTTCATGTATACAATTTATGTTAATCCATTCCGGTTATTTTACGAGATCAAGTTGTATAAAGAAAATGAAAATCAAATCGTTCTTAACAAAACATAACGAAAAAAAAAGGTCATTGAATTATAATTTATAAAAATAAATAAATTCAACAAGTTTTATTCACATATTTATATTTGTAAAAATAAAAAAAATATATATATTTACATTTTCTATTGTATTTTCGATAAATAAATGCAATATAAATATGAAACTATTTTAAGAAAAAGGTTATATAAAAATAAACATGCAATAAATACAAATAAAGTTAGTTACTAAAAAAAAAATAAAATACAAATATTTTTAAAGCATTTTTTTTTTGTAGCATAAAGGAAATGTAAACATATTTTTTAAAAAAAAAATAAGCTTTAACTACAAAATTATACGTAAAAAGTAAAGGTGAGGTTTACATAGACAAAGTCGTGCAGCATTACAAAAAATTTAACAATTTCTATTGAATGCAATGTTTAATATAAATAAAAAAATTATTAAATATTATAAGCTTAAAAAGTTTTATATATTTTATAATAAGTTTTATTAAAAGCTAAAAACTTATTGTAATAGAGAAAATGCGTTTGTAAATAGCAAAATAAAATTGCAAGTAAAATATTAAATTATTTTTATATATTTTTTTTTAGTTATTATTCGTTTTATTGGATTATTTTTATTACTTTTATGCTTTTTTTTTTTTATGTCTGCGTCTGGATTTGGATTCAATTTTATTTCTGGATATTACACATTCGAGTATATATGATTTTATTATAGTTTAAATAAATAAATAATATTATTGCAATTTTGCCATTTATACAAATAAATTGAATACATTGTCATGATTTTTATGTTTCATGTGTACGTTTTTAATTTGTATATAAATGAAGTAATTTGTAATTTCATTTTACGAGAGTTCATAATAAATATATTTTTAGTTTTAAAACGTATCGTATCGTATAGTTAGTTAGTTAATTTGTCATATAAAATCTGGCAAAATCCTATACATATAAAAAATTTATGGTATAAATTTTAAAGTATATAAATTTAATTAAATTAGATTATAGATACAAATGTAATTGTACCTTGGATTTAATATATGTATGGCGGTATTACAAATTATAACGTCTATATTAAAAATTAGTGATAATCTGACCAATGTATGTATGTTATTTCTAGTCGCTATACAAATAAATATGTTGTCTATTTGACAAATAATTTCTTGTAAATACAGAAGAACACTTAAATAAGATATACATTAGCTCTTATATGGCAAAACCCAAATCTTCGCAGTTACACAGAAATTATACAATTAAATTAATTGCTGGTTATGTACTTTTATTCCTGCTTTCTTGGCTCACACAAAGGAGTTGCCTCCCTATATATATATATCATATATTAAAAGTACAATATCTTATTCCCACCCAAGGATTTTCTAAACAAGAGCATTTGCCCACAATTATCTGCGTTAATGAAACGGCTATTAAATTAGAATATCGCAATCTAACCGCGCATAAACAAGATTTATTCTCCTCGGTCGCCAGAAGCAAATATTGTTATTGCAAGCATTTTTTATTTTAACGTACCCTGAAATAGATAAGATGAATAGGATATTCTCACTTTTTATCGGCAACAGAAGCTAACAAAAATAATTTTATTTCAGCTCGAAATTCATGTGCTTTCCATAATTACTAACAAAAATACTTATTATTTCATCAAAAGATCAAAAAAGAAGATAATTTATTAATTTCGGGATCAAAAATATTTGCTTCCGAGGCAGAGGGATTGTATATAAAACACATTTATAATTTTATATGTCTTTAGACTAATAAAAACGCACAACCCGAGCGCATCCCACCAATTGCTTTAAATAAATGTTTATTCTCGTTAATGCATCCACACCCAGAAAGCTATTCCTCTTATTCTACATGGAATAAACTTCAAAATATGTGGAAAATTTGGAACAGAGGGAATCCAACTGATCCTTAGAATTATCGTCCAATTCCTATTACGCATCTATCGTTGCTGAAACAACGAAGAAAGAGTATGGCATTAGAGCATTATTAATATCCAAAATCTATGATTTTGTGTTAGGCAGTAATTGCTCTATTGCTGAAATTTTTCTTGAAAAACAATTGTTGATAATTCATCTATTAAATTCTTAATGAACATGCGGAGAAAGGAGTCGTGAAAATCCATCCCCTAGAAAATTGTACATCAATTCTGGAGCCCAATTAGTATACGCATGGCTCATTTTCATTAAAGTAAAAAATTTAGAGCATTTTCCATGACATGAACAACAAACACTTGCTCCCTTCTACACAAACACTATTCATATATCTGGATACCTTAAAATTAATTGATGAAATGGATGGCAATAGATTAAACTTTGTTTGTCTGGAATACATTTTATACAATTATATTTGTTATGGAAAAGGTTTTGTTATATTTAGCAAACGATGGTAATTACTTTAATTAAATTACCAAAAACAATATATATCGCATGATGACCGAAACTAAATTGAATCATTCAATATATATCTATTATATGTTTGGGTTTGAGATCTGCGTACATATAAATATACTATAATTAACTATATACACAAGAGGAATAAGTTATTGCTTTTTCCCAACAAATCATGTTATCTTATCCTTTTTACGTCCTACAATACTACATCTAACTTTATCGTTAAGCACTGCTATTAGGCTTGAAATCACAATATATGTTATTTTGCCCGATAGAAGTGTCAACAACATATTTTTTCAAAGCGTTTAAATAAGTCGAATTTCGTACCGCAGAGGAAGAGTATTTGCTGAGAATTTTACAGTATTCTTTCTTCAAAAGGAATCTGCAACTGCAGAATTATTGTGGACACTTACGGCTACCATACTCTGTCGGCACCAATATGTACAGATTGGTTTCGATGTTTTAAAAATAATGATGTTGAAGATAAAGAAAGTTTTGGTGAACCGGAAAAGTTTGAAGATGAAGAAATTAGAAATTAAAATGGATAAATCGTTGTAGCGATTAACAATATTTTCAATGACATGTTCTTTTACTATATTTTTTAAATAAAAAATTTTATTTGAACGAAAAAACAGCGAGAATTTATTGAAATACCTGATGTTTATAAAAGATTTAGTTGAGTTAAACTTTGTTTTATATAAGTTAGGCAAGATATACAATGTATTTGTTTTTATTCAGTATTACACAAACAATACATTCATTTTTATTATTATTTGCTTAATAAATTGTATTTTAGTTATTTTATATTAAAACTTTAAAACTTTAAAGTTTAAAATGTTATTTTCGAATAGATTTGTTTAATTATAATTGTTGTATATATAAAATGTATATATAAATGACATTTTAAATTGTGCTATTGCCATCAATTTGGATATGGAAACTCATTAGCATACCATTTATATAGTCTTCTAATTGTCGGTCCAGTAATTACCATATATAGAAGAATTAATATATACAGCAATTTATATGTGAGTATTTATGCCATATTATTTTTAAGGGTATTTTAAATTACCATAGAAAATTTGTTTTTCATTACTACTACTACTACTAGTACACCCATGTATATAGAGACTGCTACTAAATATGTCACTTGTTTAAAAATTAGTTATATATACTCGTAGAACAAACATTACAGTCAAGGTAAATTAATTTGTATTGTATTGTTAATCTTATAGCATCCAACACCACATAGTTTCGAAGGTATTCATCTCATTTTATAAACAAAATAAATAATAATTTAGTCGACTGTTGAGTAATTTTTAGAATGACTAAAATTTTCTACACCATGTCAATAATGCCGGGAGTCGATACTATTATTGCAAAATCTACAATTTAATAAATGAATGATAGTTGTGTAAACAAAATATATATCCATTGTTGATTATAATTTATCTTCGAATTTATCTAGATAAATTCCCATTATTTTTTATCTTTTTTTTATCTTAAATGAATTCAAGCAACTTTATCTTTACATATATTTAGTTATATTTACTGAACATTATTGTATCTGTAATGATTTTAACACACATGCCTTCAAGGTTGTGATGGAGGACAGAATTCTAAGTCGAATATAGACATTTACGGCTCTGTTTTCGACAAATGACCGTAAGAATTTATTTCATTATAGCCTTATTAAAAAAATTTCCATTACATAAAAAAAGCGTAATTTAATAATTAATATAATAAAATTAATATTATTATAATATAATTTAAATTTCATATTTATAAATATATTTATGTTTTATATATTGATATTATAACTAATTATAAAATTAATTATAAAATATACGAGAAATAGGTAAATATATAAATATTTGTATTCGTTTAAGTTAAAATAAAATTATACACTTCGATGAATTTAATTATAATATGCGATATTTATATTATAATAAATTATTTATATATATTGAAATAAATACGGATATACCATAATAAAATTGCCAGAATACACGATTCCCCAACCAAACATTTCGATTGTATATTAAAATAATATATATTATATAGCACTTTTACTTTTGAAAATCAATTTCATATAAATAATTAATTTAAGTTATAAGATAAAAACAACTTTTATAGGTTTAAAATTATTGTATAATAAAATTAGAAGTTTTTGTTTGCAATGAAAAATTAATGAATCTTATTAACAATTAATAATTATTTAATTTTCTATGCGTTTGGCCAAAGTTTTATATTATGTATACAATACTATTGTGTATAGTACAGGCTTGTCGATTCTGTACCTAGTTCTTACGTATATATAAGGACGCTGACGTGAAATGCGTCCCACACTCCATTATTTAGCTTCACGATTATACTGTCAACATAATTATTTTTAGAACAAGGTTATAAGAGCATCAAAATATAATAACAAATTTGAATATACATGCGGTGTAATTGGTATAACGTGTAGCGGCGTGTTTCAACAGTTAAAGATAATTAGAGATGAAAGTTATCTATGTAACAACGGAGTTGCTATATATGTTCTCGTCTGTGACGATAGGAAACGCGGATATTCTTGTTTTTATACTGCTTGTGTAAAACTTTAGTGATAATTCCTGAAAATTTGAATGATATTATAAGATCTTTGTTCATTACGTTTAATTATTTACGAATTTCACTGTGACAACGATGAAGGTATGTCGCAGAGAATAATCTCCCATCGATAATTTATGATACCGAGAATCTTAGTCAAATTACTTACAAAATTTGCTATATACGCATAGGGAATAGGATTATACTTTAGTATTTTCTATAAGAAGTTCATTTAAAATTGATATAATTGCAGGCAATTCTATAACCCAAATTTTATTAATGCGGATGATCACCTGACCGATTTAAATGAAATTATGTATAGGAGTTTAAAATTGAATTATTTGCAGATATAATTCCTGTGATAAATTTCTTCAATGTTAATACTCATGACTGCAGTTTAATACATCAAATTATAAAACTAAATAATTTTATTAAAATTTGGAATCGGATGGTTTGAAATGGCTTCGGAAGTTTACCGCTTTACACACACATATTTCTAGACAAATTATATGGTATAATTATCACTCAAACGATATTGCATATTTGGATGATGATGAATATAGTGATGGGATCAATTTTAATTAAAAAACACATTACATTTATGTTTGATTTCTTTTGTGTCACTTTTGTGCACGATTTTATATTATAATTAAAGAATGTATCCTATAGTTGCGATGCTTTGCATGAATAAATTCAATATATTAATTAAGACATATTTATTTATATAAGAAACATTAAATTCTTTATATTTTATAGTCTGATTGAATTTCTTTTAATATCGCATGCATTTAAAATTGTGATAATTAATTTTTGTAATTAATATATTTTATTCATTATTTATACAGGCACTGACTGTGTGCTTTTATTATGATTTTTGATGAAACAGTTTGCATATATAGATAAGATTTTGAATTGTTGAAAGAAATTCCGCTGTAATATTTCTAATTTTGATGAAACTTTGTATGACAGTTTAGTTTATATGGTATATAATAAAAATAGTTTAAACAGAACTTTTGGAAAATCAACTTCAATCGTTGTATTCAATATGGACATTATGCTCCCTCCCGGATACTACTTGTTCCGCACGATAAGCCTTATGGTCTGACTAAGAACAGTCGTAATCGTATGCTGGCAGAAAGATGGGACACAGTTAGTCGCCAACGATGGACAATTTTTTTAATGTTCATGTTCACCAAAAAAAACATCGGGCAGTTATTATTTGAAGTCTCTGATATATATTTTAATTATAAAATTTTGTTCCTTTCGAAATTCGTATATTAATCAAAATTAAAAATTCATTAACATTTATACATTGTTGATATATGGGTGTAGGCGATTTTGTTCATAATTTATGATAACATGTGACTGTAAATACAATTTAGTATATTTAATGGGGGGGAACAAAAAAAACTTTTCCAATATACGATTAGGTTTTATAGTAACTTTTTTTTATAAATAATCATCTTACAATAATTATTATTATAAGCTTATTTTATATACCATATAAAAACAAACAAGGATATTATTATAAATATTTGCTATATGTTTAGTATTATAAATTATAATATACATAAAAGTTTCCTTATACATCATACATGTGTATACGAATAAGAGGTAACTGCTAACTGCCTTAAAACGACTTCGCAGCAATTTTATTTATACTATATTTATTTATATTATACTCCGCTATTTGATATACAAACAATTTGAATTATGTAGTAGCTATTATATGGTAGGGGTAGCATGAGTTTATATTATATAGTAAGACTATGGTTCATATAATTTTAAATAAAATATTCATCAATCCTATATTATAAGTACAATATTAATTTATATATATTATAATATATACGATATAGTCTCAAAGAAATATATATAAGTTCATTCAAATGTAAAAGGGTAAAATTATTTATTTAAAAAGAAATCTATATGTATTTTTGTTTACTCGCGCGCGGCGTTTATTATACTTTTATAATAATCAAACAAACTTACAATTAGTTCTAAAATCATATATATATATATATTGAAAGGAAGTATATAACATATATATATATATATATAGATATATACATAAAATATACATAAACACATTATATATTTCATCAATTAATCAAGACCAATTTTAAAATATTTAAATTCCGATTTTATATATAATATTATGTTTATTTATGTAAATACAACACACGTTGAAAAAAGTTAGTTATGTAAATACAAATTTTGTTATAAATGTGCGACAGAGAGTTATGATTTTCGGTCAAACGTTAAAATAATAAGTGTTTTTTTTTTTTATGATAACTTTTAAAACAGCTAAAATCGTCTGTACACAATATAACAATAGACGAAACGTGAAAAATATTATTTAGTTTTAATATATTTTTATGGTAACCCATAACATAGTTGAAAGTACAGACTATAAATTATTTAAAATTTGAATGTTCGCACTTATCTAATCTTTCATATGGAAGATATTTTTAAAATCGGTCCATACGTTCTCATTCGAAAGATATGACCGATTTTCTGTTTGGTGTTTGTGAAATTTTGTATAAATGCGATTTTAAAAATTTCTTTAAAAAAAAACGTTGGATATTGATTGAATTTGAAAATTCTATGTGAATAAAAATAGAAATCAAATTAAAACTATATTAAGCTTTATTAAAAACGATAATATATTCATACCGGTCAATTTTCCGGAAAATCCAGTTAAGTGAAAACCCAAAACACATAATTATATTGTAATTAATCAATTTTCATTAAATAAAGAAATATGCATGATGGCTATTGATGTATTTCGGGCCCACAATTGTTGGAGCATTGTTCTAGTGCAACCGACATTCTGCATAAGCTCAGAGCAGAGGCAACGTAATATAGACATCACCCTTATATATATATGTGGAAAATAAGACGATTTAAATACTTTTATCGTATTAAAATCATAATCAGTCATACAGTCATACAATGCCATTAAAAATTCTTATGTTATAGAAGTTGAGATTGTAAAAGTATCTATCTACGCACGCAATAACATTAATAAACAATAAAATGTATGTATAGTTTTTGTAATCATTTCATCTGACCATTTATTTTCCGTTCAGCAAGTGCTATATAAAAAAATAAAATGATTATTTGAATGACTCAAGTTGTTATCTTGAAATTTTAAACCTAAATATTTGCAATTGCAATAGATAAATTTGAAAGATTTATTGGAAGTATTTATATGGGACATACGTACCATAAACTAATTCGATTATCCTGTGATTTTGAACTTAAAAAATTAATGATAAGTTTCAACGATTTTTGATATAGTATGAGCCGCAATAATTCTCTTACCATTTTCGGTGATCCCTAATTACGAAGAAAAACTGTTTAGTATTATCCAATTTAGCCGAAAAAACGATGATCATTACATTTTATTTTATATAATAATATAAATCGCAGTCACAATTATTATTATAAAATTAACTTTTTTCGGTCAGACACATAGAAATATTATTAGTATTATTATTTGGCCATATAGAGCAATGCCGCCCTTGTTCAATATAACAGAAATTACAGTACGCTAGATGTATATCAAATAGATATTTTAAAAGATAATAGCATTCGCAAACATGTCAAATCCATTGACATAAACATTTTTCAATGTCTATTTTTTCGTCGAAAAATGGTGTGTTCAATTTTATGAACATATACTGCCAACTACAATATTGAAGTGTGTGCCATAGCTGATACTGTGTAAAATTCAATATGTGTGAGACGATTTATAAAATTTGCCGAATTAGTACCATGATTGTCGTTGCTGTGTATAATAATTAACAATATATCAGGTTATTTGCAACACTTTGACTACAAGAATATATATAGAGCACAACTCCATTTTTTTTATTGATTTTAAAGCAACGCACAATTAATTTAGAAAATATAAGAATAAAAATCCAACATAAATGTATAACAAAACAATGAATTGCCAATGTCTATATCTGAGAATCATGTGCGTAAATAATATATTACAAAATTATCTAATTAGCTATTTCCTTAAAATGTATATTATATAATTATCTCTATTTGAATGTATTAATAATAAAATAAAGCTTTTTTGTTCGTTTGTTCTTTTCGATTAAATATGAACGCGTGTATACTAAATTATTAAATTACGAGTATTAACTAATGAATTTTCATACAATGCTTTAATATAATAAGTTAAGTTTATAGTACAATATATAATAATCTAATTCTAATAATATTATATTATATATGAATTTATGATTGGATTTCATATATCAAATACGCATATAATTATTATATAATTAGTCATTTTTAATTAATTATATGGTATTTATGTCGCCCGATATTAGTAGACAAACAAAAAGTCAAAAATGAATACTGATATATATATTTGATTTAATGCGTTGTTATGGGAAAAGACAGGCCGGCCACGTATAACACGATGTAAATTTAATATATATTGGTACCTTTTTGCTTTCTATACTATATATATATATATAAATGTGTCGATTTGGTCCTTTTTCGTCCTCCTACCGAAAGCACTATACTGTACGGTTGGTTGTCGCGATCAAAATCAAGTCATATGTAGAAAATTTATCAATATAACTTAAAACAAAATCAGGAATTACTGTTAAAAGATAAATACAATTAGGTTTTTCTTCTACACATAATTTCAGATGCGCGATTAATGCACAATATTCTAGTCCTTTTAATAAAATTAAATCCTATCTATTGAATGCGCGTATATAATGTTATGAAACGTATTTGTATTTTATTAAACTGCTTATATACTAATTTAGTTTTAGTATAATGTTTGATTTATTTTGAAATTATTAGTCGCAAATAATATATTTAGTCATAAAACCATATTTTAATTTAATTTTCCAATTAAATTGTTATTTCTCTTATGCGGTTATTATATACGATGAAGGATTAGAATTGAAAAAAGGATAAATAGTTTTTTTTTTTTAAACAGAATATGAATATAAATAATATAGCGCTTTTATTGAATTTAATCTGCAGTAACTAATCCTTTGTGTTCACGTAATGTTCTTCACTTCTTATATCTATATACCTTTCATTTATCTCAACCACAGATATGGGCGTTCGTTGAATGACTTCAAATATCTTTTAATTTGTTACAATTTGTAATGAAGAAAATTTTGATATTGATAGATTATATTTTATGCGACAAATCATGTTTCTCAAGCCTTTGCTTTACTGACATAATTTTTAAGTATTTTAAATCCTGTTTTATTATTTTTAAAATCGTATATACAAATAGGAATATATCAACGGAATTCATCATTTTTGTTTATTTTATTTATAAATAAATTACCCAAGTGTGAAAAAAAACTTAAATTAATTAAAACTATTTTTAAATCAAATAATAATGTGAACGATTGTTATAAATTTAGCATTCAATCAACAAAGCTGCGTTGAGTATTGTGCGGAAATTTTAATATTTTATCTAATTTAAGGTGGTCTATATAATGAAATATGCGTATCACGTTTAGTCTCGATATTGTGTTATAAATATTGAATTGAATCATAATACAAAGAAGATTCGTGATCATGAGATTAACATTAAGATTTCTTCCATGTACTGATCCTTTTTAATTCGTAAATCCGTTTATGAAAATCGGTTTCGTTCTTCAAACATGTTAATTATCCAACACATGCAAAGAAAAATTATTTAAGACTGTCATTTTTACTGCGAATTTGTTAATTGGCAAAATGGCTTTGCTTGTACAATTAACGTTGTAGATTAATTCCAGCAATTTACGCCCTATATCTATATATATTGAAATACTTAATTTTGCCAAAATTACAGTCCCCATATCACAATAATATAAAATACCGCGTTAAGGAAATTTTTCATATCTCATTTGAATCAATAAATTTACTGTGGGATATTATCAAATTCAAAAGATAGATATTTAATTTGTTAACTATATATTTATTAACATTAATTGAAAGGGTATACGATACCGCACATAGTACCCGATACAAATATGCACGCATGTTATACACGAGTCGACCTGTATATTATATTTATTACAATGAAGAACAATATGGTATAAAAAGTTATTATTACAGCTAATAAATCATGCATATTTTGAAATAAAAAAGTAGGAAGTTATATAAAATATCGATTTTATATTAATTTGATTTATTATTTATCTTTGAATGTTGTGTGTATATTTTCTTTTTATATTTACATCTAGAGTATGGGAAGCAATGCGATACTATTTTAATGGCATAATATATATATATATATGTGAAATCCATATATAAATAAGTAATTGTTTATTCAAAACAATATATTGCGTAATATAGTAAAAAAAAATGATTGAATATTATTATTATTATTGTTATAACTTTGAAAAATAAATAAATAATTTTTTTTTTTATTATTTGAAATCTAGCCAAGCCAAAAAATATTTTTAAGTTGTTATTGCCAAACAAACTAACCTTCCCCATATTTTGTGTTACGATTCCTACAACAAAAATAATCAATAAAGCGACCTTCATCATTACCACCACCTCCACCTCCACAACAGCCACTTTTACTATTATTATTGTTAATGTTATTATTATTATTATTTGGCGCTTCTGACAATAATCTTTGCCAACTTTTTTCTGTTGGTTGATCTTTTGCATCCTTGGTAATCATATTCAAGGCTATATTTTCGGAGACATCAATGTCAACATCATTGGTGCCGTTGTCATCGTCATCGCTATCCATTATACTTATTTTATTATATTGATTTTGAGAGTTGGTATTTATTTGTATATTATTATTATTATTATTATTATTATTATTAGTATTATCACGAATATTATAATTACAAAAACTATATTCTTCTTCATCTGAATCATTTATTATAATACAAATAGCACCACGACGTCTTTGAACGGCTGAGACAGTTTTAACAATATTGAAACCTGAGTTTAAGATTTATATAATTTTTACTATTTTTTGCATTTGATTCATAATTGTGTTAATTATTTAATTAAATGTTAATATATTTAGAGAATATATTTATTAACCCTCATACGACTGACATTATAAAATACCCGACACGAGTATTTTAAGAGAAATTTTATAATTGTTTTGGCAGCTATCACTTCCATAATCAAATAGCATATTAAAACGTTTACCTCCTTTAGATGCGCTAACTCAACATCATATGCGTGTATTTATGAAATAATTGCAAATTGCCACTGTCTATATGTGCATTGTTTTTGGACTATGATTGCGTTTTTGGCTGCCTTTGGAAAGAACTTCCAGTTAAAGTTACTAAACATTATAATAGATATTATTCTGTTGTAATGAAGTTCATTGAATAAAAACTTGGCAAACAGCATATCGAATGTGTACTGGAGTAAAACAACGTTGTACCAATATTATTTGCATCATCGAGGTGTTGATTGGATTTTATTCTATACTGCTGAAAATATTTTATTAATATATATATACGTATATACATAAGGATTAACATTCTGTGACCGTTTATTGGCCCACAAGTTTGGATAAATAAATATCTTCAATGCTTATCCATTGTTTTCCCAGCGAAATAATTTGCGAAAATTAAGAGCTTTGGCAAACAAATAAAACTTGATATTGAAACGGTGAAAATAATTCAAATTCTATAGGGTAAAATCTTGGTACAAATTAATTGGTTTTGTCTCAAAATAGATACTAAATATTACCACGAAGGAGGTATCCACATGATTAGGGTACAATTTAATCAGCCGAACGAGGATTAATTGATTATTATTATTATTATTTCATTTTAATTATAAATTATATATTAAATACTAAAAAATTAAAATATTTATAGATATACAGACAGACAGAGAGATGTATTTAGCAGAATAAAATTAAAAATTTTTGTGAAAATAAATTGCAAATAATTAAAAATTAATATAATATTATAGGAAAATTATAGACAGGATACACTTAATAGATTATACATTTTTAAATGAAATTTAGTGCACATATCACATAAATCTTATTCATATTATTTGAATTTTTCGAATTTCGCGAATTAATATATAATTCGTTGAAGCTCACATCCTACCAATGGAAAGGATTCATTACTACTAGTCTGCTAATAATTAATGGTACTGAATCATTACCGTCGGTATGTGCGCATCGTTCACATCGATATGTTTATATCGAAATATGTATACGTCGCGAAGTATAATCTTAAAAATTCTCACGATTTGAATAAGATTGACACATATACAAAAGAAGTCTATTATGTATACAAAATATATCATCACAAAAACCACAATACATGACAATACACAATTATATAATATATATATATATTTATATATTTACATAGAAATATTAATTAAATTAATTTATATAATCTCACATGCATTTATACAATAATAATAAAATTAATTATAAATCACACATATACACGTACACACACAGCATTCGCCAATATATATTTATCTATACCTATATTTATACAGGGATAATACATACAATACATGTTATGAAGATAATGAAATTTAATAACTTACTTGTCGAACTATTTGTTGAGCGTCTAACTTTGCCACTATAATTATAACGACCAATTGTACCTTCTCCGCCATCACTACCAATACCACCAGTGCTACCGCCGACACCACGAATATTACCGTTGCCATCATCATTTCGTCGACCATCAGTTGTTAGATCAGGTGAAAAATTTATAACATTAACATCATATGTAACAACAGATGGTTGACGTATACGAGCACCATATTTATCACGTTTTAATAATGCATTTGGTGATTTCAATTTATTATAATCAATACCACCATTATCATTATTATTGTTATTATTATTAAAATAATTTAATTTATCATCACCAATAGTGGCGGCGGCGGGGGTAGTCGCCTGTGTATCATTATGATGACATAATGATATATCAGAATCCATTATAATTTCTGGCATTTTAGATGATTCATTAATTAAATGTTTTAACACTAATGGTGATGTTAAAATATTTAACGTTACCGTTGATGTATCACGTTGTAATTGTTGTATATTATTTGGATTCAGTGTACTTGTAGTTGTACCACCACCACCACCACCACCACCACCACCCACCCCATATAAATTATTTAATGATGATGATGCGGATGGTTCACCACATAATGCTGCCGGTAATTCATTAACATTAATTGGTGGTGATGATGGTTGTGATAATGATGGTATTGATGGCGGCCGCGGCGGTGACGATGTATTCACTACAAATTTATTAACTATAACATCACTTGATTTTATATTATCTAAATTTGTATTAAAATTAAATTTTTCAACAGATTGTTGTTGTTTACGTTTTTTTTGTTGTTTAGCTATTAAAAGTTGATCACTACTTTTGGAAAATTTTTCAATACAATGTTTTTTTGTCCTTACATTATTATTATTATTATTATTATTATTATTATTAATATTATAATTATAGTCTTGATTTAAATTTGAAATATCACTTAAACTATTAATTTTTATTGAATTTTCATTACGTAAATTCATTATAATTTCATCACAATAATTTAAATCACTGGAATTATTAAATATTAATTCATAATTAAATTGATCAATAATTGGTTGATTATCTATTATAATATTATTATTTACATTATTTATATTTGTAATAGATTCACTTTTATTTAAATCAATTAAATTTATTAAAATGTCAAAGGCATTATTATTATTATTGCTACTATTATTATTATTATTATTATTATTATTATTATTATTATTATTATTAATATTAATATTATTATTAGTATTACGAGGATATACAATTTCTTTTGATGATTTTATATTAATAGGAAACATTGTTGACGACGACAATATATGTTGTTTACCGCGATTATCATTATCACCTTCACTAAACACACGTTGTATTGATTTTCGAACATTTTGTTCATCGCTTTTCTTATGATGACCATAATTATTACAACCATTATAAGATTTAGATAATTTATTACAAATTCCTTTTTTAAATAAAGGCACTACTGCGGCTGACGTTTTTGATGTTGTACCTACTATTTCGTTTTGCTGTAGTTGTTGTTGTTGTTGCTGCTGTTGCTGTTGCTGATGTTGCTCAGCAAATAAATAATCATTTATATTTTCAATAAATATAGGTGTTTGTTGTAAATTATTTTGAATTTTTTCAAATTTTCCAACACCACCACCATAACCACCGCCACCACCACAAAATGTATTGTTTTTTTTGGTAAATGGTGATAGTTTAGCTTTTAATGCAATAAATTTTTTCGTACGTCGACTACAATTTATTAAAAAATCGGAATCACTAAATGCTTGAATTTTATGTCGTATAATTCGAAAAGATTTTCCACCTTCTTGTAATGGTGTATCGGTAGCTGATGATGATGGTGTTGTTGTTGTTGTCGTCGTCATTGTTGATATTGTTCTAGTTGTAGTTGTTGTTGATTTTGTTGTTGTTATTGGTGTTGTTGTGGACGTTACCATCATCGTATCATTTAAATTATTATTACATTTTAATGCAATAAAATCTGATTCGCTGAGTGCCAATAGATTTTTTCTATTATATTTATAATTATTATTATTATTATTTTCATGATATTCTTTTTTATTATTATTATTATTATTATCGATAATATTTTGTTTATAATATTGATAGTTATCTTCAATGAAACGGGCTAATTCATCATTGTCATCTTCGATTTGTAATACTTTAAATTCATCATCAAAATCATCATTAAAATAATCATTTTCATTATTGAAATTATCACTATTATTAATATTATTTTCATTATTATTATTATTATTATTATTATTAATATTAATATTATTATTATTAATATTATTAATATTATTGCTATTATTATTATTAACATTATTATTATTATTTGATTCATTATTATTAATATTACTTTGACTATACTTTTTATTATGACTAGAATTTGAAAAATTTGAATGAAAACATTCTAAGGGTTGTTTTAAAAAATTTGATTTTGAAAATAATGGTTGTAAAAAATTACTACCCATCGATTTATGTTTGTTATGTTGATTTTTTAATTGAAATTTATCTAAAGCAATCATTGATGGTGCACTGTCGGTATGCGATACTTTTTCATGTTGTTGTGTTTGTTCTAAATCTCGTAAATCAATACTGCTACGACTTAAACGACGTTGTGGTGATAATGGTACACGTAATTCATCCGGTTCTTCTTTTGTTGGTTCAACTAATTGAATCTATATATATTTATTTATTAATTTTTTTTGTTTAGTTTTGTTAGTTTAATTAACAAGAAAAAAATAAAATATAATTTACAAATACCATATTAAAATTTATATAAAATTTACCTCTAAATTACTAATCGAACTTTGACTTTCATCAGGAGCTAATTGCTTTAATGTTAAATTTAAATCACAATCACTTGGATGTAAATAATTCATGTGATGTGAATGATGCATATTATGTGTTGTATGTGCCATATGTACACTATTTAATAAAATATTTGAACTTGTACGACTTAATGCTTTTCGTTGACGAACAGCCTCCCTGTGCGGAAATTATAATAAACGAATTATTTATATTTTATCATAACATTTATTTTATATGGAATAATGATTGCTGCCGCCGGTGCAGATATATATATATATAGACTATACCATATCAGATGATTGCGTTTTTGATTGGACTGTTAACAACACAGGCTGAACTCAATATAGTTCATATGCAAATGTTAATTTTAAATTATTATATATACCCATTCTTTTGAAATGTTTACAATGTCAGTTAACTTCACATTTACGATCTTTTATATATAGTCATAATGTCATGCTGGGAATCAATCATCTGCTTTTATTTACCACATTATAACCACACGAACGTTGTATTTATCAGACCACTCTTGAATTTATTATACACCAAATCGCAAACATTTTGTTTTCGATGAAGCAAATTTGACCGTTTAAGTAATACAGAAATTTAAATCGCTACAAGCATATTTAAAAAACTTAAAATTTAATCCATTGATTAAAGATAAATGAATGTACACAAAATATAATAGTTAATGTGACATCAATATATGGAGTGTTTAAGGATTGTATTTCCTAAAAATAATAATATCTTATTTATAAATTATATAGGGGTGTGGCTCACATCTGTAAATTTCGGCAACTTTGCAACCCACATCGACATATATATTTGTATAGCTTATTTTACAATGCATCATCAAAATCTTAATTAAAAGATAAATTATATATTAGAACAAATGAAAATATGTATGCCCACCCACTTATTATATTGTTATTAGTATTAGAATAAATAATTTAATGGTAGAGGGTAGAGCGCGGATATTCTTGTGAATTATTATACGAATTGTTGTAAATTTATATTGAAAGGATTGTTAAAACTGTTTAATTAAATTGGATATTTTTAATATTAATTGGTGTACAAGTCTGGCTTTGCTGTTCTTAACATATAGATGGCTTTTATCGAACATACTCTAATTTATTTATAACTGAGATTTGTGATGGTGTTATAAATTGAAAATTATTCTAAATATTATTTTAATTACACCATAAATATCCCTTTTATAAACGGCAATAATAAGTTATATATGATTATTTATATATTTATACATTATAAAATAGAGGTGAAATATTTCACCACTCTCTACCCTAATCGTTTATTTATTAGAAATAAGTCATTTGAATATTTCATACATATATATATATATGGGTTTTCTTTTAATGTAATCTAAATATACACACGTTTTTTAATTAAAGCATCCTTATGATAATAGATAACAAAAAGAAATAATTCAATGTTATTATTAACATATAAATATATTTTGAAACCATACATAAAATAATAAAATAGATATAGAATATGATCCTATTCAACCTACGACACACACACATTTATAAAACTTTCTTTATTATTGTATTTTTGTCTGTCAGCTATAATAAGGCCATTGTAAATTATTAATTTATTCAATGCCGGAATATTTATAAAAGGTATACAGGTGGTGGTGGTGGCTATATATACATATATTAATTATAAAAAGGACAAACGATATAAAACAAAAAAAAACCCTTTTAATGTACTTTATTTATACAATATATATATTCACCTTTAAAATGAAAGAATTTTCCCAAAATATTTAACCCTTACAAAAATTAATAAATAACTACAAATATTTATGTACCATATTCCATATAACATATATTTCTATACTTACTTATATATACGACAATACATTGTTATCATAACAATTCCAGGTATCCAAAAACTAATTGAACTCGATATTATTGCATACATTTTATTAACTATAAATAAACAATCATTTGGATGTTGACTTTGCCATTCTAAATGTGCTTTTGTTGTATACCATCCCAAAAATATTGGTGTAAATGATATTAATGCCGGTAACATCCATACATTTGCTAACATAAAAAATACAGTACGATTTGTCATATATAAAGGATATTCTAAAGGACGAACAATTGCATAGTATCTGTGAATTGAAAAATATATACAAAGTTAACAATCAATTAATTATAATGGCAGTGAAGGCAATTTTTTTATTGTTGATTGAATTTCCAGTATTTTTTAATTTATTAAAATACTCTTATTGTTCATTTATGAAATCAAAAAGCGTTAATATTTTTAAAATATAGTGTTTCGGATACTGTATTCACCAAAGATTAACAATATTTCTAATATAAACACAACAAGTGTAGTCGTTGTCGAAACAGAATTGTATTCCATCAAAAGATACAAATACATATAGCATTGGAATCATTGCTATTATTATACCATCGACTCGAAAATGGTGTGCGATGTTAAGTGAATAGACTATAAACAAATTTGGTAGGAATAATAAAAGTATAGCATATTATACAAGGCTGTCTATGATCACGTTGTGATAATGAGAAATGAAGTACAGCCAATAGCATAGCAAGAACATTATCAGCAAAATACAATTCAGAAAAAAATTACGTCATATATGGCACGAGGAAATGTACTATGCGAGAAGGACTATTACAAAAACTATGCTATTGAGAAAACATTCTTTTAAGCCTGTACATTGAAAAAGAAATACTCTTTTTTTAAGTACAGCCTATAATTTTTCAAGTTGTAATTGTATAAAATTCATTAAATATGATGGTCTGGCAGAAAGACTGTGAGCATTAGAAACGCATTATTGTAAAGTGTAAAAGAGAGTGATCAATACATTTTTCTGGCTGGCAGTACTTGCTTGAACTGTTTATGATATAAGGGTCTACAGAAATATAGCAACATTTGTAAGTGAATGCAAATTATATCAATAAATTCGCATAGATGATCCAAAGAGGATTAAAAATTAAATGAAATTTATGTGTAATCTTGAAATTTCTATACTGGTATGTGATTCTCTGATATTGTATATGTTTTTAAATAGCTAGCAATTATTTGGAATTTGTGAAAGAAAAAACTACCAATTCTTATAAATTGCTTGTCCCTAAAGTATTAAAAAAAATGTATTATTAAATTATCAATTATTATTTTCCTTTGTGCGCTACATAATTTTATGTTATTCAATATATGCGTCTTGAACGAGGAGGGAAATAAAAATTAAGTTATATATTTATATATTTTATCTATGGCTTTTTAGTTATTATCTAATTATGAATTATGAATTTTTTTTTTTTTATATATAATTTGCAAAAAGAAAAGAAAACGTGGAAATCTGATTATAATTTTTTATTTTGAATATGATTTATGTAATAATTGAATTGCATTATTTAATATCTGTACAGACAGAGTTATGGTCAAAATAAACAGTAGTTATTTTCGTATGTCTGCTGATATTGTTAATTTGAATTTGTAATAAATTTTGTATGTGGAATCATTTTTCAGAAAATCAAAAATCTAGTGCTTGAAAAGCATCGGTTAACAAATAGTGAATATGAAACTGATAGTGTTGCAATTTCAAAATGTTCGGTTATAATGACATTTTAAAAGATGCTTAGTGCCTCTGACGCGGTTCCAAAAACAATATCAATTTGTATCGTTCCACAACCATAATATTCGATTGTTTTATCACCATGTGACTTCTGGCTTTTGAATAAGTTCAAAAGTCACTCCAAGCACACGGTTTTGACTCGACTGAAGAAAATCGAAGTGCAATTTGAAAGACATTCAGGAAAATAAACTGCTTTAATCAATGGTAAAAACGTTTGCATAAGTGTATTGTGTCGGGTAGGGCATTTGAAGGTGACAACATTGATTTGTAGAAGAATAAATGAAAGAATTTTCAAAGCATTTACAATGTAACCTTATTTTTTGGACACAATTTAGTATCCTGTGTATCCAAAATTTAAAAAATGATACAACAAATTTATAATTAAATAATTAAAAAAAATTATTTTTCGTCCCCGTTAATTTAATTTTCCCTTTTTTTTTTTTTTTTAAGTAAATGCTAATAAAATTTATATTAATTTTAAAAGAATATAATTAAATAAAAAAATATATATATTATTTAAAAATAATTATAAACTTACCGATCAACCGAAATACAACATAAATGTAAAATACTAGCAGTTGAAAAATATACATCAAGACTATTATAAACGTTACACATAAATGATCCAAATAACCATAGGCCAGATAATTCTACAGATGCATTAAATGTCATGGCACACAATGCGACCAGCATATCAGCAACAGCCAATGATACAACAAAATAATTTGTAATAACACGTAATTTACGATTACGTTGCACCGATATAATAACTAATGCGTTGCCAAGTACGGCACCCAATATTATTGTAATGAATATTAAACCTTTTATACACATCAGTGTTAACTGCGTCCATTTATTATGTTGACCATCATCATGATAATGTATACGCTCGGCTGGTATTGATGATGATATATTTGTATCATTATTTGATAGAACAGCAGGTACAATTTCGGTCACTGTCATCAACAGCGACATGTCCCCTGTCATATTCGCATAAAATAATACGGATTATAATAATAGTAATAATATGGATATAAACAATAACAAAATTGTCGATTTAATATTATTTTATAATCAATTAAATTCATTGATTTTTTTCCAAACATTTCTACCATCAATTGTTCTGCATATGGTTTTATTTTCATTTTATTTTTAAATTATCTCACTATATCGGTATTTATTTCTATTTTATATTTACAATGTGGTGATGGCAGTTTAATAGTTACAATCAACAGTGTCATATAGATAATTTTTTTGTTATTCAATTTTTATATAAATTTTATATTGTGATTGGAAAATATGCTCTATTATTATTCAATATTCTATAACATATATATTATATTGTATTATAATTTGATATATTCATTTTTTAATAAAATATGTCCTTTTCTTTGACTTGTCTGCATGCTTATGACATGCGGTGGTTGTATTTCTTCCGATGCGATATACACACCACAATATATATTGTATTATTTTTATTGATAGCAGTAGTAGAAGACAAGTAGACTTATATAAATTGCTTTAATGTTTTTATATATATTTTCTTATTGAATATTTAAATAAAATAAAATAAAAAATATATATAAAAAATCCTTTGAAATATTTCCTCTTTACGAGCTCCGACAAATGATCTATTATGAGCAAAAGAAAAAAAAAGGAAAAAAAAAATAATATTAAATAAATATATTCAAAATATTTATAAGAAAAATTTTATGAATAAATTTAATATATAAATTATTAATTGAAAACATGTTTTTGAAAATTTTCCAGTATTTTCATGTCGCGGAAAAAAAAAGCTTAACATTTTCCCTAAGGAAAAACCCTCCCTATAGGCGTTTGTGTATTTTTTATATAATTTAGCATAAATATATATACAAAAACATTTCCGAAAAACATCATTATTTATACATTTTCTACGCACATTACATTCACTTAAAATATATAATTAGTAGTTCACAACCAAAGTCATATACATTTACATATTAATAACACTATCCACAATAAAAAGGTTCACCATCAACAAAATTAGTTTTCTTGCTATTACTCTGTCTCTATAAAATCTGCCAAGCAAAATCGTATATAACTTTTCTAATTTATAGTATGCAACTTTAATATAGAAATACAATTTAACTGAAAAAGTGCATAGGTTACATTATTATCTATGCATTTTAAATTCAGTTGTAAAGAGCGATAATATATACAAAATAGTATAAAAATGAAGTTTTATATATTCATTTATTTCTTATCTCGTTGTGTGATGCAATGAAAGTAACGAGACACGAATAATGATGGATTTTTATAATATATATTTACATATACAGGGTGCGTCCCAGTCAATACACAGTCTAAACGAATGTAACTCTGAACTAATAAAATTTAGTCTACCAATATGTCCAATAATATCACCCATCCCTATTAACAATTTGTCCGTACTTTGAAAAATGAGGAAAATTTTTGCGAGGAAAAAATCCTCATATTTTCCATGGAAAGGATATTTAGGAATTTGTCCAAAGAATGTCCATAGATTTTCCACTTAATATATAATAGTATTTTATTTAGATCAATTGAAATATATGGATTGTCAGAGTAATATTTCCAACAAATATCCGCGGTATTGTATTCATAATTTATTTCACCAATTATCCAAGACAATGGTTTAAATTTTGCATATTTCGCATATCTATAGATATAATCCTCACTGTCTTTTAATATATTTTCATAATTTTTAAAATAACCAGCAACTCAAATCTATAACAATAATCTAGGGATTTTGTAAGACTTTGCATGGATTTTATCCGCGTTTTTTTGTTCTTGTTTAATACAAAAAAAAAAATTCACAATCGATGAATTTTTGCCATCGTTCAGCATCTTCATTCCGTGCTCATAGAACTTTTGGTATATCGGTAAAAAACTGAATCAAACCGCGATTTGGCATCATCGTCATAAGAAAATTTATTTTGCTAATACGGACAATTCACGGCCATTACTTGCCAAAATACATGGACGATCCAAAGATATTTTTGTCAAAATATGTGGATCTGCTCACAAGAAAAATATGACTATAAATTCTATGAATATTCTGTGGAATAATAGCAACGAGAGAAATACTATTAAGGAGAATTCGTAGAAATTATCGGAAATATACGGATAATCCAAGGACATTTTTTATAAAAATGCGCATGAACAGGGTTGCATTCATCATATAAAATTTCAGCGGACATCCGTAAGAAATCCATTGATATTTCCTCGGATTGAAACTATACGTACTACTACATATTATGGGATATACCAGTTTTAACCATTTCAAATTTTATCATTTTACGTTTGACTATTCAGTATAACAGAGAAGTTCATAATATCTATACATCAAATTGTGACACCAAAACCAATAATAAATTGCATCTACCAGAATGAATATGAAACAATTACAAATAGGTTCAGTAGCTCTAAAGTCCAAAAGTAATTGAAATTTTTTGACTTAAATCTATTCTTCCAGAAAAAAAACTACTTTTAATTTACTATTTTGCAAATCATTTCAGTCAAACTATATTATATAACCAAACGTATAAAGCAACAAAACTTGTTGAATGATCAAAAGTGGTACATAGGATTATATTATTGGACATTGGTCTATAGTTTTGTTTTTTTTTTCTTCATTTCATTAGCCTAACAACACACCCGATTCGTTTGGACTACATTATATTGACTGTGGAACACCTTGTATAACTTTTGTGATGCTATTGCTATATTTTCAATGTTATATATTCGTCGTGTATTGCATAGATTTTTTAATAAATATATAATATTACAAAATCAAAAATTCACAATAAAACATGCACAGAAAAATTAACGTGATTTAAAAATGTTTATATAAAAGGTAAAAATACATATATTCATATATAGATTTGATTTAAAATGTATATGATATAGTCTAGACCTGATGAATGTAATAAAATCGATATTTTATCAGTGTACATATAAGATTTATAAGATTTAACATATAAGTGTATATATAAAAGAGTTAACTTAACCATGAATTCGCAATGCAATCTAAAAGATCTTTGTTCTGTGTCGCCATAGTAGTGGTTTTTTAAAAGATGTTTCCTTCCGTAATTAATCATCATACAAGTAGAAGTTTCTTGAACCTGCCGTTTTATTAATATAAAGTAATCACAAATATTATGTATTTTTCTGTTTTTCCATGTAGAAGTATTTTTAGGTATACGTTCGATGGTTTCGTCCTCATTGCAGAAGCTGTATTTATCCATCCATATTATAGACAACTCAAATTTAATTAGGTGGTACATAGACAGACTCTTCTTAAAGGACACACCTTTATTTTCACTAATTAAATTCTATCAATTGATTTGATGGTCTCTAAGTTATACATTCGAATAACATTTATCCAAAACTTCATTGTATTTTTCATTGGAATATATTTTTATGATCACCTTTTTTGACAAATTCAATGAAAGGCGATCATAATAAAATTAGCCTCTGTATCTTTTTTAACAATTCCTTTATACTTTACCATTATTATATTTCTTTAGTTTAAACCACTGATTGTTGAAAGTCATTTGTAGATCATCCACTATACGTGTAAGGACCACAACTCTCTGAAGGCATCCCTTTGTATAGTTATACATTTTCACATTCATAATTATTGTTTTGTATACCATTATTTTGTTTTTCAGCATGTTTTTAATCCTATATACATAGGGAATTGTCCGCGTTGTCGAAAGCGCCCTTAATAAAGGCTATCAGGACGTATACCTTTGACGATATAGATCATATTTTTAATTAAAAAATTATTAAATATTACTACTGAAAATTAATATATTGTAAGTTACAATAAATAAATATATGTATAAGTGTTAACTTAATTATTTAATAGACTGTGTGGCATAAAAAGTTTCGAAAATAAAAGATATTAGAGAACATATAAAATACCTTTAGTTTAAAATTTAATATGTATATAACCGTTTATGGTACTATTTAGCGTGTACCAAAATGCCTGCACAAACATTATGTAATAATATATTTTATAAATTTTAATTCCGTTTGCAAAAAGTTACACATATAAATTTATATTATGTAGAAAATAAGTATATTTTGTTTAAACAAAACGCAGAGGGTAATCCATTTTAAATGTTTCACTCGTTAATGCTATATTTATATGTCCAAAATGGCAGTTTCAACAAATGGTACATACATAGTTGACCAAATAAGCACAAACAAATGATAAAGTCATAACTACTTATCACGTAGCTGATAGTATAACCACTGGCAAAAAGCGAATTGAAAATAAAATAAACATTACATGAATTATATAAGTGAAATAATATTAATTCGACGATATGATCCTTCTCAACGTGCATACAAAGTGTTATAAATTTTAGAATTAAGTTAATACATAGTCGTAAGACTATAGTTTGAATACTATAATTCTTAATGGATAATTTTACATTAATTATATTTTATGGTGTACTCTCTATATGGATTCAGCTAAAATATTGTAGATCATCCTGTATACTATGGGAAAAGAAAGAGGTTGTTTTGCTATCATATCAGTCAAAAAAAAAATGGAAAAATGATCAAAAATTTTATAAATTCCATATTAAAATGAATTTTATTTTATAAGCACGCAGTGATGATGGTGGGTACATATAGGTCTATAGGGAATAGTTAAGTGGTGCATGGTGAAGAGGTACGAATAAACAAGTGGATATTTTCATTTTCCATTATTTTCTGAAATATTATTTTTACATATAAAAGTTATTCCGTCTATGAATGAAAAGTTTATTGTTTTCTTCGCACAAAATATAGTGAGAGTATAATAGTGTAATAATCTTTACGCTAATATAATGCTATTTACAAAAAGGATATAAATTTTATAATATTTAAACACAACTTTTTCATAAATTAAATTTTAAAACAATTTTTTTTTATTTTATTTTAACAGATTGTTATAATAATATTTAAATACGTGTAGCTTATTTATGCATGTACCTCAACTATTTTCTAATATATATCGGTGACCGCTCTGGGCTATATGAATTAATTTTCAAATAATCCGACGTTATATTAATTTACACACAATGCAAAACAATTTTATCGCTTGTAATTACCTAAAAATACATTTTTTTTACCAGTAAAAATTTTGCTATATCTCACTATTAAAAAATTACCGAATATTGAATTATAATGTTTCTTTTGCAGTACTATATATTCAGTGAGGTATAATATAACCCGCCTGGTTCATAAATCCACGACTATCCCTATACCGTTTTATTACTAAATAATAATATAAAAAGATATTTAAAAAAGAAAATTATGTACAAGTGAAATTTAATGTATAAAATCCACAAAATATGAATATTTTATTTTCATTTGAATTCCATAGGTCCATATTTATTTATTATTACAATGTATATGTTATGAATTTAATATATGAATTATGTAATATATTACATCTAATATATTACATATCTAATGTAATATAAATATAATAATATCAAATATATTTACAATGGTATATGGTAAAAAGAGAATAACTGAATAATAAATAATCTTATGAAATTCCCATTTAAATCTTATTGTTTCTTTTTCCTTCCCCATTTTAAATGTTATACAATTTAGAGATAATATATAACATAACAACATATGCTTTTCTTTTATATATATGTAATGTTATAATAAGCATAAATATTGCACGACATATGATACATAGAAAAATGAAACACACTCTGATATTATATATATTTAGCTTCAAAAAAAAATTCGTATTATAATAGAATAAATGGAAAAAATATGTAGTATTTTTGAAAAATAAAATAAAAAATGTATTAGGATAAAAATATGACATTTTATATATTACACAACAACAATATAATAATATTTTACCTTTTTTTTCATAAAATAAAATATATATATATTGCAGATAAGGGATTATGTTATTATATGTATATTATTATTTAGTTTATATATACTATAGATTTAATCTAAATACTTAATATAAAATATTAATCTCTGCTCTATTATATGTTTTTAATACACAAAAATGACAATAACATATAATATTATAGTATCTATATGGAATAATAAAGATTTAATATGTTGTGTGCGCCATCATGAAATTATATTAGAATATTATTGTATAAGGTAGAGAGTAGGCCCAATCTATGCCATGTTAAGGAAACTTTTACTTTTCGACTACGATCCTGAATTTAATTATATATGTATTACTCCAATGTTATTAATTTCAGTGAACTTAAATAATTTGCAAATTACATTAAATGCATTCATAATAATGCAGCAGGATAAGTTTAAATTCAAAAATGATTATTGGCAATGAGACACTGACAGAGATTCGGTCTACTACCGTATATAGTATTTAAAAATAAATCCTTTATTTATCCGCGCATTAATTTATTGAAAAATGTATTTAATTTTACATTATATTAATTTTTTTATTGATGATATAATCATTATAAATATATAAATGTAAAACTAATACTTATTTAATTATTAATTTTGTTCTTAATCCGCATCGGTGAAGCTCGCTATATGATTATAAATACACGTGTATAATGCACCAGGTTTATGTATACGATACTGTAATTTACACATACTTATAAATATATTGTGGATCAGCCAAATATTTTGTACAACAAATTCCATTTTTTATACAACAATATATAGTATCAAAAATCAAACAGTTTTGAACCAGAAAATCTTGATTTGCATAGATGAGTAGAGCTTAAAAATATCTGAAGATTTAGAAAATTGGATTATTGAGGAATTTTAAGTTCCAGAATACACCAGAAAGAAATTCAAGAACTACTATTGCCTGTATATTATAGAAACATCTTGTACAAACTCTATCATAAATTGTCTCAAACAGAGAATTTTAACTTACAGAATACACCAGAAATAAATTCTAGAACTACTATTGCCTGGAGATTAAACACATCTTATATAAACTCTACCATCAATTGTTTCAAACACTGAATTTTAACTTCCAGAATACACCAGAAATAAATTCTAGAAATACTACTACTACTACTACTACTGGAAATTAAACACATCTTGTACAAACTCTATCATAAATTGTCTCAAACACTGAATTTTAACTTTCAGAATTCACCAGAAAGAAATTCTAAAACTACTAGTGCCTGGAGATTATGAATTTTAACTTCCAGAATTCACCAGAAAGAAATTCTAAAACTACTAATGCCTGGAGATTATGAATTTTAACTTACAGAATACACCAGAAAGAAATTCAAGAACTACTAATACTACTGTAGATTAAACACATTTTGTATAACTCTATCATAAATTGTCTGAAACACTGAATTTTAACTTCCCGAATACACCAGGCAAACACATCATAAAACAAATGTATCTTTATAATAACGCACTGAAGAGATGTGGTGGATTTATTTTATAAATAATAAATAGATAATTTTGCATTTTAAATTTTAAAATGAAGTTCATTCATAATTATTTAAGTTGCATTTATTAAATCGACGATAAAGATGTAGTATTTCAATAGTTATATAATCGGCCTGGGGTGTTTAATGTGTTTAATCTAATTGATGAAAAAAAAATCCGATAGAGTAAGTTTCGATCTGAATGATTATTTATATGATTATTGAAAGTCATGTCATCGTCACGATCGTGCCATACCGAAGCAATTCATTTCCCGATATTTGCATGTGAAATTTTTCGGTATTTATTTTAATGCTGCCGTGTTACCATTTGTTCGTTCATGGAATAAAAACAACGGCAATGGTATTGGACGCTACTCAAAGATTAACAATGTCTACACATATGCACCATTTATCGAACTTATAAACGAACTCATATAAAAATAATAATGGAATTTAGGAAACGTATCTGCCTAGCTTTCGACAATTGCAAAACAATCCGGTGAATTGTTATATATTCCTGGGCGGAGTAATTTATCATTTTATTTGGTATAACGATGCCATATAAGATTCACTTGAAGTAACATGATCTGCACGCATAAATACGTGCGTATATTTCATCTGATATTCTTTATACAAATAAAGAGCTGAGTATTTCTCAACTAAATTCGTTCGTTTCTAAGAGACTTTTTGTATAAATTTGTACGTATGCAATTATAGAAATCTAATTAGAAAATTGGATGAGAAATGACATATATATATAAAATGTATTTCTATCCTGTTTTATTTTTTTAATTATTATGCGGCAACTTCATAAAAATGATAATGTAATTCCATAAGTTGTACAATAGAAATTTCATTAAAATTGTAAACTATAAATTATATTGAATACTGATTACACACAAATTTGTTATAGAAATTTGATATAAAAATAAAACCGGACATTACATGAGCACGGAGCGGATAATAGCATAAATTTCTTTCATTTAATGCAATTTATTTCATACATAGTTTCCATCTAAAATACGATTTACTAATTTACCGTACCACCCACCGTATAAAGAAGTCAGGCCTACCACCGGTATAATAGTAATGAAAAAGTTCACACCAAAGAACTTTCAAAAGGTTATACGCAGGTTATTGTTTGTTAAGGTCAAAATTATTTATGAATCAATTGGTCGATGTTATATGAATTTTGACCTTATGAACTTTATTGTTTTGCAATGTGTGAGCGGTGCTGTACGATTTATTTAAATAATTTTACATATTTCCAATAAATATACACAAAAAATAAATAATATTCTCGCTTATATATAGAAAATACAAACAATTTATTTGTGATACACTTTTTTTTATGAATTCATGTAAATATATACAATAAAAAAAAATAATAAATAAATAAATGACTTTGCAATATGAAAATATCCTTTGGCAATATTCCATGATATAGATTTTTCAAGGATATTTTATATATATATATAGTATTTGTTTAGTATTACTGGTATTACATATGTATTTATATAAATATATATGAAAAATGATTTGTGTGTGTGTGTATTATTTAAATATTATGTATATATTTTGAAGTATTAAATGAAGGTGAATGGTATAATAAGATGATGTGGGTGGATTGAAATATACATATTTAATAAAAGTCAAAATTTTCTTTGCTTTTATATACAATTAACTTTATATTGTTGTGTATATTGTATCGAATATAAATGCAAATTCAATAGCTACTATACCTTTTTAACAATACCGATATTATAATATTGTATATACTTTTCATTTTCTATATTAACGTAAATGGTATTGTTATAATATGTCATAATGTTCAATAGTCAACTACCTGAATATATTCTGATTCATTACATACACTAATCACTTATAAGTTGATGACCCTTTATTCAATGTGTCAATAAACTGTAGACATTTAACATAAGTTTTCTATTAATTTTTAAATATTTCTCAGGAAATCGGATCATATCATTCGTTCGGATGCCGAACTCTACCGAGTGTGAATATATAGGTTGATTACTCAGTCTTACTTCAAGTCGTCCCATCGTAATATAGTGTCAGCCGACTATTCATATAATTATGTTGATAAATCGTTCAATTGGATGAATATCCTGACCGAACAGGATATACATTTGATGCTACAAAATTGTTTTATCGACTATAATACGTTTTACAATTGTATATTTTTTTGTTATTGCTATTACAGTGACGAAAAGTGAATTCACTACAATATAAATTTTAATTGCAAAATATTATCCGTTGATTCTAAAGCTCATCAACATCAACGGGTAATATTTAATTAACGAATTAGTCCTGATTTACAGCATCCGTATAACTAATTTCCGACGGGAAGGAAGTTTTTCCTGTTAGACGCGTACTATAAATAAAAATAAGAAAAAGCGGTATCAAACACTGTTTTAAGAAAAATCGTCTATAGATTGTAATTTATTATGTGATTTTATATTAATGTCAATTATGCTTAAAAACTTAAACTATATTCATTTATTAGTCGTCTGATGTTTCATATGTTACAACTGAATATTTTTATAATATCTTTTAAGTTTAAAAAATCCATATTAAGATGGGATCAATTTCAAAGAATATATATTCTCGTATATTGGTATTAGTATCATTTTACATTACACAGCTATTATTTAATAACATATTAAACTATTAAAGTATTACGTGACGTGTCTGTAGTGTATTTAATAGATTTTTTTGTATATGAAAATATTTTATTTATTTCGATTTCATATATTTATGAAGAAATGTTTACAGACAGACACAGAGCTTTCTTTCTTTCTTTCTTAAAATATAATCTATAACTAAAAATGTATCAAATATTAAATTTCAAATGATTATCAATGTAATTTTATATATTTACTCGACGAGATCGTTGTAGAAAATACTCGACAACACAGTCGCTTGTAAATATATTGATGCACTATATTCTTGATGATTATCGGATTTGTTATAAATATAAACTTTGTTTAGACGAAAATAAGCCACAATCAATCAATGAGATAAAATACATTATATTTATATATTTCTGTATCAAATTACAGGTCGTAGTGAGACATTGGGCATACAGCAGCGATAACTATAACATCTCGATTGCGTTTCCTCTACAGACGTTACATTTTTGATATCCCAACAGTATTTCATGTGTATTTCAAATAAATAAATAAATAAAATATCCATATGAGGCGGTTATAGGGACTAACTTTGTATTGTAGTCGCGAGATTTTTCCAGAAACCAACAAAATAGTAATGAAAAATAATGCGATGGATTTCCATTTTTATATCCATTAATCCTTAATTATTAAACCGTATCATATCCCATAAATTTAATGTTATCATATACACAGCACCCTATGTGTACTTCATTAATATGTTATATAAATTTTCATGGTCAAAATGGTTGTTGCCTAATCATAAATTATATGAAAGTTAAGGTGAATTTTCATGTTTATGATTTATTTATTATTTCTTTGTATATTATATTATTTATGTATACAAAAGTTATTGCGGAATTGAGGTAATTTTCTTATTTCTTAAATGCAGAATATATAGGATAAGTAAAGCAACAATTTAATTGTGAATTATTTATAATTTTATAATATAGGAATCATATATATAGAGCTTACCCGTACAACAAACAACGCGCGTATGTTTCAAACCATAAAATCCTATAATAACGCATAATTCTTTTTAATATTTTCTTTTATACTCACATCAACTCAATGATTTTTATTTCATTAATTTATAAATATACATTTTATAAGGTAATACATTAAAGCTCATAACAAATTATATGCGAATTATATTTTCACTGTCATTCATAACAAAATATAAAAAATAGAATTTGTAATTTTGATTATTGTACTGCGGTATATTATTATAAAAATAATTATCAGAAAAATACAAACATTTTTAAAGAAAAAAAAACCCATTTCAATGTCAAACGCACAATTTCCGACAAATTATTGGCCATAGAATTATTTCATTTTATATATATTTTATAAAATCCAAGTGCGGAGTAGCATATGATATAATGGTAGTAATTGATCTAACCATAATACTGCGTAGTTTATTATACGAGGTATACGAGTGGGTCTGAAAAATAAAAGATAATTTTTGTTGACATGAATATGATTTATTTTTTAATTAAATCTTTTGAAACTTAATTACAATTATTCTAACGTATTTTCAATGCGAATCAAAAGTGTGATTCTATGATCATTAGCAGTTATGAAACGAAGTTTGAAATCAATTTTATTTCGCTTAAAAAACACGATTTAAATACGCTTTAAAAATACGGACATTTGAATGGTACGCAAACCTTTTTCATGTGCAATTCTTCATACAAAATATTTCCAAATCGTTCTTTTGCGATACCTTCCCATTTACGATATGGCCTCTAATCTCTAAAGACAGTGTCCATAATCAAAAGCTATACTTAATTCTGATTTCATAAATGAACAAAAGTAAATAAAATAATTGATAAATTTCAACTGTATAGAAATTGGCAAAGAATGTGCATAAGCTAAATTATACATAACAATTTTAACATGCAAAAATTGTGTAAGAAAATAGTGCCCACATTGGCGTTGTGTGTCAACACATTTCTAGCCAAAGATAAAATCACAGTATTACATCATCTGTATTATTCGCCTGAGCTGGCACAATATGTGACTAATATCTGTTACGACGCAAGATCAAAACTATATTAAAAGAAACTTGTTTTGAAAATCATTGAAGCTGTGAAAGAAAAAGCAGCACGCCGCGAAGGAGTTCACACAAGAAGGCTTCCTGTTTTGAAAATGGGAAAATTCGGTATGGCGAGCATTGTAGCGATAGATAGTGGAGTGTATATTTAAATGGATAATAACTAAATATGTGGAGAAATTTAAAATAAAATGTTTTACAGCATTAGTTTCGTTTTTTTTTTTTTTACAGAGCCACCCACACCTCGTGTGTATTTCAATATGTCTATAAAATTATTGTTTTTGAAATTTTAAAATTTGATATTGTTTTTATTCAATTACTCATATTATTTTTATTTTTTACGCCAATAACAGAGCTGGAAATAATAATTTTTATTTGAAGTTGTTTTGGTTTTTAATTTAATTTTTAAAATTTGATTTCAATTTTAGTATATAGATTTTATAAATATTTTATATACGGTTTTGGATTTACATAAATGCATGCAAGCGAAGGGTTGTTATCGCCGGTTAGCGATATATGAATTATGTGGTTTGAATAGACATACCTACAACCGATGCCAACGCAGTTTTGTCACTGGGAAATTCAAACATAATTAATTATTGTATATGATTAGCACATTTTAATTTAATTTAAATAATATAATATTTTATATTATCCCATAGTTTAGAAAGTTTTGTAGATTTATCACATAAGTCAGAAACAAATTTTCAAGTAAAAATCGACTAAATAATGCTAGTGATGTAATTTAATTTTATTAGCTATTGTTTTATTTTATTTTTTTTCCGGTTTCCAGTGCTGCTGATTCCAAATATTATATTATTTATTGTTATTAAATTTTTTTACGATATATAAAATAGGTAAAAATGATAATCCAAAAAATACCTATATCATCTTTTTTAAACGAAATGGTAACTTATGTTCTATTATAAAATTTACGTTACGTACATATATTGAATATACGTAATATTAACAAATATGTGATGTATAAATATTTAATTATTGACATTTGAAATAATTCGACATTGTTTTATGAACACAACATTGAACTTTATATATTTATATTTTACAATACATATACGAGTATTAATAATATTAATTTCACATAGGCATATATTATTATAATATAGAATGGATATTGTATACGATGGCTACGGGTATTATTACCTATACGAGAGATGCCTTGTATGATATTAGTATATGCTCGTACAGAATACATATAATTATAATGATTTTATTGTATAGTATAGAATGACAATTTAATTATTAATATTGTATAATGGACATGTGTTCAATATTTGTTTTTAATATACATTCTATGAATAATAAGAAAGAAAATCGATATAATTTTTATAGAGTTTCTATATAATAAAATATAAAAAACAAATATAATTTTAGAAAAATAAAACGTAGGTATTTTCAAGTTCATTTTTTTATATATGTAACAATCGTAATTGTCCTATATAAAATATGTACACAAATAATATTTAAATTTAGAAATCAATATAGCAAATTTATGCATTTTAATAACTTTCATATAAATAAAGTATTGTATATACAGATTTGATTTCTTTGAAATTATATAATAAATAATGTATTAAAAAACAGAGCGCGGAGGTCAATAAATATATCGTCTATATATATTTTTATCAGCAATAATAATAATAATATGTAATAATAATAATAATAAAAATAATAATAATAATTAGAATCAGAATTTATAGAATATATTATCGACTGCAATACTCTAGATTATTTTATGATTGATTATATGCGGTGTTATTCAATATGACAATATAATGAATTGAACTAAAAATTTGCTATATACATGACGACTTAAATCACGACAGCAGTAAATTTCTCAAATTATGTCGCTCTTAAAATGGAAACTATGTGATGGTAGGATATACAACCCCTCTAGTAGCATTTAGCCAATAATAAAATGTATCCAACAGCAAAATTTGTTGAATTTTCTGTGTATAGCCGCTAATAGCTTCTCAAAAAAATTGTGTTTAAGTTTATTATTGACATTTTATTACTTAAAAACTACTAAAACATTCCCACTATGAACGAATCATTTATAAAATGTAAATGAATGCAATGGTGTGTGTTATATCAAATCATAAATACTTAAGAAAAAAAAGTATAGATCAAAATGCCTCATGGTAAATCAATTTCCAGTTCTTTAAATAATTATTATACAAACCATGGTTAATAAAGCATTTCAACAAATAAAATTAGAAAAAAATACAAAATATTCCACTTTTGCAAAAAAAAAAGGCTTCCAAAAGAGCATTCAAATTGGACAACCACATGTAAACAATGGTTGTCCAATATATGGAGCGATGAGTTGCAATTTGAGTTTGGCAATACAAGAAAAACTCTGTCATTTACAAAGTCAAACTTATACAATTGCAATTGTGTGGTAAAAATAGTTAAATTTCCAACATCGCATCATTGATTTTGGGACGTATAGGTAGACTTGGCCAAGTGCGTATATGTGTTTTAAAATTTATAAACGGAATGCTAAATAAGCAGGAGTAATTTGACATACTTAAAGAGTCATTTTTGCTATCGTTACAACAAATGCAATATCCAAACGGTTCATATATTTTACAACACTATAATGTGCTTCATATTTGCTATGTTGTCCAAAAAATCAATAAAGTGGTTGAAAGACAATAATATTTCTACCAACTTGTGGTCATCTAAATTCTTTGTATATCGAACGGCACAACAACGAAATTGAAATTGATTGTCACCAGCCAGTAATAGGAATGAAAATCGTAACAATGCGTATTTATTATCGATTCGCTGAAATCGAAAGTGAAATGGAAGTTGTTCCGATATCTGTAATAATGAAGAAAATTCAATTAAACGTTCAACTGGTGCAAGTTTATGGAAAATATTGAAGGAAGAAGGTGAAGGTTGTAAGGTAGAGCAGCAACTCATTGTATGTTCAAAGACGTGTCAGGACTGAACTATATTTATTTATAGGGCGTCGTTGAAATATAACCACTGAAATTTACAATAGAAATTAATTTCAAAAAATTTCAAAGGATAAAAAGGATAACATAATTTTACAAAACCGTATAAATCGGATAAATACATTCAGACAGTTTACATTTTAAAACCATAGACAAAAATAGAAAAAAGAAGGTATATTCCTTATTCCTCTTAGTTCTAAACACAAAAATTTAATAATAGAAAATAATATAAGCATTTTATTGCATTTTAAAACGAAACAAAATTTTGAGTGGATATTGTAAACCAAATGGCTAGAAAATATAGTGAAAAAAATGGATCGTCGTAGATGGCCTCTATAAGTGTTTTATAACATTTTAGATTTGGTAGTCTGGATATTGCACAAAAGGATAAGTGACGACGCAAAGCAATTTATTTTCCAATCGACTAAAGAATTATAGGCAATGCGAGTATGGCAATATATACTGTATAGTTTCAATTCATTGTATGGTGATGTCGTTTCAAGGAACGACCGATAGATATATAATATTAAAATTTGCAACTTCATTATTTATATCATGGTTTTAGGTATAGTTGTTTCTGTTAATGGGCAAACTTTCGCTGGTCATTTTTCGTAAAAGACGTTAAATATTCCAAGATGTGGTGTTCTCAGACTACAATACATCAAATGTGATTCAAGCGTATGGGCATGCGGTACACAAACAATTCACCAACAATGATAATGGGATTCATTGTTGATCTAATAATGTATTATAAATGAGAAATATATTGGACGCCTGCTGTGTGGATACATATTATTATACACAGTTATATTTTAAGTATACGCACACACCTTTTTAAATGATATCATTTTGATATCACATCACATATATTTTTGGTTTCTTATTTTATTATCAATAGTATAATTTATCTATAAGAAGAATCATTCGTATACATAATAATATAATTATATACTTATTTAATATTATAAGTGCTTGAAAACACGCACATAATTTTTGTGTTACATATTATTGTATTATTACTTCTTATGTGATTATATATGTTACCATTTTATATATATATATATTTATAATAGAACGCATGTGATGATAAATATCCTGGGAAATTATAAAGAAAATCATAAAATACAATATTACAATATTTTTATATGGATAAAAATATACTCGTTACGTGTACGTATAAAGATCGTATAGTTGTGGTGTATTATAGACGAAAACGACGAAATATTTATTTTATTATTTTATATACGAAAAACACGAAATACAATCCTATAAATAAAATTATTTTTAAAACCTTATAGGTTTATTTATAATAAAAAAAAAGGAATTTATTAATAAATACCCTAGTAACACTGTCCGTAGTTTGTCCGCAAAATTTCCGGATTATATGTAGTAGTCCGTAGTTTCAATTCGAGGAAATATTTGTTGAATTTTATGGATGTTCGTTGGAGTTTTATTTGATGTGTACAACCCTATCAATAGATTTTTATAAAAAATGTCCTTATTCGTATATTTCCGATGATAATTTCTACGGATTCTCCTTAGACGTATTTCTCTCGTTGCTTTTATTTCACAGAATATCCATAGAATTTGTATACATATTTTTTGTGAGCAGATCCATAAAAGTATCTTTGGATTGTGCATGTATTTTGTTGTTCGTATTAGGAGAATAAATGACTATATGATGTCAAATTGCGGTTAGATTCAGTTTTTCACCGATAGACCAGAAGTTCTATGAGCACGGAATGGAGATGCTGTAATAAACAAGAACAAAAACCGCTGATAAAATCCATGAAAAGTCAAAATTCCTCGGAAATATATCGATTTGAGTTGCTGCGGTTGTTTTTAAAATTATGAAAATAAATTAAAAAGACCGATGATTATATTATATGGATAAGCGCAATATACAAAATTTGAACCCACCGGTCTTGGATAATTGGTGAAATAAATTATGAATACAATACCGCGGAAATATTACCCTGACACTCCAAAGATTTCAATTGATCTAAATAAAATACTATTATATATTAAGTGAAAAATCTATGGACATTCTTTGGACAAATTCCAATATATCTTTTCCATGGAAAATTTGTGGATTTTTTCCACGGGAATTTTCCTCCTTTTTTCAAAGTACAGACAAATTGTTATTAGGGTATTTTATTTATTTGTTTTTGTATAAGGATTTCATTTTCTTTTTTCTATAATAAAAAATATAGTAATAATATAAAAATAAAAAAAAAAATAGCGAATTAAATAATCATTAAAAAAAAATGGTCTTCCTTTTTCTATTATTATTATTATTATTATTATTATTATTATTAATATAATGTATTTGTACGTTTATATACGAATACAATATTATTATATTGTTATTTTTATAGATATCTTGCTGGTTTCTGCTGCTGCTATATATTTGTTTGATCATATATTATTATAAAGGATTTTACCATTGAAAAATACAATGCGAATGTATACCAAATAAATAAATATATATATATATACGAGACATAGACTAGAGTAGTATATTAAATGTATATATATATGCGTTATCTAAATATATGTGTTATGTTATCATGGCTTATATATCCTTATTTACAATATATATATATTGTATATACATCTAGTTATATAGTTCATCGTCATAGAGTACGTCTCATTGAATTTACACCACAAATAAACATCACACATAATCGAAAATCCCTTTTATTCTTTATTTTCTGTTTTTCGGGTGGTTTTATTATATATTTATATAAATATACAAAATTTTGGTATAATATATTCCCCAAAAAAATAAAAAAGGATATATGATGTACCATATATAATATAAAATAGAATATGTGAATGTGTGAAATTCATTGTGTATATAATAAATGAAGGATGAAGGAATATAAATAAACATAATATTGAATATATACAAAACAGATATACAAACTGAAAATCAGGTCATCCTCCAACAAAAAAAAAAAATACAATAATTTCGATACATACCTTATGTGTGTTTGCGTATATATCTCGTCCTTTATACATATTATTTTAGTCTCTTTTAACAGTACTACACAAATATAAAATAATATTTTTATATAGAATATATCTTTCCTTGCAACCTTTAAATGGCGTTTTACACCTATATATATATTGATATACACATACACAACACACAAATGTTTGCTTATAAATTTATATATGTATGAGGTACTCTCGAGGGGTAACACACAAAAAATCGATTCACCCAAATATGCAGAAGATAGAAAGGGTAATTTTGTATATTGGTATGCATACACATATTATCTGTGCGATAACATTACGATTATATCATATGCACCACAAACTAAACTATATTATTTTTAGTTTGTACATAAATATTATATCGGTTGTATGTTATAAATGTATGTAGGTGGTATATATGTTTAAGAATGAAAATCACCTGGAAAATCATTGATTTTTCTTATTTGTTGTAATTAGAAATATATACAATTGTTTTTTTCTGTTTTTTTTTTCCTTATTTAGTCACTTTTATTAATTAGAAAAAAAAAAATAAAGAATAAGCAAGAAAAAAACCAACACAAATTGTTACATGTTTTTTTTTTACACTAAAATAAATATATAAATAAATCCAACTAATTTAATTATAATCACATTTAAAAAGAATCCTTTATAAATAGATATATTTATTATTATTAAACAAACACACACACACGCGCACACAATATGATTTAATGAATTTTTATTAATAATGTAATTATTGTTTTATTATTATAATATTCAAAATTTTAATTTTTCTATTGTATATTTGTTGAACGGACACACACATATGTGAAAAAGTTAAAAATTTTATTTTATTATTTCATAAAGAAAAACAATTAAAATATTATTTATATAAAAAAAACAAATTGTTTAAAACACAAAAAAAAAAAAAAAATTATAATAAACAGCACTACTACCAATCACATGAAAGTCTCTCGAATCACTAACAAATGAAATAGTAAAACAACCAGAAATTTAATATTTTCCTTCATTTATACAGCGATCGCATTGACTCTTCATGTGTGTGCGGTACGGTATGGTATGGTATAATAATAATAAAATAATAATAATAATAATAATAATCAATTGATTCAAAAAGAAGCCCCTTGATAAAGCACATATATTTTCTCCTCATCTAATTCTGTTGTTATATATTCACATTTTCTATATACTTATTTTGTATATATGTACGCAAATGTGCACACACTCACACCAAATATGCGTCCATAAAAATAAAATTACAGTACACGAAATTCATTTAACAATGTCGCCTAACCGCACACAAACGTGTTCTCAATGGGTGATTTAGTAATAAAAATAATTGTATTAATAAAATAATTGGCATGGCAATTGGTATGGTATGTTTCAGCAGAGTAATTAACGCATTGCTTCTCATGGATTCTATGGTAGCAGGCACAACAACGTTTAACGATATAGAACTTGGAAAAAAGTAGTAGACGAAGGTTAGGAAACAATTTCTTTAGCTGGTACGAGTTCAATGAAAGTGGAAATTTTACTATATGATTTACTTTGAAGCGTGGTGAACCAATAACACCGGGCAACGACAACATTTAACAAAATAGAAGTTGAAAAAAAGTGGTAGACGAAGGTAGGAAACAATTTCTAAAGTTGATATGTATTCAATGCAAGTGAAAGTTTCACTATATGATTCGAAGCGTGGTGAACCAATAACACCGGACTATGAACAACTGTTATATAATAAGTGTGATTTTTCACTGTATTAATTGCAGATCACAAGGGTTACAAAAATTTTACAACACCCACCATTTACCCCACAGTTCTTGCTCCTTCAGACTATATCATCTATTTCGATTAAATGGCAAAAACATCTGATTAGTGGAAGGCGTCAAAAATCGCATCTCACTTTGGTGATCATTATTTAGTACAGAAGAACTGCATTGCGATGATTGCAAAAATTCTGTATAATAAAATGAAATAAAATGTTAAACATATGTCCAATAAAAAAAAGGCGAATAACAACATTGAAAAAATTTAGTTTTGGGCTACACAGAGTGTTCACCACCGTCGTCTGTCTATTCGACTTTATGTAAAAATTCCTGTACACTAAGTGCAGCCAAAAAGATGTAAAGGCCAACTAGCACTTGTTGTAAATATGGTATTACAAAATTATGACCATGTAGAACATGATATAAATCGACGTGAAAGATTGTCTTGCTAATTTTCAATGCTGTTTTATATTGTATATTATTGCTTGCAACCCAGTCCATTAAATGAGTTTAAAGGGCGGCATTAATGGCTCTACGTTATGTTGTTGGAATATCGTTGTTATCACTGACAACAGGAGATTTATAATAGTTAATACCACGACATTAAATAATTTAGTTTACAGTTCGCAGTTCATTCATAAAAGCCAATTAAACACACAAGTGTTTTATTTGTTTCACAAAAAGTCATATATCAAAATCATCACACTCACTCTGTCATACACTTTCTGTTCATTTTCACAGGATTATTTATTTTAACGAAGATTATGCTAGAGGCGATCTGGATCGTCTAATTTAAATTTCATCTTATATGAGAAAATATATATATTTACTCATTCAATGGTCCTGGAGCATATCGTAAGAACGAAAATCGTGAACCTCACGATGTTGTGCTTTTGTTTAAGGTGTGGGTTTTTTAGTATATTGGAATGCGTCAAACTGTTCTATACGTAATCACTTTAAAAATATTAGTCTGTGCTGCACGATATTTTTAGAGTTATCAACTTGAAAAGCAACAGAACTTTCATAAAAATAAAAATTGTTAAAACTAAGATAGAAAACTGAAAACTGAATTTCGTGCACTGTAAAACATCCCAACCTTATATGGATAAAATGTGTGTGCCTGTATAGCAAGTGTGCGCAGTTCGTAGCGGCAGCGTACACCACCACCAACCACCACCATGTGAAATAAAAGCAGAAATATTTATATAAAACGGAGAAAATTATTTGGAAAAACAAGGAAAACACATATTATTTATGTTTTTCCTCTATTAAGATTAAGGACCGTTTTTTTTTTTTTTTTTTTATTATTGTTTGCTATAAATAACTGTATAAGTTTGTTTTATTTTCATATAAATGTTCATACCTATTTTTCTCATATAAATAAATAATCAGTAGATTTTTCTCTTTTCATTATTATTATTATTATTATTATTTTTGTTGATTAACATTTTGTGTATATGTGTATTTCTTATTTACTTGTACACATTTTTTAAATACACACAATAAAAACCGGGAAAATCTTATGGAAAAAATAATAATAATAATAATAATAATAGAAGGAAATGTTATTTAATAAATTACGACAGCTTCGATATATATTTTGTAGTCTAAAATTGGGAAACGGGAAATTATTCAGTATAATATTATAGTCAAAGAAACGTTAATTTCGGTAAATTTGAATGACACTACAGTAGCTGTCATTGTTGCCTAATATATTGAATATGAATGCGTAATTGGTTGGAGTTAGTGATCACTGATACGAAATACAACATGCAATCAACACATTCATATACACTTTTACGAGATTAATGTTAACATTATGTAAAATAGCTATTGTGTTCCTCACAGAGTTAGAATCTTACCGGTTGATAATGCAGACATATACGTTGTCTTTCAAAGCAAAAACAAAACATACCCCTTCGTATCTGTTTCGATAGATACGCGTTTTCAATTATTCTAATGGATGTCTATTTAAATTGTTGCAAATTTTCCCGGAAATTCGTTTTCTAATTTCATAAACAAACAATGGTTAATTCTATTAATTTTCTCATTTCAGTAACACCACAGTTCAACTCGTAATTCGCAACCCATGGATTTGAATGACAGTTTTACAAATATACATTTTGATATTGTTGCCTTACATTATGAATTTTAACTTAATAATGTTTGTTTTATTAAAATAAAAATAAAAAGATTTTACCTACCTCTAATTATTCAGATGACATTTAAGCTTACGCAACTATTAACAAATATTCTAAAAATTATAAATACAAACAAACTTTTGATGATGAAAATAATCACAAATGCAAAATTTTTATCTCTATCACTTCCTGGTAATCACTGGAGCATAGACACATTTGCAAAGAACGACCGTATGAATGTTATTTAAATATTTGTCCATACCATTTGACAGTAGATAAATTATGTATAGGTAATTCTTAACACTATATAATATATTGCAAGACAAATCCAATTGTATAACTTAATATTTTTCGTCTATTAATTTAATTTAACATTTACACACATAAATCCTATAAATAAATAATACAGAAATCAGAAAAATTAAATTTTTTTAAATTATATTATAAATAATAAAAAACAAAACCTACACAATTCTTTTTTTCTTTTAAAATTTGACACGCCTCAATTAATTAAATAAAATTTTTTATTTTTTGTTTTTATTTTGACAATTCAAATTTAAATTTTAAATTCGGTCGTTTAAATTTTAAATACAAATAGGATTTTATTTAACTTCATAAAGAACAACAAATAAACACAAAAAGTGGTTCATGCAAAATAATAAAAAAAACAAAAACTTAATGACTTATTAAAAACTATCTAAATTTTAAAATCAATATTTATTTCTATGTTCGAATTCGTTTTTAATTTTTTCATAGCATAAATTAAAGGCAGCCGTAGTTTCATGTGTACCATCATCAAAATTTCCAATATTTTCACATTCTACTTGTGGTAAATTTATTTCATTATTTAACACATCAGTAATATCATTAAAAATATCATCATAATCAGTCAATGGTTCCAATTTAATTTGTCCGTTTTGTTCTACTACATCTGCAGATGCTATATCGATTGATTCAATTAAATTTACATTTGGTATTGTTGCGCTTTCATCCAACGGTTCCAATTTAATTTCTTCTAATATTTTATAAAAATCATTAGAATACGATACATTATCTAATGATTCAATTAAATTTGCATCATCACTGATAATTATTTCATCGCTTGCCATAGCTTCCAATTTTATTGAATCTAATTCATTAAAAATATTCGCCGCTGTAGATGGTTCTTCAAAAGATTCAATTAAATTTTTATCATTACATGTGATTGTTTTACTTTTAACCAACAACGGTTCTTCCAATTTAATTGATTTTAATATATTATGGAAATTATCTTTTTGTTGATGTACTACCATCGTCGTCGCATATTCTGCATCTAACGAATCAATATTATTATTATCTGCTAAAAACAAATAATAATTATCACTAGACTGTGAAGTTAAATGTACTGTGTAAATAAACGTATATGTTTATATATAACAAACAATTTATATACTTACCAATTAATTGTTCACTATTTATATTATAAATAAATTTATTTCTTAACTTTTTGGGTAAACGTTTCTCTAAAATTTTTTTAAAATCTTCATCTAATTCAATTTCATCGGATGATGATGAATCATATTGATTTTCATAAATATTTCTGTAATTAAAGTTTATATTTCTTAAAGACTTATACTAAAAAATATCTATATATAAAAATTTAGACATGATTTAATTAAATAATACGTATTTCGTACTTGTTTGAATTTAATAAATGGAATTTTATTTTATCTAATTCTTGTTTAAATCTTAAATCTTTAACTTGCTGTTGTTGGTTACTAATTATATTCATTTTGCGTCTACTTGTTTCGGCTGCTGTTTGCCATTGGGACTGTGACATTTTTGTAAATTTATTAATTATCGTTTTAACTTTTTTTTTAGTATTATAATTTTTATATAGTTTTCACTCGACTATCAGCATTAGTATTCACTATTTTTTAACAAATAGCTATATTATTATTACATGCACTTAACTTATTATATAAATAAAACAAGTATTATAAATAAATAATCTATCTATCAACTATTAGCAAATAAACATTATTTGAAGTGAAGTGGAAGATAGTATTTAAATGAAATTTGAAATAAAAATCTAAAAATATAATAAAACTAAAATGTGAAGCAAAACAATTCCGTACTCAACGGACTAACGGCTTAAGGGGGAAGGTTTCAGTAAGTTCAGTAGCCTCCAGATTTCGTTCGATAAAATACTGTGGTACAATTCTATGTGCAATTTCAAAATGTATGATTATATGTATTGTTGGAAAAAATCACGATATAAATTTATATTGTTTAAATTTTAAAAGATTATTAATAAATTGATTTTATTAAAAACAAATTTTTATTAATGTATTATGAACAAAAAAATACAAAATATTACGAAAAATATATAAAATGTAGTACGATAACAAAGCTTTTAACATTCACATAATGCAAATTTCTATGGGAATATATTTTTGAAAGTTGACAAATTGACCAAATCAATGTAAATTTAACATATTTGTATAAACACAGACATTAATCATTCTTAAATGGTCGGAAATATTACATGGTCGTTATATAAATTAAATAAAAGTTAATAAAACAATAAATGTCTGTAATTAAAGATTAAATTAATTATTAATTATTATAAACACAGTCGTAAAATTAATAGTTTATTTTAATAATAAACTTTAAAGTATTAGATTTTAATTTTGATGAAATCAAAAGAATTGAATCTTAGCTAATTGTCAAATTAGATATTTGAGCTCATGTATGAAAAACACTATAGTGGCGGCGGATGAAATGGCTTGAGAGCATTTGAGAGATATAAATGAATGTAAATAAATCTATATTTATTTTTTTTTCATGTGTGTGTTTTGTTTTGTTTTTGTTTGCGAAAATTGGTTATGGTTAGTTTTGCATTGAGTTGCGAGTTCAATCAATTGTATTTTTGCATTTATAATCTGTAAACACGTTTTAAATCTATTTTTTCAATTTTATATATGAAAAAAATGTTAATTGTATATAATTTTCTATAAATTTTGTTAATAATATAATAATGACCACCAAAGAAACGTTTAGAGAACGACAGGAAAATGAATTGGAAGTTCTGAAGGTATAATTGATTTTTTTATTCTTTCAGCAGGTAATAATAAAATTTAAAATCATTTCAATTTCAATACTTTAGTCAATATTTGGAAATGATGTTATTGATTTACGTGCAAAAAATAATAATGAATGGACACCTTTAAATATGGAAATATCATTAGTACCACAACGTGGGTCTTCCGGTCAGAAAGAAGTATATGCCAAAACTAAATTACATGTTTACTGCCCCGCTAAATACCCTAAAATGTAAGTTGAAACTGATTTTATCATTTCTTATCTATAATTTTATAATAAACAAATAATAACGGGTATTATCTTTTATCAAAAAAAAAAACTACTCATTTAATGCAATTTGTTTGTTAAATTTTGTCTATAATTTAAGTGGTTATTTTATTATTTTAATTTATTGTAATTTTGTTGTTGTATTTTTTTATTATATTATATTAACATATACAAAATTTATGTCTTATGCAAGGACTCCAAAAATTACATTAGAGGCTAGTAAAGGTTTATCGGATGTACAAATTGATGAAATGATAAAACATTTAAATAAATTGGCATATGATAAACGTGGTGAAGTAATGATATTTGATTTAGCACAATTAGTACAAAAATTTTTACATAAATATAATAAACCGCCGCCTGGTAGCTTTTACGATGAAAGACTATTAGAAAAAATGGAACGTGATAAACAATTAATGCAATTGGAAGAGTTAAAAACTTATCAAGAACAACAGAATATTAGAGATGGGGTATTAAAACGTCAAGAGATTTTAAAAAATGAATCCAAATTGAGACGTGGTGAAACACGAAAAAGTATGAGTGAAAACAGTCCAAAACATCGTACAACAAGTTCATCAGATAGTTCTGAAAATTCGATGAGACATGTTTCAAATGAATGTACAGAACATCGTTCAAGTGATACAATATATGTAACAAATGTTGGTAGAAAAATACTAAAAGGATGTTGTCTAAGTCATTCACAGAAAGGTTGTGTAGCATTTTCTGGTATTGATGTAGAAACTGGACAACTTTTATACATTACCGAATGGAATATTAAATATACACAATTAGAATCAAAATGTATTGGAAATTGTAATCGAAGCGGCGACAGTAAATGTGTTGGTCATAGTGTTGATGAAATTATTCAAAGTATATTTTTTACATAATTATAATATTTATTGTTATTAAATATAAAAAATGTTTAATAGTTTATCTTGTATTTATCTTTTAGATATTGAAAAACAAGTTATTTCTTTGTCACAATTACGACACAAAAATCTAATCACATATGAATGCGTTTTGGCGATGAAGAAAAAAGAAGGAGTTGTTATTTATTTAGCACAAGATTTTGTACTTGGTACAAGTTTGTCAAGCATATCGGGAACGTTAGGTTGGTGTGCGGAAGGTGCAAGTATGGTTGCAAAAGGTGTTCTAGATGCTTTAATAATGTTACATAATAATGGTATTTCACATAATAATTTATATGATAGTACAGTTATTATGGATAATGCTGGCACAATACGTGTAACTGATTATTCCATAATACCGCAGTTATTTGAATTGGTGGACGGTGGGAAGCACACACAAGGTGATTTACCAGCATTAGGTGCATTATTAGAATCACTTTTACCAACACCACATTCTGAAATGAGAGATTTTATTGAAAAGTGTACATCTAAACGTACTCTGTCAACATCAGACTTATTATGTCATACATTTTTACGAAAAGATTTTCCAATTGAAATAAATGTACAAACAAAAGTTAAATTAGCATATCATGCACCGCCCGTTGAACGTTCATTAACAAATGTTACCGTACATGCACCAACAACTGGACATTCACGTTTACATACAGAATTTGAAGTATTACAATGGTTAGGCCAAGGTGCATATGGTGATGTGTTAAAAGTACGTAACATATTAGATAATCGTCAATATGCTTTAAAACGTATACCATTGACAAAAAGAAGTCGTCAAATGTTTAAAAAAATGACGCGTGAAGTTGAACTTTTGTCCAGATTGAATCATGAAAATGTTGTTCGATACTATAACAGTTGGATTGAAAGTGGTTTAGAATCAGATGATAAAATTGGTGGTAGTGGTGATTTTTCAATTAGTCATCAAAGTATTAAACCACCACAATTATCTAAAGTTATGGAAACTGTTGAAAGTTCATCGAGTAATGATTGGATGGGAATAACGTAATTTTAATTCAACAATTCGTATATTTTTAAAATAATTATTTATTTATATATTTTTCTTTTATTGTTTAGTCAAAATGTTGCTGATGATTCTAGTTCGGATGGTATTGAATTTGTTAATTCAAATGGTGAAATATGTGAATTAGAAGACGACGATGACTCACAGAATAACTTAAAAGAAAATAGTGAAAGTGATAATTTTAAATCTCCACAACTAGAAATTCAAAATATGTACATTCAAATGGAATTTTGTGAAAAAAGTACATTAAGGTATATTAAATTTATTTTAAATATATAATCCACGTGACATTGTGTAATTGTCAATTTTTAAATATAATTTATATATAGAACAGCAATTGATAATAAACTATATACGGATATTGATCGTTTATGGCGTTTTTTTCGTGAAATTGCTGAAGGTTTATCGCATATCCATCAACAGGGTATGATACATCGTGATTTAAAACCAGTTAATATATTTTTGGATTCAAGAGATCAAGTAAAAATTGGCGATTTTGGATTGGCTACAACAAATTTTTTAGCCTTACAAAGTCAAGAACAAAATTTATCAAATAATTATCAAGAAATGGGTAATTCATTAACTGGTAAAGTTGGTACAGCACTCTATGTTGCCCCAGAATTAACAGGCAATGCATCAAAATCAACATATAATCAGAAGGTAATTTACTAAACATATTTCTGTATTCTGTATTTATATTAACAATAATAACAAGTACACTTTTATCAGTTAATTAAATGCAATAGTAGAAGTTTAAAAATTAAATTAACTTATATTTTAAATTTTAGGTTGATTTATATTCACTGGGAATAATTTTATTTGAAATGAGTAATCCACCATTTGAAACCGGTATGGAACGTGTAAATGTAATAGTTGAATTACGTTCAAAGGCTATAATAATACCAAAAAATATGTTAAATGATTCACAATATTCTCAAAATATAGAAGTACGTAAATTTTTATATTTTTATCTTCATAGTTTTTTTTTATTTCTGAAATAATAATAGTTTGATTAAAAAATGCACGTAAAGATTATAAAATGGTTATTAAATCATGATCAATCACAACGTCCAACAGCTGAAGAATTATTATCTTCTGAATTGGTGCCACCGGCTCATTTAGAAGCAAATGAACTACAAGAAATGTTACGCAATGCATTGGCAAATACACAAAGTAAATCCTATAAACATTTAGTTGCTAGATGTTTAGACCAACAAAGTGATACCGTTTTAGAATTGACTTATCATTTCGGTTTAGTTCCTATTTCATCAAAATTAGAATTTACAAAGGTAAACTAACAACTATATAACAATATAATTTATTATTTATTTATAATACACATAGTTTAAAGAAATTTCACTTGATTTACTTTACACCTTTAATTTCAGAATAAAATAATTGCATTATTTCGTAAACATGGTGGTGTTGAAGTTGAAACACCAATTTTAGCACCATTTGTTAAAAATTCACATATTAATAATAGTATGGTACGTTTAATGACACATTCAGGCAGTGTTGTAACATTACCACATGATTTACGTGTACCATTTGCTAAACACATAGCATTAAATGGTATAAATTTATTGAGACGATATTCGGTGGCACGTGTTTATCGTGAAAAAAAATTATTTAATTTTCATCCAAAACAATTATATGAATGTGCATTTGATATAATAACACCGAATCCTGGTTAATATTTTTAATTTATTTATATTTGTTGTTATGATAATAATAAAAAATATTTTAGGTAATTTATTAGTGGATGCTGAAATTATATCAATGGCATATGAAATAACAAATGATATACAATTGTTACAAAAAAATTTAACATTTCGTATAAATCATACGAGTTTATTACGTGCCATTCTTTTATTTTGTAATGTGCCAATTGAAAGATATCAAGAATTGTTTGCAAGATTATTGGATTTTAATGAAGGACGTATATCAAAATTTCTATTACAATCATCGGTTACGCCAATAATGCAAACATCTAAATTTAGTGCTACTTCGTTAATTGATTTACTATTAACCGATATACAATTCGGTAATAAAAGTAATATAACTGGTTCATCATTACGTACGTTAATACGTGGACGTGGTGAAGCGGCTTCGTTGGCAAAAGGTGCTATTCGAGAATTAGAATCTGTTTTAATGTTAGCCAAAGGAATGGGTGTTAACGTAAATATTAATTAATTTTTTTTTGTTATTGCATATTATTTTTATTTTATTATGGTTTTTTTTCTTATTTTAAGTGTCCATTACATATTTTTGCTGGTCTTCCAATTGGTTATAATCGTGCAAAAACCGGTGGCATTGTATGGCAAATGATTGGAGATCTAAAATCAAATAGATGTACAAATTATAATGTATTAGCAGTAGGTGGACGTTATGACGGCATGTTAGCTGAATTTCAGTAAGTATTTTTTTATTTTTCTTCGTTTTTATTATCAATTAACAAACTTTTGAACCTTTCGAATTGCGTTATATGAATTTACCAATTGCGCTGCAATTAACGAAAGATAGATTTTTTCATAATTCTATTATTTTTATATGGGTGATTAGCCCATTGTGATGTGTGTGTGTGTGTGTGTGCAGACATTGTTAATCTTTGAGTAGCGTCCAACATCATATTTTCAAAGATATCCGTTTTTATTTTTATTCCATAAACGAACAAATGGTCATCCAGCTGAAAAATTTCAGTATTAAAATAAATACCGAATTGATCCCGCTATATTTCATGATGAATAAACATCAACGCTATACCACTGCGCTCCTGAGTGATATATGTAATTCATCTGTATGTAAGTAATTGTCCTTTTTCTTTAAATTGCACTATTGACACTTTTCATTTTTTTTTTGTTATTTTATTAATTTACAATTTTTTTATACCCAATTTTCCTTTTGTTAACGGTTGACGCACTTAAATATTTCTATTGGTATAACGAATAATGCTAGTGCAACAAAATTGAAGACCTGCATCTAATTGCTTGCGAGAGTAATTACGATTTGGTGCAATCGATTTCGAAATGTATTATGTAAACAATAACTTGGTAATACAAAGATTACTTTAAATGGTGAAATTTTTTGAATGCGTAAGCAATGTACAGTTAGTATCTTATAATAAAATAGAATCTATTAAGTGTACGCAAATTTTGCCTGACCCGATGATACTTGAACAATTTCATAATAATGATCCTACTAATATACAAATTAAAAATAAAAGACAAATCCTAAGTGTAAAACAAATTATCCCCAATAAGAATTAAAGTAAATTCAACTCGTTCGCGAGTTAGATGAAGGTTTATATTAGTAGAAATTTAACATTTCATTAATTTTAAAAAAAAAATTTTTATTTTAGACAACAAGCACAAAATGTTGGTGTATCAATACCAAATCGTGAAATAAGTGGTGTTGGTTTTTCATTTGCATTAGATAAAATTGTCAGTGCATTAAATCAATATCGTTTAGATGATTTTGAAGAATATCATTCAATAGATGTTGTTGTTTGTGTGACGGGTTCACGTCCACCATTGCGTGATGTAACACAAGTTTTACGTTCATTATGGGCGGCAGGTATACGGTGTGGTATCGTAGAATCAAATGGTGCAAATGAAGCACAAGATATGGCCAAAGATTTAGGTGCATCACATTTTATATTATTTGGTGATGATGGTTTGTTAAGGGTACGATCATATGATCAAGAAAGATTTCAAGAACGTTTTATAAATCGACAAGAACTTATTGAATATATGCAAAAAATGTTACGTTCGGCCGATACAAATCAATTAAATGATAATCAAATAAATAATCAAAATAGTTCAATAAATTATACTAATAATACTGCAGCTGTACAAACAATAAAATCAATTAATATTTTATCTGGACCAATTTTGCCAACAATTGATGTAATATTTTTGACGCAAGAAAAATTGACGGCAAATATGAGACGACGTTATGAAAACCAAGTTCAACAACATATGACTGATGTATTATCAAAATTTGTTAAAAAAGAACGTGTTATAATTTTTATAGTTGAATTACCATCATTAATTTTAAAAATGTTATGCGGTGCACTAGATCCACGACAAATAAATCATAAAGTAACTGATGAAGAAATTGTAATTATTACTGATAGGTAAGGTTTTTTTTTATTTCAATGAAATTATTTTAAACTTTAATTCTTTCGTTTTTAGATTTCCTAAATATAAACGCTATATAAAAGATATAATTCAAGAAATTACTGATGTATTGGAAGATGAACAAAGAAATGCGCCTATTTTTAGTTTATGTAGTATCATAGATTTTAGCTATAGAATGATATTATAGTACAAGTAATTATTTTTTAATTTTTTTTTATATTAGGTATATTTATGTTTTAAATAAAATAGCATTAACTTAAAAATTTCTTCAAACATACACACACACACAAACACACATATAATTCTATCTTAAATATTTATTTAATTTTCACATTCAATAACTTATAAATATATTGTTTTTGTTAATCCGGAACAATTAATGCGACACCAGCTAATATAATTGATTCACGTTCATCAACTATGGGTAATTTTAGTGCGCATATAAAATGATCACGTGATGTATTTGCATATAGTGGTAACTCAATTACATGTTTATCAATAATGTCCTTTGGTGTGTGGTCAGGTGTTTCGATAAATGTAATTTGAATGGATGTTATTTTATTTGATAATGACATATTTAAATTTGTCGATAAACATATTTTGTTATTTTGAAATGAGGCTCCATCAATCTATAATTTTATATTTATGAGTATTATTAATAATACATTAAAATTAATATAATTATTCATTCAATTACCATTAATTCCGTTACAGTTGGTTTACTACAATTAAGCTGCATTAATTGTGTTGTCAAACTTGTTGTTATCAATAGATTACACGTTGATGTTTGTAGTTCTCTGCAAAAAATTGTTTTTTTTTTTTTATAAAATACTTAATATGGGTAAAATATGCTTAATTTAAAGCAACAAATTTATAATTATAGCTAAAGAAATTATAATATAAATTTCTTGAATATTTTTTGATAATCTAGGAAAACATAGGAATCATCTAGTTCGGTACACGGTTTGTATGTTTTTTTTACATCCATTTCAAATCATATACTGATCAACAATAATTTTCCATCGTAATTAATTTGTGTTAATCCGCGACGGATGATAGAGCATCAATCACCTTGTTCTATTTTGAGCAAAAGTCCTGATTTTTCGCCAGGTTTTACCCTACTGTATTTATACAGTTCTAGGCCATGTATCCTTTGGTCGACTCAACTTCCTCCTATTCTGTAGATTCCACTTCTAGCATTGCGTTGTTGTATCTACCAGACTCTTATTGGCAAGGTATATCCAATCCATCCCCTTTGATTTGATTACCAATTCTTTTGTTTGTTTGCACTACGTCCATAGTTCCTTATTACCAATTTTGTTTTATATTAGACCATTTAGAACATGAAGGATTCTTTTTCAATTTATGTCGTTTCCCAACTGATTTTAAGATCCCAACGTACTTAAAAAACATTGTACATTCTTTTGCTTGTTACTGCTCGTATGTGGCAGTAAATAAATATCTAGAGCAAAATCAAGGTCGTCCAGTTGATTGAATAGTCCACCGCAACTAATACCACAAGAAGTTGATCTCATATTTAAATATTTTCATCGGCAATTATATTTCTAGCTTTATTGTTAAATATTATTCTAAAACAACATTGTGAATCACATTGTGTAGTAGTAGTAAACTTAAGAATTCATTAAAATTCATAATTCACGTTAAATCTTTTCTAGAACATCTAAGAAATTAAACATATTTATATGGAAAAAAAATAATTACTTTGCATTTGTTAATTTTAACGCTGCTAAATATGATTCAACACTAAATATATTTGTAAAATTAATTGTATCACCAAAATCTAAATTCATTAATGTTTTATATTGTCGTTCCGCCTCAATCGAGCGATTTACTACTGATTTTAAAAAATCTATAACAAATTTTGGTCCCGACCACAATTGTCGCCATTTTAATGGTACTTGATTTTCACAAATTGTTAACATAATTTGTTTATTTTCTTTTGAAATTGTTGCTAAATTTTTTAATGCCGTATGCAACGTAACTAATGTTTTATGTATAAGTTTAAATAATTTTCCACCAATTATAATTTCGGATAATAAAAATGTTGACCATGGTGTTTTTGATACGATTTGGGCATTATTATTATTAACAATATTATCATAGGTTTGAATAATTGTTGTATTCTAAAAATAAATAAATAAAAATTATAAAAAAATCTATAATTAAAATCAATTTAAATAAATAAAATACGCCTGATAATTTTTTCCATAAATTTAAAATTGGTTTAACACGTTTTTCATAATTTTCTTGATTATCATTTAGAAAATAGGAACCTGGAATTGCAACGGATAATATATTAATCGTTTTTTTATATGTAAATATATACAACAGAGATTAATCGCAAAACAATAATATGATTCTAAATAATATTTACTTCGTAATTGTTTTAATAGATTTCTACAAATTAATAAATCTCTTGATGAATTTTTTATTGATGATAAACCAAATAATTCGGGTGATTCTTGATCAGGCATTTGTGCAATTACATTTTGATAATCTTGTATTTTATTTGATTGTGGTATATTAAATTTAAAATTTAATGGTTTCCAATTCGGTGTCATAATTTTATTATTATAAAATTCATTTAAATGAACCGAAAGTAATTCAATGTCTTGTGTATTATGTATTCGGCCACCATAAGCAATGTAATAAATTAGACCACGTACTACAGACCATTCCATTTTAAATGTTATTGCGTTTTCCATCCAACAAATAATATCGATGGCTGCCCGTAAATCAGAATCACCAAATTCATACCATTTTGACCAGCCATGTGGTAAATATGTACGTCGTTCTTGTAACACCGAATTTAAAATAAATGTTATAAAAAATAATTTAATTAATTTTGAATCTACGGCGGCTGTACGTTGTGCAATCACGTGCGACCATTGAGACAATAATTTTTGTACTTTATTTTTAACACCATTTGGTGTTTCGTACAATACTTTATTACAACGTACCAATAACGATTCGGGCATACGTTTTATTGAATCACAAATTAACCATAAACAAAATCCATTTGAAAATTCAATTGTTTGGAGTACATCATTTATTGCAATTAACCATTGTGTTGAAATTAAATGAATATTTTTTAAACATATCCAATAACCGTGCTCGGCGGCTTTACGTAATTCCATGACAGTTAAATGTTCCTGTTGTCCTTCACCAACCGCAATTTCAACATATTTTATTGTGTTATTTGTTGTTGCAGATTGTTGTTGTTGTTGTACATAATCTTGTATGTCTTTCGATGGATCACTGTCACCGGTTGCGATCAATAAAATTGGATTAAAATTTTGTATTTCATCAATTAATTGTTCAATTGTTGGTTTTACAATTGACATATTATTTATGGCTAATAATTTATAGATAAATTTTTCAATAGTCATTATTAATAAATCGGGTCGAAATATTTGAGTGGTTAGAATTTTTTCAAATTCACTTATATTAATGCTGGTACTTAAATCATTTATTGATTTTGATTGATTTATAAATTGATGCCAAACATTTTCATTGTCTAAATTCAATGCATCATAAAATCGTGGATGTTGTATTTTTAATGTAATAACTTTTAATTGTAATTCTTTTTTAATCCAATTTGGTGGTACAAAACTTATGGATGAATCCTCTACGGACATAAAATTTGTTATAAATGATTCCCATTCTTTATCGGGTATTTCTTCGGGATATGCATTTTTACAAATATTTAAACCCAATTCTAAATGATCGGATTTTGCAACAATTCTACTTAACATAAAATATGTTGAACGGACCAATTGCGTGAATGATAAATTTTTATCGAATTCCTGTAATGTATTAACAAATAATATTGTAACATTTTCTGATTTGTATTTTTAAAAATTGATTCAATTTTTTTTTTTACTAACCTCTTGATTTTTAATACATTTTAAAAATAATGATAAAAATACAGAAACTGATATATTTTTATAAATTTGATTTATTCCAATAAAAAAATGAGCAGCATTTTGACAAATTTCGTTAAACCATTCAAATTCTTTCGTTAATTTATTACGTACATCAGCCGATTCTTTCAACGATTTATCAATTGATGTTGTACTTTCTTTAATTTCATTTAATGTTTTTAATAATTTTTCATTTTTTAAAATATCACCTTGGGCTGTACTTAATTCATGTAACAATTTATCTTGTAATTCAAGACGTTCACGCAAAAATTTACCCTCATTTTGTAATAATTTGCAACGTTTTTGTTCCAATTCTGGTTGTTTTGTTGCAATTGATTGTGACATTAATTGATCTGAAAATATACGTTATTATCCGATTTATTGAAATTATGAACTTTAAAGGTTCAGAATATTTAGTGCTGTGTTGTGCTGTGTCCCGTAATACAGACATGATTCTAAGGATTGGTTGCCTGCCGAAAGTTAATATCCTTTTCTTGCATTTCAATAATTAAATTAGATTATATTATGATCCCCGTTTGTCATAGCAAGTGTTAAGAACCAACCGGTTGTCGAACATGCGTTTAAATCTGTTCAAATTTTACCAATAACAACAGAATGTTAAATTATCAGCATAAACAACTGATGTTGACATATGCCTATGGAAAAAAATCTATCGCTCGTGATATAATGAAGTGGTTAATCGATTGAACAATTTATAATAATATTTAAATTGTTGCAGTATCATCCACGACATTGTTTCAGTACTCAAATTATCAACAATTTTTATAATACATATTCCCCTACAGTTAAATTTTTGTGACTTACATTTATTGTCATTATTTATAGTATAGTCGTGCATTTATACCTGTTAATCCAGAAATTGTTGTTGTAAATGGTATACATGTTATATAAGGTGAAATTTCTGCACCCAATTGTATCGAATTTAATTTTGTTATAAATATTAGTTTAAAATTTTCATGAAAATCAACAAATTTATTTCCAACATATAATAATTTTTTATTAAATCGTGTGTGTATTGTAGTTGAAATAATTGTTAAAATTGGTGGTAAAATTTGTTGTTCACAATCTTTAACAATTAATATTTTTCCGAAACGTATAGCCAATTCTAATGTATATGCAAATCTTTCAATTGATTGTGTTGCTATTTCAAATGGTTTCTCATTAATTTGTAAATATTTTTGTAACCATTCAAATGCATTTTGTAATGGATCTATTAGAAATGGTATGGGTGCGACACCAAATGGTAATTCTAAAATCTATGTACACATTGAAAAAAAAATATTAATATTAAAAATTTATATTATATTAAAAGATAACTACGATTATAATATACTTTTATTAATAAAGCTGCATTTTCCATTGATTGAACATCACCAGTTAATCCAAAACTTTGCCACATAATTTTGTCTTGATCCGTTAATAATATTTTAGTTAAATTAATTTGATAAATATTACAATTTTCTACAATTTCATTAATTGTATTTCTATAAAGTAAAACACAAATTTTTATAATATTTGTTATTTTGTATTGTGGGGTAAGTTAATGGTAAAGATATACTTACTTTCGTTTATCAAATGTTAAATGTGATAGATAATTAATCGAAAAACTTATCATAAATACTTTAATATCTAATTTTTCTAAATCATCATTTAATTCTGTCAATTGTTTATTCCAATTTTCATATTCGGTAGCCAATTTTTCTACTAAAATTTCCGATGATTTTAAAATATGGCTGGCTTCATCTAATTTAATTTCTAAAATTGCTGCTTCTTGTGTATATGAATTTAATTGATTTGATAATTCTTTGACGCGTGCATCAACATCATTTAAACCATTCATTAATGTTTTCATTTCATTTTCGGATTCATTTAAATTTTTTTCTAATTGATTTTGTTCTTGTTCTAAGGGTTTAATACTTTGGCACACCTTTGAATATCGTACATTTGCAATAACCCATGTAGCTAATGGTGCTGCAGCGGCCGATGCACGTTTTGCATTTTTCGATTCAAATGATTCCGATTTGGATTTTAGTAATTTTTCAACAGTTTGACAATTTTCTGCAGTTATACGTGCCGGATCCAATGAACGAATGTCTTCTTTGACACCACGTTTGGCCAAAAATGATTTCATACTATTCCATGAGGTATCACGTATACCCATTAAACGTAATACACCTTCTAGAATGTCACGTATTATTTCGGGTGGTGCTCGTAATGAACGTATTTCGGATAAAGCTTCACCTTTTATTTGGCCAACTGCAGCACTTGCTTCTTTTAATATTGGTTCAACTTCCATTAATTCTATTTCGATAGCACGCTTTCGTTCCATTAATTTTTCACTATTTTCTTGTGTACGTTTTTTTAATTCTAATAAATCGGTACGTTGATCGGTTGCATTTCGCATCGTTGACGATATCATTTCTAACGCTTGATTTGCTAATTTACGTTTTTCTGCTAACGCAATTTCTTGTATGCTTGCATTATTTTTTAACGATTCCACAATACTATTGGCCGATGATAATTTATCAATGCCAGCTTGTAAATTTTGTCTTTGATTTTGAATTTTCACCAACGATTCTTGATAAATATAATAATAACTTTTAATCAGTTGATTATAACGACGATTAGATTTTGTCAACCAATCCGTTAATTTATTATCATATTGTAAAATTTTCGAAAATATTAATGGTATTGGTACATCAATTTTTTCATTATTTGATATAATTTTTATTAGATTTTCTGGTAGTTTATACATAACGTCATCGCTGAATTCATTTAACCATATCATTTCGGTGCTTCGATATAATGCCGGATATTCATTAAATAATTCATTTAAATTTTCAGAATTATTTTCCAAAGAAATTACCAAATGAAGATTTTTTTTAACTCCTATTATGAGCAGAAAAAAAGAAGAAATAGATTATTATAAATTTTTTATTTATCAAACATTGAATTTTAATTCTGTATGTGTGGGTGGGTGTCAGTTTTATTGAAGACAATAGTGGTGACATCATGATTTTTTTAAATATGTATACCAAGACACAAACCTATGTTATAGCAGTGCTAAGTTTTAAGATAATTATGGGTTAGCACATTTAACAGCCTCTTACGGAAAAGATTATATTGGTTGATGGTTGAGTACCATACGCCGAATCGTTCCACAGAAATAGTGTTTCTCGGGGTCCATAAATTAATTCGTCTATATGAGATTGAATGACATGCTCTTTTACAGCAAAACTAATCAATCAAACTTTCTTAATTTTTGTAAGTTTCACTATGTGATGTGTTTAAAACCGTACATAGGAGGAAAACCGTGCCTTGTATATATTGAAAGTGCTATCTACCATAATCTACCTATAATAAATCTCTGAAATCTGGAAATGATATACAGTATTGTTACAGGGACATTGTGATAGCACAGAATTTATTTGAACATTTTCGAAATGTACGTACAGTCTAACATATCCATGGGATATCGTATGGATGTTACAATATGAAAGGATAAAAGAAAGGTGAAAAGGATATTGATCTCCGAGTGGAAATATCTTCAGCATCTATCTTACCCAAACATAATCTTACTATAATAGGGACATAGAGATATTATCCCACAGGGCATATTGGTATTAACAATATGTGTAAGTATAATCTGAGGAATGACACACCGCACACCTTAAAGTATTAAATTTTTTTTATACTTTTCCAAAAATATGATGTAATTGATTCTTGATATAATTCCATTTGTGCAGCATTTCGTAACGGTGTTGCTATTGTCTCTAAATCATCACCAAATATTTCCGGTATTTCACTGCCTTCTAAAATGGCTTCAATGGGTTTCATAATATCTGAGCAATATTCAATCCATGAATGATCGATATGTAAAACAACGGTTTGATCTTCTAATGCAGCCATTTGCATAGCCTATTATTAAATAAAAAAAAAAAATTAATATATTTTAAATATGCTTTTTACACTTTTTAGAAAATGTTAGTAATAAACCAAATCATTTCAATTTATTTACCATTTTTAAATCATTATAAAAATCAATCAATTTATAACCTTTGATTAATTGTAATAAAAATATTTTTATATGTAGCATTGTACAGGCAATGTGTAATGATTCCTTACGTCCGAATCCAATATTTGCACACATGACTAAATGTGTCATTGGACGTGATAATGATCGTGCAATTCCAGCTATTAATAATAGTATTTCTGGATTTATTGATATTTCAATAAGAATGTCTTCGGTATCTAAAATAATGAAAGGAATTTTTTAAATCACATGGATTTATTTTCAACGGAAAATCAATCGAAATTTAACACTTACTACATATTTTTATATTATTCATAATTGATTCCATCCATTCGTCTTCGGTAATACATTTCAAATCCATTGATTTAACACTGTTTGGTACAAAAAATAATTTACTATTAATATTTAATGAATATTGTTGACAAACCATCAGAAGAATATCATCAAATTTATTCGTATGTTCTTGAGAAATTAAACGATTACGAAAAATACAAATACATTCATTTATTAATGCCTCAAAAAATGTATCATTTTGATAAAATGTTAAATTAGCAATTAATTGTGTTAACATTTTTGGTGTAAAAACATAATGATTTTTGATATCAACCGTAAAATATTTTCGTACCTAAATATAATATAGAATGAAAATATTAAATTTTTAATCTTCTAAGTTTCAAATTATTACTTAATTATTATACACTTACATTTGAATATATTTTAATTAATATATCAATGATTTTATTCATATTTAATTTATCGGATACGATATTAAAGTTATCATATATTGGAATTAATTGATTTTTTATAATTGCAATCATTTCACTGTCATTTGGATAACTGCAAAAAAATATTATTATTAGATACTAAATCGCCATTATTATTAAAAAAACTTCAAAATATTTTACCCAGTTACTAAAATCCTTTGAATAGATAAATATCTTATCGATATAGTTTCTTTATATTCATCCGATATTGTTGCACAAATTTGTACACCAATAACATTAATCCATTCCATTGTGTCTGCATAAAAACCATTACGATGTATTATTTGTAAAAGTAATTCAATAACTTCACTCGTTCCCCAATCATCAACATTACATAAATCAATATTTTTAAAATATAATATTAATTTGGTTAATTTCGGTTTATATTCACGTCCACGAATACCTGATATTATTAAACAATTCTATATTCGTTTATACGGTGGCAAAACCAAACAAATAATTTAGTTATAAATAAATAAATAAGTAAATAAATGATAAATTATATATACGCACTTGTTTTAAAATATATAGTACAAAATTTGATGATAATTGGGCGCTACAATTAATTACAACCAATTGATAACCAGAAAATTCTGATATTATATTATCTAAAATTAAACTGAAAGAAAAAACGAAAAAACATTTCATATAAATAATATCATAAATTTTATATTATAATATCATATCGTACATACCTTTTTCCTGAACCAGATGGTCCAATTATTAAAAATGGTGGATTATTAGATTTTTTTAAGAAATTTCTTATCACATCCGAATAAACTTTAATATTTGCAGTTTTAATTAAATTGCCATCTGAAACATTATCATCTGTACTATGAATTTCGATAATATCTCGAAATTTATTATAATAACATAATTCTAATTGTGATGAATCTGGTAAATAAATATCGGCCCATTCAAATAACTGAAATTATATTTATATTTATTATTTTATTAATTTATATCTTTTATTATAGGGTAAGGCATTATTAATAATATTAAGGCGAGAGATTATTTACACTCGGAACATCTCTTTTCCCAACCAAATTGAACTATGTGGGTTATAATTGCCCGGACAATTGACATAATAGTGGTGCACTTGTTTTTTTGATTGTATCTACAGATCATAGTCTATTGGAAACTATATTTAGTGTCGTATGTGAGTATATTTAACAATTCATCAATTTATCTGTAATTATGTTTTTATAAATGCTTTATGTATTCAATTATAATAAAGTTAATAACCCATTAATTAAAAAAACTTTAATAACAATAAGCAATATCAAAAAAGATATCAAGTGCTATACGTAAATAAATTAATAAATGTAAAATCAGCTAAAAATATATTTCTGGGATTTGGCTGCTTCACCAAGTCATTTATTGTAAAATTAGTTCTAGTATAATATTTTACAAAATATTGTTTTCGTGCCCTATATTTTTAAAACGATCTTTAGCGATCCTTAGATTATATGTTATGAAATGCATATACTCTTTCAAACACCACAGTTACAGTTCATTCAAATGCTGAGAGTTTGGAATCGAAGAGTACCGGAAGACCTTATTGTAATATATATTCAAAAGAATTCACATTCAACGTTTTTAAAGTAGTAAATACATAATTGTTCATGAATTAGTATCTTATAAAATTGTTGTTAATTAATTATATACCTTGATTGCAAATTTATTTAATTGGTTAATTGGTACGGTACTGCCAAGGCCACGTAAAAGATTTACACAAAATTCTTCTTTATTTTGTGAATTATTTAAATGTTCTAAACCACATTTTACTAAACATATTTTTGATATAATTGGAAAACGATCTTTTAAATTTTCAATCCAATTAATTGATTTTAAAAAATATTCATCAATAAATGTTTTTAACTCATTATTTGTTTGATTTTGTAACCATGAATTTATTATTATCGATGGATCCAAATCATCAGTTCTATGGAAGGAAAAAAATATATAATAAAATAAAGTAATTAATATAATAATATATTTTATAATACATACGATAGATTAATAATTCCCATTCGTGAAATGGTTGCTGGTGATGCATGTGAAAGATCATGGGTTTCAAATATAAAATGAACATTGTCACCAAATTGAATACGCCAACCAGACGGTAAAGTTAATAATCTAAAATTTAAATTAATTTTATTAAAATTTATTAATTTTATGTGTGATGAAAATATTTCGAAAATAAGTTTTGTTTAAATGAAAAGCTATTTTATTGTTGCAGCTTGTTTATGTTGTATATATTTATACGAAATCATTACAGAAAGAATGTCCATTATATTTGAAGTCATCACTCATTTTTGCATCGCTTTCGCAATGTTTAACATATAAATTACCAGCATTAAATTAGCAATAACATTGTCATTCAACATTCTTTAGGGTACTTCATTTAAACAACCAATTCTCAAAATATTTTATTTCACAAAAGAAGACATGGCAGCACATTACTTATTATCATCTAAAACAGAATTTAATGCTTCAATCCATTCTGGATCAACATCGCCATCACAAATTATCCAAGATGTTACATCTATATTTAATAAAGTATTTATTTTTTAATAATACATAAAATAATTTTTTAGTTTTTAAATAATTATAATTTACCGGGCGGTTCATTATTAACACCAACAGCTATTGTCGTTAAAACACCATCATACCATTGACGCGTATCGGGATCAAGTTTTCCAAGTAATTTAATGCGATTCATTGATTTTGGTGCAATTGTATATATTCTAATTGTTTTACCAGTTGAAATGAGTGCCTTTAAAAATTATTGTTTTTATTTAATTTTATAATAATATAATAATAAATTTCCTGTTTACTTGTTTTAAAATTGAAATAATTGTTGTTTTTCCCGAGGTAGGTGGTCCTAACACAACAACACCCATACGTTTTGTTAATTGTTCATAAAGTTGTAAACATTTTTTCATTTGTATTTCATTAAATTGTAGGCCAAGTGTACCGAATGAATCTCGAATTGATTCCATTAATGTTATCACCATTTCGTTATTGGTATCATTAAATTCTATATTTGAAAATACATATTCAATTAACATATCAAAACGTTTACAATCGGATAAATTTAATTTTGACATTGTATTTGAACGTAATGCTTGTATGATTATTTTCATTTCATCGTCTGCATTTATATTTGAAGAATTTGTTGTGTGTAATAATTTACCACATGCTGATAATACGGTTTTTAATTCACGTAAACCCCATTCATAATGACGTTGTTGTGATAAAATTTTACTTGCCAAATTAAATAATTCAACCATTCGTGCACCAATTTCTTTAGCACATCGAAAACCTTCAATGAATAACATTACACTAGCAATATCTTTTGGTTCCGGTTGTTGCATAACAATTGGACGAAATAATGCTTGTAAATTTGTTGGTAAATTTTGACGGCCACCATATTCTTCACCAGCCGGATTTAATGTTACAAATATACCACAATGTGAATTTAATGGAATCTTTTTTTATCATATTGAAAATTAAATTTTTAAATTAATTTAATATTATTGCGTAACTATATATTCATATTTTTATAATACTAACTGGTTTATCATGAATTGTAACTGTATCAAGTCGTTCTTTAAGAGCTGTTTGTAATGGTTGTATAAGCATTGAAATTGAGGATAATGTTGATTCTTGTAAACGATTAAATTCATCAAAACAACCCCATGCACCACATCTTGCCAATCCAGATAATATTAAACCCATTGCTGTTGTGTCAACATTCTGTATAGGATTTAAATAAAATAAATACAATGTATGACATTGTGTGTGTCTACGAGTGCAGTGCGACGCTTCAATATGATTTGATGCGAAACATAACTCTAAGTTCAAAAACACTAATTGACACTTTTTTGATTTAGAGCTCCCATTTCGAGATATGTTATTTATTTCAACAGTTTTATCTTAAATTAGATATAACTTCGCACTGTACTCGTGGCCGCATTATTTAAGATAATTTAAAATTATTTATATAAATAATACCTCATTACAATTAAATACAAAAACTAATCGTCCTAACATTGCACCCAATGCTTTAACACATTCGGTTTTACCGGTACCGGCTGGACCAAAAGGATTACCACCGAGTCCTAAATGCATTGCTTGTGTTAATGTTAAATAACAATTATGTGTTAATTTTGTGTACACCAATTTATTTATATTTCCTAAATATTCATATGAATATTCAAATTCAGCATAGACCATTTTCACAGTAATCTCAATGTTATTATTATTTGTGTCACGTGATTGTTTTCGATAAAATTTAATTTGTTGTAACCAAAACCAATCTTGCAGATTTGTAACATTATGTTTTAGCAATAATTCAATAGTTGTTACGTAATGAACTAAATCTAATAGCAACGCTCGTAATTTCAATTGTATTAAATTATCATTTGCATCCGTATATTTTACTAACATTGTGGAAAATAATTGAATTTCATCTTTTAAATTGTTTAAATATTGTTCAAGGGTCATAGAATTTATTGCTTTTTCGGTTAAATTTGTAAACGCTATTGCTTTTGATGTACACAATACTTGTATCGGATATTGTTTAATATGTTCGTCGGTATACATTTCATTTATTTGTGTACACATTTTAATTAAGTAATTTAACGTAAATTTTATTTCATCAACCAATTGATTTAACCATTTTTCAACAGGTAAATTATTATTTCCATCAAAAATAATAATTGGGTTTTTTAAAATAATTTCTTCGCCTTCGGCACTATAAATTGCTGTAATCGATAAATGATTTTCCTTTGATGTTAACATTCCCAAACGATAAATACCAGGAAATAATTTTTTAATATGTTTTTGAATTATTTCAATTTTTGATGATTGACCCAATATTTCCAACAAATCATCATCGCATAAAAAATAAAATCTAGGAAATGAATTTCTCTTTGTCTTTATTTTTGGTGTTTTGATCGGCACATATGTGAAAATAAAAATATTTATTTGAAATGAAAATTATAATAATAATAGGAAATTATATTTTTCACTCAACTGTTATGTATGAAATTAATGTATTTTGACATTTTGATAATAGATTTTCCAATGATTTAATAATATTTGTAATATTATTTATTTTTATAATAGAAATAACACGTGAATCATTTGATATTTCTTTCATTATATACTTAAAATCTTTATCTATCCGGGTAAATATTGCCTCTTCACCTTTAAGTGTACCAATTCCAAATATTGGATCTAAATAAATCCATCTAAAATGTGGTGATAAAATATTCAATATATTTCATATTACAGTAATAATTATGGGTATGATGTCGCAATACGAGGTATCATTTAAAATTTATAACAACTACATGTATGTGTGAACATTAACGCATACTCTTGTTCATTATAACCATTAGGTGTTTAACTATTCCCTAACCAAATGCAGTTTTTAGCAAAAATTATTTCGTTTATTGAAAAATTTAAATGACACTTTCCATTGAGACACCATCATATGCGTTGATCATGATCATATAACAATAAATAAAAAATAATTACTTTCTCTGAATTTGATTTAAACTTGTTAGAATTCCATCCAATGAATTCAAACGTCCTTCCCAAATATCAGCTTGATCGGAAAAACTGTCAAATGCACTAGAAGTTTTGGCTGATTGTAAAAGACATTGGTTGTCACCAATCTAAAATTAAAAATAAAGAATTCAGATCAAATAAAATTTTTGTAATAAATGTAATATTAAAATCAAAAAATATCATCAGACGAGGTAGTGCCATCGTCATATCTGATCTGTGTTGTTACAACAACATTTATTCATTTATTTAAATACTTTTGTGGGTATAGATACAACCAGTCGGCTCTCATTTCATTTGACTACCGACTGGCGACCATACGGATTGATTACTCCGACATAAGCCAAATAAATGCAAGCGCAATATTGTACCTCGGGTGATTAGGATACACATAATAGTTTACTTTGTAATGTGAGTATATTTAACAATTATCGCCAATTGATGTGCAATTATATTTCTTGGGATTTTTTACAAATTCAATGTGTTTAATTATTAATCTTTGCGTCCAACACCATATATATCAAATTTCATAATTCAATTAGTGTGAGTAAATGTTCAGTATGAAATATACTGTGGTGGATCCACCTTGGAGTTGTGTACCGCTTTGCTTTCCTCTGCAGAGTCGAGAAAGGTTTTGTTTCATGATAGTGATAGAAAACTATTTAAATTTATTTTAAATACTTGTACAACCAATTACCATATTATTCCAAATACAATTGAAATATTATTTTTAATTTTACTTACTTTTTTTTTTTTTGTAATATTATTTTGATGTTAAAAATTCCCATAATATATTCTTGTAAATTCAATAAACTTTGATAAATATTAATTACGATACCATCATTTAATGCAGAAAATTAAATACTATTTAATAGACTCCTTCAGTATGTTAAATTTAATAGAATCGAATTACAAACAAATGGTATGTGTTTATTTTCTTCTAATTTCTATTCCTTGCCTTTCATATAAAATTTATTATTTAAAATTATTAAAAAAATATTTTTAATATCTCCCTCCATCCACTCCAGTATATTTTTATTTACTAACAAATTGTGTAAATGAAAGTACATGCGCTGTTTTAGTTATTTATAGAAATTTAAGTCCATCCACCACCGTCGTCGTCGTCGTCATTTGCACATTGTTGAAATCTATTTTTAGATTTATTTGTTATGCATGAATGCGCATATAAACGTACCGTGATCGGTTCGGTATGAGTAATCGTTAATCAGTATTAACATTTATTTACCACCTATACTATATATAGCATTCACATGAACACATTCATATTTCACATTTATTTTTTTTATATACATACACACATTATTTTTGGGAATTACACTTACACATTGGGTTACCTTCCATTATTCTTTTGTTTCTTTTTTTGCTTTGCATAACTTTAATTTTATTATAAAATATAAGTTTTGTTTCATTTTATTTTTGCCGTTTTTGTTGCGTGTACGTAATATATTTTTATAATCGTTTGATTTTTGTCGCGTTTGTGTAATATATTTATAAATTTATTTAATTGTTATTTGTAAATCTACATTTCTATTTATTATATTTTATTTTATTTAATTGAATTATTGCAAAAGAAAGTAAAAAAAATAGTTTTAGGTGTAAAGTAAAGTAAATTATTAAAAAATGTGGTTTGTCTTTGTGAAAAACTATGTGTAGAATCTTTTTTTCTTTTTGTTTTTTCGTAGGTTTCGGATTCGCGTTTTTTTTTTTTTTTTTTTTAATATAAATTAACAATTTTATTCCAAATTTATGGATTGCGGTGAGTTTCATAATAATTAATTAATTGTTTGTACTATAATGTAATAAAAAATATAAAAAAAATAATTATAGTACGCACTATATTCAATTTCAAAGGTTAATCATATTGGCCTACACTATGAATGTATACCATTGTGGTGTAATCGAATTTATATAGAAATCTTACAGAAAATAGCTTCACAGACTTACGGTAATTCTCAAAAGAATGGCTATACACTAAACACAATGTGTGTGCAGTACAAAAGGATAATAGATTATACCAAATTGGTGTACACTTAATACAATTCATAAGTTATTAGCATAATAATGTCTGCGTCTGTCTGTGTTTCTATACACACTCAAACACCCACGACACCACTAAGATGGGATTATCAAAAATATAAAAATGGAATTAAGAAAGTATCTATGTTTCTATATTTACAAATCAATTGTTATAAACTCCCATGTGTGGAGTACGAAATTAATTATAATGAATTGAATGTCTGCGAATATGCTAAACGCACCATCATTACCTACTTGAAATAATATTACAAGAATTGAACTGATGATGATGATAATTAAATTCAGTACTAATAATTGCTATCGTCGTGTTTGTGTGTAGTTTCAAATAAAAAACAAAAAATTATTAAATTATAACAATTTTTTTGTTTTTTAAAAATTACAGTAAAATTAATTTTGTGTTTGAATAGGCTTTTGTTTTGTTTTTTTCTTATATATTTATAAATATTTTGACTGCTCTTTACCACCACCTCTACAACTAATTTATTTTGGTTAGTTTCATGCGTAAATAGAATTGATGAGTATCTTCTGTCTACTTTCTTTTTTTTTCTATACATTCATCCAATATTTATTCTAAATATAAATCGTTTACTTGTAATTATTTGCAAATTATATAATACTATTATTATATGGGTGTATAGGATTTCAATAAGTCGATGACTTTAAAGTTCTTGTATGTATATTATTCAGCAACTCGATAAAAATTGTGGTCAATCGTACAATACACGCATCATTTATTTCTCTTTGGGTTATGTTAAATAATAAAATAAATAAAAATATGCGGCTGTGTATTATTTACTAACTCAAAACGCTGCCTTAGCTAATATATATTTGTATCATTTAACTATATTCAACATGTGATTCATTGACGCAATGGTTAAAATGAATTGCATTCAATCCGGCGAATGGCGAGTTCGATTGCCGGTATTTGTATGTGAAAACATTAATTTTTTTTTTCACTAACAATTACTGAATTTCCATTTGTTCATTTTTGAATTTCAAATTGGTATTATCTTTGAAAATATGATGTTTTACGCCATTCATGGATTAGTCACACAAACAGTATGGGTAATCACCCAATAATAAGAACTCATATATAAAACCGTAATTGAATACCAATTGGTGAATTGTTAAAAACTCAATAGAGGTGAGAGTTTAGTAAATTAGTTTCCAATATTAAATTATATTATTTATATGATTAAATTAATTATGATAAAAAAATAATATTTACTTTATTTAACGTTTGTTGATAATCTTTTATCAATGATATTAGATTTCCTTTGGAATCGGTATGTGTAGTAGTTTTTAAAATTGCAACAACACCCCATTGATCCAATTCTGTTAATGCTTGTCGTACAATTTGTTCAGAAGTTGCTTGTCGTACTAAATTTTGAATTTCACCGGAATATTGTAATAATTCTTTTGTATTTATAAGAATATCTTTTAAACAAATATCATGATATGGTTTTGGTTGTTGATTTAATAATGAAAATATTTTTGCCCAATGTTTTTCGGTCAGTCCATCGGACTGTAAATTTTGTAATGTCGGTACGATTAATTGATAATTGTCTAATATTTTTCGTATTCTTGTTGTCGCACAATTTGTTGACTGGCTTGATGTTGCAATCCATTTGGTTATAAAATCGGTTAAAATATATGGACGTCGACGATAAACAGTCCATTCTTCCATTCCAATTTTATCAAATTCTATTAAATATTCTTCATAACATTCCCATTGTTCACTTTGTTTTTTAATTTCATTGTCTAGCTTTCCAATAAATTCGGATAATGTTTCTGTAAATTCTATATTATATTTTTTACAATCGTCTATTAATTGATCATGATTATTTTTCAATAATAACCAATTTTGTTGCATTTCTTTAAACCGATTTAAATTTATATTATTATCGATATTCGTTTCCAATTCATTTAACATTGATTCCCAACGTATTTGAAATTTTTCACCTTCTTCTTGCATATTACTCATTTGTGATTCAATGCGATCTTTCATAATATCAATTTGTCGTTGTAAAACAGTACTATGATTTTCAATAAGTGGTTGCAATTGATCCCATTGTGTTAAAATTGTATTAAAACTATTTATACGTTCTTTACACCAACTCGCTAAACATTTATCTTTTCCTTCAACAGTTTTTAATAATTCGGACATCTATGTACAATAAAAAAATTTAAGTTTTTATTATTAATTATTATTATTTAAAAAAAAACAAAACTAAATATACTTTTGGTAATTCAAACATAATTTTTTCATATTTAGCACCGGCTTCATTAATTCCAAAATCATCAATTGGTACATTTTGTAAAAATTTTAATGACATATGTAAAAAATCTTGCAAAATTGTTATATCTTTTAATATTGATGAACGTAAACTATTTGTTAACGTTTCCCAATATTTTCGACTTATAAATTCAATATCCGATCTCAATGGATTTAAATTTATTACAAAACAATCAATACGCTCTTCCGAACTAAATATAAATCGTAATAATAATAATAATTATATAATAACTTATTGCATTAAAGCAGAAAATAAAAATTATTAGAATTAATATATTACTTTTGTATCTTAGCTATTTGTTGACTAAAATGTTTACATTCTTTAAAATTTCTATCCCAATCTTCCCACATTGTTAAATGTGATTCACATAATTCTTCTAAATTTACACATCCTAATGCTACCCAAGGTAACCAAAGATCACGCATTTCACACATTTGTGTTAATATTTTTTCGCCTTTATTATATAAAATACCAAATTGATCTCGATTTCTGCATATAATTAATAATTTAATATTTTTTCTTTAAATGTAGACAACATTTAATAATGTAAAATTTACCTATCAACCATTATACGAAATAAATTATTACTGTGATCTGAAAGTCCATGAAAACCTAAGGGACGTTCTAAAAATTGTCTTAATTGTAAATAATAGTTTGATTTAATTTCTTCAATTGTTGGACGAAATTGTAATTGTTGTTGTCTGAAAAAAAAACAAAGAATAAAGATATATTAGCTCAAAATATATACATCACATAGCAATGTTAAATATCCTTATCGATTTTTGTTAAGAATTTTTTTCAATTTGATATTTATGGTTAAAACTATACACATACCATTGAATTGTATTAGACTGAAATATGATCAAAGGTAGGTTTTGTGTGATACGTTAAAACTAAAATGGTTCACAAAACACAAGGCAGTTATTTTGCTTTATGCTAATGTTAAAATTATACCTGAATACGATATCAACATAAATATCTGGTAATTTATGATTTAGATCAGCCAATCCCGATAAATATTGATATTCTAAAACTTTATACAGTTGATGATCCCAATGTAATTTAAATACTTGTAAATTTTTATAACCTTTTGTTTCTAATGTTGCAATAATATCACGTAAATGTCTCATTTCATCTTTCCATATGTTACCGGAATGTAAAAGATCAGTATTCATTAATTTAATAATCTATTAATTATATAATTAAGAAAAAAAATAATTAAACTCCATATTCTAAATGAAATTTTGAATTAATAAATATAGAATTATAAAAAATGTACTTACAATTTTTTTCGCATCTTCATGATGACTTACTAAAAATGCATTATCTTGTGATAATTTACTAACAGCTGTTTGTAATGTTGTAACATAACGATTTATTGATTCTTCATCATTCCATGCAACCGATTCACTTTGTACTAATTGTGATAATTCTATTGCATTTTTTAACATTATCGGACGTTGACACGACACCATTCGATCACCAATTGTATTATGAAATGTTGCAATTTGTTGTAAACGACGTGCGTATGATATAAATTTTTTAGCATGTACAGCTGTATCACGTAATTCAATTGGTACACTAAATCCAAGATTTTCAAATTCACAAACATCATTACAAAATGTTATTAATTTTGGTTTAAATGTTACTTGCATTAGTTGGCGTCCAAATTTTTCAAATTCAACAACTGGTTTATCATCTTTTAAACTATTTATTGTATGCACAATGATATAAAAAATATAATAATTTTAAAATATATATAAATTGACCAGTACTACTACTACTACTACTACTACTACTACTACATACGTTAATTCACCACTTTGTACATTAGTAATTGATTGTTCACGCCATAATTCAAAATTGGTTTTTAATAAATTTTCGGTTTCTGTGCGTAAATTTTCTAACGCAATGTTTATGGCCTCATAACCATCTTGTGTTTCTATCAAATGTGTAACTCTTTTAATTTCATTAATTTGATGTTCAACAACTTTTAACCATCGACATTCCCAACATACAACCGATATATTTCCATTATCTTGATGTTTATTATTTTGCACTAAAGATTTTTTTAAATCATCAATAAGTACATTTAAATATTGTAAAAAATAATCACGTTCGGGTTTTAATAATTCCATAACTGTTGATCGTTTTAATATATTATCGTGTTCACAAAATATATGTACAACCTAAAGGAAAATATGATAATTTATAGTTATATGTAATTTTAAAAGTATATATTGTTGGAAAATCTGTCAAAAATTTGTTAATTATATGGTATATACTAATATTTCTAATACGAGCATTAACAAAACAAAGTGATTTGATATTACGTTTTGACCCAAACTCATTCCGGATTTAAGTTGATAGTTGATCTCCACGTTTATTTTCTATATTTGATACAATTTCATGACATTATTTTTATATACAAATAAATGCCTCCTTAACGCGTACACAAATAACCCACAGTTCTTCTGATTGAATTTGCTGTTTGGATCAGTGTCCTATTTACCAAATGTTTACATATAGACATCGATTTATATTACAAAAATATATAAATTGGAAATGATACACATATGATAATTAATTGCGGAAATCTAAAGTTGATAAAATAACAAGCTGCTTGGTTGTTGAAAATCTTCCCTTGTATTGTAAAAATTTGTCGAGATACCAACAGAAGTTAATAATCTGTACATTATCGTACTGCAGTACCAGTTCATTTGGTGATGGGTGGACATATGACCATGTATAATTCATAGTTTATTGGAAAAAATAATTGCTCTTACGTTAATTGTATTTTTATGCAGTAGGCAAAGCAGATATATTGTTGCATATGTAAATTTTATGTTACCCGGTTTCTGGTATAATTGCAGAATTTCTGTTATACCGGTAGAAATTCGTCTGTTAATCATCTATAGATCTGCGTTCACCGAAGATTTATTTTCAATTTAGTTTTAAAAATAATTATACGGATTATATTGTACAAATTTGATTTTTCTGATTTGGGTCTTCATTTTAATTGTGTCGCATGTATTTTGTAGTATGTTATTCGCATTACGATCGAGAAATCAAAGTTTAAGACAATCATTTTGCCAAGTTTTTTGTGTACTATTTGTCCAGTTTATAATATACTCGTATATAATTTAAGCGGTATACACTAAAATAATATCAATATATAATATATTTTTTATGTCCATTCAAATTTACCTGACGTGGATTTTCCAAATGATTATGTAATTTCATTTTAATAATTAATGCCATTTTTTCATCAATTGGTTCTAAAAAATGTTCAAATTTTTCTGTAGCCTTTTGCCATTGTCGCATTCCAAATGGTGTTGTATCAAATATGTTAATATTTTTAAATGGCAAATACATTATTTTAATTGTTTTTTGCATTTGTTCATCAATGCCAGAATTATTATGATTAAAAATTAATGTAATTTGTTTAAATAAATTTTTAATATTTTTAATTTTATTTAAACGTTCAATAAATTTTGTTGCTCGAATTGGTGTGTATGGTTCACCGATCCATGGATGTAAACCATAATTTGGCCAAAATAAACGTGTTAATGAATCACAAATTTGTAACCAATAATCAATAGTTTCTTGAACATCATTCAATGTTGTTGTTATATGAAATGAATTCATATTCCAAATATCATCATTATTTAAATTATCGGAACAAATTTCTACAACATCTGAACCTGAATACATTTTTTTTAACGACATGCAATCAATATTAATATGTAAAAGGATTTATTATATATTCAATTATAATATATATGAAAAAAAATTGTAATTATATACTTACAAATAATATCCATTAAGTCACACATACGATTTTGTGGATAATTATTTGGTAAACGCCATATTTCATCCAATAAATTATTAACTGAATTTAAAAAATCATCCATTAAATTAAATGAACCATTTGACAATTCTCTATATAAATACCGCATATTATTTTATTTTTTTATTTTCCATAAAGAAATATATAAAGAAATTAAAATAAAACCCATATAAAAACAAACCATAAAATAAAATATTATCATTCTTATTCATAGGGTCTTCAAATTTGAGTTAACTTTTTAATAATAATTGCGGTTTTGGTGTCAAGTAAAATATATGAATGAAGTTACTAAGTGATTTTTTTTAACTAAATCATCAGTGAAGTGATGAATCTCATTTTGAAATTAATGGATGTGTAAACAAACAAAATTGTCGTATCTATGGGGTGAAAAAAAGCGACGATTAACATTACAACAATTAATGCTTCCACAAAAAGGAACTGTTTGGTGTGGTTTTTTGTCTGCTGGAGTAATTGGTTCGAATAAATTATGCTAATTTTATTAAAAAATTAAAAAGTTAACTCAAATTTGAAGACCCTTTATTATTATTATATCTAGAGTTAGCTATAAATTAGATAATATATAAACGAGTATATAAATACAACTCGTGTATATGTGCAGGAAAAAGTTCAAAAATATTTTAATTAATGAAACGACGTTATCTATATTATATTTATTTTACCTTATTTGAATGTTTAATTTTTCAATAAGACTAACACACATTTTTGCATTTTCTTTATCTGATTTTGTAATTGAATTAATTGATTTATCTGTCCAAAATTTTATTTCATCTTGAATTGCATGAATACCTTTTTTTTGTAACAAATGAATAATTAATTTACAATATTTTTTCATTTTTATAATTTAATTATTCTTAATTAAAAAAATAGCGACTATTATATGTACAAAAAATGTTGATTGAATATATTACCTGATTGTGGTAATCCTAATGATGCACCTAATGTTGAATGTAAATTTTCAATAATTTTTTCTAATTCAGGTGTATATTCAATTCTCTGTGAATAAAATTAAAATGTTTTGTATTATATTTAGTATATGTTTTTTTTTTGTTTATAAACTCTATACGTGTCGTGTCAATTAGTGGACATTGAACATTTAAATATGGAATACTTCATATAATTTAATTCACATAAATAATGTTACTATATTTATTCGTCTATTAAAAAATAAAAGTTATCGGTTATTATTATACAATTCACATAACAAAATTAGTAATTAAATAATATATATTTCCATATTAAAATCCAATTCATCCACAATTCGAGTTACTCTAAGTACAGCTTATTGTATCTATATACCATAAAATTCATTTCAGTCAAGTAAAATTACTTGTAAATTACTTCGCATGGGAGTACATAACAATCTAAATATATAGATGTTATCTTTACTGCCATCATTTGTATATGTGCGTGATTAGATGATATGTGTGTGAAGACATTGTTAATATTTGAATAGCATCCAACACAATATTGTTTTCAAAGATGTTTAAGAATAAACGAACAAATGGTAACTGCCACTGAAACATTTAGTATAATTATCGGACAGTCTATGGTGTACCAATCACCAATTTATACGATCGTTGAATTGAAATACGCTTTTTGAAAAATTATAACCTTCTTTAATAAAATAAATGGGTTCCTGTTTTATTAAAAAAACTTATGGGCTAAAATAATTCACATAAAAATAATGGAATTAAGAAAACATTTATTTCTCGATAATTGCGCAGATCACTTGATGTATTGTTATATGCTTATAGTAATTTATATAATAAATGTGATTATGATAATGAAAACACTTTTGCAAAGAATATTTTCGGTATTCCACACTGTTCGTTTTTCAATCCGTTATCTATACTAAACCTTTTTTTGCAACCATCGCAGGACTTATTGCTTTATACGGCAATCATTTTAATGGAAATTAACAATAAACTATTTCACTATTTCACAAATTCGGTTGAAAATAGATCAAATACATTCAAATTATGAGAAATGTTATATTTAAATATCATAAAAATTCACACAATTCACAATTTTCACGTATTTTTTTATACTTTCACACACAAACACCGTCTTTTATCGGTTTAATTTTAGTTTTCCTTTTTATTTATTCAAATTTTTTCTCCAAAATTGTTAAAACTTTATTGATTTTTAACGAAATTAACGTCACGAATAGTCAGCAGATATGTCGACCAATTTTTTTTGGAATATACTCAATTCAGTTTACATTTACTACAAGTGTCCACTTAATTTTAAACCATTGTGTTTACTTTTTTGTAGCTATACTTAAATGCATATAAATAACTATAAATACTTAATTGTAATAATAAAATTACTTTTGTTATGTACGGTGAATAAACACGAACTAATGAATTATATATTGATTTAATAAGACCACCTTCTAATGTTAATATACCAAATGGTACATCTTCTGTTTTATTATTTGTTGTTGTTGTTGTGGTTGTAGTTGTATTAAACTGTGGTATTTTATAAAATAATATACAATTATTCACTTCGGTTGGTATTCTATGTTCAAAATTAATATCATAATCGTTTTTAATTGATGCTGATAAAATTTTAATATCTTCATTTTCTAGAAAATCTTTAATTGGATTTTCATCTATTGATGACGTTTTCGATGTCAATCCCAATTTAAAATAATCCACTTTATTTTTATATTGGTGCGTAGGTGTGTGTGTGTCAATAAAATATAAGTTATATAAAAATGTTATTTAAATTATATATCGATAAATATATTTCTTTACAAAAAAATTACCTGAAGTATTAATAATAAATTTAATTCTATCTGCCATTATAAAATAAATAAATTTGCTGATTAATTTTTTTTTCTTCTTATTACAAATTACTTCATTTTTCTGCCAATTTTCACAATCAATAATGGTTTTTATAATAACACTAGTCTTACATGTAAATATATAAAAAAATATATGTACTACCACATTCCGTATATCCTTTTTAATGCATGTGTATATACATACTATCGAACTATGGCATATATATATAATATGTATTTACTCGTATACCGACTATATTTGTTTGCCGTAAATGTTACTATGGAAATTGGTTGGCATGCGAGAATCATTTTATAACATTTGCTTAAGTATATAATATATATTACGTATGTACTAATGGGTGTTCCAAAATTCACGTAAGAATTCAGTTTTGTGTCATTGTGTGTTGCCAAAGGAAAAATGACAAATAGGAAATGGTACACGAAAGAATAGCGCATTTTCATTGGATTATCAACCAATAAACAACAAACAACAGTGGATTTTTCGATCAAAATCATTTTCAGCAATGAGATCTCTTTATCATCTTCATGGTTTTGTCAATCGTTGTTAAAACTGTCGCATTTGGGGTTCAGAAAATACACTAGTGGCATCAACAATGTGTCACTGTTTGGTGTGGATTTTGGTTTAGAGTTATCATCGACCCATACCTCTTCTATAATGCGATCAGACAATAATAATTAATTTTGTCGTGACATGATAATTTAGTAGTTTTTGTGCCTAAATTTCAAGATAATGAATGTCGACGTCATGCAGTTTCAGCAAGACTGTGCCACATTACATACAGCCACATTTATGCAAAACGATCGCATAGTAAATTTCGGCAAAAGATTGAATATGTGCCAGCAAATGGCATTTATCCGTGCATAACACACATATTACTGTGCATACTTTATGAATCAATAAAAAGTTTATATATATTTTTAATTGAAAAAACCTATGTTTCATAACAAAAATACTTCTTCTAAAATTTGGGACACTCTTTATATCAATAGTATATATAAATAGGTATAATACGAATATATATTACATTACAGATATTTCTTGTTCATATATATATATATAAAAATATATAGTAAACACTTGTTAAACTAATAATTCAACCATGAAAATGCTAGTAATTATCCGGTAAAAGATATGCATTTATGGTATATGTATTTTATAATCGTATACATAAACACACAAGTGCATATATTCCATATAGTTAAAAAAAAAATATTGATAGATAAATTAGAATTGTCGTATTTTATAATCGATTATTTATACATTAATTCACGCATTGTAGACTGTGAGAGTTTTATAGGTTTGGAATTGCATTTAATATTACTGAACGCTATAGTGGTTTCATCAGGTTTTAGAATTCTAACAAAAAACTGCCTTCTTTAGTGTTGTCATTTTTGAAATAATATCCAGTTTTTTATTTACAAATCCTCGGATGGAAATTTGTAATTTATCCTCGGTAAAATTTAGTCTTATATTAAATTTGAATGTTGGCTAACGTTATTATAATCCGGATAATATAGATATAGAAACCAATGAAATATCCTATCTAAAAATATACTGTAGAAATTTATTCTAGACCAGGGTGAAAAAATTGTTATAGTTTAGCGGACAAAAAAATACTGTCAAGTCTCCTGCGATGGGAAATTATATTTTCAGTTATATGTTTATAAATAACGAAAAGAAACGACAGACACTACGCGCGTAAAATAGTATAAGAATTGCAGAGACATATCAAAGATTTTTCATATCTCACAAGATGGACTATATATGGTATATTAATAAGACTATTGATCTAAATTCTAATCGCCCATTTTAAAATCGCCTATCCTTAAAACTTATATATAAAAGTAGTGATTTGCATGTGATTTTCCCGGGTAATCTTTTAAATAATATTGATGGATATCCTTTTTAGGATTCTATAATTCTATAGTTAAAACCCGGAAATTTGATATTTATTTATTTCGGTAAGTAGTTTAGTATAAAATAAATCGTATTTATCCATTTAAAATTCAATTTACTTTATTAGAATTTTAATATAATGTCCACCCTAGTAACACTGTCCGTAGTTTGTTCGTAAAATTTCCGCATTATATGTAGTAGTCCATAGTTTCAATTCGAGGAAATATTTGTTGAATTTTACGGATGTCCGTTGGAGTTTTATATGATGTGTGCAACCCTGTCTATAGATTTTTATAAAAAATGTCCTTATTCGTATATTTCCGATGATAATTTCTACGGATTTTCCTTAGCAGTATTTCTCTCGTTGCTATTATTCCACAGAATATCCATAGAATTTATATTCATATTTTTTGTGAGCAGATCCACAAAAGTATCATTGGATTGAGCATGTATTTTAGCAAGTAGTAATATCCGTGAATTGTTCGTATTAGGAGAATAAATGACTATATGATGTCAAATCGCGGTTAGATTCAGTTTTTCACCGATAGACCAGAAGTTCTATGAGCACGGAATGGAGATGTTGAACGATTTTTTTTGTAATAAACAAGAACAAAAATCCGCTGATAAAATCCATGAAAAGTCTTAAAAAATTCCTCGGAAATATATCGATTTGAGTTGCTGCGATTGTTTTAAAAATTATGAATATAAATTAAAAGAGTGATGATTATATCTATGGATAAGCGAAATATACAAAATTTGAACCCACCGGTCTTGGATAATTGGTGAAATAAATTATGAATACAATACCGCGAACATGTTACCCTGACACTCCAAAGATTTCAATTGATCTAAATAAAATACGAATATATTAAAAGTGGAAAATCTATGGACATTCTTTGAACAAATTCCAATATATCTTTTCCATGGAAAATATGTGGATTTTTTCCACTGAAATTTTTGCTCATTTTTCAAAGTATGGACAAATTGTTACTAGAGCATATACAAAAAATTTAAAACTCACATATTCCACACATCAAACAAATCATCATGATATTCTAATGTTTCTGTTCCAGTAACCATATTTAGATCATGATCGATGTTATCTATACAATTAAAACTTAAATATTTCCACAAAATCCACCCACAAATTTTTTTTTCCCAAGTTCCTTATATATGGAAAAATAATTGTATTTATACTTGATAGTCTTAAAGTCTTTTATTAATTTATATATAGGTCTATCAAAATAGCTTATCACATAGCCACAACAAAATCCATATATGTCATCTTTAATTATCACCGTGTATAAGTATAAAATGTTAAATATATAAATGTTACAAAAGCTCGAACATAACAAAAAAAAAACAAAAAAAATTGTTTTTTCAATTTGCAATTATTTCTAAATGAGATTCTTCAATAGATAAGTGCAAAAATTCTTATTTAAGATAAATTATATTATATATAGCATCGTTTTGTAAACCGTCTCATCCCATGTGTGTACTATTTACACAATATGCTTGATTGAAAATATAAAAATCACCTGGTATAACTCTATCCACTTGTTATATGCTCGTATATAGAAAACTTTATAGAGTAAAATATCGTTTGAAATCATGTATACTTTTATAAGTACACCGCACATACTTGAATATACCATCTTATACCACATACCACATGCACACACACACACACACACACATGACATATTTTTGTATATACCTACTATATTTAGTTTTAGTTTTTAGTTTTTAGTTAGTAGGTACATTAAAATACACATATGCATACAAATATCATATATAGTATTTTACATAGTATAATAACTGAAAATTGTAAATCCTCTTTCACTTTGTTTGATGTATGTTTGTCGGTTGTAAACTTGTGTATATGCATTTAAAATACATAAAAGAAACTCATAACTTTATTTATTATATTATATATTATATACCTAAATAAAAGTATATAACATATAAAGCATTTATGGTATATATATATGGTTATTATGTACAACACTATATATAAAACTATGAAGAGTCATACTAAATGTCATATATTGTATTTTATATGGGTTTTCCTAGTTTTTCACTTATTAATATCTTATATGGTATATATATATACATTTATTTGTTATATACACTGATATGTTATAATGTAATAAAAATGTATATGAAATTGAAAACACAATATAATTCTTATAATATAAATATTGTACATACCCACCGACACCAACAATTATGTTCATATATATATATAAGTTATGTATTATATAAATGATATATGCATATAAGTATTATATAGTTACATAAAATCTTGTTACAAAACTATGTGTGTTTGTAAGAAGATATAATACTGCGTGTATACCTCCCCCCCCCCCGTCTAAAATAATTAATAATAAATAATAGTATTATAAAGAAAGTTTTTGTTTGAATATGTTTTCTATATATGGTAATACTGCAGTATTACACATATTAAAAATAAATGTCAAATTAGAGAATGTCGTGAATCCTAATATATCTGTAATAACTTAACTTTTACATACTTTACATATATTGTATATGGTGTGAGAAACCAATTACATGCGTGAGATTCAAAACATATCTGTTATATAAATAATGTTTATGCATATAATCATGTAGTATATAACAATTCTGTAAGACACAACACTTTTCATCTATAAATGATTTACTTTAGACTGACTGCTTGACTATGAATGACAACATAACATTGTATTAAATACACATTACGCTAAAAATATTATAAATATTACTGCATTTGCTACACTGCATTATCATTCATATAGGAAGGAGTCAGCCGATAAAATAAATATCTATCCATATAATGGCTCCGTATGCGAATTTTCCATTGTTCAAACGCGTGCCACTATTTCTTTCACAACTTTAACGGTCTGAAATTTTGTTTCTTAATTTAATGCAGATTTGATATATCTTTTGGAGCAGATATTATAGTCACATGGTGTCATTTCAGGCGAATAAAGCTGATGGTGTGGGATTTTATATTCTTTTTAACATTTAACATTGGCAGTTCAATTGTGAGAATTTTAAGCAATATTTACCCTTTTTTGCATAGGTTAAAAATTTGTTATTTAAAATTTGCGTTAAGCATTTTTTGTCAATTCCTATATATACAGTTTCGCAGCAATCACGTGAATATAGTTAACCGCCGCACGGTCAAATCGGATCAGATTACCGATTTTTTCAATTAATTTATCCGATTTTCTATTTTGTACCATTTAAGCGTTCTCTTTTATACCATACATTTACATAAGTATTTTTAAATTATAAATGCGTTCATCGTTAATAAAATATTGGCTATATATCGTTTGAACGTTTAAATCCATATTTTTCTATAAATCTCTTTTCTGTTAAATTATGGAAATTGATTGAATTTATTAAAACTTTTGAAAATACCTATAAAATGTGGCAGATTAATTTCAGATAAATTTTTCCATAGAATTTTATATGATTTTCTGCTGTAATATACGATTTAAGTATTTTGAGCCCATATCAAAATAGACTATAATTTAGGAATGTTTTTGTTCCACTACCTATTGGACTACACTGATGGGTGAACAGTTAGACCAATATACGTTGTAGCCATTGGTGCACCTTGGAGCACAACATGATATGTAATTATGTTTCGTTGAATTCTTTAATTCAATTATATTATTATATAGTTGAATCTCTCATATGTTATTTGTGTGTTTGGACACATTTTTAATCTCTATAAATACAGTGCATAACGCCATATTTGCAAAGATATTTGGTTTTTGATTCTATTTAAAAACAAAAAAAAACGAATGGATTTCATATTCTTTTAAACAAATAAATATACTAATGAAATTTGACGGCAAAATATATTTATAAATGTCATAATGATAATGTTAGGTGAGTGGTGTAGTAAAACTACATATTATTTAGAAAAAAAGAATTAAGATAAATTATATATAGAGAGAATTGTATATATGGGGAAGGTATACATTATATAAAATAATAAAACTCTTAAAACTTAAATTAAAATTTGTAACCTAAATAGCTAAATATAATAACACATACACACTTACATGTATGGTATAATAATGTTATAAGTGTGTTTTCCATATACATTCACTACCTACACTTTTGAATATATACCATATATAGCTGATTCGTTTAATTGTAATCTAAGACCAATTATATATTATGATATGAGTTCATTTACTTTTCATTTTGCTTTCCACCGAAAAGACAAAGTTTTGTATAGTTTTTCACATTAAAGTACATAACGATTAAATTTTACAAAATTACACTTGTTAGTTTGTTATAGTACCATATATACAATATAACGAAAGGTAAAATGTTCAATCCAATTACAACTTTATATTATACGTATATTTATAGAAGTGTATATGATTTCATCATCATACATATATATATATTGTAAATGTCTTATATCGTATATTAACAATGATACTGCGTGATCAAAAAGTATCGGGTACTGTTTTTTAAATACTTTATTTTATAGCAATTATGTTATCGCGGTTAATAGTTATTTTAAAAATACAAATTTTATTATGAAAATGATAATATAAGTCATCAAAAATGTGTTTGTGTTTTTAAGATTTTAAACAAATATTAGAAAACTACCTAAATAATTCACCATTATTTGTATAAGGTATATCAGAAACTAAAATTAAATGTAATATGGATCAGGTATTAGATAATTTATCCCAATCATGTGGTACCGCATTTGCAAATTATTATTTTTGATACTGAATAAATTATAAATCATTAAAAATCTGATACAACAGATTGAAAACATCGAAAAGATACGCAAATGTTTTGAATGCTCGAAGATGAGGTCTCGTATTGTAAATTTGTATTACTATAATTCAATATGTGTTACGAGTTAAACCAAAAAAAAAGTGTAATCAACATATTTTTTTCCGTTTTGTTGAAAATGTCGTGTTTTGTAACAGATAATCTTGATTTTCGGATTTGATTTGTTTTTATTGGAAGAAATTTGTTGCTGAAAGTCATTGATTTCTTATCGAATATTCTTTAAATGAAAGAAATTGTAGAAAGTGGTTATTTTGATGTGAATGATATAGATCGTGGAAAACTATATCCCAAAAATTTGAAGATACTCAAATTGCAATAGGACGATGCACAATCGTAACAACAACAGATGGCAGATTTATTAAATGTTAGTCAACTAACTATTTCAAGTCGTTTACAATAATCAATGGGTATAAGATACAAAAGGTATATGGTAAAATGGATTTCATATGAATTGAGTGAAATAAGAAATGAACCACGTGTGAAATTATATATCAGAAACGATACCAAAACGTAATATCCATGGAAAAAAAGCTTTGTGCTATGTGCATTTATTGGACCAAAAGGGTGTTGTATATTACGAATTATTGAAACCTGCTCAAAATATCTCTATATATATGGTGAACAACAATTGATTGAATTGAATCGTGCATTAGAAAGTGAAACGATCAAAATGGACCAACAAACATTGAAAAGTGATTATTTTGAGCCGCAATTCTCGTCTTCCTGGTCACAGAAACTTTGGAAGCACTTAGATGGCTTATGTTACCGCACACTCTACTTATTCACTAGATACTGTAACCACTTGTTCTGATCGATGGCGCATTCCCACAATTATGAAGACGTTATAAAATTGTCCGATTCTTGCATCGCATTAAAAGAGAAGAAATTTTATTTTGATGGTATTTTTAATTTGCCAAAAAAATTGAGAAAAGGTTGGTAATTATTTCCAGTTCCAGCGATTTTCTTTTCATTTAATTTTATCCTCCATATCTTTGTTGATCCGTTGACTAGGTTCGTTATTGTTTATTTATTCTTTATTTTAATTATTATTGTTCAACATTTATGTATAGAACACTTCCCAGCATTTCTCCGCAGCTGCTATTTTACCTATATATAACAATCTAATTGATTCACTAAGTGGAAATAAAGATTGGTTTCACATAAAATTACAATACAGAAAGTGATTTTAAAAATATTTATCATTCGAAAAACTAAATAATAATATATTCTAATTTAACTATTCACATTATAATTAACTATTATAATATAGAGAGTGACAAATCTCATACGTACAGACAGTAAGTACTAAAAAAAGAATTATTTGGTTTTATTTCTTTTTTTTTGAGCTTTAAACAAAATAAGAAAAAACAAAGATTTAATTAATTTAAATTATGCGAATCCATAAAATTTTACAGAGTTTCCTTTTCTTATACCCAATTTCAATTTTCCCTTTTTTTCTTTGTTATTTTATTTTTTTTTTTGTTTTGGTCTTGTAATTTTTTTTTTTTTTTTATTTTGAGACGTTTCGTTTTGTTTTTTTTTGGTTTTTTTTTTTTTTTTTTGTCTTTGTTTTCTTTTCTTATTTTTCTATTTTCATTATTTTATTTTATATATATTGCCTTGCCTGACTTTGATGAAGCCCATTTTCCCAACTCAATTTAAATAATTACTTACTCTTCAATTGTCACGTTTCAATGTCTTTTCTTCGTTTTTATATAATACATATATATTATAGATGTATCGGTTATATAATACGTAGACCCGCTGTCCGATAATAAACCGCAATGGAATGACTTCAACTGATGCATGAAGACTTCTGTTCATTAACAAATGAAGTTTAGGGAATAGAAATTAGTCGCAGTCGGAGTTAAATTAATACGGTAGATGTTGAAGCAAAAAAATGTGATTTTTGTTGAACGATGTTCTGGTGCATTATCATGCAGTAATCTCCAACTGTCTGTAAACTGTCAACGGATTAATTTCTATGAATCTGATGGGAGATTTGCAAACTTTTACGAAATCACGTAATTGTTAATGTTTTTCTTCAGTAATCACTTCACATGATCGACCTGAATGTTCATTATATCATCTTCTGTACCATCTTTGAATATTCAAAACCAATGAAAAACTTGTGATTTACATAATCAATTATCGCACCATAAGCGATTTTAAGCATTTGAAGTATTTCTGTAGCTGTTTTACATTACATTCTTACAACAAAATATAATATTTGATTGAAGTATATGTTTACAGAACTATGGCGCTACGACGTGTTCTATGATTTAAACATTACGTTTCCAGATTATTATGGGACAGTTGGTGTATATTACAATATGGTATAAAATGAAAATGTGTACGTATACAATACATGCAGATAATTTGAGATCTATGGATAGACTATTTATGTTCATATATATATTCAATATATACAATTCTTAACCGAAAACACCGAAACCAAACCAAAAACAAAAAACAAGAGTCTGTTTTGGTGTCTTTTTACTTATCAATATCAACTTTTATATAATAAACATGTACTTTTTGTATACATTAACGTATATATACCATGGAAATATATACTCTCAGATTTATATATAAAATATAAAATCGTCTTATACTCTTTTTCTTATATTATTTCTATGGATATTGGGCATATCAAATTTTCTGAATTTCTTTAATATTAAGGTAAGGTAAGTTTAATAATAAAATGTTCATCTCTTATATACCAAATCTATATACAAAATATATAGACTCACACGTATTTAAATACATTACAATTTGCGGTAAAATAAAATGTAGTAGTAAAGGTATCTTTTACATGGCAGTTTTTAATCATTATGAGCTTAACCTTATCTTATTTATATACACATATACCTTTGTGTGTTTTTTTTTTAAATACCGCATATAGTAGATGATGAAGAAAATGAAGACGGAGAAAATATGTAGATGCGAAACAGTTTTCTATATACTTATAAAAGTATATATATATATATAGATCGAGATCGAAATTTTATTTTGAATTGTGTACGCGGATGATATTGCTCGTTTATATATGTATAAAGTAAATTTATATATTGGAATTTATATAAAATATATACAATTGTAAAACATATAATAGAAACGGAAAAAAAATTCAGTTGAATTAAAATTGAAATTTTGTATTTCTTATATTGATTTTTGAATGGTTTTTCTTATTTTCTCTTTTCTCATCATTTAATTCTATTATAATTATTAGCTTTTATTTCTTTAATTTTTTTTTCCTTTTTTCATATAAATGTGTGTGTGTGTGTATTTAAAAATGCGGAAGTTATTTAAAATTGAATGTATAATAATAAAAAATAATCACGTGCTTATAAAAACTTATATATAAAATAAATTATGTTAATGCACTTACCGCATTTACTGTATTCTGCCGCACCCCACATAAATCCAATATATAATATATAAAATATATATAAAATATGATAATAATAATCCAACCATAGCTAAATAAGGAATCATTCCATTATGTACAAATTGAAACACCCCTCGCCTTTCAACTACTATATTACAATGATATACAATACAATGTTTGTATATATTTATATAATATGCGGTTTAACAGTGCAATGAAAAATTAATTGAATAAATTTAAATTTAACGATATTAAATTATTTATTTACTTTTATGACTTTAAATAGTAGCTAGTATATACTGGTTAATTTTTGTGTATACCCATTTTTATTGGTCTCACTATATACGGTTTATAGTAATTTTCATCGAAATTCACTCAGACAGAGCATGGGAAATTGTTCAGCTAAAATAACAATTTGTTAGAGTATAAGGAATAAAACAAAACCGGATATCTTTGAAAATATGTTGTGGTGGACGCTACACAAAAATTAACAATGTCTGCACAAACACATCATATTATAGACTAATCGCACCGTTGTAAAAATAATGGAATTAAGAAAACAATTATCTTTCGTTAATTTCAATTAATTGTTATATACTCCCATGCCGAGTAATTTACCAACTCTATGTGTGAATGTTTGGTTGATGCCCTATAATTGAATTTGGTAAAATGACTTGCTATATAAGCCATATACGTAACATCATTTCACCATCACAATTATTCTATGCTGTATCAATAATTCAATCTCTCATCGGCGCTCACTATCTGAATGTTATTTGTTGTAAAAAATTAAGAATGTAATATTTGTAAAAATTATGTAGATTTAATGGTATTTCAGATGAACGCATTTGTGGATAATGTTTATGTGGCATTTAAATTCATTTCTGAATTAATTTTGTACATTATAATTATATTGAATAATAAATATTTCGACAAAAAATCATTCATATAATGAGCGATGCGCTACCACTGGTACATGTACTTTTCAATATCAATTTATTTTTTTACCTGCGATTGTGAGAAAAAAGTTTACTTAAGAATGAAAAATAATGTTGTACTGAACTAAATTTCTAAGAAAATTTACTTTCATCATTATCATCAGCTTAACAACATTTGGTTAAAACACAATTTTATAAAATATTTATTTAATTATCATATATTTTTAAACAATTTCATAACAAACCATCACCTAAATTTATACTTGTTGTGTATATTCCTCCAAGTCATCTGTTCGCACAAGTGTGGCGCCTTTATTGTAGCATTTGTTATTTATACGAAACATTACACAGTCGAGTATGAAATGAATTTATATATAACAATTGGTCTATGCAATTATGTTTCGATTTATAAATATACGCTTAATATTAATTAATTTAATTAATCTTTTGTGACAAAATACCATTTGTGACTAAATTATAAAGTCTAACACCATTTTAAATATAGATAATTTATCTAAAATATTATATAGATAGAAAATAGAATATATTATAAAATACGAAAAAATATAAATCTTATCTAAAATTAATGTTCGTTCCATTACTTTTACAACTCCCTTTAAAAATATATTGGTTGATATTTTTTCTATGGTATATATTTTCGTATACATATAATTTTTAACGAATAAAAACCTTTAGACTTATTATTTTTTTTTCCATATCGATGTTATACATATTTTTAGTTACATATATATATGGTATACAATAACGTATAAATACGTGTTGTTGATATTATATTCATGTAGTGTAAATAACTTGCACCAATATTAGCAACACAAAAGGGTTAGAATTTGAAATCAACTATTGTATTTCTATATAACTATATTAACAATACATATGAGAATATAAAAATATATATATTTTATGTACAAATATTATATAATGAAAAAAAAGGATGTCTTAAAATTCACGCAAGATTTGAATTTGTTTTTATCATTTGTGTGTGATAAAGTGTAGTCAACGAAAAAAAAAAAAAAAAACAAAGAGTGATCGCTGACAGTTTAGCGTTGTTAAAAATGGAACGATATACGAATGAACAATGTGACAGTGTTTGGTGAGGATTTTGTACTAGATGGAAACATTCTTCTTTGAATATGCGGCAGGTCAGACAATAACAGTTAATGATGAGAAATGATAATACAGTTTTTTGTGCCGACATTATAAGATACATGATTTATTTTCTGATCATGTAATTTCCATTTTTTGGTGATCAGAATTGGCTGCCCAGATTATGTGATTTAAGGCCATTGAACTTTTTTTTCGTTGTCGTTATTTGAAGTCTATGGGTTATTCCAACAAACCCACGACCATCCATTCCTTAAAATAGAAAATTTAATACTGTATATACGAAATTCAACTACATTTATGCTAAAACGTTTATAGTAAATGTCGACAATAGAGTGAGTATGTGCCAGCAAAGTCGTAGATGCCATTTATCCAATATGCTATTCATGCCTAACCTCCATATACTGTGTACACTTTATGATTCAATAAAAAATTGACAATGTTTTAGTTAAAAATCTATCTTTTCTATCAAAATTACTTCTTGCACATATAGTTTGGGACACCCTTTATAATAAATCACAGTTAAGTAAAATGTTATTCTTTTCTCGTACCTAAATATTGTACGTTCTGAAAGTGTTGATAGAATTAAGGTATTAAGAATACAATTACTTTTTTTTTTTTTTCTTATAGAAATGCATATTTATTTCTTATTATAATTTAAATTATATAATTTTGACGATATACGATGTGGTCATTAGAATTATTTGTAAGGGCATCAGTACTTTGAGAAGTTGAAATTTTTCAATTTTTCTATAAATTTTCATATTTTACATTTTTTTTGATTTAAATGAAAACAAAACAAAAAATTGTGGAAGTAAATTAGATCTATTTTTTTAATATATGTATACCATATCTATTTAAAAATTATAACGCGCATAGGTATATAAAATAAATGGTCGTATATATTGTATAAAAGAAATTTACATAATAATAATCTAAAATCTAAATAATATATATTGTAGTATTATATAACTTTTACTATATACATATGAATGATGCTTCTTCTTATGTTTACACGCAGCATCACCACAAACATTATTTATACTGTGCGCTGCGATCATATACCATAGACCACAAAAATACTAATACCAATGTATATTTATGAAAATTTTTTTCTATTATAAAATTATTATATAACTAACTATGTAATGTTTAAATTTTTCTCATTTTCATCAGTTATTGCTGGCGGCAATTTTAAGAAACATATATATTTTATATATTCTATGTGTATTTACGAGAGATTTTTTCCTATTTACATACATTAATATTTTTAATTTTTTTCTTTATACATTTTTATTAAAATTAATGAATATAATTTTTTTTTTGTTGTTTTGTATTGTTATTTTGGTACACATAAAAAAAAAAATAGAAACAACTTAGCAATTATATAAATTATTCATATTTTGCATATATTTACTATATATGGTATATGTTTTGTAATGTATGCATGAGTTTGTGTATATACGACTATATTTTTTTATAAATATAAATTAAATACATTCATTCAGTCATATATGTGCAATATAAAAAGTGTGTAAAAATATAAAAATAACACATGAATATATATGCCAATGACAATAAAATTTCCACTGCGGCACATAGGTAAATTTAAAACTATGTGTTATTATTATACGTCATCGAGATGGTAAAAAAAAAAAAAATCAGACAAACGGATAAGGTTTAATTTCCTTCATTATAATTAGGTAAACACATACGTATACATAGAACAAAAAAAAAATATAATTTCTTTAAATGAGGAAATTAACAATTGAGATTTTATTATATGTTAGAAGTAATTTAAATTTGATTAAAAGAAAATAAACAGAAAAAAATTATAAATAAATAATATATTTGGTTGATGTTATATAGCAAAATACAAATTTTTGTCATTCTCATGATTCTACACATTTTTTTTTATTTAATAAGCACACTTAAACAAGGAAGTAACTGGATTTTACGAATATGCTATTCAATCCGGCTTGTTGTGCGTTCAATTTCTCTATTGCAATAACAAAAATACTTAATTATTTTTCATATATTCTCAAAATTATTCCATTGAAACCATTAATTAGTTTGTTTATGACATCAAAAATAGAATATATTTTTTAAAATAACAATATATGGTTTTGGACGCCACTATTTATAAATAATAACAATGTCACCATGCACACCGTTACCACCGAGACCCCATTGTTGAATTGTTATATGCTTTCGCAATTTTTCAACTTGATTGCAATATTTTATATATATAAATATAGTTATGATGTAAACCGTGGTTTGAAGTTGGTGTATGTTTTTAATAACAATATATAGGCCACTTGGTGGAGAAGGACGAAAAGGAACCCAAACTGTCGTTTGATCACCAAAATTCTAACAAAAAAAAATAATTAAAAATAAAATTTTCCATATAACTTTCACGCAATTTGTGTATCACCACCAAATCGAAAAATCCACGTGTGACCCGTTTCATCTATCTATTTTTCCGGTTCTTCATAATTTTTGAAGTGATGCGCTTAGCAAATATACCCTAGTAACAATTTGTTTGTACTTTAAAAAATGAAGAAAATTTCTGTGGAAAAAATCCACATATGTTCCATCGAAAAAATATATTGGAATTTGTCCGAAGAATATGTCCATAGATTTTCCACTTAATATAAAATAGTATTTTATTGAGGTCAATTGAAATCTTTGGATGGTTAGTGTAATAATATATATTAAAATTTGATTCTATATTATACATTGAGTTAACGACAATATATGCATTAATATTCACACATCTCTATGAATTCCAATATATTTGGGCATAGAATATGATTCTGTGAAATTGATTATCTTGTAGCCAAATAAGTTAATATAAATTGAATATGCGGTTCATCAACAAGACGTTAAACCCAATTATATATTTAATATATAGAGGACAAAGATTTTAAATTTTCGGTAAACACATTATGATGATATACATATATTAATAGACAATTACAATGATGTCACAATGGGAAAACTTAAATTATAAAATATTCTGTATATTTAAATAATATAAAAATAAGTAATTTGAAATTTTTATGAAAAATATAACATAAAAATTTCAATAATAATTCTTTATTTTTTTTTTTGTCTTATCTATTATCTATAGATAATATAATCAATGAAATTTTATATATTTATATATATACCATAGAAGTTTTGTTTCATCTATAATTTATTATATGTAAATTTGTATTACTCGTATCCCATATAAACGTCGCTATCTATATATGGTGCATATATATATAATATATGGTATTAAGTTATCTATACAATATTAGAGTCACATTTCTATAAATATTTTGTGTATATTTAAAAGAGAATTTAACAAAACAAAAATATTCGTCATCATACTGTTTATGACATTTCATTTCCTTTTGTTTTCAGATTTCAATATTTTAAACACTGAAAATAAATTTCGATTTTCTCATATAATATTATATATTGTATTATATAGACTATGCCATATATATTTTATAGTTTGTTACTTATGTACAATATATATAATATTATATGAATTTAGTATATTATACTAGTAGAATGTATAGTAATAATAGAAAAATGTGTATACGACATATCTTACTAATGTATATTTTTAAATTTATATATTACAATATATATTTAACATATATTATATATTCATTGGATATTTCATTTCATACATATTTCGACATAGATTTTGTGTATAGATTCATTCACTTTAAAAAAGTTTCTATAAAAATTCATGGTAAAAATATATTTATTCTCGAATATATTTTTCTAATGTGTGTACGAAGTTTAAGAACGGATGATATTCGTTTAAAAATCATAACTTTTTAAATATATGTGAAAAGTTTAGTGTTTTTTTATTTTATATTTTACCAGATATATATATATTTATATGGTATAATCTATAACTCCTACCAAATACATATATAATACAATTGTCCTTTGCATTGTTCGTTAAAAATATCATTTATCAAATTATTGTTTTTCATTTAATATTATATAATTTATATAATCATGTATATATGTGCGCGTATAAAGTTATATGCGCATATAATAAAATAATATGTTGTTGTTATGATATAGAATATTGAATAAACCAAATAGAATTAAAGTTTTGAATAATGAAAAATGATGTTATTAAAAAAAAAAAAATATGTTTTGGTTAATCTGGATACAAGAAGATGACTATAAATATTTTTAACAATATATAATTTTCTTATGGATATATACGTACAATAATGGTGTTACGGCATGGTATGCTGACTTTTAATTTGGTTATATATTATGAATGAAATATAATTTGACGGCTTCAAATAAAAATCCCATCTATAGTAATATATGTTTTTTTGTTTTGTTTTTGTCATTATAGGATAAAAGAAAGGGTCTCTATGAAACTAATATATTTATATATGTTCATTGCGATCCCATATATTTTATAATTGTATAATTTTTGCATATATTATATATTTTCCGTACTATGTATGAACATTAAAAAATTCAAAAAAAAAAGGATTTCATTCATATAGGTACAATTTTTCGTGGTATAAATATGTGTACACTAAATAAAGAAATTCACACAAAGTGTAATAAGAATTCTATATTAAGATTCTACAACATATGATTTGCTTGTACATATATATATTTTTGGAAAGGTACACAAAGAAAAGTATATAATATATTTGAAAAAAATTTGTAACCTGTTCGATGTTTTTTATCTGTCCCAAAAATAATGCGAATGGATAAAATAAAAATATAAATCATTATAATTAATTTTGACATTATATTTATTCGATATATATATATTCTTCTTCAACTGAAATACAACGACTTGCACGCTAAACGCAAGTGCATCAAATTACTTTTTTTTTATGTCAATTATTGGAATGTTGTTGACTGTTGGCAGTCGTTGCCTTTTCAATGTATTCAAACGGGATGGCAAAACAATTTGTTTTCATAGTCAAATGAAGTTTATGCGGAATAGAAATAGTAGTCGAAAGCAGTTTTTATGAAGTTTTCTCTTCACTTTGCGAACAAATTTAATAATGTTGTTACAATTTTTTGATAAAAATTTAATTGATGTGAAACAAACTTTGTAGACCAATTTTTTTTCAGTTAATATTCGATGAATTGTTGTTTTTGATATTCCAAGCTCCATTCTCATGAATCTCACTGAAGATTTCATAGAAATTTTCACAAAATAACGAGCTTTTTAAATGTTTTGTAATTGCTTCACATTGTCGATCTGTATATGTTAATTATATTTTCTCTGATTTGTGTGAGTCGTTTATGCCATCTAAAAACAATTATTACCATTCTCTAATGTAAGCAAATCAATTGTTTGAGTAGCATTTTAAAAACAAAATTTAATGTTGGTGCTTTGTTTTTATATATATATTTTGATCGATGCACAAAAATTTCCCGTCACTTTATGCATTAGAGCTTTATGTTATGAAACTTTGATAGCTATTGCTGCACACTACATAAATGAATTATTAGATAACAGATGACACAATACAGCAATTCTCATTATTTTTGGGACAGAGGTCTATAAATCTATATAAAATAAATATACATTCAATTTTTATTTCAAATTTCAATCGGTAATTTAACATAAAAACATTTCAAATTCATATAAATAAAAAGAATCCTTTGATATATTTTGTAAATGTGTAAATTGAAAATTTACTTCTATAATGTGGTATTCTATAACGATAACTTGTTAACCACACACACACATTTTGTAATACGTGGTAATAATGTAGACTTCAAAAATTTATAATACAAAATATATTTCTTATACACGAAATTGTCGTTATAAACACTGTTGGATAAGTTTATTTCTAAAAATAGATAATATATAATTTTCAGTATATGAAAAGCATTTAATATATAAATAAATATATCATATCGTGCGGCAATGATTGAAAATAAAATAGAAATTCAAATGATTTTGAACTGTATTGTCAGCAATTGATTTGATTGAAGTGAACAATTGCAATAAAGCGACCGAATTGAACTAATTGATCAAGAGAAAAGTATTTTTGTTTCGTCGTATGACAAAGCATTTTACTAAACTGTTTTTTAATACATCGACTGTATTTAGTTCTGACCTTCCACCCGTCAGACTACCATTTGTTCGGATCACAATTATCACTGTAAAATTTGCATCAAAAGAGGTTTGTAAAAAATACTTGTCTCAATTTTGCAGTCTCATTTATATATTTCCTTTTTCCATATGGACTGATAATTTTTAAAAATTTATTAAATAAAAAGTAAAATTATTATTCTTAAACATATTTTTATTATGTATTTAAAATTTAAAAATGTTTGTATTCTTTTATTTACAGATACACAAAGTAGCTCATCACGCAAATGATGGTTTTTTTTTGCAGCAGCAGCAGCAGTTTGACCCACCTGTAAGTTTATAGCTTATAAAATTATATTAGATTTATTATTTTATTGTATATTTAATTTTAATATTGTATATTGTATACGTTTTCGTATGTGGTAATTAATGGTCGTAGTAGTAGTTAGTGTAACTTATCCAAACATATATATAAAGGTATTGATTCATATTAATTCTTAAGTTTTGGAATTCCTTTCATTATAATACTCATTCGAAACTTTATTTATTTACTAATTTGTACAAACTTGTGTAAATTTCGTTTCTAAATGAAATGCCAAATGCACTTGCACACATTCATGTGTATATAGTTTGGGAAAGTTTTGTGTAAAGACAAAATATTCTAATTATTAAATGTGAATAAATAACATTTGTATTCCATTTACAATTTTGTGTTCAACAATTTAAACGCATATGTGTATTTTATTATTATGTATTTTAAGTATACATAATTTCAAATAAAAATAATAAATAATATTTTTATTTTTCTAACTTTTCAATTTGTTGAAGAAAAACAGGATATTTTATATATACAATAAATTACAAAATATTATATAAATATATTGATTGTTCAAATGGGAATAATAATTTATATTATATTTTATTATAACACAAATAAGTCCTTAAATACATATATATATATCTAAACATCAGCCAGAAAGTCTCTTAAAATGTTTCTACTATAATATATGCCATGTAGGAATAAAATTCCACATATATTAAATTCGTATATGATATAATAATAGAACTATATTATTATTAATATACACGAGCTCGCATATTGTATTATCATCATTAAAAAATGTGCGATATATAATAACTTTTAATATATAAATGTTACTTTTGTATACACCGTCTGTGCCAAAAATAATGAGATAATGCTTTTATAATATATAGGCTCGTACAGCCATATCTGTAAGTTACTAATTGATTTATGTAGTGTGAACCTTTCTTATGGAATGATGAACGCCCCGGCCAACCATCTGAATTTGAATTATTGAAAAAAACATTAAAAAAGTACTTGATTTCGTGAAAATTACTATAAAAATATTCATTGAGTTTCATGCAAATGAAGCTTTGAATACCAAAAACAACAAATCATCGAATTTTAGCTGAAAAAATGTGTATACGAAAGGTAAATTTAAAGTTTGTACCACATCAATTAAATTATATATGATTAAAAATTTCACCGAATTGAACATTTTGAAGAAAAATTCGTAAAAACTATACATTCAACTACTTTCCATTCCCTAAACTTCATTTGGCTATGAAAGCAAACCGTTTTGCCATCATTCTCATTCAAAATTTCATTCAACAACAATCCAATAATTGATATAAAAAAACTCATTTAATGCAAATCAATGTATTTCTGTTGAAACATTTCTTAAAAATATATTGATTTTTGTTAAAATTAATTAACAGTTTGTATTTTCCTTTTATCCATTCTTATATTACTTTTGGCACAGTGGCACGCGTATAATATAAAACTACTTCAAATAAAACTTAATTAACCCATATTTAAATTGTATCGTTTAAGACAAAACAAAAAAAAAACCAAAACTAAAGAAGGAATTCAAATTTTAAATAAATAGAAATTATTTCATAGTTTCTAATTATAATTGGTTGCCTATAGCCATTCATAACATAAATAATAAAATATATGTGAATTATATATTCTGTATGAATTCCATTCCATAAATAAATATAAATTTTAATATTTCTCTGCATATAAATTTAAAGAACACAACCAATATATGTTTATTTAAACATTGTAATAATTAAATAGCTGTGTATAGCACTGAAAGTTTTTGAAATAATTTGTACGCATAATTTTCAAATAAAAAAAAAAATACATACGTCAAATTGGTTAATTACGTTGAATGCGAGTATATAACAAAAATTTACCAAATGGTGTACTATATTATCGAAAGATTGATATTGTCTTAATTTTATTATTATTATATTAAATCATATAATGTGGTGGAACCGCTTTTATTGGAAAAATTGTTTAGACCTAAAAATTTTACTTCACTTAATTATATTACAATATAATTTTGCAATTATTGATTTCCGCATGGGTTTATGTTAAAAGTCTATTGTATCAAGGTACCTAAATATATAAAATATATATATATATATATTTAAATTATAAAATTTAATGATAAATAAAGGTAGACCTCATGTAACACGAATACATGTGTAAGTTGATTTTTTGTTGTATAAAAATGAAATTGTTTTAATTAAGAATTTAATAATATCAGGAGTATAATTTTTTAAAAAATGTACTATTTAAATTCTTGAGTTACCAAATTAAGAATAAATATGTCCCAAATTCTCACATGGTCTTAAAATAGTATGATACACACACAAATTTGTGATCATATTCGAAGCCCCACTTCAATATTATTATATGTGAGGGACAACATGACAAAGTAGTGTTAAAGTATCCTTAAAATATCCTGATGTTGTTAAAATATTATCCTTATGCTGTTAAAATATTATACAAAATATAATATTCAATAAACTAAATCAAAAATATCGTTGCGATGTAAATAATATGTTGGAAAGGTTCTGATCCGTGGAACATGAAAAAAAAAATCACCTTCACTGTATATGCGAGGCCAACCTGTATAATATAAAAAGTTCTTCTATATTAGACCTATTTTCAATATATACATATTTTATATTGTACATATCGTATCTGCGTATACGCAAATATTAATTAATAATTATAAAATAATATTGAAAATCAATCAAATTATATTTAATAATACTGGGTGATGGATCTAAATATTAAAAGATTTTATTAAACCGCAGCGTAAATATAATAATTCTGAAGCACAAATTCTCTATAGTATCTTTGTTGCTGTTCAAATTCATATTCTAAATTTTGGCCATCATTAATCTCTTTTTAAATCTATTGTTTATTGATTTTTCGTGTGTACTGTTTATGCAGAAATGGTCAATGCGTTAATTTTTTTTTATAAAATAAACAACATGATTTATATACGGGGCTCATCAAAATACTGTCTATATACTCACACATGTATTGGTTTTTGAATATAGTTGGAAACAATTAAAAGGACTATCTAATCTACACGCATAAGGACACGATGCGCAGTTGATGATCGTAAATTATATTGTTGATTGCAAAAGTTTGATGGTATACATTAGTTTTCGGTCACCTTATGTATACGTATACGTATATTTATTTATTGGATAAATATTTTACAATAATATTATATTTATATAGTAATTATTGCGTATATATATATAAATTTCAATTAATCATAAATGCAATATAAAATTAATTAGTTATTTATTTTATTTAGGAAAGTTATTTTATATTTCCATCCGTATATGTATACGATGCCTATACAAATAGAATAAATATAATAAAGATTATAAATATACGAACATACATTCAGTCAAATAAGTACCCGGAAATTTGAAATAAAACACAAACAACTTATCAATCATCTAAATTTATTATATCCCCTTCAAAATAGGCCCCTTCTGAGGCAATACACTTCTTCCAACGAACAATCCAATCATCGAAACACTTTTTAAAGCTATATTCCGAGATGGCCTTCAATTCTCGTTGCGAATTAGTTTTGATGTCTTCAATGCTCTCAAAACGGGTTCCACGAAGTGGTAATTTGAGTTTTGGAAACAGGAAAAAGTCACATGGTGCCATATCTGGAGAGTACGGTGGTTGTTCGATGATATTTGTTGAATTTTTGTTCAAAAACTCGTTAACAATGATCGCTTTGTGCGCTGGTGCATTATCGTGGTGCAAAATCCAACTGTTGTTCCGCCACAAATCTGGTCTTTTGCGACGAACATTCTCTCTCAAACGCTTCATAACGCCAAGATAATATTCTTTATTGACGGTTTGTCCCTCCGGTAAGAATTCCGAATGAACAACACCACGAATATCGAAGAAAACGGTCAGCATCACCTTGATTTTCGATTTGCTTTGGCGCGGTTTTTTCGGTTTCGGCTCATTTTTGGCGCGCCATTCCGATGATTGTTGACTTGTTTGCATGTCGTACTCGTAAACCCATGTCTCGTCACCAGTTATGATGCGTTCGATGAACGTTGGATCTGAATTTACGCGTTCAAGCATGTCTTCAGCCACCTTACTGCGATTCATTTTTTGAAGAAAATTCAGATCTTTTGGCACCAATCGCGCTGCGACTTTCCGCATACCCAAAACATCAACCAAAATATGACGAGCGGTCTCATGAGACATGTTCATTTCTTTGGCTATCTCTCGCAAACTATTATGACGATTTTCGAGCACCATTACCTTTATTTTGTCGACGTTTTCTTCAGTTGAAGAGGTCGAAGGCCGTCCTGAACGTGGCAAATCGTTCACTTCTTCTCGCCCCTCTTTGAACGATTTATACCAATCGTAAACTTGAGTTTTCGACATGGTTGAATCACCAAATGTTTTTTTCAACATTTCCAATGTTTTGACACAAGAAATTTCGTTTGAAACACAAAATTTCACACAAACTCTTTGATCGATATTTTTATCCATAGTAAAAATCGCAACGCACACAAAAGGTTGACTTGTTCCTAATGACGCCGTAAGCAAACTAAATCACACATAGCAATAAAAATTCACAGAATGGTGGCTGACAGTTGTGTCAACCTGAGAAAAAAATTTTTTTTAAATATTCTCAGAGAGAAAATTAAAAATGAGAATTTCCGGGTACTTATTTGGCTGAATGTATATTTATATATTATAATACATTTTATAAAATCAATATATGGGTTATACATCCTTATTTGGATTTATATACAGAAATAAATATCCGCATATATTTTTATATGAGTACATAATTTTTTAACTTTATTAAATTATACGTTGTTTATTTTTGCAAAAACTTACATAATCAGCACATAGAGTTCTGCAAATTATCGTTGAAAATCAAATCATTTCTTTCTTTTTTTCACATTTTTGTTGTATACAAGATTTATAAATGGACGCGGATATAGAGTTTTAATGTATCTGAACACCAAAATCACTTACATCATCATCGTCGTCATCAAGCTCATCATGTTCCTTCAAGTGGAACGTTTGTCATCTACCCCTCCAGACATTTAAATCATCTCAATGTAGTAGATTCAGTACTCTGCATTACATCTACCCCAACCATTTTAAGATAATTGCTATTTTTTTTCTTAAATCCATTGATAATTTAACAAATGGTAACTACTTTATAAATACTGCAAAATTGTGAATTTTATGCGATATTAAACTATATAATAGTATAACTTAAAAGTTACCCACTGCGGAATTGAATGGTAAAACTATGACAGATATATAGAAATTGGATTTTCAATTAATTGTTAGATATATAATTTTACCTAAAATCCTTACTATATTCACCATAAATACTTCAAGTTTTCATAATATTTTTTGAATATGTGAAACTATAATTTGCAATGTTTATTTTTTTATATAGAGAACACACGTCATCGTAATCTTACACAATTATTTTATTATTTTCTACAACACTTTTACTCATAATATAAAACATAAAATTGAAAATTGCCCTCAAATGATACTATACGTATCCTAAAATCAAACTTCAATTTTGAAATTTACACAGCACTAAACCTTTTAAAATATTAAAGGATTTGTTTAATAAATATATAATTATATATAACTAACTTTTATTTTCCTCGTATATATATGCTATACGTTGCTCTCCATTGATTCAATATATGGTACATATATTGTTATGTATATTGGAAACTTTTCCTATATACATTATATATATTGTAGAGTATATAAATAAAACATAATATTGAATTGAACATAGAAAAAAAAAAAATGTATATAAAAACAACGTTAACAAAGCGCAATTATTTTTTTTAGGTATTTAATTTGAAAGTTATTTTTTTTTTATTTTTATTGCACAATGAAATAGCAATTCAATAAAACTTCTTTTCATTATATATTGCACATTTGTTTATGCACATTTATACGATACGGTGCAGTGTTATATTTTAATATTATTATATGAAATGCATTATATTTTTAAAGTTTTTATAATTTAAAAAAAATATGTATTATACGATTACTAAAAATTAATAGTTTAATATGAGCCAAATGAGGTATCGTTTAATTTTGGTTCCCCCAAAAGATTATTTATTTATTTATTTACTATTTATATCTCATTAAATTATGTTGTCAACATTGTGTCATATTTATAGACAATTTTATATATTTAATACAAATATTTAATCAAAACTACAATATATAATCGTAAATTTAGAGACAATTTGTATTGTAAACCCTAGTAACACTGTCTGTAGTTTGTCCGCAAAATTTCCGCATTATATGTAATGGTCCATAGTTTCAATCCGAGGAAATATCTATGGATTTTTTACCGATGATAGAATTTTATATGATGAGTGCAACTCTGTCAATGGATTTTAATAAAAAATGTCCTTGGATTATCCATATATTTTCGATGATAATTTCTACGGATTCTCCATAGAAGTATTTCTCTCGTTGCTATTATTCCACAGAATATCCATAGAATTTGTATACATATTTTTTGTGAGCAGATCCATGGATTTTGACAAAAATATCGTTGGATTGTACATGTATTTTGGCAAGTAATACCCGTGAATTGTCCTTATTAGCAGAATAAATTTTCTTAAGACTATGATGTCAAATCACGTTTTGATTCAGTTCTTTACCGATAGATCAGCATTTTTATTGTAATAAACAAAAACAAGAAACAACAGATAAAATCCATGCCTAGTCTTACAAAATTCTTCGGAAATATATCGATTCGGGTTGCTGCGGTTGTTTTAAAAATTATCAAAAATAAATTAAAAGAGAGTGATGATTACATCTATAGATAATCGAAATATACAATATTTGAACAAATTTCTTGGATAATTGGTGAATTAAATTATGAATACAATATCGCCCGGATATATGTTGGACATATTACCCTGTCAATCCAAAAATTTCAATGGATCTATAAATAAAATACTATTATATTAAGTGGAAAATCTATGGGAATTCTTTGGACAAATTACAATCTATCTTTTCCATGGAAAATATGTGGATTTTTTCCCCGAAAATTTTCCTCATTTTTCAAAGTACGGACAAATTGTTACTAGGGAAATGTATAAAATAATTTTTAAATTATTGTAAATATTATTATTTTCATGTATAATTAATTATAAATATTCCAATTATAATTTTTATTATTAATAGTCATTTGATGAACAAAATCAAAACTATATGTATATAATATTTATAACTTTTGGCAAAAATCCACTTCAATTTAATTGTTTCAGACTTATTCTCGTATATATTACTATTAATTTTTTTCCTTTTCATGTTATACATTATATTTTATACATTTATACATTATTTGTATTTATTTTTATATAAAAAATCATTTATTGAATGGCGTATTTAAAATCCATTCGAGAACGTATTGAAAATGTAAAATAGTTTAAATCGCGAGAGTTTTCTATTATATTTTTTACATCTACAGATTTTTTATTTTATTTTTTCAAATGTTTTTTTTTATATATACAAATACTTTATTTTAGCTTTATTTCATTTATGCTTATTCCTATTGTGTATTATATAGATATGTTATATAATGTGTGTGTGTGTTTGTGTGTGTATATATACAATTGTATAATATACATTTATTTTAAGGATCCAAGGAAAAACATTTTATCGATAACAAAATATATCTACGTATATTAAATTCAATAATGTATATATACAATACAAATATCCATATTATATATTTAATGTTGTGTATAGAGAATAGAGGGAAGGATGATCCTATGAAAACAATATTGAACAACAAAATTCAATGTTTTTCAAGTAATTACAGAGGACATCAAAATGTAAATTAAGGTTTTGTTTTCAATCGAACTTGTTGGGGGTGTAAATATATTTGAATATATATAATATTATATATAAAAATCAAATGCTATATAAATATACAAATTTATGTATGTCTCTATAATATAAAATTTATGTAATATTATGAGATTTAGATTTTCAATATTGTTACATCGATGTATATATTATAAATTTTAGGATGTGTATAATACACGCAGAATTTTGTATAGTCAATAATAATGATAATATTATATATGTAAACATTTATGTTATTATATATATTAAAAATTATTTTAAGGACTGCAATGATTCTATACATAAAATATATTTGTGCCTAACGTAAGGACTTGAAATGTAACTGCCTATATATCATCTAGTATTTGCTCAAATACAGAAATATACATTTAAATTAAGGAAATGTTTTGTAAATTTCAACTATATACAGTTGGTGCGCAGGAAGGGTAATTAATTATTTCCATACCTTATTCCTTTTTTTTTTTTTTTCGATAGGCGATAACATATTTTTACGCGATTAATTATATTCATATCAATACTGATAGTAAAAGTATAGTATAAATAGATTATTGCGATAAGTTTAAAACTGGTGGTTTTAAAAAATATTGTACCTCGCGCGTTTCTCTATCACTATATTGAGTGTTTCTATTGTCCATTTGCAAAATAATTATTCATCATTATATTCACTGCTTATTGCGGTTCCGTAAGTCTTCCTACCCGATTTTTAATTTGCTCTCAACCCACCACAATAAGACTAATGCCACTATAATTTCACATAATGCTACAATTTGTTCGTACACAGCTATGTGTGTGTGTGGTATGCGAAACAGGTATATTGAAAAACACAACATCAGTGCTAATAAATTAATTTTCTCATTGTTTCACAATCATCGGTATTACCAAATTCAATAAAAAAAATTAAAATCGCTATGTGTATATGAAAATTATGATACAATTTTGACATCGATCGTATTTGAATTTGTTACGAAATTACAACAACCAAGTTATAACAATCTTTTCTCTAATATTTTCTGTTCAATTATTTCATCTTTTTAGTTATGAGTAAATAATTTGCTACACTCAGAAGTAAATTTTATATTTTTGATTGCAAATAGTGTAATATAATCCTGAACAAATATTTATGCGATCATCTTGGAAATAATTATTTACTCAATTTTTAGCAAATTTTACAAATATTTTCCAAAGAAAATGCAAACACCGTAATGTCTTGTAACGCACAAATATTAGTGCAAAATGTTGTGGATCATTTTCTGTACGTGTAAGCAAATGCATTCTTTGCATTATTATCCTAGATATGTAGGGAAAGGACCGGCGCGCCACAGTATTAACGTACATATATGCAAAAAATTAAAATACAACATTTTAAATTAATTTTCTTTTTGTTCTTTGCCAAGATAATATCTCATTTCATTTAAAATTAATTCCATATATTACAATATATTAGTAGCATATTGTATATACTTAACGTTATACTCGGAATAAATATAGTACAGTGAATATAATTCATATAGTCCAAATTAACGGTGACACAACACTTATCTATTGAATACAATATTTTGAACAAATTCGTTTGAATACAATATTTCCGACAATATTTTTGATATGAAAATTTAGCCCAAAACGTTGCTACATAAATATATAATAATTTATTTTCATATATTAATTGACGTGGGACGTGATTACATTGGATTGAATAGAATATTCGTATGTATCGTTTCTAAATACAATACATTCACTGTGTACATATATCACAAATTAATTATTATCAAATCTGACAATTTATACCGCATATTATTATTATTATTATTATTATTATTTCGGTAAATCTTTTTATAATAATAATTTTATATATATATATTTCTATACTGTACAATAAATATAAATATACATAAAATATATAGCATTTAAATATACGAGTATAAGATAAACTTTTACAACATCGACCAATTCCGTTTTGACATGTCCCATGGGGAAATTACTTATTATTAAAATAAATATAAAATATAACATGCGAAAGAGGCAATTATGAATTTGATTGAATAGGCTTTATAAAAGAAAATCCACAAAAAGCTATGTTATAAATAATAATAATTTTTTTATTTTCGTGGTTTATTTTTGTTCTATTGTTATATTTTATGTAGAATTTTTGTTTAAATACAATGGATGGGAAAATTTGAGTATAGTTAAATAAATGAAAAAAGGAACAGATTTTTTTCATCAATAATTTTAACCATTTTGAAATATGACGAGCATATAATTATTGGATTTAATTTAATGATAATATAAAAGAAACAATTTCAATATAATTTCTGGTCACATATTGTATTATTGACTGATTCTGAAAAACATCGGATGTCCGCATTTTTGCTATATCAATTGAATTGTTACCCTACGTTATTATCTGTTGAATAATTTATATGTGTTGTGCGATAGAATATGATGTAGCAATAATTATTGTTCCGCTGTTAAATATTGCTTTCGAATTATTTCGGCAGTTGTTCGAATTTCTAGAAACTATTCCATAAAAGTTATTCATATCTAATTTCATTTTCATTTTGTCTCAGATTGGAAAGAAAATAATTTCCTTTTTTGTTCTGAAATCATTTAATCTTAAGGTAATTCAATTTAATCCAGTTGTTTGCATTATTTTCTTTGGTTCTATTATTATTTATCTTCCAATTAGGTCATACACTTAATTATGCTTTTGGTTTATGGCTACAATAATTGAACTGCTTAAAATAGCTATATAGAAAAATAAAAAATACTATTCATTCAAAAACGAATTCTCATACACGAGATCTTGTTTATATGAAACGACGATATTATTCTATTTATAAATTCTAAATATATAAATCTTATTTAATTTTATGTGTCAACAGAAAATTTCCGTTTTTTAAGAGAAAATTATATTTTCAATTAAAATTCAATTAAATATCACATCAAATTGTTTTCATAACTAAATATTTTATATATATATATTTTAATTGTTTGTATAAATAAAGTTTTAAACACAGGATATTATAAGATTTTTAAGTAAAATTATACAAAATGTATTTTATACAAAATGTTTAGATAAAATCGAAAATTCATTTGAAATTGCAAACAATGATAATTATATTTCGATTCGATATAAGATTTGTACTATATTTATAACACATCTAAGAAATATCATTAATGCCTGCTTCAGAATAAAACATGTACCAAATATATGGAAGGTGGCTGAGGTAATAATGATCAATAAACCTGGCAAACCACCTCATGAGGCATCATCTTATAGGCCAATCTCATTATTGCCAATATTATCAAAACTATTTGAAAAACTTATTTTAAAGAGACTAAAACCAATCATTGAGAGTAAACGATTATTACCGGATCACCAATTTGGTTTTAGAGACAAACACTCAACGATTGATCAGGTACACAGAATAACGGATTTGATCGAAAGAGCACTAGAAGAAAAAAAGGTGTGTTCCTCAATTTTTCTGGATGTGGCACAGGCCTTCGACAAGGTATGGCATGAGGGTTTAATACACAAGTTACAAAAAATGCTACCAGCACGGTATGCAGAGATATTAATATCTTATATGTCAGAAAGATACTTCAGAATAAAACAGGATGGAGCCGTTTCTCAGCTAAAACAAATCAAGGCGGGAGTACCTCAGGGAAGTGTACTTGGACCAATACTTTATTTATTGTATACTAGTGATCTTCCACTGATGGAAAACAACTTGATAGCAACATTTGCTGATGATACTGCCATCCTGGCTGTTGGGGACACTAACGAAGAAACAACCGCGAAACTGCAGGTGGCTATTACACAGATAGATAACTGGACCAAAAAATGGAGAATGAAACTAAACGAAACAAAGTCGGTTCACGTAGACTTCACAAATAAAAGGATTGTATATAGGCCTATATTTATTGGCAATCTGCAAATACCATATTCTAATTCGGCCAAGTATCTGGGCATGACTTTAGATGCTAAATTGCGTTGGAAAACACATGTGAAGAAGAAAAGAGATGAACTGGATATACGTTATAGACAAATGTATTGGTTAATAGGAAAAACATCTTCTTTGACAATAGAAAATAAATTATTGCTCTACAGGCAAATTCTAAAACCTATTTGGACATATGGTGTGCAACTTTGGGGGTGCACCAAACAAAGTAATATAAATATAATACAACGATTCCAGAATAAGGTGCTCAGAAATATTGTAGATGCACCTTGGTACATTAACAACAAAAACCTACATAGGGATCTAGAAATAGATAATGTGGTGGACGAAATTAAAAACATGGCACAGGGTCACGAAAGAAGACTACGGGCACATGTGAATATTGAGGCTTACAGGCTAATAGACAACTCAAATATAACAAGACGACTCAAAAGGATAAAACCTTTTGAATTGGCATAATACTATAATCGAACAAAACTAAAATGAATCGCTGGATAAACTTTTAGTATCCTAAACAAATCAACAAAATAAAATTGCTTATTAGTCTTTAGACTAGATTGTAATAGGTAGTAGTATTGACATTCAAATATGGATGTTCATGCTCTTGGGAGGTTTTTTAGTGGATTAGAGTTCCACACTACCACCAGGATAACGCGCGCGTTCCTCGTGGTGTCTATTGAGATTTTTACCTACCCACGCACAAAAAAAAAAAAAAAAAAAAAAAAAAAAAAAAAAAAAAAAAAAAAAAAAAAAAAAAAAAAAAAAAAAAAAAAAAAAAAAAAAAAAAAAAAAAAAAAAAAAAAAAAAAAATATTTATAATATTTATTTTATATTAAATTTAGTAAAATATCCAATAGATTTTACAATCAAAACTTTGTTATTAAATTTTCTCTTTGCTATATATAGATTGAGTAAAATACCTAATGTGAACGGCCACCTTAGGATAAACTTTAGAAACAATCTGAATTTTTTTATCTAAATTTTACCGATGCTATTAAATAATGCTTATTTAAATTAATTAAATATATTTATTTTTATTCTGATTTAATTGAACGACTTTCGATTTAGGTATATAATAATAAAAGAAATAACTCATTCAAATAAAATTGATTGGAAAATAAAATCAAATTAATGGAAAATCTTAAATCTAGCAATTTTGTAACGGAAACTATAACAAGATATAGCACTAATACAAACTCGTAACAAATTTAATAATTAATGTTTTATATTTTTTACTGCAAATTATTGACATTTATTTCTTTGTCATTGTTAAAAAAATTTATATTTAATTTTTGGTGGTTGTTCCTTATGAGTTTTACATTTATTGTTTTCATAAGCAATGGATATCAACTTGATGTTGTATATTGTACCAAAACATTTGTACATTTTTTGTTCGAATTTATGTCTTCATTATTGTAATTATTAAATGTACGAAGGATGTTCCATATATTTTCCTGTATATATATATTAAAAAACAATTTTTTTGGAAGAATGTTTCTTTATTTTTCAATATATTCCCATTCTAACTCGACATACTTCATCAAACGTTTTTCAAGTGTTTTAATTCCGTCTGTAATATAGGATCTTTCAAACCCTTCAAAATATGCTTCAGTTTCAGCGACAATCATTTCTTGAATCTCTTTCCACTAAGCCATTTCTGTAGATTTTGAAACAGGAAAAAATCACTAGGAGCCAAATTTGGACTGTGGAGCAATTTCGTAATGTAATGCATACAATTTTGCTGTTGTTAAACGTGATGTGTGTGATGGTGCGTTATCTTGATGAAAAAGCACTCTTTGTTTTTTTGCTAAATGTTGTCGTTGTATTTTAATATCGTGATCCAATCGTGTCATTAATGTACAATAATATTCATTATTTATTGTATTTCCATTTTCATTTGTCACTTTATCATGTACTTTTTTTACCTTCCACATTTTTCTTCATCATTTACGGTCGCACGACTACGTTTAAATTCAAACACCCAAAAATAAATGGTTTTGTATGATGGTGATGAACTACGCAAAGTATTATCTATATCCTTTTTGATATCTGTCGCTGATAATCATTTCAAAAAAATGTTATAAATTACACCACGAACTTATAATTTATCTATTATCTGAAAACTACAAAATTAAACTTATTAAATTGCTTGTAAATAATAAAATACTTGAACATTTTCATCATACCTTTTAAAATAATGTTGTTTCCAATGGCAACCGTAAAAATTTAAAATAATGGTAACTAGATATAATTACAGGAAATATATCGAAGAATCCTCGTATATTTTTTAATTTAACCATTACTATTTACTATTACTTTTAAAATTTTGAATTCAACATACAAACCGTTTTAATGTTTAATTTTTTTATATGAAAATTGGGTGTATAAATACGACTTCGTACTTTTTATTTAATTTGAATTCATGTCATTACATACTTTATTATGTTTTAGCAACGACAATTGCATCATTTGCTTTTAAAAATTTATGTCCGCTGAACTTGCTGCATCGAATACCACTTGTGAATATTATGTATAGTTTAGTTATATATCAACAAAAAAGAAGATTTCTATTCAGAACCGTCGATAGAACTGCTGAACTCCTATAGAAAACCAATGAAATTACCACAGTTAATCGTTGCCATAACAACAATTGCATAATCCATTTGAGCCGATCATTGACAATGAGGCAAGATCATCTAGATATATATATATAGGAAAATAATATTACTTAATTAAGAAAAGAGCACGTCATATATTTGTACACCTATAATATTTTGTCATTAAACACTAATGAATGACGTAATTTTATAAATAGATGTGATTTTATTTATTATATGAAAATAATATTATAATATTTAAAGTCAAATTTATTTTATGATTTTAATAAGAATATTTCGTTGTGAATTTTTTTCCTATAAAAATTAATATAATTTGATTGTCGTATGAAATTTTCATTTCAGATTTTTACAAATTAAACATATTTTCAAAGTATAATGAAATTCCTTCACAATATACCTAAATATGTCTTTACTATTGAAAAATCGACTAAATCACAGTATATATTCGAAAGCGTTAAACGATTATAAAATTTTCTTCTATTGTAAATATGAGACATTAGAAATTTATTAAAATTTTAAAAATCTCTTTAAAAAATGAGTTGCCGGTAATCAGAAAAAATTATGATCCATTAAAAATCGATTTTCAACAAAATTTTTCATAATCTACTATTATCGTCTACTATTAATCAATGTTGGTATATACTCAATGTATTGATTGTGATACTGTAATGTGTGAATAAAATTTCTCAACCATCGTTCCACTGAATGAAATAAATTTTATATAATATAAACTTTCATCTTTCAATAAATTTCCAATTAAATATATACAATGTGCAATATATGAATTGCATATATATGACAATTGTAAACCATTGACATGATAAAAAACAAAACAAAAATAAAAACACTACCATCGCGAACACAAAAAAAAATGTGTTGCATATTTATTTTCTGTATCTCGAGTGACTGATATCATAAGCTTTTAAATTTAAATTAACAATACAAAATTTATTTTTAATAGTTCCCTTATGTATTGTATTATATATTTTTATCATCAAATACACACAATTGCGCTTGCATATGAATATTATAGGATATAAGATAAAATAGAAAAATATATAATCAAACACAAAAAAAAATGTATAAATAAATAAATAATTGCTGTTGCATGAAAAATTTTAAATAAAGATCCTTGTATTGTAATGATTTGAAATGCTATTTTACAATTTTTAAATATAGGGTGTTATTTTGCATATATAAATTTGGTTTAAATTTTTAGTGAAATGATGAAGAAATTTTTTAATACAGATGATCAGATGATAATTGTTCAATGTAATTTAAATTTGATAATTTCGTAATATTGTTTATCCTTTTTATATGTATATCATCCTATAAAAATATAACTATTTATTTATATTATTTATGTAAATGTATATGTACAATAATAATCAATTTACTACATAAATTTAACAATTCAGATATATACAGATACGGTCGCTATCAACCATATTCCATATATTGTATATTATACATTTATTATGTGTAATGTGATACAGATTGCCAACTATTATATATTATGTATATCATAAAACATATTCATATCTGGTGCCAGTTATTTATAAGTTATAACACCTACACACAATCTTGACTATATACATATATTCATACAGTGAATAGTAATAGGTACCAGTCAACGACCCAGTGCCCACATCATTTAGTATCAATATAATGCGATCATGTATTCTGTACTGCAATAATTGACATAGAGGAATTGCTAATCATAAAACCGTTTGTTGTTTGAAGGCAGAACAGTAATTTGTTTAGTACATCGAATCGTTACTGTGGTATGATGAGAAAAATGGTTTTATTATGATTATTCTAAATCGAAGAAATCCACATTGGACGATTGAAGCCGTGCCGGAACCATTAAGTTGAACCCCAAACATATAATGATCGACATTAATCGATTTGATGAATGAAGGATAAAGTGGTACGTTTCTTATAAAACAAATGATAAAATGACAAACTCTATATAAAATATAAAAAAAAAACACTCTGCATATTAGAGACAATCACTATATTGTTTACAATTTCTTTGACCCGTATCTTTTTAGACACACTGTATACAAATATATATTGTATGTTAATTATATGCATAACATTAATTATTTACAACATTTAGTGGTGAATTTGTGGCAATGTCAAATGATATATTTTATAAAAATATTTTTTCAATTTATTATAATGAATTTTTAAAATAAAAAAATATAAATAAAATGAGGTTGACTATAGTTTAACTTAAAATTATATAAATATATATATATAAATTATTGATTTTTTAAATAATAACACAATGTTTCCATTATTTTTATATTATATTTAAAAATTTACATATAACCACAATTAATGAGTATTATTCATATATATGAAAAGTCAACTTGACACCTGCATAAATAACAATTCTCGTGTATCTATGTGCTTGAAATTATATAATAATAATTGAAAAAATTTATATAATAATAAAATAGCAATTTTATTATTTTCAATTTATTTTAATTTATATTATTTTCCAAAATTGTGTATAGTCAAGTTTTTATATTATTATATATGGTGTTTTGGTTCAATAGTTAATTTTAAAGGAAAAATATAAAAAACGATTTTATTTTACCATAAATGAAAATATCCTTTATTATTCTTATATATATTATATTTGGCTATAAGTTACACATGTGTTAAAATTGTTTAACGTCTATATGTCTCTGCGGCAAAAAATTGATATCACTATATGATATAATAAAATGTTTATATGTCATTTAATGTTTTTTCACTTATTGTTGTCATGTTCAATTTAAAAAATACCAAAACAACCCTTATAACGTCTATAATTCAATTTGAATACCTCAACATATATGAAAATGTAATCGAAAAAATATATTGTAAACAACTATATGAAATTAATTTTATTATGAATTGTGTCCCCCCTCTCTAAACTCTAATGTTATAATTATTAAAAATTAATCCACAACCTAATTATAAATTCTATACTATATTTTATTCATAAGTTATGGTCTATACAAAATAAATCATTATTATCAAAAATAAGCATAGCTAATATTTATTTTGTCTCTTTCAAACAGTAATTTCCATTTGATGAAATATACATTAAAATGTCTGCAATTTATCCGTTAATCATTAGCTCCGTATTTCGATTTTCTTTAAACTATTTATTGTATTTTAAATACATTTACCTCAACGACGTGTTTTGTCAGTTGATTTAACAAATGGCATGGTGCAAGATCTGCAAAAAATTTAATTTTAATAACAGATGAATTTTGCATTATACCAGCATTAACTATAACTACTTTTTAAACACTTACGACCATTTTCATATTAAATTTCAATGTATATAGATCTTTATAAGAATTTTTCAACATTTTTAACGTATCGGTAGCATTAATTAAATTTTTAACATAAAATTAAATACGAAAAAATGCAAGTTTCTTCCAATATAAAAATCTGTAGTGCGTTCAGTTTTATTGCACAAGTTTCGATTATTTTCGATCAGAGTGTTATGTATAAAGGTATACTCAATACTTTGGAAACAATAATTTTTTGTTGTTTATATTTCAATTTGATTACCAATTATCAAGTTACCTTTCTTTTTTATATTTTATAAATGAATCCTTTGCACATAAATATAGAAATATAAATTTTCAATATAATCACCCAACAAAAGCAACAACACCCCTATTTCTATTTTGATTACTAATGAAATATAATATACATATAAAAAACGCATCACGTTTGTTTGTACAGATATATACACCGTATACCTTTAATATTCCAAAATAATATTCGAAGTCAATCATTTGCTATATATACCTAAATTATTAACGTTATGAAGTGATATCCAATATGTCTATAGATATATACAATATATAAAAAGGACTAATTTTAAATAACAAGTGCTATTATTTTGTTGCGATATAATGATGGGGTATACAACCAAAAATATATGTTTCAAAGCTTATATCAAATTTACACTTCCAAGAAATTCTAATATTCTGTATATACCAAACAATTGTGAGACAATGTGAATAGAATATTTTTTGTTCTATATGTCAATATATACCAGATATAGTGTTATGTTGGTATATTAAATTAGGTTTATATAACGAATACCATACATTCTGTATGTATACCATTGATAAATAGAATAGTACACTACATATTGATGTTGGTAAGGTGGTAAAAAAATAGAATATGTTATTGATTTTTTATTGTCTACATATAGATTGAATAGGTAGGATTGTATTTAAAAATATAACTCTGTTTATAAATTATTTTTACATTTATATGTTACACAGTGTGTTCAATAATTGTAAAGGCAATAATAGACAAAAATTGTAAAAAAATGATAGATTGAAATTATCAATGAAGGATGGCAATTCGACTATATTTTGCAAGCGCTTCAAGTTATTTTAAAAATTTCTGCAATGAAAGATTGGAAATTGTGATTACATTCTATAATCAAAATGACCCGTGTGATTACAAAATTTAATAATTTACGAAAAGCGATTTTCTAGACAATTTTCCATTTCGCTGCTAGCAAATATTTTACAATTTATTAAGTATAAGTAGTGACTTTTGGAACGATATATTTGGAATAAGTTCAACATTTCTCAGAATCCGCCACTGCAATAAACAAGAGGAAAATTTATTATATTTAATTATATATATATATATAAAAGTCTTTGATGGAAATGCATTTAATTAAAAAATAATTTATCTGATTTAAAATGATACGAAAACAAAAACAAACAAGCACCAATTTATAATTATTTAATAGTATTTCTGGAATTTCAACTTTTGAATATTTTTTATATAATAATAGTTTTACTAATATTTTATTATTATTATTATATTTAATTTCTATTTACACTCACAGACATTTGATACATATTTTTGTTTCACTCGCATAATGTAACATTTTCTGTATTTCACATTTTCTGAACATTAAATTAATTGAAATTTTCGCAAAAAAATATATATCTAACATGTGATGTTTTGTAAATATATATTTTTATCCAAATCAATGTTGTCAGTAATGCCCGCCGAACATAAAACACTGTCGCCAACGTTTTTTCGCATTCCTTGTAACAGCCTGAAAATTTTTGTTTTCCGGAATGGACCTAAAAGCTCATTTGATTTCGGCTTCTATCTCCTCAGACGAGTCATAATTGTATCTTCGGAGCGGTCTTTTGAGATTGTTGAATAGCCAGAAGTAATATGGTTCCAAAAACAAGCGAATTTGATGTTTGTATATCCGGTTGAATTGTTGGTGAAAACACAACGCTCTTTTTCAAACAAACAAACTGTTTTTGGAATCAAATGAACATTGATGCGTTTGCGATACATAAAACATCTTTTATAATGCCATTAGCACCGAAACTTTTTGCAAAAATTGTAACATTATCAGCAAGGTATCTAATTGTTCAGTAATGATTATCAAGCACTAGGATATTTGATTTTATTAACGGGTTGTTCATTATAGATTAAAGTCGAAAGAACGAACAGAATAACTTTTTATATTTACAATTAAAACTATAATAAAACAATATTAATAAGCATTTATTAAGATAATATAATAATAAGCATTTTTAGCAAATATTTACATTTAAAAAAAACACAAACAATTGTTTATTTCTCTTCAAATTTTAAAATCAATTTTACTCGTACGCATATAATCAGAATATTTCGGATCAAAATAAAATGTGTTTTTAAATTTTAACAAAAATAAACAATTGTTTATGTTTTTTTTTTAAATCTAAATATTTGCTAAAAATGCTTTTTAATATTTCCCATTCATTATTTTTTTAACAAAACAATTATTGTTTAGTGGTGGTTGCAGAAAGTAAAGTTATTCGGTTCGTTCGTTCGGTTTGAATGAGGCATATGCTTTAGTTGACGTTATGCGGGGCCGATCTTTGTCGTCAACAATGTGTTCTGCTTAGTCTTGGAAAAATTTGTACCACTAGTAAACTTGTTTTATTTTTTTCATTTTTGACATCATACCTGTTTGTCCAGATCACTTTTGCATTCATCTTTAGCCGAATCTGCTTCTGGTTTAAATAACCAAAAATAACATTTGTCATAACACCCTATACCACCATATAGTTCTGTGGTTGATATGACATGAATGCAGATCTTTACACGATGGCTTGTAGTTAATTAGAATTTGATTGAATTAAAAATGAAATATAGCCAAATGAATGTTACATCTATAAAAATCAATTTAAAGAATAAAATATCTTCTTTGGATGACTTAAAATCGAAAAACTTGATTGCTTGCCATAACACATGTTTAATTAAACTCAATTCTTATGTATAAATAAAATTTCCCAAATCAAATATAAAACAATATAAATGTCAAATTTTGTTTTTAAATATTAAATTATTCAAAAAATTGTAAGATTTTACAAAACTGGGAATATAAAATTTCAAATGTCTCGTGAAACAAGTTATATATTGAGTTTATAATATTATAAGATGCATCTCGTTGTATATATATGTATATAGTATATCCATTAATCGGTTAATCACATTAATCTTTATATTGCATATAATAATAATATATTCAAAATATTATATATATATATTTTTTTTAATTAACAATGAAAAACTATCAATGTCAAAATTTAATTACAATAAATACTATTTATATACTACATTCAATTACTTATGCAAATAACTATATATTGTACGACTTTGAATATAATATATTATGGATTTTTATACCATATATTGTATTATATATTTTTAATATATATAAATAATTATTATCCGCGTGAATAACTTGGAAATATTTTCAATAATAATAAATCATTTAATGCATCATCAAACGATTTTATTTTTGCTCATCTTAAGCTTATGGCTTTGTATTTGTCTATATATATATATATATATACCTATATATTATATATATATGGATAATGGTATATATATATGCAAAGTAAATAGCTTGTGATTTTCCCCTTCAATTCATTTTGAACTCTCTCTTAAAATTAAGAGATTTGTTTGACGCAAATGTGAAAAGTTTGGACATTTAACGACTAAAGAAAATATGGTTTTTAGAACTTTATCGTAAAAAATGTGTATATATAAATATAAATATTATCAATGCATAATATATATAGAAATATACAAATAATATATAGTAGATATATTTCTTTTTCGTAAATACTTACAGTATAAAGTTAACGTATAAATCTTTTCTTTGTTTTATTTTTATTATTACTCGTATTATTATTATTATTATTATTATTATTTTTTTCGAATTGCGTTTTTAGTTATATTTTTGGATGTTTATTTTTATTTTTCTCTTAAAAATTCTTATAGTTATTTTTTAACATATTTTCTTTATTTTTTATATGAATATTTGTAATATATGCAAAAGAATACTATGTATAACATAATATTTGCCTTTTTCATATATACAATATATTGTTTATATATACTGTACTGTATACAACAACAAATGGTATAAATATAGTAAATATATTCGTATATATATATCATATATGTATAAAGATATAAATAAACAATCGGATATTATATTATGAGAAAAACCCTTAATCATTTTGAATGTAAAGCCCTGAAGAGACAATGATGACAGCAACTTCTTCTTACCATATAGCTTCTGTTTCTCTGTTTTACTTCTAAACTTTTATATATATACTTTTACAATGCATGCATATGACATAAGAATCTTAGAAAATATTTACGCAGGATTTTTCAGAAAAGATTTAACCCATATATATTTATACATATTTTCATATTTATACTATACCATATATATATGGATTATTATATGTATGTGCAAGCGAACTATAATATATTTAATATCCTTCATTATGCACCCAGTGTTCCAAAAATAATGAGAATGATTTTAAAATACAATATACAATATATATAGAACCCATAACGCCAACCTACTAATTGATTTATGTATAAGATAGGTTACATAAAACTATTAAAATATATCATTACATCACCTTTCGGTGAAAGCCAAAATACAATGCGTAAAACAGTAGTTTTTGTGTGTTGGTCGTCCATATACAATAAAAACAAAGAACCAAAATTTAATTTTATTTTAAAATTGATTAAAATTGTAATGTATAATTAATTTTTATAAAAAATACAACTCTGGTTGTAATTTATAAAAATTAATAATAGTAATTATAACAATAACTAAACTTACAGTTAAAAATTAAAAATTAAATTTAATGTTAGATTTTGAATGATTAAAAAAAAAGAAAGATTAGTACGAATTATTGAGTCAAGAAAGAAAGGAATAAAATAAATTAAAGTTATAAAACTCAACTAGAGAAATTGTGAAATATTAAATAAAAAACAACTAGAGAAATTGTGAAATATTAAATAAATAAATTAATTTAAAATAAATATAATTATTCCATTACATTCGAAGTTTACTCAACTAGGGAATTTTATATATTCCATTACAAAATACGCTATTCAAATGTATAATTTGCTATATATTTGTTGATATGATGATAAAATTATACGTCAAAATTAGCACAAGTTTTTCGATGTCATAAACGATTCCGGGAACGCATAGAAACTATAAGTGCTATGTGATAAACGTCCAGCGATACCGCACCATCTGATGAAGCAATTGCTGAAGAAAATATTAAAAAAAGTGTATGATTTCGTGATTATTTCTAAGAAATCTTCAATGAGCACCATATGGAAATGGAGCTTGCAATACCAAAAACTACACAATTCATTGAATTTAAAAGTGAAAAAATTGATAAATTCAATTTCACAACAATTATATAAATGATGATTAAAAATTGCATCACATTGAACATTGTAAAGACTGTCTATAATACTTATTGTAACTGTTGACGATAAACTTAATGTTTTCGATACGAACACCAAAACTAAGCGTCACTTTAATGCGTTGTGTTAAGCAACGGTTTACACTCTGCATAATTTAATTTTGTATATTATAGTTAAAATAAATGGCACCATATGGGTTCTATATAAAAAGTAATTTTCATTATTTTTGGGACAAAGGGTATGTATAAACCATCATATATATTATATAAATATGTGTATAATGTGATGGCTTCTATATATGATTGCTATATCTATATGCCTGAGGCGACATGTGTTGAATGAATTATGAGACATTACCATAGATTTATATAATACGCATATGTATATTATATAACATATATTACATATTTTTCTATATATGCATATGATATGTATATATAAATATATATATATATATGTAAATATCTGTATACACCACAAGAATCTCAATGGGATTGAGGTAAATGTTGAAATTATTTGGTAAATAAAAAATATATAAAACATAGGATAACCTATTTCAATATGGTTATAGGGTGAACAAGAGGTTAAATGGCATGTAGAAAACTTATATATATATATATATATATAATAAGCTTTTATATATATAATATACATAATATAATAAGTTCAAGTTGATTCATATATATATATATATATAATATATATAATGTATATGAACTACATATTATAAAATATATATATATATAGAAAAGAAAGACGATTCAATTTTGTTAGTTAAGGTGAATGAAAACTTTCTTATTTTATAAGTTTTTAGTTAGATATGTATGTCTGTGTGTATGTGTATTTATAAATATAACATATTATATAAATATATAAATAAATAAAATATAAATAAATATCCTCCTTTGAAAGATTAATGGATGTACTGTCATCCCTTTGTTTCTTATATACATAGTATTTATATAGACTAACTCATTATTACTTGAATGAACTTTAGTTTTTTTATTTTTTGTTTGGTTGGTTGGTTGGTTGGTGTTAATATAGTCATGGTATATCTATTGTTTTTATAATATATATTTAAAAATATATTTTTAATGTTAAAAATAAAAATTTATGAATAACTTTTTATACATTAAAAGTCACTATAATTGAGAAATTTATTATTCTTAAAAGTTAGTATGATAACAAAATATATATCTATATATTTTAAATTGGTTAAAATGTAACGATAACAAGAATAATTAATTTATTCTATCACCAATATTCACTATATATCAACTAATATATCTTTACAACTATATAACCAATTGATATATATTGAATAAACTTGTGGATATATACTTAAATATATATATACGAAAAGCGTGTGTTAACCATTTAATTTATAATAATTTAAATAAATTTACTAAGTTTTCAATCAATTTGTATATATTGAAATAGTTAAAAAATTTAAAATTTATAATCAAAATTGTATCAGTGTAGCTACAGGTCATCTTAGATAGATAATTATAAATGAAATGTATCTGATTTTATATCAGACCATATTGTAGGATACGCAAATAATACATCTGCTTATAAAACCTAATTGTTGAAAATCTGTTTTTGTTTGTTTTTGAAATAAATCACAAACTATCGTTACATGACGGTCAATAATAAAGCTGAATTTCAAATTTCACCACATTTTTTTTGATTAACATTTGTATATAAATCGATCGCACACTAACTCTCAGAGTAATATGATGAAATTAAATTATGACTTTTTAGAATTACCCAAAAATTTTAGCTAACGATGGCAGATATATTTGAAAAAAAAATTTTTATTTCTCCGTTTATTCAAAATAATCATTGGCGAAAAATGAAAATATTGTAGAATTACACACTATAGACATAAATCCTTGTGCTTGTACAAAAAAATGATTTTAGAATTCATGTATACCGAAAAACCATGTTTTACAACGGTTTTACAACGATAATATGTATAATTAAATCATAAAACAGAATTAAATAAAATTTATATTTTAAAAAATTTCAATTTAAATAATATTGAACTGTATACACAATTATAATAAATTAAAAATAATCCATTTATAAAATCAAATAAAAAGAAAGAAAATATAAATTATAAATCTTTGTTGTTTAGGAAATATGTGCTATATAAAGGATCAACGACCAGAATGAGAGAATTAACATATAACTAATTAATTTTTTACACCATGACAAACGTGTGCTCAAACGGATAAAACTACTTAGAAAGATAGACCTGGGTAGTGTTACTCCCCCTGCACATCGTAACTGCTTTAGATTAGCATTAGTTTCGATGCAGTCAACCATTTCTAAAATTCATTTACTCTTAACTTAAATATCAAAATTTGGCAAAATAATTGAATTGCGTATAACTAATCAAATTTTCCCATATAAAATGGAATCCTTAAATTTCCTGGAAGATGGCTAAAGGTTGTATAGCTATAAATGAAGCATATTCTGTATAGAAACTTTGTATTTAATTGTAATATATAAACAAACAAATGTGTTTTATTTATCCAAAAAAAAATGAACGGATTCATATTTGTTTATATTCCCAATGATAATATTAAACAAAATTTATGAAATGTTTATCGAACGATTAATTAATTGATAATATTTTTTTTAGAACGGTCAACAAATATACTTGTGAATATTATTTTTCCATTGTTTTTTTCATTGCTCAATCTTAATCTACTATTCTTTCAACATCGGATCGCAATTTGTTGTAAGAATTTGAATATATTCTATTCAGACAATATTTTCTATAAAAAAAACTTGATGATATAAACGATTTTTGAAGTGATAACAATAGATTTTTTCGTTGAAATTCGTTGTAAATTTTTCAAATATAATCCAATTCATGTCTTCTACTACTAATAATTAAACATTGAATTAATTTACAAATTTAACAAAAACAAAGAACGGTTATCAAAACTCACCTAACGCTATACCGTGTACCTGTACACCTAATTACGATGGACATTATTGTAATAATGAATGCAAAACAAAATGCAAAAAGTTTAAGAACAATTCAATAATAAATTCATTAAAATTGTATATTAAACAATACAAAAAATGTAATGTTTAACAACTAGTTAACTTAAAAATTTCACAATTCATTCATTATATATTTTATATTATTATATTATTTGTGAATATATTATAATCATATAAAAGATTAACTTAATGATAGATAAATAAATATATATTTAACTTTTTCTTATTCACATTATTATTATTGTATTATTATTATTATTATTATTATTATTATTATTATTATTATAAAGAAACGGAACAGCCAGTATAAACTAATGTTAATAACAACAAAAAATTGAGGGAAAATTTTCCACAACAAATGGAAATTATATATATTAATATATAAAAAGCACTTTAACTATACACAAACGCATCCTATTTTATAATACATTATAATATTATATAAATAAACATATAATAATAATAATAATAATAATAATAATAAAATATATATGAGTTTGAAATCCATTAATCTTTTTAATTTTTTGTCCTTCTTTATACGACATTTATTTGTATATAAATATAGAAATTTATAAGAAAATATATATACAAGACAAGGTGTATTAAAAGGTACACGTATCCATCAAGGACTCTCATATTCTGTGTCGAAATGCACATTGGTTATTAGTTGTTGGGTATTATATGAATAAAAATAACTTTTTAGACGCTTTTGCTATACAATTAAATTGTGTAAATAATCGCATTCATATATAGAAAATGTTTGTGATGCGTATAATGGAAAGTTATACAATTAAATAATGAAGAAAAAGTATCAAAAATATTTCGCTGATTATAATAACGAATTTTTATTTATATTTTAAAATGTTATATCAATATATGAATTGTATTATCAATCATCAAAGTAGTCACTACATGCTGTTACTTTTTTAATACACACCCTCTGTCTGTATACGTATTTATTTATATAGAATATTTTTTTTATTATATAGAATTTTGACATTTTCTATCAAACATCACTTACTATATACATAAATATATATATATATATATATATATAATATCCTGATCCTGTATATTTATATGATGACTTGTAGGTAATATAAAATTTGTATAATATTTGAAAAACGAAAATATTTGTGTGGTTATAATATTTTTGGCTGTCAAAATAATTTCAGTAAATATAAATGTAATATAAATAAATAAGCATTCTTTTAATTTCTTTCTGTTTTGTTTATTCATCGATGTACTTTTTATGTATATTTAAAAAGCATTTGGGTATATTATAGGTATTTATATAAATCGCTAGCGTGAGTGAGCAACTGCAAAAAAAAACAAGGAGCAATATTAAATTTCAGTATATATTTAATATTATTAAAATCGTTGAATATAAATAAAATATGAAAAATTTAAATTTTATGAAATATTTTCCATATATTTAATATTTATAATCATAAAATTCATTCAATGCTTTTTATTATTTTATCTATACACAGTGCGTCAATGAATTTTTAATGCTGTCCGACTAACAGTTAAAAGTTCTGCACGCATTTGTAAATAAACTAATTTAAATGCAATATACGTTGTTGTCCATTAGAGAAGTAAAATTGTGTCATGTTAAATTATTAAGATGGCAGAAAGTAATTAAATTTAACAATAAAAGTTTTCAACCCATCAATTGGTGTATACGTTGTCGAGCCACAAACAAGTTTAAGCGATGGCTTTTGTTTAAGTATATATAGTTGAAACATGAGGACAAAAGAGATACTCTGAAAGATGTATAAGTGCATATACTGGATGATCGTAAATTATAATCATTGTGCGAATAAAGATTTTGGCTAAACAAAACTCAAACAAATTGTTCGTTAATTTTTGGTAAAAAAAAACATAACGCTTTCGTGGTTGAATCATCCATTTAGCACCCTACGACTTATATACACAATAATTAAAATGAAGCTGAAAGGATGTTATTTTTATTATTACATTTTCTATTGACTGAAACAAAATTTCAGTATATGTGCTCAAAGCAAACGAATACTTCGTAAGTTATAGTTGTGTTATTATGTGGTAATATCTAATCGACTTTCTATCAGTGCATAAAAAAATTATTACTATATAACTATTATTAAGTACAATATACAGAATATCTGAATGAACTTACTGAAATGCATAAAAATTGTTTAAACCTATATTAACATAATATGTAAAAACAAACAAATTTATATCTATTCAAAATTTACTCATCTAACTGTGTGACAATGACAATATGTTTTAAAATATAATAATCCATGTGTTTATTAATGTTATATTGTGTATACAATGTAGACAGTGATAATTCGATAATTCGAACAACCAATGAAAATTACCGGTCGGGTTTATCTCAAAAAAATCAATTTTTTCATATAATAAAGCTTTTAATTTATGACACATCCGATTCTGAATTATGGTAGAATTTCTTATCAAGTTTTATTATTATATACTGATATCTCATGCAGCGCATCAATTTGAATGAAATCAATGTATACAATTTGTGAATGGGATTATGAATGCATTATAACTGACGAGTTTCTTCAAAATTCATACTGTCGACAATTGTAGACTAAAGAACACCGGATAATATTAAATAAATAGTCAATTTGAATACAATAAGACACATACAAGTTTAAAATATATGCGTATGGTATTCAATTAACTATTCACTTTTTCTTTAATATATAAATTGCCATAGCATTATTATATAAATGTTTAAAATTATCCTTGCGAAAAATCCTTGAAACATCAATTCTATCTAATTCTCTTCCCCAATTTTTAAACAAACCTAAGAATTTTGTCGTTTTGCGGGTATCCGGTTGTATCCGTATTATCGCATTAACACTGTATATACTTATATTACCTATCATTTATATATTACAGTATATATATATACGATATTTAAGTTAATGTTCCTATATTTATAATTTGAATTATAGATTAAATTTTGAAATTATTCTATCCATTACATTATAATTTCGCATATATATACAATACAAATACAATATATAGTATAGGTGTATATTATTTGAAGTGAGTCTAAAATTACAAAAATCATTTAATTTAGATTAAATACCCTTTGTGTCATTTATTTAAATTATATTTTGTGTATATATGCGTCGTTTATGTGCGTTATATAGTTATTATATTTATTTACAATTGTAATTACAATAAAATATACACATCATATTATTTATTATATTTATATAAATTGTAGTATAATAATAATATAATAATATATAATAAAGAAATGCAATAATATACAAAAGACAATATATTTGGTATATATATATATTATATATACTATATTTAAAACAGAGAGTACCTATTTATGATACTATATATTTAAATTTTAGTATCATCTTTATTCCATTTACATATATATATATATATATTATATATAATTATATAATACATGTGTATACAATGTAATAATACAATACACATCATTTTTGGGGGATTCATCTATTCATTTAGATTATATCAGAAGAATTATTTCAAAATATTAAACCTTTACCAATAATATATAATATGTATAATACATTTATGCGGTGTATGTATATATGGTATATATATGGTATATGTGTGTGTGCATATTATAAACATAAACAAAAATGATTAATGATTAGTGCCATCTTAAATAACCCTTTATATAGGAAGCCAGATGTGACATTTTACGGAATTACTATTGTAACTAATTCTACATAAATATTCTGCAGAAACCATCTCACCGCATCATATAATATATATTTCTACTATGTACATAGTACATCCTTTTATTATATACTAAAGATACATATATACACATTAGTTTTTCTATATATATATATAAAATATATAGTATATTTTTATTTATATATTGAATGAATAGAGTAATATCTGTAATTCTACGTGTAAAAGTAATATAAATATATATATGTACTCCTCAAAACCAAGTTATTTACCAACAAATATGACATTTACATTATATAACCTGTCATCTATGTATGGGAAGACAACAAAATCTTTATACTATATCGTACAAATTTATTTCTAAAATGAACGGCTTATTATATTTTATATGTCACCAGCAGTTTATTGTGATTTACTTGGACATATAATTTCATTATTTATTATCAACCGCCACCACGGCCACCATCACCATAACCATAACCACGACCACGACCACCACTACCAGAAAGCAAAAAAAAAACGGAATACTGTATACATGTGAACTAACCAACATATACACATATATTTTTATTAGATCGTATATCATTTTCTCACGTGGTTCTAAATTCTTTAGCTATATTATAGTATGAACTATACATAAATATACATATAAAAGGTATGTATACGACCGCAGATTCTTAATATAATATTATATTTATAATATTATTTGTATTATTATATAGTAATACATAGGTTTTTGTTCCAATATTATTATACGTAATAATTTATGTAATAACAAACATGGTTAAAATAATTTATTATATCAATATATTAAATATATAATATTATAACATTTCCATAAAACGAATTAAATCTCTTCAAATATATATTCTAATGACAACTTTATTTATATAAATATATATATACACAATCTATTGCTGGAACATCTCCATAAATTTTATTGTTAATGTAATTCTTTTATAAACACACATACACCACATCCACATCCACCACTCACCACTCACCACCCACACTCATATATATATATATATATTTATAATCTTAAGCACATATAAAATTTATTAAAATTATTTTTAAAAATTAAATTCTTAAACCAAAAAAATATATTTTTAAATTAAAAAATTTTTCTATATATTTATAAAGAATTTGATTTATTTTAATTTTAAAAGTTTCTATATTATATGGGAAAAAAAACAAAGAAAAAAAAAACATCTAATTAACCAATCTGTGTAACTTTAATAATTTGAATATATAAATTCGCGTATAGTGTGTGTGGGTGAAGAACAAAATAACAAATAATAATATAAAAATAAAATGAATTTTCAGATTTTTATCTTAAAAATTTTTCTTTCAAATTCAGAAATCATACAGCTGTTTGTGATTTTATATGCATTTATCTTTGCATTTTTTTATGTAATTTATATATAGCGATATATGTTATATATTTTAAAATATAAAAATACAACAAACAACATTGAAACTAATATATAACAATAACACAAAATTATAATAATAAAAATTGCATTTATATAGCAGCGCGTATATACTTTTAAAGTTGACATAAATTTTCACTTATGGAACAGAATTGAATAGAAAAAAATTATCATATAAATGAAATTTTATTTAAATTTGTATAAATATATAAGATTTCGTTTTCTTGTCTTGTGTAACGCACCCCGCCTATCGTATATAATATATATACATATTTCATCATTCACCATAAACCACATTACTCCACCACGACCGTGCGGGCATTATCATTTCCACACGCAATACCAAATGCATATAAATAAGAACAAGACTAAATAGTACAAAACTCACTAATAAATAACAAGTGGCAAACAAAAAATATTTTATTTAGGCATTTGATTGTTTTTTTTATATTCTTCTTCTTTTTCTACTTCTTTGCAAGTCATCACCACCACCTTCTTTTATTTTAAAACAAATTATAAATTTACAAGTCTTACTTTTAAGACACATATTCACATTTTTCCATATGTATAAACATATATTATTTGTGTCTTATGCATTATATAAACGCCACATTCTATAAATCTCTTTTATTTTTATTTTTTTTGCATATATCGTTGTGTAGTATTCCATTTATAATGAATACATATATTCTTTATTACATTGAGCACAAGACATTTGAAATAATGTTATAAATGTGGTAAGGTAGACCCCCCGGTAATTGTATAACAATTTTTTTTATAATTTTGTACATATTTCGGTTTACATTTAATCCAGTTTTATTTAGAGAAGAACATCATTTCTATTTAGAAAAATAATGTTAACAAGTTATTTTCATGTATACATTGGAAATTGAAAAATTGGCAAAAAATTATGTCAGTGGATGAGCCTCGGCACTGAAAATGTTACTTTAAAATTTTATAACTTTAAATAAGTAGATTTTAATATAGTATTAAAATTTAAATTATAAATGTTAAAAATAAAAAATATTGTACATAAAAATATTGTGAAGATCATCAAAATAGAAGGACATATACATTTTTTAATTTCTCCATTTCGAACACCCATTGATCACTTTTATAATGTTATTGCGACTCACTGAGAATAGACACGAAGAATAATAAAATTAAAATAAATTTTAATGTCACAAAGTGTCGCTGCAGACTGCCATTTAACACACATTCAGAAAATTGTAATTTTACCATATTAATTAAAATGGAACATTAAATGAGATTCATAAACATTAAAATTTAACTTCTTCTTCTTCTTTAATTGCTCTATCCGTTCCGGACGTTGGCTATCATCATGGCAATTTTTGCTTTATTGGCTGCAATTCGAAATAATTCCGTGGAATTTACTCCAAACCATTTTCGCAGATTTGCCAGCCAAGATATACGTCTGCGACCAGGTCCCCTGCTACCTTCAACCCTTCCTTGTATAATAACTTGTAGGAGTCGATATTTGTCATTCCTCATGATATGTCTAAAGTATTCCAGTTTTCGTTGTTTTATTTTATTTAATAATTCAGGTTGTCGACCAATACGTCGAATAACTTCATCATTAGTAATATGATCCACCCAAGGAATTTAACTTAGAGGTGAATTATTTTTTAATTAATTGTTATTTACAAAAATTGGTACAATATTTCTGAAATGTATACCAATTTGTGTGTATAATATTTAACTCAATTATATTTTAAATTTTTAATTATCTATTCCTATATCTTTTTATCAAAATTATCGAAAAATTTGTACTCAATAATAAATTGAGAAAATGATTTGCAAAATGCAATTAATGATATATAAGAAATGTTTGTATGACATTTAGTAAATGCAGTTAAAAATATGGAATTCCCTATACGATTTTATACACAAAAATATATGCGGTAATCGACCGACAATATAATCAATACAGAAAGAAAACAAAATTGTTGACTGGTGTAATAATCTAACGAAATGCAGATTGCCAATCAACGAAAAGGATGTATTAGATAACTGCAGTTAAAAAAACTTATTAATGTTGTGTAAAGGAAGGCATCGCAAAACGTATTCTCCAATTTTAACAATGTGAAATATTATAAGATAACCGAAAAAATTATCCGGGCAATTGGTTAAGAGAATTGACAAAATTACTTGAAAAAAAATTAATGCAGTAGATATACTGCTCGATCCACTGCGAATTTTGAACGCAGATGAAAATTCGGTTTATATGTTAACATTACTATTTTAAATAAATGACTTAATTTTAATAAACTGTAATTTCTTTGATTTTGAATATTTCCTTATTTTCTCTAAATATTTTTTCTCTGTGTGTTTTCTCCAAATTAGTACACACTTTCACAAATTGGAAATTTTTAAGATGAAGTTTTTATGAAATGTTTGGAGTGCTGGTTCTACCCTATTTTTTTTTTTATTTTTTTGGTTCGAAATAATTTAACATTGTTACTTTATTTAATATGTTTTATAAAATAAAGTGATGCGTGTTACCTACCTTTTTGATTTAAAATTTCAATGGAACATATATATTTAGAAGATGTTTGTAACCCGTACCATGAATATTTGTATAAATATATTTGATTGATGTGTAATATAGAAAAACATATTGACGGTTTAATTTTCAGTTTTACAAATTCATGCCTATTTATAATAACCATTATGCAATAATTTTGTTGTGAAAATGTGTGATTAGAAAAACTTTAATATATTGTGCTATAATTGGAAATGTTGAACATAAACTGGCGCTTATTGTGGGAGCAGTGTGAGGTACAGTGTACTATTGACAAATGAAATATTTTCCAATTGCTTTTTATTATTACCTTCAAACACTATTTATCTATAGTTAATTCAAATATTATAAAATTTTTTTAAAATGATGTTAAAATACTCTTTAAAATAAAATATTTATTTCTAATACTTTATCATATACTTTATTTTAAATACTATATCGAATACTTATTTCGAATACTTTATCAAATACTTTATTTTAAATAATTTATCAAATACATTATTTTAAATAATTCTATGAAATTTTAAGTAAATGGCTGCTTTTAAATTTACTATAGTTAATTTCGGGTAGATGCTGATTTTCGAGAAATGATATTAATACAAGTTTTATCCATATATACAATCAGACGGAATATTTAATTAATATTTGTAAGCTTCGTTTTGTACGACGCAGGTGTCTAGTGGGTCAAATTAATAGAAAAATTACAATTACTAGGAGAATGCTCAAACATTCCTGTTGATAATTGGTTTTTGAAATGATGTCCAAGAACTAATCTTTAAAGTTTAATGATTTTTGGAAAACTATCCAATCGCCAAATAAACTTATATTTGATATACAATATGTGTTTCCGTATTTTAAAAGTTTGGAAGGCGCAGTAGATGGTGTCGACCAAATCTTATAAAATATTTAACTAAAAATATGTTTCGAATCAAATAAACCTTTGTATAGTATATTTGGGATGTTTGCGGAATTTTTGAGATGTTGGGCAATATTGGAAATCGGATTTACATATGAAAAGCAATAATTAATCTGCGTTTTATTATTTAATTATAATAATTTTATTAATTCATTTTTGTTGTAGGTTGTTGTATTAAAACAATACAATAGTATATATTTTGTATAATTTTTTTCTGTGTTTTTGTTACTTGCTTGTATGTGTGTGGTGTGTGTAAAATAAAAATACAAAATACAATTTTTTTTTCCCATGACTTTTTCCTGCCTAAATTAAATATTATTTTTAGGTTGTAAATTTTATATAATTATTTATTTTACAATTGTTATTTGTTTCACCAACAATAATAATAAATTATTAATTATTACCAATATTTAATACGTAGTATTATTAGATATACTATAAATAAATAACGATTCAGTACTACGATGTTAAGGAAAAAAGTTCCTATCAATTATTGGATACATGCATTGTGTGATATAAAAATTATGTAACATTTTTAAATGATTAAATTATAATTTTCTTAATGCATTATTATTAGAAATTAATTTTTTCTATTTTTTTTGATCTGTAATTTATATAGAGGTGTTGGGTCAATATCGATAAAATATGTATAATGTGATATAATTCTATACATATTAATTATCTAATAAGAAAATGGTAATTCCATTGAATTTTTCTTGAATATTTGAAATTATTGTTAATCATTTTATATATATTACATAAATAAAATTTTATTATGATATGGAGGTGGGTGGAATAGTTAAAGGCACAGCTCTACAATATTATTTATGTATAAATAATTGTATATAAATAGTTATTTAAAATTATAGGCAAGACTGTGAATTAATTATAAATATACGAAAAGAAATATTACTTACAATTTTAGAATTTTAAAATACATTAAATACATTCAATTACCAATATATAAATATATTAAATCATTCAAAAATCAATCTACAAATGGTTCATATTGAAATCAATATGCGTCATTGCGATTTATTTTGTTTAATTATTCACAAAAATATTTATTGATGTATCGAAATTTTAATTGTTGATCAATTAAAGAATTCATTCCTCTATCACAATATTTTCTTGTCTTTAAAATCATCAATTAACATAAACATCAAATCTGTAAATGCCATATAGCATTGCAGATGCAAAGTTTATTTGAATGTTTTGTAAAAAATTTATTGCAAATTCTTTGATCAATAAATTTTTTACATTATATTGCAACAAATCGGGAATAAAAATTAATTTTAAGAAATATCGAAATTACAACTTATCTGAATGTTTTACCAAAAATCGTGTTTATATATTATACTTATCTACCACTTTTGAAAATTTCAAAACTCTAAGTGAAGGAAAAACGTTGTTTATATAGCTAATGTAACCCACACATATGCGCACACACACGTACACTATAATTTGAACTTGAAATTAAATTCTGGTTTTCAGTTGAGAATATCATAACATTTGTAAAAATTTATTATTACGTAAAAATTGAATTATATGATTTATTTTAATGTTTCATTTTTTATATCTAATATACGTAATTATATAAAATTATCAATTTGATATATTAAACAATGCAAAATGAGTACCTATAAATTGTCGTGGATGAGAATTTTGCTGTGTTTCTGAATACAATACAGTTGTCATATTCTTCTGTCACATTGTTGCATTATAAAAATCATTAAAAATTTTGTATTTTACAATAATGTATGCGGGATTAAATTTATTTCATTTTTACTAAAAGGTTTTTTAGTTTTTTATATATGTTATTTTGAAAATTATAATTTTATTTTATTAAAATATATTTTATATGTATTTTTTAAATTTACATATGTATATGTTATATAGTTAACATATATACGGTTATCATTATACACTATTTAAAGGATTAAAAGGACTATATATATTTACATATATATATATATATAAAAACACTATTTATATATAAATACCACTTTTACATAAAAAAATACACACACACAAACACACGGCACATATTCAGTATGTTTTAATTCAAAATGAAAATCTAAAACGAAAAATGTGGTTTCATTTGGTTTTTTATTATTCAAAAATTATTATCATATTAACACATTAAATTTCATTTCGACTAAGTGAACGAATAGTTTTTCCATTGAATTTTCCATTAGTTTTTGCTATACTATAATAAACTGGATATGCACCTGGAGCAATGTGTAGTCTAGCACCACGTTGATTACCTAACATGTGTACCGTACGATATGGTTGTTTTTTTATTAATGTAATAATGTTACTAGTACCGCCGCCACCACCACCACCACCATCACCTAGTTTTTCTGCATTTTTTTTACGTTTAATTTTATTTTTTTTACGTCCATTTCGTATTGGTAGTAAAATTTGTGCATCAGTTGGTGATTTTATTGAAATTATTTGTATTGGTGAATCACTAACTGTACGATATGCACAATATATTGATGTTATATAATACAACAGGATAATGATAATGAAAAACTGAAAAATTATAATTTGTATATATTTAGGATTTGTGTGTTTATATGCAAAAAAAAATAAAATATACATGATTATTTAAATTTAAATAGAAAAAAAAAGATACCAGAAAGTTGATACAAAAAAATACCACAATATTGTACTACTAAAGTACAGTAGGTGTATTATAGTATAATAAAGTCTATATATTATATAAAATAAAGTAGATATAATACCTGTTGTAATAACTGCATTGTATATTGTGCGTGTATATAATATAGTGTCTTAAAATAGAAAAAAATTATAATTTACGAAGAGAAAAAAAAACCAACCAACTGAGGTAATATATTTGCGTAACTTTTTTTTTTCTATTCCATTTATAAGAAAAAGTAATTTTATATTCACAAAATAACACGACTTATAGGTTTTTTTTGTTATTTTTTTCGTTCGTTTCGCTTTTAATGTAATATATATTTTCTTCGCAAAATTCCTTTAGATTATTAAATACATTTTAAAACAAAACAACAACAACAACAACAACAACAAAAAAACCCCGAACGAACGAACAAACAAACAAACAAACAAAAATGTTAGACGGAAAATTCACAATTTTTTATTTTTTAAATATTAGATTTTAAACAACAAACATGCAAATACCGAAGAAAAAATAAATATATTTTATGTAATATAAAAGAAATAATATTATTATTATTATTTTTTGTTAGGTTGTGCTTTACACTTCACCGATAAAATATGTATGTGTTTATAGTAAGTTTATTTTACAAATATACGATGAAAAATTCGTCGAAGGCTAAGCTTAATTCACAGTTGGATTACAGCAGCTTATTTTTAAAATTGTGAGAGAAAAAAAAAATTTAATTCCTGTTTATAAATAGCTAAGAAAAAGAAACAAAAAAAAATAATATATGAAGATAAAAAAGTTATTTGTTTTGTTTTTTTATTATTATTATTATTATTATTATTATTATTATTATTATATAGACGGCGAAACTGAAGATATTCTATATATTACAATAATAATTTACTACACTGATCAAATATACTCTGAACACTATATAGTAAAATAAAAGATTTATTAATATTTTATTAATTTTGTCTACTACAAACTTCCTCTAATCACTAATCTTCACTAATCTTCATTTGAGATGATTGTCGAGAAAGTAAAATAAAAATTTTTAGATTTATAAGCAGTTAACGTTAGGGTTTGTGTTTCGAGAATTTCTGTGAAGAGAAAAAAATTCCTTTTTTTAATTTCTTATTTTCTTGAGAAAATTTTGTTGTATTTTTATGAGCTTTTCATTTCCCTACAAATCCAAGAAATCATAGACTAAAATTTCTTTAATTTTCTATATTATTAAATTGTAAAAATTGTTTGATATTTTCTTTATCAAATTCAGAGACAAATTCGTTACAGTGCTGTAATAAATATACGCGTTAAATATCATTTACACATACATGATTTTGTATCGGATTGAAGTCAGATCGATTTGGTTTGTAGTTGTGTCGTTGTCTAATATCGCCTTAAAATTGAATCTAATTCGATAACTATAGTGTGTCTGTTTACCTTTTATTAATTTGGTTTTTAAGTAATTAAAATAACAATAAATTATTAAATTTTTATTATCAATTCACAAATTCGTATACAGTTTTGGTAACATAAATCCATTATATTTTTATTGAACCATTAAATTTTAACATCAAAATGTGAACAATTTAGATAACAATTCGATATGAATCGTTTTTTTTATTCATTTTCAAATCGTATAGTAATCTTACATCTGATCAGATCCGAATTTGATTTCATTTCCGATAAATAAAAATATATGTAATAAATAAGATTTTGGACGATTTAAATTTGAAACATTTGTGCAATTCTGAAATAGACAAAAGAAATACAGTCGAGATATTTTAATCAGTCAAATTTTATGTTCTTTTAATTGCGGAAGGTATTTTGAAGTTTTTGAAATTTAATGAATTAAAGCAAAATAATTCAAAAATGAGTGCGTTTATACAAATGCAAATTTTAAAAAGAAGGGATGCAAATCTAATATCGGTCTAAATGATCCAATAAATGTTTGCAAATTCATATTAGATGCAGAAGAAAAATTTTTTGACATCTTTTTCGATATGTTACTAATTATGAAATTTGCAAAATATTATTGATAATGCTATATATTGTAACAAATGTAGATAATTTTTTAGAAAAGAATTAAAAATGGCTATTCAGCATCCAAAAAAAATTTATTAAAGAAATAAAACCCATACCAAGCTACTGAAAATTTAACAATCAATTTAAATAATTTCAAAATATCACAAAATATTATATATTTAAAAAAATAAAATTAAATCGACTAGTACTCAAAATGAAAGAAATTTTATTTTAAAAATAACAGGAGGATTATCTGATAAATAATTGTCTAAAAAATTATTATATTAAATTATTTGATAATTGTGATTGCCTCACTCGATATAAATAGGCGAAATTTTATAATAATGGTTACATATATTTTTTATCACCACTATGATTAATTTATTATTTGTTTGGTTTAACAATTTTCGAGAATTTTCCATTCTTCAAAATCTTTTTTAATGCCATCAGCTGCTGCTTCTTCGATTTTTCTCGAATCGATTCATTGCCATATATAACAAACGGTTTGCCTCAAAGAGAAGTTTTTATTCAATTCAAGTAATTCAATGATTTCGTAATCAATTATTCTGACTGAAAATCAAATTTCTCTTTAAATGTAAATTTGATTGATTTGATTCCTTTCACATTTACTCAAAATGGATTCTAATTTAATTTTTCACACAAAATTTAATGCATGGCAAACTCTATGTTAGTAAAAATTTTGTTTATTATGTAAAAAATGAGAAATAATTATTTTCTGTCACAATTGGATCATCTCTTCGGTGACATTTCAAACTGGGGAATGTAAAAAAAACTTATATATATGCGTGAACACTTAAAAAGAACAAAAAAAACCGATGCTTTTATTGCACAAGTTCATGTTACTTTTGATCAGACTATAGCAAATACTCTTCTTCCACATCGAAACGATGAAATATTACAGTAGGTTCATGTTTATTTTAACTTTATTTTGATGGAATAGAGTGTTGTTCCCATATTTTTAAAGAATTAAAACCTGAATTAATATACCCTTACTTGTGCTAGTGGTGTCAAACTTGTAAAATTATTTGTTAATCTGTTTGTATTATCTGGTTGGTTTGTCTATATGTGGGTATGCTGCGTATTTATATTTTCTACACACGTGAATACATCAGTATTTTATTAATTTCTTTGAATATAGCATCCAACACAAAATTTTCAAAGATATCTAACTGCATAAACGAAAAAATGTTATTACGTCTGAAAAATGTCAGTTACAAAATACCGAAAAATTTCTCATGTTAATTTCCAGAATATATTTCGATAATTCACTATGGATTGGAGGTGATCACTACGTCAAAACTCTCCTTCTGTTCAAAATTGAATTAATTTAATATTAAAATACAGTCCCTTGGCACATATTTTCATCGTTTTTTTACCTACCATACAGAATCCAATAAAATATGACTAATTGTAAATATATGTTTGTTGAATATAATATTCATGTCCGACCGAATGATGTATGGCTAATACGAAAAGAATTTCATATAATAGAATTCTTCTTATAAATCCAATATAAATATACATAATTTAATAAATATAAATATATAATTTAATGTAAACATTATCAATTAAAATATTAATAAAATTACTAAAAATACAATAAATATAATTTTGATGTATAACCTTCGATATTATTACATTTTCTTAACACAATAAGTAAATAAAATTTATCTAATGTAATGTATAATATTTATTATTATGATTTGTAGAAGATGTGAAATATTATAGAATTTTTACTAATTATATTCTATTTATAATATATGTGATCGTTTAATTTATAGATTACAAATGAAAAAAATGAGTACCCATCGTACAGTTTTCGAATGCGACACAAATGTAAAACATTTTCAATTAAAGTGCTGAACCACTTTAGAACCAAATGTGCTACTAAATATATACGGATTTCTAGAAAATCTTCAAAAAAACTTTAAAAAATTATTAAATCCAAATCAATAAATGTGTTTGATATGTAATTTCTTGAGGTTAATATGTATATAAATTGTATATGTTTAATAATTATCACTTACACGTGAAATGTAAATTACGAGGATAGCCAGATTAATATTAAAACCTGTTACAGAGTAGTTACAAACAAAATGCAGATAATTCATATAACAAACAAAAATTGTTTTATGATTAATTATTATTATTACGAACAAGAGTTCGTTTATATTATATACAAAAATATAGATAAAATCTATTTGCAATTTATTTGTGGGTTAAAAAACAGCATGACGTGAAATTAAAAACACAATTGTGTACAATTAATTTCAAATATAATTTTGGTTAGTATTTAGTTTTTGCAATGTTACAGTTTTATTTATTTGTTATGTTTATTCATAATATCCATTTAATTCTTACACAACATAATAATAATAATTTGTATTTATGTGCGAATTATTTTACTTCTTTAAAAAAAAACGAGTACGAATATATTATTGATTTTTTATATATAATTTAATTAATTGAAACGAATTGATTATCTTTATTTTATATGATTCCCTTCCAATGCACATACGTTTTTATAATTAATTTTATATCACATCATCTTTATATTTGTATAAATTTTATAGATGCCAAATTCTTTTCGTTATTTTTTTTGGTAATATAATCATGTCATGCGATCATTTAAAATATTATGTTTAAAAAAAATGTTAATAAATAAAAATACCTATTCAATTCTAAATAGATAATAATATATTATTTACAAATGTTCATAAGAGAAGAAGAGGGAGGTTATAATGGAAAACAGCGCACATATGTTAAATTTATTTTATTAAATTAAAATACACAAAACCATATAATTTTTTATCTTTCTTTCTACACATATTAATTTAATTTTTTCTATTCATTCTTATAAATTTTATAATAATTTTAATAATATACTTAATATTATAATGTATATAATCATCATCATCACCCACCATCAATTCATTTGATGCTACTCAAAGTATAGAACATATTTGGTATATCAACAAAATATTCATTCAGTTAAGTTGAAATTAACTCAGAATGGCAGTAATGTTTTCTTTTAATACATCTTAATTTTTATTTGAGTAATTAACCAATAATATAACATGTGTGGTAATGTGATTGTTAATTTTTGAGTATCACCCGAACGAACAAATAAATGGTAATTCAGGTGAAAAATTTCACTATTAAACTCAGTGTCTAAAAAAATAGTTACATTCAATTTCGGCAATTGTACTTCGCACGATCGATTAGAATATGATCGCTATTAACAGTCTTGTGTTTATAAGTACAAGAATAATATAGTAATAATAATGATAATTATTATTATTATTATTATTTTATAGAATTATTAACAAAAACAACTACAACAAATTGTTACAACTTATATACAATCCATGAACCATGACCTTGTTCAATGAATTTTAATATATTTTTTTCTATCCAGTAATAATTATTATTATTATTATATGCATATAAAAATTGTTAGTGTAACGATGATGATCATATAATGCCAGCTGATTTATTAATTATTTTCTAACTTCTTTATGTATGAAAGTTAATAGTATGTATACAATATATCTTAGATATATATATATTTTAATAACGTGTATTTACAAATATTCACATATAGAGTTATATGCATTGTCAATGAATTTGTTATTGTAATATTTATTATTATACAAAATTATCTTATTATTTTTTGTATTATAATACAATCTATAATGTGGAGAAGAGGAGTTAGTATCGAAATAATAAAGATATATATGATCATGTTTATGTATGAATCATTTATTATTATATTTATATATATATAGTGAAGTTATATAGGTATTTATATAAGATAAAGGTATAGAATAAACATCAACAATGATCTAATCATATATTAATTTAAACAAAAAACTAAAGATTAATATAACTTTTTATTTTTTTGTTTCCCAATAATAATTATATTGTATATTGAACACTATGAGTTCGAAAAATAGTCGAAATGATTTTCTTCTGGTATATGGATCTGTTAATTCGTTATTTATTATATATTGATTAATTTATGGATTATAAACGGATGACCTTAACCATAACTGTTAAAGTTTCTTTATACATTTCATTCAGTGTAAACGAAATTACAACAAATGCTAGTAATTTGTGTGCATCGGCCGAACGAAAAATGGATGAAAAACAAAGAACCAGCATAAAATTTTGTTTTAAAATAAATAGCACTTAAAACGCTTGTTTATCTAAAACACAAATTTTTGAGTTTTTCTTAACCCAATTAGTCTTGAATTATTTTCAAATTATTTATTACTTTAATTTTTTCCTTTTATATTTGCGAAGTTTTCAATTGCAGTTCGATTGAGTTTATCTAACTTTTGTATTATTATTGGTAATTTCTATTATTGTATAAATAAATTAATGGATTTATATTTTTCATAATTCATTTCGGTTATTTTTCGAACTGAATGTATTTATAATAAATATTAGAAAAGAATTTTAGTTACATATAATATAGAATAATTAAAACATGATGAATTACTTTATATGACATGTTCAAGTATATATATAATCATATAATTTTTTATTATCACACATTTTCCAAAAATTTTGCTTAATTAGCTAAAAATAAAATGGGAAAAAGACTAAAATCACTAAAATATAATTCACAATATAAAAATAACATAAATATAATATTACATTATTACATTATATGAAATAATATACCGATAAATAGATAAAATTAACTAAACCATATTATAAACATAGAGAGAAAATAAGTAAAATTAATCTATGTATATGAAAGATCTGATATTATTAAATTAGGTATAGAGAAGATAGATACATTTTTTTTTCTCCATGTATGTGCATATTACAATATATATACCATATATACGTTATTTGTTGATGTTGAGATGTTGATGCGATATTTTTGATAATGGTATATATTCGCCAAAATAACAATAACATATAAACCTTTCTGAAAAGTATATCTAAAGTTGGCATATAACATAAAATGTACTGGGTGGCGCCGCAGTAAATACTTTTATATTTCAAATATCTCTATCTTTCTATATGCCAAATATGACGCTTCCTTTGTGATTTATTTCAATTTAAATAAATACGATTTTCTGAATATATTTTTCATATTTTTCAATAATTACTTTTGAATTTTGATGCTTATTTACCACAAAATCAAAACGAATCAAATTTGTAATTTTGAATAATTTTAAATAAAACTACAAATTTATAAAAGATAAAAAATGGTATTCAGGTGCATTATATCGTACATGGATCTTAAAAATTGTTATTCACCAAATTAACCCAGTTACACGATCTATACATATACGTTTAAAACTATATACTTATTGTGACATCTTGTATAAAAGAGAATCTGGTTATATACTTACCACCTACATCAATCAATATACCATATATATATATATATAATTGTTTCTATAGATAATATTATTAGGGTTGGCAAAGTATATCACTTCATCAAATGGATTTGAAATAGAAATACAAAATATCATGCAGAAATATTTTATATTTTAAAAGATACAAATTTGTATTTTGAATGTTGAATTTTAGTGTATATTTAAAATATAAATTATAAAATAACACATAGGAATCCAACGTAATAATACTGGCAAATGTGATGGCCAATTTTGTTGAAATTTTTATAACGAAAATGCTACAGTAGAGTCGTAGATTACTGCTATAGTTTTAGTTTATTGCTCCTATATGATGTATGTTAGAATATAAATTACCGTAATACTTGTACTGTGTTATTATATACAAACCTTTATAGGATTCTCCTTTTATTTGCCTCGTCACATATAGTTACATCATTTGGAAACCATATCCAATTAAATGTATATCAATTTATGTAACATGTAATTGAAATGCTGACCAACCCTGTGTGTCTATATAATATTATTAGTATATTTACAAACATATATTTATACAATAATTTCAAATATATACAATGTAATAAAATATATATATATATATAATATTTAGAAGTGGTAGTAGATATAAGGGTTTGTTGATTTGTTTGTTATATCGTTATATGTGCGTATATAAGTAAATATGAACGTTGGAAATATATAAATAAATATATATATATATATGTACCTTTATCTTTATATACAATAATAAGATAATATATATATATATCATATCTATATATTCATTTTATATATCATCATATACTCATCGCAAATATGTTTTTAGAAGACGGTTTGTTTATGTACATATAGTACCAGAGAATTGTTGTATATACCCAAACTAACCGCACCATAAATAAATATAAATAAATGTTATTGAATATAAATATATAAAGGATATCCAAATTTCTTCTTACACACATATATAGGCAATATTACTTTTATTTATTATTTTATTTTGTTTATTTATTTATTTATTTATTTATTTATTTATTCTATTATTATTTTCTTTTTGTGGAAAAACGATAAACACATAGTTGTTGTTGTATTTAGTTGTAGAAAAAGAAAATCCAGTTTTCCTATATACATTCAGAAAATTATATTAATATATTGGAATTTGTTATTTTTCCTTGATTTTTTCAACTTTTCTAACAAAATGGTGGTTTTGCAGATATTATTATTGTTATTATATGATTTTTCTTTGTAATATATTATATTATTTTTTTTCACAATCAACGATCAACATAGTTGATAATACAATACATAATAGTATGTATAGATGTATGTGTGTTTATCCATATGATAATGCCATTTTGAAAATAGGGTTTTGATTTTCTTTATAATCACATACAATTTTCTCTTTATTCTATCAATTATACAATAAATAATTACACAAATTATTTATTTATTTACCTGTATTTTCAATACAATATATGAAAAACGTGTTTTTGTAAACATAAAACCATATATATTCTTGATAATGAATATAAGAAATATATTTAAAAAAAAACTATACATATGTGAATAATTGAATATATAATATAAAAATGATTTTAGAGTTCATTGTAATGATCGATGAAAAAAAAGTTTAAGGTCGGCAAATTTCATTATAATTATAATAAATATAAACTTGTATTCATAAAATCATTGACTTTGTGTTCTTGACATAGAGATATAAAAATTAAAATTTTATTATATAAATAATAATAAATTGTATAAAATATTAAAAATTTTAATTTACATGGTTATGTATGGTATAGTATAGTAGGGTGACGTCTACAATCTTAGATCATTTAGTACAAATTTTGCTATGTGACTTTACATATTACATGTATATTATATTGTAATATAATTAAACTATATATTGATGCATTTTTAATAAATAAAAAAAATTATCACAAAATTGTTGATGATAAGAAATAAATACGGACACTTTTGTTTTTCATGTAATTAAACTTATTTAAATATTTTACTACTCGCTTAATCCACGATCGTCGTTTAAAAAAAAATTCAACAATCCATTTTTCATCACTCGCAGTTATTGCACTTGTTTTAAAAATTTATGATTTTCGTTACACTTCATATGAGCAAATAATCGTAGACGGAAATTCAAGTTATTTTACACACACCTTTGAAATGCATGTTTGTGAAAAATCACTAAGCTGTAATTTTTCGTTTTCAGAAATAAAACTATAACGCAATTATAATTGTAATTTTTCAATTTTCTATCGACGATTCGACGTCGATCTAAATGAATGTTTTTACTAAATTCAAGTATCCTATCAAACAAAAATAGGATTTTATATTTCAAATATCAAAAATAAATGCAAAAATTCAAAATAAAAATATATATATAAATTTGCATTTATTTAATAGTCTAATCGAATAGATCGTTTATCCTAAAATCATTAATATTAATGACGCAATTCACTATAAACAAATATTCTGTGCGATTCCCGAAGAAATACCATAATTGTTTTATCAGTGCACGCACATTAAAGTGGCGGTGTCTTTAAATGATCTGAGGTGGTCGTAAACATATATTTTAACAATTTTAACAGGTCGAGAATACAAAATTTTAAATAAAACATGTTTTAACAAATAGGTATACCATACATTTTTTCCAAAATAGCACATATATATATGTTTCTGCACTACTTAACTAAAATGTTAAAAATATTTCAGTTCATTTAAGTGTGTTTTACAAATTTCATTTCAATTGAAGACGGGTGAAATACTGCAGTGTGGCCTACCAAAGGAGTCACTACCCTGAATTAATATAAAATGAAGCATAAATATTAAATATGACTATATATAAATATATATATATATTATATGTGTGTGTGTGTGTACAATACATATATGTGTATGTATAAATTCAATCCTTAAAACATCTTTTAATTAATATTACAAATTTTCATAAAAGATTTGTAAATTAACGAATTAAGTTTAAAAACTTTTCCCATACATCTATCATTATCAAATATAAATATTGTTTATATACTCATTTGATATTTCATGTAGATGGATTTTGGGTAGGACGAGGAGTATGGTATGTATAAAAGGTAATAATAATATATGTTATAAAATGTATATATGTAAAAGTTTTCAAGGAAAATTATATTTTATCATAACTAAGCTTTTAAATTTTATTATAATAAATTAATTTTGACGAAAATTATAAACTAAAAGTATACGTAAAATATGTATTAGAATGCCAGTAAATAAATAAATATAATATACAATATTTTCACATACAAAAGGATGATTCAAATTGAAATTATTCGTTATTATAGATGCTACATATATATATATAGGAAATTGCTTTCTTTAAATCGAACCAAACATTTAGAAAATTTAATTAATATAAAAATAAACTTATCATTATCATTATCATTAGCGCTGACCTGATCAAGGTGCGCTGAGGTGCGATCAAACTTCCATTATACATACTTTCGAAATTATATACATATAATCAAAATTTCATTCCATATAAATTGTACGTACCATCCTGTGTGTGTAGAAGACATATTTTATACATACCAAGACACACACGACATTGTTTAATATTGTAATTTATAAATATTAAATTTAACGTTTATTTCCTTTCCAATTATTTTATATATATATTTTTATATAATTATTGTAATATACAACAAGTTATGTTACACCGCAAGTAAGTGGAGCTTATCGCTTCTACCAAACAATCGTTACAGCAAAGTTAATAAATTACTACACATCGTAACAATTCACCCAGTTATACTACAATTACCGAAAGATAAATGTTTCCATAATTTCATTATTTTTATATGGGTCATAATTAGCCTATAATTATTTTAATATATTCATATAATTAATATTCAATAATATAAACATGGTATTGCAATTATCGAAACTGTATAACAACAGATTTTCTCTACATTGAGGGTATATATCGTATTTATCAGATTTTTTTAAGATTTAGAACTTAACCAAGTTCTTTTCTATATGTATGACCGAAATATTGTATTTCAAGTGCTGTCGAATCGATATATTGCAAATTCATATACGTACCATAATTACTGCACGACTGTCATAGAGTGTAAGAGTATATATACCTTCACTACAATGCAATACAACAATTTTTAAAAGTATCTACCTTTAGTTAAACATTTGATTTAAGCAATTTTTCGTGCATACCTCACGCGCGTGGCATTAGTATTTAAAAGACTTTGAAATTATTTATAATATTTAAATAAAAGTAAAATAAAATAATATATTATTTGTACAATTGTGTAGATTGTGTTGAAGAACGAATATTTTTTCAATTGATTTTTTTCTAAATTTGAAAACGAATAATTTGTATAATTAAAAGTACTTTTTAAACTTTTCATGTTTATCAGGAAACCATTGAAAACTTTTATAATTTATTAATATTTGATTTCATTTCATATGTACCATATATACATTTGTACGCATATATATATAAGACTTTTACTCTTTTACAAATTATATATCATGGTATATATAGGCAGGCAGACATCATAGATTATGATTAGAAACATGTATGTACCGGTGGTATGTGCATGTTTTATGATTATATACACAATTTGTTCCAAAATTAATGTGAATGGATAAATGAAAAACACAAATAATTAATTAATTTTGACAAAATTCATTATATTTATATGAAATATATTCTACTTCAACTGAAATAAATTTGTATACGTTCAACAAGTGCATCATATGATTTGTTTTTATGTCTTGAACTGACGGCAAAACGGTTTTAAATCCAAGCCAAATGAAGTTTATGTAATAGAAAATAGTTTCAGGGGAAGCTAAATCAGGTGAATAATTAAGGAAAAAATTGTTTGGTTTTTAGCTGAAAAATCAGGGATAATTTTTGAACTATGTGAAAGTGTGTTATATCATACAATGATCTCCAACTGTCTGGTTCTCACATAAAATTTCCTAGAAATTTTAACGAAATCACACTCTTTTTCAATGTCGGCCTGAACGTTCATCATCACTTATAGCTGCCTTTTTTACATCATCATCACCATATACAAAATGTTAATGGCCTCTGTATTACAAAGAAATTCTCATTATTTTTGGGACGGAGGGTATATATATATTAATATGTGTTACAGTATCTATTTATATATATGATGTATGGAAAAGGAAATAATTTAGAAGGAAATATTATTTTAATTTTAATATATTCAGTTATATGAAATAATATAATTACATATAAAAATGTTTTATAATAATGTAATAAACATTATAAATTATAGAATTTATTATATGTTTAAAAATAATTATACATTTGATTATAATTGAATTATAGCAGTTTTACTACTCTTTTGGTATACGATTGGAAATAGTGCAATATATTTTATTACTATGTAGGGAGAATTTTGCGTTAATCATTTATTTATATATTTCATGTGTCAGATGTGGAAAAATTACAAATAATTATCTATTTAATTTATCTTATACAAATATGTATCTTTTCAGTTATACTTTAACAAATTATAAATGGAACGTTGAACACTTCAACAAAGTATAGTACCGGTATTTCAGAGTAACAATATAGTCAGTCATTCCTGCGGTGTAAATACACTTCTTTACCAAATACTACTAAATATTACCCGCCACTATATAGTATCGCTGTTCCAGGTACAAAATATAGTATATTTAGTTTTCCAACAACTTTATAGTACAATTTTTGTTGACAAGAAAATTTCTCAGCTATTCATAAATAGTAAACCAATCACTGAGTCAGTTATTCCCGGCAATATATAAATGCTAGCTGGTCTACATCTATATTATATGATGTGCAAAACATTTGTTCAACTATACAAATACAATAATATCGATCAACCGTATACGGAATTAGCCCAACATTAATATATATCTATAAATAGTTTTTTAAAGTTACGTTCCATTGAATTTTTGATTGATTATATAAAAATATTGACATACCATAATTTTGCAGAAATGTATAGATTTATCATTTCCAAATATTAATGCGTAATATATCATTTTCTAGAATTACGTTGAGATGTTAGATAAGCCAATTTAATTTATAAATTTAAAATTGTAATCTTTTTATGATATGGTACCAATCGACTGTTAGATTTTTCGATGATACTCAAGCAGTATGTCCCATAAATTTTTATTATTAATAATTAACGTCACAAATCTGTATAAGCTAAAAACGTGTTGATATACACTAATTCTAAGGTCATATAAATTACTTTAGCTGCTGCAAAATTCGTTATATGTATTTTTAAAACAATGTTTTATTATGAATATATTGTTTACACATAAACAAATAAATAAACAATTAAAAATCCAAATACAATATACTGACTACCAAAATATAGTATCTATACATATTTACTTACTTACTTACTCCATGCATGGCATTAAAACCCAAGTGTGGTTTTAACCCATCTAGCTCTAGGTCTTTCGGCTTTCCTTCTTCCTGCTGGATTCCCATTCAACAGTTTTTTCGGCACACGTTCCCCGTCCATACGTGTAATACGTGTTCAATCCATCTTAATTTATTGATTTTAATTGTTTTTAGAATATTTGGTGAACCACGAACTTTCATCTTTCATTATCTATACACACACACACACTTATTCTAATATACGTGTTCAAATGTATATAAAGGACACACAAATTTTTGTTTTATTATTTTTAATAATATTAAAATTTATTTAAGTGGAGAGAAATGTGCCAACTTTTTATATTACATAATAATAATTTAAATTTAAAAAATGTAAATTTATAATCCAAATAAATTTAATCCTATCTCAACAATTTATCTTTAAAAATGGAAAAAGAAAAAAAAAATAATTTTATTTTTTATTTAATTTATTTTTTTTTTTGTTTTTTTCTTTTGATTTTATTTTTTTTCGGTTCGTTTCTGCGTTATCTAAAATACAACGAAAACTTTTCTTTAAATCATGTTTCCATCCATATATAATATAACAATTTAACTTAATTCTTTAAAAATGTATAATAAAAACCACATTAAAAGAATGCAACAACAACTACAACAACAACAACAGTAATAATAAAATAAGAGAATGGTCGTTTCACCGCCGACCGCCGACGATGCCATCATCATCATCATCATATAAATGAGATAATGAAACAAATACAATTATGGATGAAAAAAAGATGAAAAAACAACAAAGAATAAAAATAAAATTTCAAAAAAAAAAAAAAATCCATAGGAAAATTCAACAAGAAAATTCTTTTCTAAATTTTACTGCATTCGTGAAAATATAAAATAACTATTTTATATCTATGTTTTGTTTTTGTTGTTGGTCTCACTAGTAGCAGTGTAGCTACTACTTTTTTTTTTTTTATTTTTGTCTTTTCATTATTTTATTTTTTTGTATATCATTTCCTTGATTGTGAAATTCACATAGTAGTCACAGCCTCCTCCTCCTCCTCCTCCTATACACGATGAATGCAAATTATTTGCATATTTTTGCCAACAAAATTTAGTATATATAGAAAATAGAGAAAAAAAAAATAGTTTATCCTTTTTTTTGTTTATTATATGCGTTTTTGTTTTATTGTTTTCTTTTCTATAATGATTATATTTGCTGCGATAAACCACAAATTCAAAGTATATGTAATTGCAATAATAATAATAATAATAATAATAATAATAATAATAATAATAATAAATTTATTATTACATTATTCAATATAATAAAAACGAAAATATGGTGGAAATAAGTAAATATTAAAATTAAAATGTTACATTCATAACGAAATAAAAAAATGGAGAAAAAAATGGGTTTTTTTTATTAATATTTGGTTGCCAATTTTTATTTACGTTTGTTCCTTTTCAGACATATTTATTTTATAAATATTTAAGGACTCTATAATATTTTTTTTTTATTTTTTTTTTATGACGCTTGACGCGCCACCATCAAATTAACACTTGCCGGATTATTTGTTTTATGATTCAGGAACGGATAACTGCATGTTGCGAACAATCTGAATATTACTGTTTGTATGTAATAAAAAATATATACTCGTGTATTTTTTTTTTAGATTTCTTAAAATCGTATATATTTTTATATATTATGCAGTAAATTTCGGTACAAAAATTGTATATTAAATTAAATTTCTTCTATATAATATGAATATACAAATGACGAATATCTGCAGAGATTTTGATTTAGTTCTGTGGTACGGCACTCTGTATGAAATTTGTTCATTGCATAATTGAGTTTAAGCTAAATTTCTCTTTTCACATGTTATAAAATTCAGACAAAAATTTTATTGTATTATACCATATTATGTTATTATTGCAAGGATCAACTAGTTAGTATACCTACCGACTGAATTATATTGGTTGATTGTACTGATAAAAACCAAGCTAACTTACCAGTTCAGTTTGAAGGTCATACAGAACATATTACTCTATATCTGAAAATTTTATTTCCTTGCATCTGATGCCCAACATAGATTATTCAATGTGGTGTATTATACCTCAGACTTATATGGAAAGATATGAATAATTTTCCCTAGTTATAATAACTCCTCATTTTCTTAATTTTTTGTTCTTTTGCACCTATAAATTTCCCGCAGTTTGTCACGAAAACTACATAAAATTTCGTGCTGTAAGTCATGTTGCATATTATCATTAAATTTATGTTTAACACCAGCCATGCATCTGCTTGATGTCCGAAAAATCTGTTCAACTCTTTTGAACTCTATCGATCATTATTAATTTTGTATATATGGACAAATGTATTTGGTGATGTCTGAAAAATCTGTTCAACTCTTTTGAACTCTATCGATCATTATTAATTTTGTATATACGGACAAATCTATCTGGTCAATATAAATTATTGCATATATATACAAGAAGTTATCGAAAACAGAATTGATGGTCTTGTATGTCTTAAAAAATACTTTTAACACTACGTAATGGAATGGTAAACTAATAATTAAAATATTACCACAATTGAATCATATCCCATTTGATTTATTCATGTCGTATTCCATTTGTCCAAAAAATGTATAGATACGATTTTTTAAATTTCATAAAATAAATAAGTAATGATTGTATTAATATATACATTTTTCTGTTAATTCTATATTTAAAGTTTATTTATACTCCGTCTATTTTATCACCTGATACCCACAATGTTTTTTTTTTTCATAACTTAAATCAACTAATAAATAAAAATTATACAAAAAAATTAAACTAATCCTTCTATTTAGAATTATACAAAGATCACAAATGTGCAATTTAATTTTTAATCCTGCGTGTAAGGATAATTGTAGAGTGTGTTGTTTAGGATATGCTGATTTACATTATCTTGACTTGTATACAAATAAACATTAACAAACAATTTTATTTGAAAAAAAAAAAAAACGAAAAAATTAGAACGTTAACTAAATTCACATTTTAACACAAATAATTGTAACCTTGAATTTGCTTCAGATAATAGGAACCATAAGCAGTATTGATTTGGTTGCATTCGTATAAGAGTTGATGTATAGCTGTTGCGAAAGCTCTATTGATTTTATTTCTACTTTAATTGAATATAATTAATGCTAAAAGTAAATTATCGCATTGGTATTTGGAAATTATTTCTTCAGTAATCATTCCAACACAAGTGGACGTTTTTTGTATAACATACACCACTTTAAAATTTATTATACATACCATATTATATTTGTTATGGTTTGCCATTGAAAGTGTAGAATTCCCTCGGGCAGCTAACCACTGACATTTCCTTTGATTTCCTCTCAAAAATTTTTCCATTTAATAACAGAAATTTAATCACTGATTTATATACTGAAATTTTTCTATTCTATTTAAAAACAAACACAGACACTTAAAATTTTAAATACACTCGTCTTCGGCTTGACAAACACACACACAAATTAATCACTTCCATCCTTAAATATAATTTATATAAGAATATTTTCCTAATGATACAATGTATTATGTGTAAAGGAAAATTACGTATAAAATTGATTGCCTTTTTGTATAAATAAAGGAGTAGAAGAAGAATATAGAACTATAAATAAATATAGTAATCAATTAGAAAAAGATGTGTTATTAAAAGATTTTATATAATATTATATGCAATTTCTATCTATACGTATATATGGGATATAATATACTCTATGGGTTTTATATAAATACATATTTACACACACTATATACAATATCTATTGTGTATAGAAAAATCACATTTGACTTTAATAGAAATTAATTAACAGCAATAATAATAATTTATTATATGTATTTTATTTTAGTTAAATATATATTTCATCTCTCAATTAAATAAAATGAAAAATATATATACTGTGCTGTGTATATATGTATATAACATTAGCATCATTTAACATCTGTTGTTCTTCTTAAATATCATATACATTCGTTCTATATATACCATATGATGGTATATATACAATATATAGATACAATTAGGTTGAACGATATATGTACATGTATAAAATACATCATATATAACTTAAAATAAATGTATGTAAATTCATCAAAGTAAATTTAGAAATTTTATTACAAAGTAACAGTCAATCTATTCTTCACCACATTTGTTTTATATTCTCATTTACATTGTTTCACACCAAATACATCGATATATACTTATGCTCGTATATTATGTATGGCATATACATATGATATATAATTTTGACGTTATATATATTTATATATATTTAGTTAGTTACCTTATAACAATATAATATAATATTGTAGTACGTGTATATAATACATGTGTATTAAACAACTTAATAAGTTGGCGTAAAAGAACCATTTCCTATTAGGACTATTTGTGTGTTTATATATATATACACATATATTATACATACGTTGTATATATGCAATATATATATATTGAAACAATGGTGACGAAGCCAAACTATTTACCCAGAATTAATATGGGTAAATGGATTTGGGACTCAATTGACAACTTACTACAAATGTAATAAAGTGGACTCAATGAAATTGTTGTATGTAATCCTTATCCCATTTTGAATTGTGGTGTGGTTATAACGAATAGATAGATATACATATAAACGTATACGCATTATATATAATTTATATATAAACATAGCTAATAATATACAGAGAAAGAAAGTGTGTGGTAGTTTTATATAAAAGGTTATCTGTAAATACTTAAGTGATTGTATTATATAAATATATATATATATGGTTAATACAATTTATACAAAAGTCAGTCAGCAAAAAGAAACAGAACCATACCAAAATCAAAACAAAATAAAATTTATATATTTTATATTACATGTATATATGAAGGTTATGATATATGTTATTAATATATATATACAATATATATATATATAAAAAGGATATATTATACAAATGTATATGCTACACAATACAAATAAAATAATAACTATATATATATAAATATATATGTTTATGTGGTTTTAAGATTAAGATTTATTTCTATAATATTAAGTTATATAATGTAATTTATTTTATTATATAAAATATGTAGTATTTAACATCGTCATCGCATTATCGAGTAATGTTACACAAAGTGGCTGGCATCTATATACCAAACATTCATTACACTAAATTAAAGTAATGGTAAATTACTCTGCATTCAATTGAAGTATATAAAATAGTTTACCAAATTAATCTGAAATAATCGTGTGTGTGTGTGTGTGTGTGTGTTGTTAATGTTGGCATTGTTAATCTTTAAGTTCAACACCATATTTTCATAGATATCCTTATTTTTTTTTATTGCAAATACAAACGAACGTAATTTTTGTGAAATGATTCACATGTATTGCAACATGATCGCATACCATGAACTATTGCACGCAGCAAATGTTAAGTGTTCAACTTTTTAATTTACCTAATATTGAATGGATGCAACATTAAATTTTGCAATAATGATTAGATTCTATATTTATATTGTGCAATATATAGTGATATTGAAAGTTAATTTTTAGGATGACATCTCTTCCCATGTTGGTTTTCGTGCAGGTCAACACAATTAAGAGTATATAAATAATATAGATTACTCGATCTAATATTTACATCTAGATCTTTATATTGTTCTTTGTCGCGTATTTATTCTGCTACTATATATTTTGATCATTTAACGCGACATATTAATACTAAAATTCCAGTTTTTTATATATTTAATATGATGGATACTCGTATTTTTCTTGATTTATGGAAGAATTTCTGTGCCACTATAAACAATAACTATATATATATACATCAAATTATAGACCAATAGCCATAAACTATCATTTATATAGTCATCCCAAAATTGTTTGAATCTCGTTGATTGCAGAAATTTTAATATTTAACTATATAGGTATATATTATTTGTTAACAATAATATGGTTTTATTATAGATGTAGGTAGATCAACGACCGCCAATTTTGTTAGACTTCTATCCTATATTTGTATTTTGATTGTTTAAATAATAGCGCAGGTTGATTGTATTTTTACCGCTTTTAGTATAGTAAAATTTTTTATATATTTTCACGTGATTTATTTCTAACAGAAATTAACAAAACTGTGTAGATTTTCATCCCAAATTTGTGTTGCTTCTTAACTATCCTTCATGTGACGTATTGTTTGGTGATAAATTAAGATAAAATGTTTCATGGTATGTAATAATTTCTGTCTAATTTGATCTTCCTTCTGGATTTTAAAAATTTTGAATGTACGCTGAATATGTAAAAAATTTTCAATTCGACAATATTGCATTTTTTGGGATTATAAATATAATTATAGAAAGTGAATCAACAATAGAAGTACAAACTTTATTACAAATAGTTTATTATAATATGTGAGAATGAGAGGTATACCATACACAAAAATTTAATCCTATATTTAATTTAAAATTTTTTATTTTAACATAACATATATTATGTTATAGAAAATGTGAACCATAAATTACTTTTATTAAATTTATTATAAAATATTATGTCACAGAGAGCATAGGGCATCAAAAATGCAAAAAAAAATTGTAATTAAATAAATAAAAATATTAGTACGTGCGTAAGAGTGGTATATAACTTTATTTCGTAACATTTTATCACACGCCGCATAAGCTTTTGTATAAATTTTATATATATATATATATGGCATGAGAACATTGGAGGGTATCATATATGTATCGTATTATATCTAAACGAATATTATAAAAATGAAGTTTAAAATATTTTAATATTTTTAAGGCTAAATATATATTTAAAAGCACGATTTGTATAGAATTAATCATATTATTCACGCATAGTAGGAGGTATACACACAAGTGTGAAAACGGAATGTTTTAAAACACAGAAGTTCACATCATTTACATAAAATAACATATACACACATATTGTATATATATATATATAATATGATGTGTCCTGAATAAATTAACTTTAATATATACACAATGCTTCATGTATATATGTTGACATGGACTAACTTTTTTGTTCTACACACAAATATTGTTATTTCGGTACAAATACATTTTCAATTATATAAGAACATAAATATATATATTTTGTTACATTGCGTCAAAACTCAAAATAGGATATTAATCCATATATAAATAGATACATGTACATTCGTGTTTAATACAACAACAGTATACAAAATGAAAATTGACAACATACTTATTGAATATTTTTATTAAATATTTATATAAAATATTTATATAAAATATGAATTAATAATAGTAAAATTTTATTTTAATAAAAAATATTGATTCCATATTATCTCTTATTTGATATCATTGACATAATATGATTTTTCATGTGACATATACATTCTTTCTTATTTTCATTTAAATTCATTCATTTTATATTATAATTTTTTTTCACATAATTTATATATTTATAGATAATATATGTATTAAAAAAAACATGATCATTTATAAAAATACTCTTAATCTGAATCACATATATATTCAAACAATATAAGAAATAATAAAAACGTTGTAAGTAAATAATAAATTTTCAATTCGAAATGACAAACTCAATACCATGTATATCCTTTTCTTTTTTAACCTCGTGCGAACAACTAACTATATCCAATTTATGGATTCGGTAACGTTGAATGGTTTATGTACTTATGACTTAATAAACTGGAAAAGTTTCATGGCATTTCGTTCAGTGTGTGTCCAAATATTGTACAACGCATTAAGTGACTGGTTTCTATGTGCGTGTGGCGTCGATGGAACAATTAAATTTTGTTTAAAAATTAGTAAAAGAAAATACAACCAAATGTCTTGAAATGCATATAAAATCGTTTGTAATTAAAATTGTTTGTCAAAAAAAAAAAAAAACAAGTGACATCAACGATTCAAAGACGGCACAGAATATGTACAAAAAGTGCAAAGATATTTCATGAAAATTAATAAGAAACTTAGTAATACGAAAAACAACAATTAATGGAAATTTAATTGAAAAAATTGATGTACGAAAGGTGAATTCTAAAGTTTGTGCCTCACATTAATTGATCAAAAAATGGAACAAATTGATAAATCCAAAGGCATCATTTTTTAATTTAATTTTTTAACACTGATAATTTCTTAAAAACTAATTTAAATTGCGGTGATGAACCGCATGGTTTTTTATTCACGAATATACGAATAATGAAACGTCAAAGCTCTGAATGCCGTCAAATGAAGGAAATTCAAAAAAAAATCTCGTTTCATATAGTCAAAAATCAAAACAATGCTCATTTGATTTTATACTATTTCAAATACATTATCCACAAAGAGCGTATATGTTCCAAGTGTTTTGTAATATATTACAAGCGACGGGTGTATTGAAGCGTTTGCTAAACCTTTTTATTCGTGTTAGTATTGAATTTAGAAAACTATGGGTATAATTAACTATACCTGCACGATAATACACACCTTCACAAATCGTGCGACAATTCTCAATAACTTTTTTTTTTACTATATAAAAAGCATATTTATGTATTTACATCAACCTTCTTTTTATTTATTTACCTCGCTGTGACCGTATTTTTAAAGACATTGGCCGCTAAAAATAATCGAATAATAGACGTAAAACAGTAATTTGAACGTGCATATTAAAGCATTTTTCCGTGGATTATTTATTTTTTACATTACATTTCGGTTATTTTTCGTACACAGGGTGTATTTATACTATAGTCTAGTCTACAGATAGATATTCGATATTGTATTTAACTACATTTTATATACAATATAATTATATATACAAATATATAAATAAAACATACTTATAACAAATAAATACATTGTTATTTTGGTTATGTGTTTCATGGGAAGAGAAAATATTAGAAGTTATAACCATCTCCATCCACATAAAATTGATATCAATGTTGAATATCTATATAAGAAAATGTAATTTATTTATAAATTTAATGTACAATATTTATATATTGTATTTGTTAAAAATTAAAAGCATCGTTTTGCCTTTCGTCATTCCTATACACCCTATCTAAATACTCATATATATATACACCAATTCTATACTATATTATATATTATTATATAATATTTGTATTGTGTATACACATTTATATGTTTATTAAATAAAGTATATTATATTTCATAATGATTTATTATTCTAAGAAGATGATAAAAATTGCAAAATTAAGCTCATTTGTTTGAAAATTGTTGATGAAATTTATTCAAATGTAAGAAAAATAATGACGCTTACATGAAAATGAAATGATATCAGAAAAAAAAAATATGTTTGATGTATTAATGTTGGAAAACTATAAATAAGGTAATACTTTATATAATATCAAAATTGGTAATATTCTCGAAGATCTATATTTGCCTATTGCTACATTCATTGATTTGATCCATTTTGGGTGCCGCAACTGAACTTTTATATAATATGAAATGATTATTCAGTCAAGTTGTAAAATTACCCTGTGTTCATTAAAATATGCGGGAGACATATATAGAATTTGTGTTTAGCGTCGATCGAACATATTTTCATAGTTTTTTTTTTAAAGTAAAACTAAAAATTGTACATTCTTCATTGAACAATATCATATTTAATACTTGTATGGTATATAAAAACGGTTACATATAATATAGACGGTTATGGCATAGGGAATAATAGAGGTTGTGGATGGAAAGACAAATTGTGGATGTGGAGGAATTGAAAGTATGGAGTTGTTCAGTGGATCAGGTGGCAACGGAAGTGTAATAAACAATGAAAAGTAATGAATGAATTAGTTGATACTTTTGAAAATTGAAATGTAATGAAAAGTGTGCATCTAGTGTGAATTGTTTTATAGTTTGTAGACACTCAAAAATCTTGTGACCAAGACGTTTACACTTTGAATGTAAAGTCAAAGCAGTTTAAAATATAATAATTTATATATTGTTAAATACGATTAAATTGTGTCTTTTATATTGCATTGAATCCCAAAACAAGATCTCAATATATCTTTATTATTTTATTATTGAAATTCAATTTTGTTGGAAGTATCCTTTTGGCTTTTAGCTTATTAATCGCTTATGAGCATATTGCATTATGGCATATTAGTACTCAAATGCTGTATAATATAATATTAAGTAAGTGCGATAGTTTTAAAAACACAAATTTAGAAGAATATTGCAATAGATTAGTATCTATAAATAAATATCAATATTTGTATTTATTTTATTGATTGATAAATGACATTTTAAATAGCCAATTGTTTTCTTAATTTTTACAGTTTTTTTTTATCTTTAAAAATAAATATATATCATTATTAAAAAAAAAAATAAAACAAAGGACTTTAATCAAAAATGTTTTGTCTGAATTTATATATTGTTTTTTTTAAAGATATAAGGTATGACCTACATTTAAATTTATTTCGTTCAACCCAATTTATTTCCACATGCATAAATCAAAACAATTAATTTTTAAATGGTTTTTCATTATCGCAGTATTTAATATAAATAATGAATGTCAAAATCTTATCACATATAGAATAATTTATTAAATATATGGTATATCATGAGACATCAACAATTTATATATCAACAATAATTTTAAAACCCTTGAGAAATTTATTTTAATATATAATATATATATTGTATTTATATTTCACATATCAAAAAAGGATATCTCTCTGTCTATATTTGAATAAATTTATATTTCTATTTTCAAAATACATATATATATATATATATATTTAGTATTACACTTTTACACACATCGCATAATATACCCATCCAATATACAATATACTAATATTGAATAATTTACATTTTCAATTTCTGTATAGTTGTGTGTACATCTAATGAAATTTTAATTAGACTATTATGTATAAATATACATATATATAATAAAATTCAATTATGTAAAATCACTTTTAGCACCTTCCAAAATTTAATTATTTTGTCCACTTTTGTAAAATTGAATTTATATGTGTACACATTTCAATATATATATATTTATTTATATATTTATATTGAGTATTCATAACTACATGTAATATATGCACTATACCTTTTTTAAATTAATGACTTTTCAAATTTTAAAATTAATTTTATAAGATTTATTTATTTATTTATGGGAATTGTAATAATTTTTTTTTTTTTTGGGTCAACATTGTCAACATTTATTAATAAATACGATAACCACTCGTACCACCAGCCAAGCGACAATCGTTGGCATCGTACGTCATATATATAAAATATTTAAAAATTTATTTTTGAAACAATATAAAAGCTACACTATACGATATTTGGTTTTGTTACAAAATACATAATAACTAAATGAATATTATTTGATAATAATACAAAATTTATTATATGTTGTTATTTATAAAACATTTCATTATATGTGAAGTACAATAATTAAAAATAATATACCATAATATTGATTTTAATGATGAATATCATAAAAGTAGTGAAATTCTAATTAAACTTTTACGTATATATTGTATAAATATATAATAAATAAATAATTAATATGGACATTTTATAAATTAATGATATTTATTATTAATCGCAAAAAAAAAATTGCATTTATTATTAAACGAGATGAAATGTGTGCGTGCATATTCATTTCGTATTTTATGCAAACATATATAGAAATGTATATTTTGTAAATTAAAGTTGAGTATAAAAATTTCAATGTTTAATTAAAATGATTGTGGATATAGTTTTATTTTTTTTAAATTTTACTTAAACTCAATTATTATTTGTTCGTTTATGAACCCCTCATAAAGCAAATCTTTGAAAAATAATGTGTTAAAACGCTGTTCAAATTTAGTCATGTAAAAAAATAATAAAAATTACCGATCAACGTTGTTGTATTGTTAAACATTCACTTACATGGGCTGCATTTTTTCCTATTTAACCTGTATAATTTTTGCTAGATGTGTGTTAAAATCATGACACTATTTTTGGTGGTTTGACTTTACCGATCAATGATCGATTGTCATGAACGAATGTTGTCCCGTAACTTTAACTATAATTATAACACATTTATGTATGTTTGGCGTAGGTATAATGTATTGTATTGATAATAATATTGCGTTTAAACAATATTTGATCAAACAATAATAATTAATGATCATTTATATTTTTAGAAACTAAAATATTTTATATTTAATAAATACAAATTACATTCAGATTTTATAATGTAAAAAAAAATTAAGCATAAAATATCATTAAAATTGTATTTTATATATTAAAATAAATAAATAATATTATATGGCGTTATGGTTAAGTTTATATAAGTACCCGGGGACAATATTATATATTATAACATAAAAGTTATAAACAAATTTATTAGTTATTTTTTATGATTTAATAAATTATTTGTATATGTTCGTCGTAGAGTGTGTTGTGTGGCAATATGGTATGGCGGTGGGGTGATTCACAAACAAATTATAGTTATTTTCTATAAATAAATTTTGAAAAGTAAAAAGTTTTACGTTTGTTTTGTATACTAATATTTTACACTCTCACAATACTATATCTATTATTATGGTAATCTCATCTGGACGAATTCAAGTAAAAATATCTATTTGCATATATTCGCATATTGTTTGAGAAAATTACATGTGTACAATAAAAACCTGAGGAGGAAAATTTTTTATGTCATGTCTCAATAATTAATATAATCATATTCATATAGATTATAGACGATTCTAAATCATCTGTTCTACGGTTAAGAGTTAATGCGAGCCGAATTAATTTATAAATATAGATATAAGAATAGAAAATCTGGAAACTGTAAGTATAGATTTAATTGTTAAAGTCAAATGAAACCATTCCATATAGTACTCTACTATATTGATTGATTGCAGAATGGTATGATTTTCCTTATAACTATTTTGGATACTCATTGAACCTATATAAAATCATCAGTATTATAAGAACATCTTCATTACCCGATTAATTAACACTGTTATGTGATTTATCATATAGCATTACTAGATGTAAAAATTATAATAAGTTCATAAGATTTTCTTTAATAACAATTGAAAACATCAGTTTATTATTTATTATTCAATTCTGTGTATAATTCTTTTGAATATAGAGTGCGGTATTAGTGTAAAGAGGTGTGAAAATTATCCTCATGTGATCCTTAAAACAACTATTTTGTCTATAGACTAGAAACTCATAAAAATAATTTGTGTATATTAAATCATAAAATGAATAAAAATAAACAAATCTAAATTTGTAGTTGTTATAATTATATTATAATTAATATACTCGTATTGTCTGTCACTTATCCCACTTAGGCCTTCATTCTATATAATTAGTATTCAAATTTACAATTACAATTTTAATGATGTGCTATTTTTCTATTTCTGTATTATAAAATCTAAATATAATTTGTATATATACAAATATGAAATATATAAGTTTTCTCAAAATATTTATATGATCATTTGATATAATAAGTTTTTTCCCATATATACATTTACAATTATTATTTCAAAATATATTTTTGTATGGCCTTTTGACTTTTACAAATATATTCTATAATATATAGGAATTTTTAATTATACGTAAAGTACTTAAATATGTGTAAAGTACAAGTTATATGTTATCCTAATAATAATACGAGTATAATTATTGAAGTGTTGTATCAAAAACCATATATGAAATATAGGCGAATGAGAAAGATATAATTCCGCCCCGCATTATAAATTATTTTTCCTAGTATATCATAAATAACTAAACATGATGAAAATCTAACCATCAAACACGTCACCGTGTAAATAGAGACGAATGAGAATGAAAAAGGTTTTGATACAAACTGCTACTAATTCTATATATTTTGTGTGAAAACTCTGTGGCGAAATTATCTTTCAGTCTATTAAATTATAATCTTATACAAAATCACAGATACATATTAAAATGAAATGAAATTATATAGTAAACACTAGTCCCCATGCTGAAGACGAAATTGAAGTGAAGGTGTGTGATGTTATTAATGTTAATTGAATTGGCAATTTAGATTTTTTCTGGAAATAATTTGGTTTGCACTCTAAAGTTGTTAAAGTTAAAGTATGGAAAAGTGTGTATTTATGGGGATTAATATATATATTTAAAAATTGTTCTAACGTTTTGACAGTATTTTAGAACGTTTGTACTATTGTACAATAGTCTATATATATGCAAGCTTACGATGAATCCTATATTTAAATATTTTTTTATACTAATTATAAGTTTTTGTAAACTCTATTAACAAAAATATTTATTTGTTAAAATATTATTTTGAAAAAAATAAATTGCATTTTTATTATGACATTTGTATAAGCTCTCAGGCAGTAATAAATTTATATTTTATATATTTATGGGAAATGATAATAAAATAAGGGAAAATTTTTAATGACTTTAAAATTCTTAAAAATCAATAAATTTTATTTTTATATAGTAAAAATATAGAAAGAGTTTATATTTTATTTTTATATATACAACAATAAAAAAAAAGTGTTTTATGCGAAATGATAAACAGCGTGTCCCATTTTTGCGACAGTAAATGTCAACATTTCTAAATGTATTTGGATGCCCACAAACCTGAATTGCCTTATCTTAAAGCCAGATTAAAGTATTCGGTATACTAATGCTATTCGTGTGTCATAATTCCGAAATCAGATAATCAGTTATTGTAATATTGAACCTATAAAACAAGTTGAATCGACCAATTGTCCATATAACATTTTTATTTTTATTCAAAATGACACAGAGAGGCTTGGGTTTTTGAATTGCTGTCGCAAATTGTGCCACCCTCTGCAGAATAATAAAAAATAAAATGCCATTAATCTGAAATAAAATGTTGAATTGTTATTACATATAATAAATATTATATCATGTGAATGTATATGCGTTTGTTTGTGGTGTATTGAATATTATGATTTTGATTGAAATTTACATATTGAAATAAAAAATTATTTTCACATTTATTATAAATTTTATGTGAAATATTTTTGTTTTAAAGTATATATTTTTTATTTTGATATTTTATTATTTAATACAAAAATACATATTTGAATTTAATGTACAGCCGATCGACGAATTTTTAATATTTGTCTATTAAATTAGATTTAAATGTTGTATATTATTGAATGTTTTTCATAATATCCTGGTTTTATTCGATTCATATAATTATATTTTATCAAATTCTGATTGGTATATGGAAAGAAAAACGTATGCTTCTACTATGCTAACAAGAATGCTCAAAGCTCTGTTATTTACAATGAATGATGATCCTGATCGCTAAACGTGCAGTAAATATTTAAGCACATACAAATTTGTCGCCAAACAATCATAGATCTTCTACGTGTATTTGTGTATGAACTTAATGGCTTATCATTTATATATAGCTGTGTATTTAGTATTAGTCGCAGTCGTGAAAAAACCCAAAATTAATTTTTATAATAAATTTTGTCGTTATAGTAAATATTTTCATATTAACTTTTACTTTCCCTTTGACTTTCTGCACATATTATGAATATCCAAACACTTAAGGAAGCATTTTTTTATTTTTTATTTGTTTTTTTTATTATACTCTCCTAGCAACTATGAAAATAGAAATAAATACAAAATTAAAATATATTTTTCGGTTCAGCAGTTCACAATGTCTATTTGGAATATGAAAATAATTTCTTATGATGACATTAAAATTCAAATACAATTTTTTAAATAATATAATTACATTTATTAATATGTTAATTAATAGAATTAATCAGCAATTAATTAATTAAAATAAATTATGATAATTAATACTTATAATTTTTGATGTCTGTTCTGAAGGAGTTTTTATTTTATACTGCCCTTTTTTTTTTGTTTCGAAAACGCAATTATTGCAATACTCTGTGAAAATGATCAACATCTTCTACTTGATGTTTTCAAATAGTGGTAAATTTTAAAATCTTCTCTTGTTATACAGACACATTTACAATTTACACAGTTATCAACATACATATTTGCCAGCCACATTTGACTATTTAATTAAAATAAAAAACATAAAATATGATTTCATATCAATTAACAAATTTATTAATAGCTATAAATAAATAAGTACTTACTTACTGCATGACATTAAAACCCAAGTGCGGTTTTAGCCTACGCCAACTGCCTATCTGTATAGTTATAAGTTCTTCTACAATAATCCCAAATTTTAAGGATCTTTATACAGATAAATAGTGTTTCGTAATAATTTCACCTTTAAAACTCTATAATCACAGTTTCACATGTATTTTTTAAAACATTTATTAACATCATGGAGCACGCAATATATCGATCTATATTTCTTCTCAAATTCACAATCACGCAACAAAAACAGAGCGAGAGAATGAATTATCGATTATTACTTTTACAATTGCTTAAATTTAAAAAATGCTGCACTTATATTGAAATTACGCTAATTTAAATGAGAAAAATATTAATTTTAATAAAATTTATTAATATTGCTCCACTTTTGCTGCCAAAACTTGCATGATATTAATCAGTTGAAAAAAAAATAAATATAATAAAATAAATTAAAGGACTTAAGCATTGAAGCAGACTTTGTATCATAATTCCATGTCATCAGAAAAAACAGTATAAATAAAGATAAAGACATATTTAAAAAAATTAAGTGGAAAAGATAAAAATTTTGCAGCGAAAAGATAAAGATAAATTTAAAAGATAAAATAGATTTTTTTTACATGTTAAACTTATCTACTCAAAACATTACATAAAATTATGACTTCATTTCTATGTGTTCCATATTTTTCATAATTAATTATTTATTATAATTTTTTATAATTTTTTATAATTCGCACGTTCAATAATATTAATTGTAATTCATCTTTTGTGATTGTGAAAATGAAATTATTGCAATAAATGCACACAATTATCATTTTCATTTTCATTGTCGTGAATGCATGTCTAATTTTTAAATGTTGTCAACATACTGCTATATTTTCCATACTAATTTCATTCGATATGGTTTTTATTTGACTGCTGCTATATATAGAGATTTTAATTTGTATGGAACAAAACATTAAATAATTGGTACATGTGTTTTATCTTTTGAATAAACATTCAATGTAAATAGCAAATCATTTCGATACTTAAATACTCTTAATTTAAACGCACTAGAATTCTTAATTTACTATTAAATATTATACTCATAACACGTTAATAAAAACTATATATATATATGTTTTTTTAGAAGTTTGTGTGGCATAAAAAATTAAAGTATACACTAAAAATTGTACGTGTATATGATTTTATAATAAATTGAATTGGCAATTTGATTGATTTTGTGTGTGATTTTCGATTTTATACACATTTTTTTATTTTTTTTATTTTTTTTAAAGTGACTGTGACATTATATATTTTTATTATATATACCGGGAAAAAAAATTTGTGATAAATTGGTTATAGTATAATAGCGTATAGTATGCTGTTATAGGTATTCTATACATTTAAATATGATGCTGTAGAGGTTATGTACTGTATATGACATAAAAATAATAAAAGAATCTTTACATTCATCTAATGTATGAACACATTTCTGTGTAAGCGGTATATATGTACCAATATATAAGGCTCATATATTCATTGTATACATCATATATTAATAATATGTGTATGTGTATATGTACTATATATATATATATAATAATAATAATAATAATAATAATAGAAAGTATATTTTATGTAACCCATTATTTTTGGGCATAAATATTGTATTATTTTTTTTTCCTCCATCCTATGTTTCATTCTTTTTCTTTTCACATAGCTATAAAGTCAAAAATTTCCAATAAATATAGAAAAAATCATAAATTTTCGTATTACCAAAAGGAGACCCTTTCTTATCATATGATTTTTATAGCTTCTCATATATTCAAATATTGAGGACCAAACAATTTATCAGTGCTTTCCAGGTTTCCTTTTATATAACAAAATATGTTATTTATTAGATAAAAATTTAAATTTACTGCTAACATTTTCTTTAGTTTGTGTGTGTGTGTGTGTATGTGTGTTTGTATATTTAATGTATTTTTATATGTATATATATATCTTTATATAACAATATATACATATGACAAACCACATAGTCTTACTTACATACTACATATCATATACTATATTTAAACTATATATATATATAGTACACCCGCTACAAATAAAAACTTATAGTAAACGAAAAGAAAAAAAATCTAAGCATGTTTAAAACATGACATTGAATATATATAAAAATTCTTGTTGGAAAATTGATATAGAAAAACAGCGATAATAAGTGTGTGTATATTATTTTGCATATGTGTATCATAATGTATGCGAAAGAGTGTATATGTGCTATATATATTCATCTATTCATTTTTATATTATGGTGCTACACTATTATTACATATATTATACTCTTACATTTACTTTGTATATATATATATACCATGTATTGTACTATAATATACATAATATATAAATTGGACTTTTGGGAAAAAAGAAATTTGCAATTCACAGACAATGTCATTTTTACCATATACCACACCCTACTTGATTTTTCTTTTCATATATAGTATATATTATATAATATTATAATAATAATAATAATAATAATAATAATAATATAAAATAGATAAAAAATTATGCAAAAATTCTTATATATTTTTATAAACATATAACATTATGTATTTACTTGCGTGTATACCAATAGTTCTACACGTTGTCATATTATTATAATATACATTTTTCTCCAGCTAAAGTAAAGACACAAAAATTATATTATATATTACATTTTTCATATCTTATAAATAAAAACAAATCAAAATTATGATTTATTTGAAGAGGATATATGAGATAAAATACTTTATTTATATACATGTACAGTACTTGAGAAACGAGTTGATGTAATATATGTATAGGAATTTGTATATGCTGACTTATTTTATGTTTATTGTTGAATATACAACAAGCGCTACATTGTTATTGGCTATATATATATACCACACACTTAACATATATATTTATTTACAAGTCGGTGGTTTTATAAATCTATATAAAATTCATTAATTTTTGTATATATTTAAAATAGCTTAATCTATGTTCTGTATATAGATCAGTGTACATCACATCGTTTTGATACTGATCCCATCTAAAATATACACAACGAATATTATAGTTACATCAAAATCATTATACTTTTGAATCGTTGAAAATATTATTTTATTCTTTTTCCAAATAAAGCATGACTGCTAGAGTACACCAGAAAGAAATTCTAGAACTACTACTGCTTGGAGATTATAAATATTAACTTCTAGAATACACCAGAAAGAAATTCTAAAACAACTAGTGCTTGGAAATTATGAATTTTAACTTCTACAATATACCAGAAAGAAATGCAAGAAATACTACTGCCTGGATATTATGAAGTTTAAATTCTAGAATACACTAGAAACAAATTCTAGAACTACTACTGCCTGGAGATTAAACACATCTTATACAAAACTCCATTGCCATACTGATTCATAATCTCCAGGCAGTTGTATTTCTAGAATTTCTTACTAATGTATTTTAGAAGTTAAAATTCATAATATACAGGTAATAGTAGATCTAGAATTTTTTTATGTTGTATTCTAGAAGTTAAAATTCAGAATGGCCAATGATGTTTTGTACAAAATGTGTTTAATTCCTGACACTAGTACTTTTAGAATTTCTTTCTGGTGTAGAAGTTAAAATTATTACCAGTTTTCGAAATCAATATACAATTTATCCGATGGTAATCGCATAGATTTTGATTTAAATCTCAATTTTAACAACCGGATTTAATTTTTTTGCATAACTAAATAGAATATACTATATGTTAAAGTTACCGAATTGAAAATTTCATTTAGGTTAATCAGGACGATTTCTTGCCATTTACACAAACATCACTATACTGTTATTGCGTCAACGCATCAATGTTCACAAGTTTTTATATCGTATAAGATTTTTGTCAGCTGTTTTTGGTTCTTTTATATTATCAACCTTAAAAATTATATACATTCAAATTATGATAACAATTAAATTAAAAATGTTAATATTTTCAAGGTGTGTCTATAATATTTTCAACAAAGATATTCGTTTTCTAATTTCATACATACGCTCAACGATTAATTCACTTGAGTAAATTTAATAGTAATAAAAATTCTGAAACTTTATCGCTGCGTGTCGCAGTCGAACCGGTAATCGAATTGGTCGTCTCCGGATTGAATGACATTCGCTTTCACTACATCATATACTAAATTATTTAAGCTAGATCAGCTGTAGGTATTATATTGCATTTTTTTAAATTAAGCAAAAATGTTCAAAAATTATTTATGAGTAATGCCAAGAATTTCTATTAACATTCTACACATACAACTGTTCCAAAAATTCCTATGTCAAATTAATTGGTTTTTATCGTTATTATATTCTACTTATAAACTAATAAACGGTCATTTCGACTTTATTAAGAGAAATAATTTCACGTTTATGTAAATTATATTTTTGTAAAGTTTACAAAACCGATTACGAATTTCTCTCGTCTTATGAAAACATTTTCTGCTGTAAAAGTAGCCGCAATGGATCTATATGTTTATTGAAGATTTTTTTCAGTGCTGTTATATGTAAATGTTGAACACAACTGTGATGGGAATGTGAATGTCGTATAGATAGGGCTGAGTAGATAGTTTTACTCGCCCAATCAAAGTTATTAAGAAATCAGAAATAATTATCTATTCTTCAATCTATTTAATATACTATTTAAAACATTGTAGTTAGTAGTACTATCATCAATTATTTTTTTTTGTTCGAGGATTTTTAGCTCTAAATAGAATATTATTAAGTGATAAAATTTGGATTAATTAAAGCAATTTATCGAAATGAATGGTATATAATAAATGTAATATTTCATTTTAAATACCCATATGTCGAACTTCTCTATATTTATATCTGACACAATAATTAACAGCGTTATATGAATGTAATTTCACATATATATTGTATATTTATATATTAAACAAAAGTCTATTTACTAATATTAAGGGCATTTATAAATTATATTTATACTCAATTTTCTTTATTGTGTTCATTATATCGAATTTTTTTTATTTTTATTTTTATTTTAAATAATAAAAAAAACCACAAAAATAAATCGATAAAATCTCAATTATCTAAAAATTGCAACTTTGTTACCCATTGCAGAAGTTGAATTTCACACAGAACATTATTATAATAGGAATTTTTCTATATATAAATATATTCCATATACCATAATTTCTGCATGTAGAGCGAGTAACGACGAGTATCCGATGCAGGTATGTATGGCATGTATTTTTGTAGAAGAAAAAAATGTTAATATTTTTGTTGTTGTGAAAAACATCTGTGAATTAAAATTTGTTTTTTTTACTCTCTTTGTATGTATGAACAAAATAAAATCACAAATTGGCTTTTCTTTTATTTTCATTTTCATGTAGTTGGTTTTTTTTTTAAATCATCCTTTTTTTTGTTTTATTTATATTTTTATTGTTTTTTTTTTTTGCACTCTTTTATCAAACTCAAATCGTTTTGTTTATTGTTCAACAACATATGTATATGTAAGTGTGTGTGTGTGTGTAGTCTTTCTATGTAATATTATATATAAGGGGTTTTCCATTTTCCACCGAATAAAATTCGAACTTTTCATTGAAATAAAATAACAGTTATGTGCAATATGATAAAAATAATTCAGTGGTGCTAATTCGCATGAGCTATTCAATTGAATGAACCATTTCTTTAATAAACGGATAAACCAAATTTTTCCTTTACAAATTGATTATTTCATTACCGAATGCATTACACTAAATTCTGCAATTTTGCAGATATGTACCAAAATGAGGATCAATTTCAAGATGCAAGAATCTTCGACGCAATCCATTATCATTGAACTTTAGCTATATTGATTCAACTGAATCGCTTATATATGGATTTAAACTAAAATCTTTACGCAAAATATGACATGAGAAATGCCTAAATCATGATGAGGAATTGCAAATTTGAATTCTCACGTAGACTTTATAATTGTCTTCACAACGTACGTATTTCTTTATGTCACTGCTGGCACTTTGGTATCTGCCGTAACAATAAACAGCAGTTGATACAAATTTATGCACTAGATAAGGAATTGTGCTATCTGCAAGACGATTACTATAATCATAAAAAAACACGTATAGTGCACACAAATTCATTTTTTAAATTTTAATAATTTGCATGCATTCTTTCATTGTTTATCTATATATATTCATGATCCGAAATGATATAATGCCATTGACTGTATAAATGACATAAAAATTTTATTGTTGTCATACAACAGTATGTAAAAGATTGAGTATCCCTTTTGGAAAACACTTTATATTTTGTATATATGATTATAGGTTATATCTTATATGGTATAATATGTGTATATATGTATATATATTTAAATACCTATACAATCGGAACAGGATGCAACGAAAACAGGAACAATATTTACTCTATAATCAAGTCATAACAATGGGAGCAGGTACATATAAAATTGTATGTACACTATGGCACATTTTATATTGCATAATAGTAGTATACTGACTGTTTGAATATAACAAATATAATATATTGTATACCATAGATATATATATATAGATACGACAGTAAAACAGAAAAAGAATGGAATGATATTATCATCACATCTTTCTATACAACACATATTTTTATATAAATATTTGTGAAGAAAAATTTTTATATTATTTTGAAATATTTTCAAATATTTTCTTCTGTTTTTTTTCTCATTATTTTTATAGATGTTTATATTTTCCATAAAATATATACATTTATACAAAGTGTATTATTCCCGATATATATTCCAATACATACACAATATCTATATAGTTATTTTACAATTTTACAATTTTACAAATTTATGTACTACAATATTGATGATTTGATGATAAAGAAATTTTCATATAACATATATAACTATATAACATCCTTTTTCCTGCCTGCACTTGTATTTGTAGGTATATGTATACATTTGTTGTCTGTAGTTGTATTATTATATTTGAAAATTTCAATAAAATTGTTTCAATTATATTATTTTGTTATTTATTTATTATTATATTATTATTTTGTTTTCTCTTTTGAAAAAAAAAAAACATTTACCTAATCAAAAGAAATAAAAAATTAATAAATATATTGTTGTATTTTACAAAATATACTAAAATTGAAAAAGGGTACCTCGGCACCGGGCACTTAATTTCTATATATATACTGCCTGTACATCCATTAATTATTTATCAAAATATAAAATGTATAACAATATATAATTTTGTATAGTACAAGGAATACGAATTTAATGGACGCATTTTCTTAATTGAAAATGGTATCATTTATTCTTTCTGAACAAAATTTCTGTTTTAATTGAATTTTTAAATAAATAAGAATTCGTCGTCGTATTCATTTCCATTCATTATCATTTAATAATAAATTTTATCTACTTAATTGGTTTGTGAATTTTTTTTTGTTCATATATATTTTTGAATATATATATATTATTAATATTGACAAAAGATATATCTGAAAAGAAATAAAATAACATTCAATATACATTAGGATTAAAAAGATAAAAAGGTTGTTGTTTTTTTTTTCCTTGCTTTTTCAATATCAATTATAATTTTAGTAAAATTGTAATAACAATTATTGATATTACATTTAATTGATTTAACAAATTCAGTTACCATTTATTATTTATAAAAATTAATATTTTTTCTATATCAAGGCTATTCTATTCTAAGAAATAATTGTGAAAAATGCCAAAATTATAGATATTCTGGAGATAGATTCGGTAGATGTACAATTTAACATGATTATTGTGAGTCAATGAGTATAATGGAATATATTTTATAGTATATTTTAATTACGTATAGACAAGTGAACAATAACACTGGGGTTAGACGTAAACAAACAAATACAAGAAAATAACTTTTAATTTTAAAAAATCAAATTAATGTCTTCCAATCACGAATTTTGAGGATCTTAAGAGATAACCTGGTTCATGCATTAAAGTCATTGTATTTAAAATTAAACACTTTCATAACATATTTATATTATTATTAAAACATAAATTGAATAACCGTCTTTCATATATATAGAGAAAAGTGTTCTAAACATGACCCAGATGGTAGAAATTGGATTTGTTTAATTACTTACTGTGTGGCACTAAAACTATGATGTTCTATATATATATATAATTCTTCTTTCTGAAACACCATTCAACGGTTTTTTTCGGCACACGGTTATACTTCACACGAGATACATGGCCATAAACCATTTTAGTCTATTGATTTTGATGGTTTTGACAATATTTTAATTCACCATAGAATTTATCTATTTATTTATCTAACTATCTATATATTTATCTATCTATCTATCTCTTTTTTTATTTTCGTTTTATGCAACGTATTTTTTTGTATGATATCAAAAAACATGTAAATGATGTATTATTTTATTTTTGTACCAAGAATCAATCAAATTTTTTACGTTATTATATACAATTTAGAAACATCAAAATCATAAAAGTCTTCGTGGACATATGAATTTTATGATGTCACGTCAACTATAATAATTTGTTATCATGGAACTAACCTGCATTTATAAATTATAAAATTGACTTTACACTATATATTAAATATTCTATATTGTACAACAACAATCAGTGGTACACATTGGCTATCATTGATGCTAATCTATATTTATAGTGAAGTATAGGCAGAGGCAGACTTTTAGTTTTTATCAAAATTTACATGAGAAATTATTTGTTAGTTATTTTTATACTCAAATTTCTTATCATTTGTTTGTATATGAAATCATAAAACGAATATCGAATATACAAATTCACGTAGAATACGCAAATTTTAATATATATTTATCGCCTATGACATGAGAATATTATAAATTTCTTTTTCTCTAAAAATCTACTGTGTTCGCGGTACTGCAACAAGGAAACATTATTTGATAATTAAAATTGTTAATCAATTAATCACAAAACAAAAAAATAAAGTTTTGTCATCAACTCACACGATTAAATGTTTATTACATTGTATTTTTAAATTTTTAAGTTAGTTCATCGCAAAAAATGATTGCCAACAGAGAAAACAAACTCAATATAAGTTTATCAAAATTTCAACAAATTTGGATAAACTCGCTGTATAGAGTAATTCTATTGGGTATATTTATGCTATTTATTTGATGATTTATGTCCAGAAGATAGTTATTTTTACAGAAAATTAATTTTTATTAAAGATACACTTTTTTATGTTAACGTGTTAGAAGCACGTTAATTTTCTTATAAAAATTAAAAACAGCTTATGTATTTTATTTTAGTATGTGTATTTATAGTAATATCTTATTATGACCTGCGTTCGAAATTTAAAGTTTATAAAGTTTTAAAATCTAAACATTTGTTTTAACATTTTACTATAGAAAAACCAAAATAAATGTATAATACAACATCATATGGGCGGAAGGGGGGGGGGGGCACATCATAAAATACTTATAATTAATCTAAAATTATTACAAATTTCTGTTTTTCATTTAAAATTGGTGATTGTTTGGATTTTTAATAATACCCACACAATAACAATGCATTAATTAAAATGAAAATAATAAAAAAAACCCATATACAAAACTTTTCCATATTATAATATATATTTTTTAATAAAAATTTGTTAATTCTTTTAAAGAGGCTTATTTAAAAACAAAGACAATTTTTGTATAATTTTTTTTTTCGTTTTTTTATGAATAAATTGTGAATTTATTTGTGTAAATATTATATAGTCTATGCATGTGTATGTTAATATATATTTTGTTTATTTCTATATATATATATAAAATAAGTAAAACTCACACCCGCACACATTTTTAATTTTATCGCATGAACTAGCACGAATGAAGAAAAAATTCTTTTATAATAACCCTTTAACTTTACTCTACAAACAAATAGATATAGACTGTAATGATAACATCAACCCAGTTTATATATAAATACAATAAGTTCAATTGAAAGGTCAATTTCATTAATACAAAATATATATATATGTTTACAATGATATAAAATTGAATTAAAAACATTTTGTACATTATCATTTGGTTGTATAAATAATAAATATACACAAAACAATACAATAAAAACATTTTCCAACAAAAATCGAATATTATATTGAACCAATTTTAAATTATCAATTAAAATTGTTATCTACTAAATCATTTGTGTGTGTGTGTGTGTGTGTGTGTGTGTTTAAAAAAAAAAAAAATCTATGCTATTTCGTTTCTATTACATAAATGATTGTATTGTATATAGAAGTAATATATATTATATAGAAATACCTATATATATATATACAATTGACATAAGTATAATGATGTACATTTACGAAAAAAACATAAGAAATTCTATTATTTGTATTCGAGACTTTATTTATATACAATGAATTTTAACTGAACAATAGATGAACTCATCTGTTAAAAATGCTATCAGAAATTTGGTATTTTTTATATTCTTTTTTTGGGAAACAACTAACAAAATTGTTTTGTCGTTTTTTTTCTATATATTATACACAACAAACAATAAAATATTTTATATAAATAGCAATAATATGGCAAATAGCTATTTATATAGTATAAGTGATTCATGTATGTGATATGAGTAATATAGAATATAATATTGTATATGTAAAATAATAGTACAAAGTAATCGGAAAACGGAGAAAAGTGATGAAATGATTTTTCCATCTTACTTCTTGTATGGAAAATAAAAAAAAAACTAACGAAAAGCAAATAAAAACAGAAAATCTCTATGTACATAAGAATATAAATAAAAATTATATAATTTTCTCTTCTCAACCCCGCCGCATACAATATTATTATATTGTAATATATATGTTGATGTATATCGCACATATAAATTTTAATTTACCATAAATATACATTACAAATTATATTATTATAATATACACATTATTATATATATATATACGTTTGCAGTAAATTAGGCTAAGTACAATTAACATATAATAGAGTACATATTCATTATTTTATAATCATAATTTAATTATATATTATATAATAATAGTATACGGTAAAGATTTTCATCTCATTCCACCATTTCCATATTATATACTTTATATTTTATATATATATATATATTGTATATATAATAAATATTATTTTAACATGCATATAAATAAAAACGTATATTAACTATAAATCTTAATATTTCACACTTCAGGCAACTAATTGTGGCTAAATGACGTGTTAATGTAGCGAAACATATCCATGGGTTTAGACAACAGGCTATTCAGTCAGTCCATTAAATTAATAGGCGACACATTAAATAAATTTATGTCCATTCGTCTGCGTACTCATTTAATGTTGTATATAATATATATATATATATATATATGTTAGTTTATATGTACATAAGGATATGTTATATAATATATATATATAGGCTATATATAAACGCAATCGTACCACATAATAATGAGATTTATTTATATAAATGTTTTTATATATATATAAGAAATATTTTTATGCTGACTATGTGAAATTTTTCTTTGACAAATACACACACACACACACACACACAAACACATAAAAAATATATATTATATATTACTCAATAAATTGGTATATACAAATTGAATCGTTTTCTATATACATTTATTATATATAATACTATAAATATGTATGTAAGTACACATGTTTGTTATTGATATTATTATTATTATTATTATTATTATATTGTTATATTATTTGTTGTTATAATTGTGAATTGGAACCAATAATCCTTGTAATGTACGTAAATAAAAATGTCAAATCCTGTATATGGTATATAACAAAAGGATAACAACAATAAAGAAGTAATATATATTTTAATGATGTTTTTTTTTAGTAACATATATTGTAAATATACAATATATTGTATTTATACCAAATATTGAATTAATTTTTACGAATATTGCGTGTGAAGCAATTTGATTTTATTTTATTTGTATTTTTGATAGATGTTTGTTTCTTATAAAAATACCACCATTCTTATGAAGTATTCAATATGTATACGTTTTATTGTTAAAATTCATGATCCGAGCACTTTTGAATCAATTACTCTGCTTGAACGGTATTTTTTCCATTAAAAAGCTATGAGAAATCAACACACACACATGAAACTGATTTGAATGGATTTTTATGTGCGAAATTAACAAACAAATGTCAATTAATCCACTGTAATATCTAAACTAATGGTTGGATGGTTATTAAATTTTAACATATATCTTTTGAAGGTTGGCACATGTGTTATAGATATACCAAATTTGACCGATTTTTTACTTAAATAGAAGTAACAGAGTTTTATAGTTTCCACAAGTACACTATATATGCAATATATACTCGTGTGTCATTTTCAACTAAATTATGTCATTAGCTGGACCTATATAATAACATTTTAAACCAAAATCATCAATTTCAATAAAATTTAACAGAAGAATATTACAGTAAGTGCAGTTTGGTCAATATAGAATTGTAGTCGTTAATATTGAATTTACATAGGAATTATTCATATTTATAGATATTTCATTTATTATTGTTTCATTATAAACATTCACGATCTTCCATAATGTCCATTAAAATTATATACATCCCTAATAATACTGTCCGTAGTTTGTCCGCAAAATGTCCGTACTATATGTATAGTAATCCGTAGTTTCAATCCAAGGAAATATCTATGGATTTCTTACGGATGTCCTTTGGAATTTTATATGATGTATCAATGGATTTTTATAAAAAATGTTCTTAGATTATCCGTATATTTCCCATGATAATTTCTACGGATTCTCCTTAGAAGTATTTCTCTCGTTGTTATTATTCCACCGAATATCCATAGAATTTATATTCAAATTTTTTGTGAGCAGATCCACAGATTTTGACAAAAATATTTTTGTATTGTACATATGTATTTTAGCAAGTAATACTTGTGAATTGTCCGTATTATCAGAATAAATTTTTACTTATGACGATGATGTCAAATCCAGAAGTTCTATGACCACGGAATGAAAATGCTGTCTGAACGATGGCAAAAATTTATCGATTGTGCATTTTTTTTTTTTTCGTAATAAACAAAAAAAAAAACAAACCGAGTATAAAATCCATGAAAAGTCTTACAAAATTCCTCGGAAATATAACGATTTGAGTTGCTGCGGTTATTTTAAAAATTAGGAAAATAAATTACGAAGAGTGATCATTATATCTGTATGGATAAGCGAAATCTACAAAATTATGAACCACTGTCTTGGATAATTGATGAAATAAATTATGAATACAATACCGCCCGGATATATGTTGGACAATCCAAAGATTTCAATTGATCTAAATAGAATACTATTATATTAAGTGAAAAATCTATGGACATTCTTTGAACAAATTCCGAAATATCTTTTCCATGGAAAATATTATTTAAATTTATTCCACCAAAAATATTCCTCATTTTTCGATGTACAGACAAATTGTTACTATGTATTTAATTCAAAATTTCAATTAAAAATAGTGTAATATATAGATGAAAGTTAACAACTTATAATTTGTTTATCTGCACCGAAGATGTTTCACCAAAAATCAAATAACAATAATTTACAATTATTTTCGTACAATATGCCTGAAAATTTTAATAACATAATATTTTAATTATACAAAATTCAATATCACATTTTGATCAAATTTTTATATGAAAAATGAAAAAAATATTTTCAGTAATATTATATCAGAAAAACCCACTCCAGGACCAAAAAATTTATTATACAATATATAATTTGTGATTCTCATATATTCATATAATATTTGTTAAATTTGGTATTCAATTATCATGCACAAACTCTCTACTGTATTTTGTCGCCGCGTTAAACTCCCCATGCATAAAAAAGAAAATGTTATCGATATCATTGAAAATTGTGTATAATTTTTTTAAGAAAAATCCAATCGGTGTTATAATGCGATCAGATATTGCATCCACAGACAACGTCAAATATACGAAAACTTATGCAAGTAGCGACTACATTCAGATTTTACATTAAACTTTCTATCTGATTTTTTACCTTTTTCGACTTCATGAGCGTAATTTAAATATAAAAAAATTTTATTTGTGAAATTGTTGTGTGAAAACTTGCGGTGTATAAAAGTACCGCATAAGCGCATTTTGGTACCGCGTGTACGTTACAGCAGCTGGTTAGTTGTTGTTTTTCTATTTATATACCATGCCGCTAAATATAACCAAATGCGTGGATATTTTTATTCTAAAACGTTTCAATTAACAAAATTTTTCCTATACCACCACACAATGATAATAATAATAATAATAATAAATGTGCGGTAGGAAAATATGCGTGACAACATGGCAACAATAAAAATATAAATATATATAAATAGTTTAATAATTTACAGAACATTTTCTGGCCATTTACTGGCGTGTATATATATATAAATATTTAGTAAGCTATATTCATTTTGTTATATATATATTGATTTCGATATGACCACTTTGGCCTTTTTTTGTATATATATATTTTCTTCATCTTATATACTTTTATTATTATATATATATAAATATTTTTTAACAGAATTCATCCTATACCCCCAGACATATATTTATATAGAAAGTTTATTATTTCATATTATATATGGTATATATAAATGTGTAGAGTCGCATTTATGTAATATATATATATACAAATAGTTATAAATACTAGCCATCAACTGTATATACGATACGATATTTGATATACTGTATCTGGGATACATATGAATTCATTCGTAACGAAATATATATTGTGGCAAATATGTATAGTTATATAATATATATTATTTATATATTTATATTTATTTTTTTCTATTATCGAAAAAAAAGTATACATAAACAGAAACGCTTCAATGAACTCAATTTGCCAATTCAAGTACATGTTCAGCCTAAATAATTTTTTTTTTTTTTTTTTACTATTTTTTGGAAAGAAAAAACCATAAATAACTTAAATATATATATATCCCCCCTTCGTTTATCAAAAACGAAACGTGTTCAATTATATGGAATTAATTTATTGACATATGCCGGGAATTCCACAAGATGAAATTAGATTATTTGTATATATACCATTGGTATTTATATATATTTAACATATGTATATTATTATAACTAATACCTATGTATATAGATATAGAACTGCATAAGTTGAAACTATTTATTAGTACCAAAACAACAACAGAAGTCTATAAAAATAAATAAGATAAAATAAAAAATCAGTATAAAAATTATCTTTTATCTCACATATTCTGATTAATTTTATTTTTTTCCTCCAAATATTTAGATTAATATTCTTCATACAAATTGATATGTATAACGTTAAAATTTATTAAGTGGAAATGGTCAATCAGTTAATGCCTTTTATTTATTATTATTATTTTATTTATTTATTTATTTATTTATTTATTATTATTATTAGTGAAAATATAAAAAAATAAATAAATATTTATATATGAAAAGTAAAAGGAAAAACAAAAACAAAAAAATAGAAAGATAAATAAACTTTTTCCATAATTTTCTTTTATTATAAACCATTGAAAATCTTTATATGCCCAGAGATCATAACTTTAATATATAGTTTTTCTGTATTTGTAAATATATATAAATTATATTCCATACCATATATATGTATACGCGTTAGTCTACATAATAACTGAAGAAGAAGAATATTATATGCAAATGTAGCTACATAGCGAGTACATCATAATATAATATAGTCTTTAGTTGTTATTTTATTTTTTATTGTGCAAGTAAAAATTTTCTTATAAAAAAAAAAAATAACGAAACCGAAGAAAAATGTTTCCATTGTCGAGTTCATAATTCATTTTTATAAATATGAAGAAAATGAAATTTTATTTCAAGTGAAATTTTTCCACATATACATAAAAATATTGTATAGTACTCGTATATGGATATGCATAAAGTTATAAAAATGAGTGTGCATTGTAGGACATTGTACTTTTTTCAGCATAAAATAAATTGTGTATGTACAGTGTGTCGTAAAAAATTATATCCTCATATTTTATTTTCTCATAATATTTATTGGTGTTAACAAAATGAAAATAGAAATTTCTACTGATTTTAATTCTTCTTTTTTGATAATCTCTTAGTGTAACAAAAAAATAAATAAGTACTCAGTTGGTCAGCACTTCTGCGATCGATCGATCAGTTAAACAGTTCATGACTTTTTTTTTTTTTTTTCTTAAAGTCCTTGCAAATTATCAAGTTGCTCTACAAATTCTCGGTTGGTGACAAATCCGGCCTCTTACCGGATGTTACTCTAAAACCTTCAAATTAATATCGCTTAGTTTGTTTGACTCTTAAATTTTCAATTTAATACAATGTTATGCAATTCTTTTTTTTGCCAAACATATATATTTCACTATCATTTTAATTTTTCTTTCGTTCGATCATAATATTCACTTAATTTATATCTTTAAAAGCGTTGCCCAAGAGCCACAACCGAAAGAATTATTTAAAAAATACGAAATTTGATTTAGCCGAATAACAGAATATCCTTTCGAAATATACAAAATTAACTTTTATAACTTTTATATAAAACGATGAAAGTTTCACGAGATACAATAAATTGAAGATTACATGAATTTAGTTACACCGTAAGTAGTTTGCCAAAAAAATTTCTTAAATACGAAAAGCTAATTTAAAGAAAAGAAACAAAAATTAAAAAATTAATGATTTTAAAAATATAATTTATTGGAAAAGGATCATTTATGAGGCAAACCCCCGGGAGTGATGGTGTGGGGTGTATAGCGACTTGTGATGTAGGTAACACAATAACAATAACGAAGAGAATATGATCGTAAATATGTGCCTATAAATGGCGCAAAATAAAGTCGCACAAAATGGAAAGCGTACAATTGTAGATAATTTCATATTAAAATAATATTCATACAGCAACAATAATTAAAAAATATATAAACAATATTCTTTTTGGAGGTGTTGGAGTGACATCCACAAAGCTTCGATTTTATCACCGATTGAGAATTTACGGAACGCTTTGAAAATCGGCAAGAAGAATGTAAATTTCCTGGCTAATATTAATCGCAGCAATGGTGAGCCAATGATTAATAGTTGTTACATTAATAGAATATTTCAAAATAAATAAAATTTATTAGAATTTTGAGACAATAAAATATGTGTTGCGTTGCGGATACCAATTTTGTGACACACAGTATATTTTGTATATAAACATAACATGTATAAATAAATAATAAAATGCATTTACCGTGAAAGTTGAGCATGTCAGAAAAATTTAGAATTTTAATTTTTTTTATATAAAAATTTTTCTGTATATATTCAAATGTATAAAAATATAGTTTTAGAAAAGTAATGAATTTCTTATATTTTTTTTTTTTTTTCTTACTATTTTTCATCATATTTATTACTATTTTTTTATTTTTTTCTGTTCTGTTCAAGTTATGATATTTCCATATTTAAGGTAAAATCTGCATTGAGAGAGATAAGTACTGCTACACATAATTTATTTGATATTTATATATCATCATTTAAATATTTTATAAAAATTATAATTTATTCACTCTTATATTTAAAAGAAATAATGATTATTTTTATTCTGTCTTACAATTTACAATTCTATTAGAATATATTATATTGTGACAATGTTTGGTATTCATAACTTGAAAATATATATATTTATAGTATATTTATAAACTTTTACAAACTTTTGATCAACATATTTAATTTACATTTAACCAAACGTAACGTAATTGTTGATCGTAAAATTCGGTCGCTAATATATACGTTGTTAGGATGTGCCTCGGACGTTTGCGGCATATAATTGATTTTTCTCTATAATGTTATAGTGCATAAGTTTCACAGTCTTGCATGGTATACACACCATATACTGAGAAGATCGGTTCAATTATGGCAAGGTAAAACTCAAAATTATCTAATGCCAAAAATTTAAATAATATTAAATAATATGAAAATTGATAAAACATTAGTTTGTAAGCAAATTTCATTACTATAAAAGTATATCAAATTATTAAATCATCATAAGTAAGTGGGAAACCTTCAATTGGAATAAATTTCAAAAATGAGCAAATTTTTTAATTTGAAAATTCGTTAAATTATAAATAAAATTACGATAATAATAAAAAATAAATATGAATTTCTTATTTGGTCGAAATATGTTCAATTGTTTTTTTTCTTCTGTCACATCAATTTTTTATGTCACATTTATAATTTCGATTTTTATTTATTGCTAGTTTTTGTTTTTTTTGTGTCAGTCACGTCGTAGTAAATGGAAAATATAGGAAAAAGAAAATTGCATATTAATCATTTAATTATTTTATATTTAATAATTAATGTAAAGTAGATAATTTATTATTTTAATTTTATAAACCGAATATTAATCTTTAATATTATTTAAATTTTATTTTCTATAATTGTATTACAGTGTTTAGTTAGTGCGTGTTTAAAAAATGCCTACAATAAATTTTAACTTTCTTATTCCCTTGCTTGTGTTAATGATGGGTAAGTGGTACGCCTCATTTATTTATATTTTATACATTAAATATTGTAATTGTTTTAATTATTTTTATTTTATTTGTTTCCCAACAATTATCAATTAATACAATAATTAATTTTACTGGAAAAGATTGTTGTACATTTTTAGTTTTTAATAATTGAATTTTGATTTTTTCCTATATGCATGCGCAAAAAAAAAAAATGTGATTATTTCTGTGTGACGCCGCGGTTACAGAAATGTAGCATTTATTGTTGTTGTTGTTGTATTGTTATTCTTTTTGTATTGTTGTTCGTGTTGCTGCGCTTTTGCATTTATGTTTATTATTGTACCAAATTAATTTGAAAAAAAGTAATAAAATAAATATATTTAATATGACATTTAACATTTACTTAAATTTACCTAATAATATTAATAATATTAATAAAATTCATTTATTACTTTTTTTGTCTTTTTATCTATTAGCCAATGTGTCTCGCGGTTATTTGTGAAATGAAATTGCAAATTGTACTGTATGTGCAGAATATATATTCTTCTGTTATCGGCTGGCTCCTCTGTTGCGGCTAATTTGGGGAAAATGAATTGGTGAGTACGCTTTTATTACATTTTATTTATCGTTTATATTTTTATTATATAATATATATATTTATTTTTTTAATTATTTACGGAAAGTATATTTGCGATATTTTATCTATATTTAAATTTAGAACGTAAGAAAAAACTATATAGTAAACTTTAACTAATTTTAGCCAGTATCAAAAATACATTGATACAAAGTATTCATTAAAAGAAATTGTTTATGGTAAACACTGTTTACCTTGTTTACATGTACGAATTTATTGAATTTTTTTTCCAACGAATTCCGATTAATATTCTACCTTTTTAAATTAAATAACAAACTAAAGTCAATTTCTAAATTCTTTCTAATTATCTTGGTCAATATAAAGAGATATTATTTTCTATATGGTTACAGTGTCAACAAAATATGATACTCCACCATATAAAATAAATTTACGTACATACTATAGGTACACGGTACAGTATACCTTTTACTATCCATACTATATTATAATATGGAGCATTTAAATTTATAAATTTAATTTAATAATCTATAATTTTTTTTCAATTTAAAAATATCACTGTTTTATTATTAAATTAATGTTTTTTTATTAATATATACGAGACGAGTACGTAATAATATACATTTGGTTTTTATATCGTTTCGTCCGTAATATATATTTTTATATTTTTTTTACATCGTTTTTACTATACAAGAAAAATAAGGAGCATCAACTTTTTATGATAAAGTGAGAGTTTCATTATTTTTATATTGTAAATAAAAACCTTTTATGTATATATACATACAATAAATATTAAAAACATATAGTCTGATAAAAATATATGTATATAAGAAGGATAAAAAAAACAAAAAAAGGAATCTCTCTTTTTTTGTTTCCTTTTATGTAAAAATAATAGACATACACACACACACACACATACTATATATTATATAATATAGATAGATTATAAACATACACGCGCTAGGTATATATATATATATATTTTTGATTACCTTGGTGTCACGTTGATAATAATTCCAGTCATTCTATATATGCTTCACAGATAACATGGCTTAAAGGAAGCCATATTACACAAAACGTTTTACTTAATGTCTTCCTATAAATGAAGGTAATGGTGATGTCAAGAACAGAACGATGAACCATTTACACAATCTTTTATAGAATATATTTTACGTGTATACGTAGATAATAAAGCATTATAATAACTTATGTATAGATAGATAGATACATATATTATACATACCATATATTCAATATATAGTGAGTTAAGTTGAAATATATGAGCTAGTGTTAATATAATATATGCGACGACTAACAGATAAAAGAACAAAATGATGAAAATGTATAGATGAAAGTATAACCGCATATATTGTATAATATATTGGTTTCGGTGTAAAAGAATTATTATTTTTATTTTTAATATATCGTTACTGATTTGAAAAGAAATATCAAAATCCCATCCTATTTTCTTTGTGTCTGCATACAGTGTTGGTCAAAAATTAGGTTAACGAATGAAAAAAATTACTTTTTTTTTTTAGTATATCTCCGCTCATGATCTATGAAACGAAAATTAAAGACAAAATATTTCTCTATATATTTTGTATAAATCCACTGTCATCAGTTTTGCAGCTAATTATGCCACTATAACAAACAAGATCCTTAAAAATCGATATACAGACCTCTTGACCAGATTACAAAGCTGTTTGATCGTAATGTCAATTTGAATGTTATTGATACGAAAGTTTAAAATTGAATTTTATATATATATTTTTTAACTGACGCATTCAAAATTGATACTCTTTGGACAGATGTGATTTTTTCAAGATTCAAAAATATTTCAAGGATCTTATAAGGATAATGTTCTGTGAAAATTATCTTTATGAGGCTCTTGTAATGTTTTCTAAATTACTGTTTGAAATATTAATTCCTTTCAAATCACGTTTATGTTTTCTTTCATTTGTGGTGTTTCAGCACGACGATTTTTTTTTATCAGATCCTTTTGCTCCTTGAACCATTAATTATACTTTCTGTAGTTGGGTGCTCAACCCATAAATACACTTTTATATATGAGCAGGTGCCCTGCATCAAAACTATGAATGTGAACATTTTATTTTTGCGATATCTTTGAAATGTAGTTAATCTTTAAATATTTATTCCGCTAAATTCCCTGTTTAACTGTCCTCATCTCACAGCAGATGCGTTTAATATTATTAACAATTATATTTTTTCTATCTTACTATTTAATTTTTGAGATGTCTGTATTGTTGAATTTTTTATTCGAATTACCGAGTATCACAGTAGTATATATTCGTGCCATTAGCACTAATATTAATTTATTTGCCTTAAGCAGTAGCTTCTATTGAACAATATTTCGTTTGATTGTTATTGATTTTCTTTCGTTTCGTTAATTTATTGTTAGTCAGTACTGTATATTTTTTTAGTCCATCTAATATATGTATTTTGTATATGTGTATAGATAGTCTCTATATATACAAGGTGCTGTACATAAACTACTAGTACAATCGGTTACAAAAGTATTTTTGTATATTTTATATAACTTTTTCATTAAACCAAAGCTTTATTCTGTTAAATGTTACAATACTGTAATAGATGTTAAAAGTTGATTTTCTATAATTTATGTCTGCATAAATTACTATACCATTCACAACATATTTAAATTTATCATTTCATGAAACGGTATACATCCCCGCACATATATCAAAACCTCTACGATGTGAATTAGATTTTTCTAATTAAATAATCTAGATTGAAACTTTCTGTTTACGTAAGAATAAATACTTTTCACATTGTAATCTTGATGCAAGAAGCTTTTCTTTTGACTTTAATTATATACAATAAAATATGATTATCTCGCAACATATAATACCTTGTAAAAGTTGAATCACAAGTGTATTTTGAAATATATTTTTTTGCAATATATTCAGAGCATTTGATTGCGTTTCATCAATTCATTTTCACTATTCTTCATAATTTCCAAATATCATCAATCCAATGAATTTTTCTGTTAATGGTCGCATCCTTTTTAGCAATTTTATATAATTTTCGAGAGTCTCCCGTTCTCCATTTTGACTTCCAATTACTTTTATGGTATATAATATACAATAAGCGAATGACAAATAAATTTAAAAAATCATAAAATATCTAATATAAAGTTTTTTGCCGATTAAACATGAACAAGAAATTCGTAAAACGACAAAGATTGATCTTTACTTTTAATTTACTTCCATTTTTCATATGCAAACTGTTGCCAATATTGTAGTATAATGGTATACCATAAATCCAATACTTTTGCAACTGAATAGTATGTACGTACGTATATCGTATATATGTTACATTGTTTACCATAAGAAATATCTATAAATATATTTATGATCTATGCGTTATAATCATATAATAATCTGATGTATAATGTACCTATGTACAATATATATAAGAAAAAAAAATTTTTTGGAAAATCCCCCATTGTGGGTAATTAATTAAAAATGGTGATAATTTTTTTTCTATTCTCTTTGCATTGTTATTGTATATTCGTATAACGTACATAATTTCTATATATGTGCGTATTTAACATATAAACGTAGTATATATACAATAATATTAATTGATGATAACACTTAATGCTCTTGACAGGATGATTGGATTTCTGCTTCTAAAGATAATGAAGTGATAAATTGAGAGTTTTTATAATCAATCAATAAGAGACTACTAATATATATATATATGTGCGGATGCGGTGTGGTTATGGGTGTGTAATATAAAAGAAAAAGATTTTTTTAGTTTTTGGTATATATTCAAAATATTTTTGAGTCATTATTTTATTTTAAAACTCATCACATATTTTTTTGTATAAAGACAAAAATTACTTATATATAAAATTTATTGATTATAATAAAATCATATATGTTATATAAAAACTATATATTGATTAAAATTCATAATAATAATTATAATTATAATAAAAATACTTACTTTTTTCTTGTCGTAATTTCTAAATGTGTATATCGCTTTATATAGATATTACGACGAGTAAATTGCTTATATAATAAAATTTTATTTAAATTGTATTAATTCAAAGATTAGATGAGATTAAATAACCCTTTTATTAAATTTATTATTTTATATTATATATATATTATAATGGAGTACATCTATACCCAAATAATAAATTCTTTAATCCGATTCTTTCTTTTTTTATGTATTGTATTTTATTGTTTTTTCTTGAATTCAGTTTAATGTAATTGGATTTTAGTAATTACATTTTTTTTTTTTTAAATCGTCTTTATTTTATGTTTTTTTTTTTTTTTTTTTTTGTTCTTATTCCTTATAAAATGTGTTTATTTCAGAAAATCGCTTTACCATATAATACTACAATATATTCCATATATACCATATATATATATATATATTGAAGTACCGAGTACATAAATATCTTATTGTATAGCAAGCATATAATAATAAGAAAAAGTAATTTAATATTCAATGTTAAAAGCAACAATTTTCAATTAACTTAATTAAAGTATATCGCAAAATAAAAGAAATAAAAAAATAATTATTCTTTTGATCAAATTATTATATAGAATTTAATTTTTAAATTGTTGCAATAACATTTTATTTATATATTTACAAAATTATTTGAACGAAAAAACATAATATTAAATTAAATTAAATTATTCTAATATAGTTTAATTATTTTATTTATTATATGTGTATTTAAAATTAAAATTCCATTCGATTCAAACATCAAAATCAATTAATATATTTATATTTGAATATCTTTGGAAATACAAATTTCCATTTTTTTTTTTTCAGAAATGTTCTCTTCAAATATTTTTCGTTAATAAATTTATAAAATAAGTTAAAAAAAATATTATTTTGTGTGGTATAAATTCATATTTATTGTAAATTTCGTTTTCGAATAAAATATGAAAGCAAATATACTATAAAGGACTATTCGTCCTTATGCACTATTTTATATTCACGAACTTTTGTTATATTGTGTGTAACTCATTATTTGTTAAATTATGTTAATCGCCGTAAGATCGTGAGAGTATGTATCTAAAATATGCTGTTATATTTCCATTTGTTATTTCATGTCAAATTTTTGAATCTTTTGTTATTTTGCGTTTATGAAATAACAAATAACAAAAAGGAAACACACTCAGACTTTGTTAATTCACGAAATTTGCTATTTTTACTTATTGTATTTTTTCTATTTATGAATAAAACAATTACCTCAAATAAAAAGTAATAACCAGATCAACAAAAATGTCCTTAATATCTCTGTATATATACATATACTCGAATATCAGAAATTCTATATTTAATTTAATAATCAATAACGAAATTCTTAAGAATTTATGGAGATTCTAGCATTAGATATAGAGATGTGTTCATGTTTATCCTTCTCAAATTAGTTATATAAAAATGTTTTTGTAATTTGTGATTTATTTGCTGACAAATTTTAAAATGTCTGATATGAATAAAAATTTTGATACTACAATAAAATAAATAATTTTAATAGTAAAAAAATATACAATCGTTTTTGCTATTATTTTTCTAATATAAATTTTTAAATATATTTTGAAATGTGATAGTAGTCCTAATGACGTTCCATCTCTGCGTTGTCCTTTAGCTATATAATTTGATGATTTAACATCGCCTGCAATTTGTATTATGTAACTGATCCTTGACTATTGTGGGAAAAGTGCTATATATTCTTATTCTTTCATTATTTATATTTACGAAAAGAGAAAGAGATATTATTATTTCAATTGTTAAGGCAATTAAAAGTGCTCAACAACCATGGTTCAATATAAACAAATCCACTAAAAATTATATTTCTATAAAAGTTAAATTGAGAATATGTGCGCATAATATTTACTTAACTTAATAACATTTTTCTATCCAATACATTTTGTAATTAAAATCCATTGTATAATATTTAGATGTATTTTGTTATTTCGTTTTCAACATAATATATATTTATTTATAATTTAGTGTGAATAAAAATAAATTAACAACTTTAGTTTTTTTTTGTTGTTTTAAATATTTTATTATAAAACGAATAAATATATTCACGCAAAATACTGAACACACTTCTACTACATACAAACATTATAAAACAAATACACGTAATGTAAACAAAAAAGGATGTATGTTCATATTGTTGTATATACATTATATTATAGTTAAATATATACTAATACATAGATACACACACACACACACACACACACACACATAATACACAATAGATGGGATCATCCTTTGAATTTTCAATTCTAGAACCAAATATCCTGAAGCAATTACAAAACATTTAAATGTAAATGTTATAAAAGAATATTATATATATATGTACAGGTATCCGTTCCGTTAGCACGCGGTACTCCTATAACTCGTAGATACAAAACCAAAATTTGATTAACAAATAGTTATTGGATCGATTGCCTAACAATATTTTCTAATTCTCAACAGTATGAAAAAAAAATCGTCGAACAGAAATTGTTGGTAACGATTAGTTTCTAATTTTAGATTCGGTGCAGAAAAAACACATTTCAAATGTCTGTGTTTTTTAATTAATTTTGTTGGACGAATATGTGTGGAAATATTTTTTTAATTGATTATCCAATAAATGGGTAATCGCAATGGATTTACGAAATTGGTTAATACCAATTCTTTTTCTTAAATTTCAAACCAAATACCGGTGTACACTTGGTGGCCCGAACTTTTACCACAGTTGTTTCTATGACACGGTTTCCAACGGATTTTCTTAAAACACGGTTTCAATATAACAGGCGGTACCAATTAACTGTGTTATTGGAGGGATAACTGTATAAACATATATATATAAGTAATAAATTATCTATTATATATATATATATTTGTTGTAACTGCTGTTATGTCATATATTGTATAAATACCGTTTATGTTGAGCTTTTCAATCGACTGTTGTCAGTTGTCAGAGTGTTAATGCATATAAATTGAAAAATTAATGAATAAAAAAAGCAGAAAAAAGGAAAATTGTTGTCTCGACTCAAACAATTTGGTTTAATTACTTTTTGTTGGAAGAAAAGAAAATATATATATATTATATTATGTATGCGACATATATGTATTTATTTTTTGTATATATAAATGTATAATACATTATGTAAATGAAAGGTCCTTATTGCATACATATCTATTTACAATTTATACTTGTATATACACAAATCTATGTATTCCCTTTTATATCTATATATTGTTGTGTGTGTGTGTGTGCTTGCCTGTATAAATTCACAAATGAAATTTGATAATACATTTTTATATCTTTCTGTATTTTTTTTATATCCTTAATTTCGATTTGTTGTTATTTGTATACAAATATTCATGTTTGTGTGTACATAAAACATTAAACATTGCATATACCGCATTTTTCTCATATATATAATTATTTCTGCAATTTTTATTTTAAATTATATAAAAAATTTTTTTTTTCTCTATTTGACGGTAAATTTGATTTTGGCTACAAGCCAAAAATGTTGTGGCCAAAGACAAATCTATATATTTATATATATATAAATAATAAAAAATAAAATTTCTTTATTACAAATATTGTAATATATACAATATATATACAATATTATTATAATTTATGTTGGGTTGTTCGAAAATTAGTGATAAAAATTGTTAAGGGATGACAATATAATATATACCACAATAACAGTGAAATCTTGTTTGCCATATATCGGACATTCATTAACGTACGACTTTTTTTTATAGTACATTTCAAACAGATTTTATTTTATTTCACCATTATCACTTTTTTTAATTGTAATTAAAAACCAATTGGTTTTAAACAAATCATTACACAGAAATCAATGCAGAGCTTTGTACATGTCATCCGAACCCGGTTTCAAAATGTGATTCATAAGTGGTTTTTATATTATATATGGTTGCGTAATGACGTAATGATGTCGTCTATATTGAGATTTACAAAAATTATTGCATATTTTATAGAGTTATCCCGAATACAAAATATTTATCAAACAACCTTCGTTCACATTTTATTTGATATATTATAATATTATATAACTTTATATAAACATTGTGTAAATACACTATCACAGAGAGGTGATTATACAGATGAAAAGTTTCTCTTCTGAATATAACAAACGAAAAAAAAAAAAGAAAAGTTTTTCTTAAAAATTTATTGCATAAATTATTTAAATTAAGTTTTTTCTTTTCTTTTCTATACACATTTTTATTTCTCAATAATATAATGTAAAAGAATGTTATTGTAATGTAATTATATATTTTATGTTATATAGTTTATGTTATATATATATATTTTTTTGTAATATTTTATAATACAATATATTTAATTATATACCAATTTTCTATTATATACAAATATACAATATCTTTCAAAATGTCTTATAATATTAATTATACTAATACCGAAACTAAATACACAGTAAATTCATGTATTCATATTATAAAGAGAAATCATATTTTTTTTCCATTTACAATTCTAAATTTTCCGAGTATATATTAATTTGTTTGGAAAAAAAAAAAAAAACAAAAAGGATGTTAATTGAAAAATAAAAAAAAAAAAATATATAATAGCAAATAAAGAGAAGACAAGCGAAAGTGTTAATTTGAAAATGGATAAAATATTTTCTATTATAAAATTTATATTTCTTATCTATTTTTGTATGTACCATAATAACTGGGTGTCACAGTTTGTGTACACAATCACTTTTGATTTTATATTTGCAAAATTTTCTTAGACTAAAAATTGTATCTTTCAGATCACAGCGCAATTTGAAATATGTAATAACATTTAGCTCAGCTTTAAAAACTATGAAAAATTCATATTTATAATTCTAAATTGCATAAATTTTTAATTTTAAAAATAAAAATATTTATTTACACAATTTTTTCCCGATATAAAAATGAGACCTCTTGTAATTTCTACTTGAAAGTATATATTTTAAAATTCTTATATAAAATATTATACTTTAAAGTAATTATTTTCTGAAATTACTGACTTATAAGTCGTTCGGTAGCTAATGTCTTCAAAATTTGCCATTATATATAGTAATTATTAAAGTAAAAACTAAATATAATTAAAATTTTTACCCATATGAAAATGCTTATATCATTCTGCTTAGTTTTTATTGGTATATTTATATAATAAATTTGAACTTTAAGATATTTTAATAAGTTATATTTAAAGATAATTATGGCCTTAAAATTAAATAATTATGAGTTATTTTTCAAGTAAATTTTATTGGTAAATTTAATGTCTAATTAAAAATTGGTTTCACTTATTTTTGAATTTAAAACATTAACCATAAATATGAATTATGTAATATATTCAACTAAATTATAAGTTTGATTGAACCTACATTTATTATATATATTAACATATTTTTAGATGCTTGGGTTCTTCGTTTGTGGAATAAAAATTCTCTAAATGCACTCGTATAAAATTAAGGGAATTAAGGACATTTCTATTTTTCGATACTATTGCAGGACAATAGTTGAATTATTATATATTTCCGCATGCGAAGTAATAATTTATCAACTGTAATGAATATTTTTTCTTATATTCCATATATATGCTCCACTTGGTGTAACATGACTAAATGATGAATACTTTGATAATGACTTATTGATAAAACTACCACAGTTGTTTGAAATTTTAAAGAAAATAGAAATGTTCAACTTTTCCATGGCTCTAATACATATTATTTGATTTGATATTCCACAATAGATGAATATAAAAATAGATATCACGCACCTATTGCCAACTTTCTATAAAAACAATTAATGATTAAAATAAAATCGGAAATAATTAATCGTGTCTCTAAAAATTAATAATTTTCTTTGCTTCAGAAAGTCTCAAAATAGATCGCCACACATGAAATTGACGGCACACACGACCGCATCTACTGCGACATCCTGGATTGTATATATATATATATTAATCGAAAGCAAGAAAATGATAAAATACAATTTAAATTTAATTAATTTAAATATAAAATTATGTTAGTATATATTGGTTGGTACATATATATAGTATAGTGGAGAGGGTGGATAGAGTACTTTAAGAACATGCATTATTTGTTTTTATATAAAGATTACTTTAACCTCTATGATTTTATCAACACAAATTTTTATAATTTCGAAATATTTTCTATTAAACACCATAATATTTAAACATATATGAAATGTATATGGCGATCAACGGAAAATTTAAATTAAAATCAGAAAATTTGTCAAACAATAAATAAAATGTGTACTATACGGACCGTTTTGTAAGTCAGACTGTAATTTAATCTTTTTTTATTTTTACCCTACGTGTGTAATTTATCCACCCTACTCCCTTATATATATATATGAATAGGTATATACCTGGAAAATGTAATTCACTATGTTATAGTGTGGATGGAAGAAAATTTTAATGGAAAAATTTATTGAATATTTCTTATTCCGAAAGATATGTATTTATATATTAGGTAAAACCGGAATATTATGCATATATTTACTTAAATTATATTTATATATATATATATATGGATATAATAAGATACAGATAATTTCCTCTTATTCTATCTCTATATATATATATATATATATGTAAATTCGTTTACCATTTGAAAGGAATTTTAATTACTTGAAATAAACTATATATAACTTAGAAAAATAAATATTTGAGTTGCGAAATATAAAATCTATATATATAGACAATGTAAATATTCATTAATTTCGCACAGTAAATTTACACTCGAAGGCACTCGCACTGGTTTAATATGGCGTTCATGCTATAAACAAACGTGTGAAATATCTGGTGCAATTCCAAAAAATGTATACATTTGAAATATTTCGGTATTTAATTTAATACTGAAATTTTTCAACTGAACCGTACTTTGTTTGTTTATGCAATAGAAAAAAATTTAGTGTAGGCGACGCTATACTCAAAAAGAAAAAATAAATAGAATTAAGGAATCATCTATCTCCCATGCAGAAATTATATTTGAGAATATTACATTTTTATTATTTTCTACACATATTATATTTACGATTATAATTATGTAAATAATTATTAATTTAACTATATGTATGTGTAGGCAGAAATTCTGGCTCGTAGCACTATCCGAACTAGATCTGAGTCAATATTTAAACCACGACAAGTTCGAACATCCATTATTTATTAGTACAGTGACGTCCATCAATTAGTACATGATCAATTTGATTACTTGTTCTACCATCTGGAGACCTCCACGTCATCTTATGAATTTCTTTATGTGAGAAATATGTACCACTAATGATCATGTAGGGTCTTGTACTATAAATTATTAGGATATAATGTATGTATAGAATAGAGGTATCGTTTAATTATAGTCATTGTTTAATTGTTAGTTAAAGTACCGATATTTATATTTATATATTTTTATACTAGAAACTATTTTAAAATATAATTATTAAAGAGTTCTTCATCATATGTCTTCATGTTAAGTTATAATAATATTAAATTATTAAATAATAATATCATTATGATATATAATAAATTAATAGTTTAATTCTTACAATCATATTTTTAGACATGGCAAAATCAATCAATCTTAGCCCGTTTTCATTCGTTGTTTTATGAAGACTGTGCTTGCCTATAGTTTGGTGATATATTGTTTTCTGTCCCACCTTGGCATTAAAATCGCCTAGGACAATCTTAATGTCGTGGCCGGGTGCAGCCATATATATGTTGCCATCAGCTTTTCATAAAACTCATCCTTAACCTCATCAGTTTTCTCTTCAGTGGGCGCATGTACATTGATGAGGGTCAGATTGAAACATTTTGTTCTTAAACGTAGTGTACAAATGCGTTCATCAATCGGATTAAAAGCAATTACTGAATTTCTTGCTTTTCCAAAAACTACGAAACCGGCTCCGAACTCTCTTCTTTTTTACTGCAATCGTTGCCGCTGTAATAAAATGTGTATCCTTTTCCTTTCAATAAATTTTTTCCGGGCCACCTAGTTTCTTGGACAACTGTTATATCCAATTTGGCTGTTCTTAGTGTATCAGTAAGTGCTCTTAACGCACCTTGTCGTAACAAAGTTCTAACATTCCAAGATGCAAGTTTTAAATCATTGTCCTTAAATTTTTTTTGCTGGGGTCGTTGCCGTTTATTCTGTCCGATCCGAGGCCGTGTTGTCGAATTCATAACTAGTTGTTTTTCCGAAGTTGGTAGTTAACCATACGTCCAACCTACTGAATCATTCTGCAAATTCGTAGGATCATTTACAGGCGTATATCACCTCTGCCGAAAGCGGTTCCATTGGCGCCGCTGATTCGTCTTTACTGTGTAATCACTGAATCATTAACTCAGTTTTAATCAAGTGCTGCTTTCACACAACACCCCAAAGTAATTCTCATACACAGCAGCCAGATTGTCCGCGACTACTTATTCTTTATTCGTAGTTAACCTATAAGTTTCATAGGCCGTTCCACTATCCGCAACCCGTGGACGCGTTCGGTCGCAACGGGCATTGCAATTATGCTATACCCAACATACAAATCCGAACGGTATGTGTAGGTTTATATAAGTGCATAAATAGTAAAATATAAATTCCATTCATTTTAAATCTTTCTTTAATTTAATAGAAAATAATTATATCATACAATAATTGCGTTCTTTGGTTAGCACCAGTTTCACCAGTGCTAAATATAAATTTCGATCTTTTATATTATTTTATAAACACTATATTTATTATATACTATGTACTCTATTTATATGTAAATGTAATACTATATTTCATTCTTCTATATATTCACAATATAATGTTCCATTTACAAATGTTAATTCTATTTATTTTGTCATAAAATTATATAAAACTCGAATATTTGTACATACTATGGAACATATTGTGATTATATTAGAGAAGCTGTATACTTTACCTTTATCCATCCATATATACTTTAATATAAATATTGTATAAAATTCAAAATATAATATATAAACATATAGAGTTATTCGTATATATTGTAATACAATATATAAAAATATTTTATATGCGATAATAATACTTAAATAGTTGATAATAGTATTTCATAATGAAACAATAAACTCGTATATACATATATAAATAGATTGTGTCTGGAAACTTAGATAATACAATACTATCCTAATTTCATATAAACATATAATAACATATTCCAGTATACATAGATATATATATAAATAATATAATTTAGAAATTCGATTTGTATATATGTTCTTCTGATATTATAATATAAATATATAACATAATTTAATATATATAGACTAATACAATACATAGAATATATGTGCATATTAGATATAATTAAGTTTATGTTTCTAAGAAGAGGTATAAACTGTAAATATGATGTGTAAATATAGAATGTACACATATACCATATATCTATAATACTAAAAATATCAACAACATCAAGATTGTTTATAAATTTATAGTATATAAGATATATTAGTTATGTGTTTTAGAAAGGTTTTAAAGTTTTCTCGGTAAATTTTCACGTACCATATAACCATATACTCATTTAACTACCATATATAACCTTCTTACTGTATATACTTTAAAATTATAGAGTAGGCGGTAGTACTATTTATATAGATATTGATATGAAAAGTTAAAAGAAGTATTTGGAGTTTATTTTTATATGCGTATAAGATTTAATATTGTTATATTTACCAATCATTATTTTGTCTCCTTAAAACAAAGAAATTTCCCTATATGATAATTTGATTTTTTGGTAATATACCTTTTATTCGAAATTTCTTTAATCAATTCTATGCCTAAACATTTACATCAAAGTGGACAATTTTTTTAATCGGTTAAAAAAAATTTGTCACATTTGCGACAGAATCCCTTGTAGGAATTCTATCCATATGAAAAATTCCATTATAAAAAAAAATTCAATTATTTGAAATCATGATTAAAAATGTCTTGATCGAAATGATCCAATCGCTACCCATAATTGAATAATTACCACTTACCATTTATATAATTTTCTTATACATAAATTTTTTAACAGTTTTCTCGATGTTGATGCGAGCGGCTATCTTTAATTGATCCACGACAATTTTTATTAAAAACGGTTATACCATGCGTTTGCTTTCAATATAATAGAGATAAAAATATCAGACAGTATTGTAATATTTTCGGTTTTTTTTTTGTAGAGAGTTGTAGATCCTTGATCGATTAATATATGTATGGTTTACCAAGGATCACTGGTTACTCTCTCTCTCTTTATATATCTTAAATTAGTCGCTTTACAAGACATATAGTCCCATTTCTATTGAAACCTCTGCGTGTATATATAGCGTATTGTTTGTTTTTTTATCTATAATTTTACATTGACCTACTTAAACTGGCAGTCTGTTTTTTTTTCTTTTTCCATTATTATTATTATTACAGTAATTATTTTATTGCTTACTTATGTATAATGCACTGTCAAAACATTTTCCATATATTGTTATAACTTATTTTATTAGTTTAGCAAAAAGACACTCGTCTCTATATGATGCATAAATGGTGTTCCAAAATTGTGTCTTGCATTATTGAAATATCAAAAATAATATGTTTATTGCATATATTGATAAATGCATTTCTGAAATAGCCGAAGCTACACTGGTCTGTTACCATTTTTTTTTTAACGAAAATGTAGTGAATAAATCTAAGGGTATCATCGCATATATGTTGAGAAAATACTATCAGCAAACACTACATTTTCATTTCATATCGTGTGCGTTATGTTTTCGAATTCGCACATCATTGTGCTATGGCTAATCAAATAACGATATCCTTTATTAAAAATACCATACTATTTTATAATCATATTTTAAAATGTCTTACAATCATGACCACTTTCATGTTCAACGTCGTATTTTAATTCTAAAAATTGCAAACAAACAAATAATAAAAAGTTTTTCAGATCTTAACATTTCCTTGATAATTTCACAATTTCATAAGGACGAAATGTATATAAATTTTTATTAAATTTTAAAATTCCGTACAACCTAAAATTCACCTCGGATTGGTTCAACCTTTGTTTATTCAGACAAATATTTATTTTTTTATTTGGATGCGGTGGTGCATATTTAAAGGAAAAAAAGAAATGTCACCTTTATTTTGTCATATTATATATTTGTAATGTTTATTTTTATATTTTTCCTCTTCTATTGTTTAGTTTATTTAAATACTATATACTGTTTTTGTAAATGTTCAGTAGTTGATTTTGATTTTATAGTACATAGTATATATGTTTTATGTGTACTACCTACAACTGAACAATACCGAATATATAATATATGATGACATGCAAAAGATTTTCCTACTAAACAATATTGAAATAGTTCATTTTCATACTTTTTATAAACCTTGTATTAAGTATACATACACTTGTTATATATGGTATATTGTATATGGAATGTGATAAAATATAATAACACCACTTGTGTATAGTTTATATATTATACGATATATAAAGTTGATATATAAAAAATATCATCACATATATAATACATACAATGCATACATAACATACATAGACACATTGTATGTACAGTTTAGAGAGGAATAAAGTTTAAAAAATAAAATGCATGAATAAGTAAATAACAATTTACCCGCATGGTGTCCTCATTTGATGAAAACTTTTCTAATGTAAAGAAAATAAAGGACTCTGTTTCGTATATATTATAATAAAAATAAAATAATAACATATATATTGTAGAATATAGTTTGAAATACAAATATTTATACGTATTGCTGCATACGGAAAATGTATGAACATTTTGTTTACAATATAAATATTAATAATTTATGATTTTTATATAAATATTAGTTATGCTATACACACATTTATATGGACGAGAGTGTATGCGTCTAATATATGCATAAATAATTCTTAAATATTGTAAATTATGAATTTAATAAAATAACAACCTATAGCTAAGATAGCAGATTATAGTAAGTTTATTTAATATACAATACATAATTAAATTTTATATATTTATATTAAATGAATAGTGTGAATAGGTGGTCAACTGTCGGTGGATTCAATTGTGTTCACGAATAAAAAATTTACCATAATTTTTAGACGAGTCAAAAGAATGGTTTGGTGGAAATTGATTATATTTTGTATAATATTTGAAAATTCGTAAATATTAATTTAGTGCAAAATTTAAATGTTTCAAAAATTAATTTTCCAAAAACATGTAGTTTGCTGCATTAATTCCATAAATAATTTACTAAAATATGCCTATAAAAATATATATGGTTATTAAAATTGATCCGTAATACCGCCGCACATTGGATGTGTGAGCGATCAGATAAATCAATTTTTTACATGGTGTAGAAACAAATGTTTTTTTTAGTGACATTAGCTGGACAAGGATAAATCATATAATGAAACCCATTTTGTCTTATATTAATTTCATTATCGTGCAGCCAAAAATCAGAAAAAAATTATAAAATTTGTATTTTTTAACTTGCCAGGTAAGATTCCAGAAACCCGGCAAATTTTTCATACAATACAATTTGAAATGTAAGCCTGATGTAATATAACAATTTAAATATATACAAAAGTTTCAATTCATATAACTTATAATTTATATGATCAGTTTGTCTCTCATATGCATTTGCATTTGAACCTGCGAAATGGCTGTAATGCGGTTGGATTTAATTTTTCAGAAATTTTCGCTTTGTTAATCCTAGAATTTATTAGTTTTTATTACACACCTATAGAAATATATCGTTAACCGTATATAGAAAATTTTTTTGGTGATACTTTCAATTAAGTATAAATTATTTCCACATAAAGAATTTCTGTAAAATCGATACAATACATCAGTTTTTTAATTTACGTTTCTAAAAATCTAGAAATTTAGTAATGTAATTTTGCATGAAAACTTATTCATGGACTTATTTATGAATAAATAGTTCTGGAAAATAACGCAGTTCTTTTATTAAAATTTTGTTGAAAATTTGATTATTTGTTTATGTATTTATAGTATAAAAAGACTTATATAATTCTATTTGAAAAATTTGATGTTAAGACACTTCTGCTGATCGCAGGTTGAAAAAGTAACTGAACTGGTGTTCAATATTTAAATGAAATTACAACGATATATAATTTCTAAATTACTTTAAAAATTAAAATGTGTGTGCATAGTATAGATTTTATAATTGTGACTAATTTAATATATTAATATTCTTATTTGAATGAAATTGTATAGAATTTATAGAATTACAAGGTTAGTTCTGCTATAGCAAGTTTGTTGAAAATTGATACTCAGGAAAGTTCACCGCATATACAATATATATATATTAGAAACTATTAGATACCAGAACTTTCTGTCATATTTTTATAGCATATTTCTTTAATTTATGATCGACTATAATGGTAAGATCAATATATATATATTATTAATCATGAAATATACAGCGCGTTCAATTCACAATATTTTTCATAGGAAATTTTTTGATATTTATTATAATACTAAATTATTTCTACTGCGGGTTTGTTCGTTTATGGAATAAAAATAAAAACGGATATCTTTGAAAATATGGTGTTGGACGCCGCTACTCAAAGAATAACAATATCCTGTACGCACACATCACTATGGCCTATTCACCCATATAAAAATAATAGAATTATGAAAACATCTATCTTAATTGCAGTAAAATTGATAAATTGTTATGTACTCCCATGCGAAGCAATTTACCTACTAGACTGTATTGAAAGATTTATTAGATGACATAAAGAGCAATTTATGAGTTGAAAAAAAAAATGCTAAGATCATCAATTTATAAAATTACAATTGTTGTGTACAGGCGTACATGTGATTCTACTGTTCTACAGAATATCGTATGTTCTTTAATGCTCTTTAAAAAATATAGATATATCTATGTATTTAGCACCATTGGCTCGTACATGTGAGAATATTAATTTTTATGTGATTTCGATAAGTTGTAACATATTTCAGGAAAGCATATGTATATGAAACGTACGTTAACCGCGTTACAGACACATTTCTATTCTATATAAATTATATAATGATATACAACGGATTGAAAAATCTCCCATTAAAAAGGTTATATAAATTCTAACAATCATTTCGTTGATTTTCTATCTAAACTACACACATATCGTATATAGAAACAATAAAGATAATTATTTATACAATTGTTTGTGAATAAAAACAAACAATGCATAATTATAAAATAAGTATAATTAAAATTTTAAAGATTTAATTGAAATTTCCCAATGTATGTGGTTTCATTTACAAAACACAAAACTATATTTATATACATATGGTATATTGTATGTATAAATACTAATATGTAAACATACTCGTCGTAAGTTCAATTAACCTTATTATCAACAATAGCAGCAGCCCCCCACATATAATATAAACATGCTGGTGTTTTTTTTTCACATTTGAATTACAGGTCACAATTCTAACTAACCACATTATATGGTTTTATGGTATTATACACATGAAATGAATATACGAATGCATAAAGCAAAATGTTCACACTTTGTATTCTCTATATATATTCATATTCAAATATTTATATTTGAATTATATTTGTGTACATATTGCTCTAATATACATATAAATATACATATATACAATATATAGTATGCAAATGCAAATATTATGAGTATATGTTGTAGGTATAGTAATATTTATATAATTAATTTATGTAATTTAACATTTGAGATTGAAAATAATTAAATGTACAAAAAATTCTTTGGCAATTATACAAAATTAACTATACAATATTATATACATTACATTTGCACTACATATATGGTATTTAAAATTGTATCTTGTGTTCGGAATATTGTGTATATAAGTTTATTCATAAATCCATATATGCATTAATAAGTGATGTAGTAAATAAATAACATTTATATATTTTCATAACTATTATAATATTTAAGTTTATTAGTTTTTTTTTAAGTACACATATGTATTCGCTGTATTGTATTATATACTTGGTCCTATAGTACATAGAATTTTATGTATTAAATATTTGAAAGCTTATATATCTTTATTTACTATTCACCAATGTGAAATTTTATATAAATGTACATAATAACATATATATATATGGAAAACATCAAAAGCACCTTTAACATTTTCTTTTGAAAATGTAATGTAAACATGCAAATTGAGCTCATGGGATAAGTTTGTATATAGTTTAAAACTCATGTCTCTACAAAAAAAAATTATGCTAATTCTTATAAGAAAATCACATGAGACTATTATATACAAACATGAAAATTTACATTTTTATATATATATATATTTTTTTTTTCATATTTCTTTATTTTTCCAACACACACACTAACACATACACACACATTTACATATATATACCATATAATTTTTATTTTTTGGAAAATTTGCATAGAGTTTTTCTTTTTATTCCTTTTATTTTTCTTTATATTATGTCGTTTTTGGTTTTTTTTTATTTTGGTTGTTGTTGTTGTTGTTTTTGTTTTGCACATATAAATATTTAATGTAGTTTAGTTTAGTTTAGTTGTTATTGTTAACAATGAAAAAAATAATAATATTATATATATAATCACGTATACGTGTACATCAACACAAATACACACATATAAAGTACAATATATATGGCATATGTGAGGCTATTTTCCTCCGTGGCATATTTGGTCCCGTCAAACAACAGAATGGTTGGAGGCGAAGATACAATTTTGAATTAGACAAGTTGTACGGTCAACCAAATATTGTCAAAAACAATCAAGATCAATAGATTGAGATGGCTTGGACACGTAGAACGCATGGAGGAGGAGCGTGTGCCGAAAAAACTGTTAAATAGTAAACCAGAGGGTAGAAGGAGAGCCGGAAGACCTAAGGCGATATGGCTAGATGCAGTAAACTGTGATATAAAGATCCTAAAAATTCGGGATTGGAAGACATTAGCTGCGGATAGGTCAGGTTGGAAAAGCGTGTTGGAGAAGGCTAAAACCGCACCCGGGTTGTAACGCCATGGAGTAAGTAAGTAAGTATGTGGGGCTATTATATAATATTATATTGTATATAATAGGTCTACCAATATGTGTGTGCCGCTCACGGATTAATCTCTGTGGCCGCCTTAAATGATGGCGGTTTCGACTTAAATATTTTTTTGTTAACGTATTCACTTTATATCTTTATCTTTCTTAGTTTGTTTTACGAGCTAAAAATTTAAACAACATATTTTTTTTTTTTTTAAAATGTCGTGTTTTGTGCCAGAAAAAAGTGATTTGCGGGGAGGTTTATTGTTATTGTTTCATTGGAAGAAAACTGCTGCTGAAAGTCATCGAATTCTTGTTGAAGCTTATGGTGAACATGCTTTACAAGAAAGAATGTGCAGAAAGTGGTTTCAACGATTCAAAAGTGGTGATTTTGATCTGAATGACAAAGAACGTGGAAAACCACCAAAAAAATTTGAAGATACAGAATTGCAAGCATTGTTGGATGCAGACGATGCGCAATCGCAACAACAACTAGCTGATTCCTTAAATGTATGTCAACAAACCATTTCTAATCGTTTAAACAATATGGGTAAGATCCAAAAGGAAGGAAAATGGGTTCCATATGAATTGACAGAAAGAAGCATGGAAAAGCGAAAAACCACGTACGAAATATTGTTTCAAAGACAGCAACGAAAGTCGTTTTTGCATCGAATAGTCACTGGTGATGAAAAATGGATTTATTTTGACAATCCTAAACGGACTAAGCATTGGGCTGATCCAGGTCAACCAGTCAAATTGACGCCAAAACGCAATATTCATGGAAAGAAGGTTTTATTGTGTATTTGGTGGGACCAAAAGGGCGTGCTGTATTATGAGTTATTGAAACCTGGTCAAACTATTACTGGTGAGGTATACAAAGGACAATTGAATAAATTGAATCAATCATTGAAAGAAAAACGACCAGAATGGGCCAACAGACATGAAAGAGTGATTCTTTTACACGATAATGCTCGTCCACATGTCGCAAAACCGGTAAAAGAAACATTGGAAACACTCGGATGGGATGTGTTACCACACCCGCCCTATTCACCAGATGTTGCTCCATCAGATTACCACTTGTTCAGATCGATGGCACATGGACTCTGTGCACAACGCTTCCACAATTATGAAGACGTCCAAAATTGGATCGATTCTTGGATCGCATCAAAAGAGGAGAAGTTTTATTTTGATGGTATTCATAAATTGCCAAAAAATTGGAAAAAGGTTATACTTAACGATGGTAATTATATTCAATAAAAATTTTTTACTGTTATTACCGGAATTAATGTGTTTTATTTTTAAAAAAACGGCACACACATATTGGTAGACCTATTATAATAAAGAAAAAAAAAGGATGTGCGTATATACAATAAAATATATAAGGATATGTTTTCAAATAAGATTTTAATAAAATTTAGTTTAAAAAATTAATGATAGAATACCGTGCAGCTTTTAAAATACAATAGTAAAAAAAATAACATTGGAAATATTTATTGACGAATTTCACATAAAATTTCTATAATTATATAGAAATTTTGGGCGGAATTGAGTTGGTAACTATATTAAATTTCACTTTTTTTAAATGATAACACAACACAATTTTTTTATTAAATGAAATTCAACTTTATGTTTACTAATGTATTGTCCATTTGGTTCGATGACCTTTTGCCTTTAATATTATTATGGTGTCTACCAGCAAAAAAAAAAAAACGGAACCAAGTGCGTTTTAGCATATTATGATCATTATTATTGAATTGCATTGCACTTCAAGTAATGTGCAAATAATTCGAAATAAATGCGGTAATCTGATGGTGCAATATAAGGACTATATATATGTATGTGGTGGATGTAACATAACATCACAACCAAGCTCCAATATAATTGTTGACGCGAGTGACCACAGATGTGTGTGAACTTGTTTGTTAATTATGGTCGCTTTGCCTGAATTGAATTATTCAGTTTGATTATTTGTTGTGTGGACACATTTAAATTAATTGTTTGATTGCGTGTAAAAGTTCAAATTAATATAGACCATATGCTTTTGTAATTTCGCACCAAACTGATAACATATAATCGGTTTTTGATGGATATTAGCTTATTTAGATTTTTTTTGTGCTGCCGTTCATATTGTTTCTTTGCTGCACGATTTTTTTTAAATTTTTTAATTTAAGTAATTAATTGTTTCAAAAAAATTGATTGTTTTCCTTACGTTTCATAAGAAAATCTCTGATAGAAATACTTTATGTTAAGTGAATTGATTTAAGTTGATGAGAAACCCATAAATCGAGTAGCCAAATTGTTTTAAATGGTTTGCACAATGCACCAAAGCAACCGATCGAACTTCTCCGCAGTGTCACGTGTTGGTCTATAACGATCCCACATCGACTATTGCTTTAAGTTGGTTATCATCAACTTCAACTGTACGATCTGAACGTTGTGCATCACTGCAGAACGAAATTTGGCAAACTAATGTTGACACTGTTGTTTTTTTTTTTAAGACTTTGTTACAACCATACACTGCACATAATTTTTTGTGAGCTTGTAATACGTTTTTTCCTTTGTGGACGCAAAAAAATATGATGAAAATGCTAATTTTGAAGTTTAATTTTTTAACAAAAACTGAAAAACACAACCGATTGATACAAATGAATGTTAAAGTATCATGTATCAAAAAAAAAATTAAATATATTTTGATATTTTGAATACAATGTCAAAAGGCATCTATTTATTATTAGTGTGCAATGCAATAATTTATAATGTATAATGAATTTTTCTATTGCTTTATACTTAATTTCACCATACTTAGATTTTTTTAAACATAATGTTAAGTTCCATTAAAAATTATATTGTATAAAACTAAATAATATAATTTCAAGAGCTTAAGCTTCACAAAAGGTTTAGTTAATATGAAGCCTGAAAACTGCCAAGCATAAAATATTTACTTTTACGAATATCTAATTAATATTTTATGAAATCGATTCTCAAGAGAATCTGATATTATGATTGATTTGTATATATTGAATGAAATTAGGTAATATAAGGAATATATTATATGGGGCAAGTTATTATAAACAATTAATACTAATTAATCTTTTATAATAGAACACGAAATAGTTAACACATTATCCGAATACTATGGATTTAAAAGTTTTTAATTTCAGTTTGTTATAGTTTTATGAAAATAGATTTTAAAAACATATATAATATTTGTAGAGGTTATATATTTGTGTTGATGTATGTTTTTTAATTTATTTATTTATTTATTTATTATAAAGAATAGAACACAAAATTCTTTTATGCAAATGTTACAAGTACACACACACACACACACACACACCCAAATACATATATAATTAACTGAATATCAACTATAAATAGAATATTTTAATTTTTATAATATTTCAGTATAAATTTGCATTTGTTTACATAAAGTTTATATAAATGCTATACATTAAGTTTAACCTTATAACACAGCTTTTAATGTTTGTGCCTGTATAAATGTCAAACGATGAAAGTTTATAAGACAAAACAAAAAAAAAACTTTCGATTCACATTAATTATCAATGTATATTTTAATTTTATTATTTTTTTCTTTGTTAATTAAATTATAAATAAACTTGAACCATAAGTTTCATATTAACCAAGCCGCGCACTACATCATTTTCGCAAAACTCCATATACAATAATATAATATATGTAAATATTTATACCCATCATCATAAATAAAAACAACAAATAGAAAAATTATGAATATTTTTCCATTAAAAGTACATAAATAGAAAAGATAAGTTTAAAAAACGATAAAAGAAATAACTATAAAAGAAAAAATTTACTTTATACTTTAGCAATTAGAAACGTTTATTAACGTTTACTTTCGTTGCAATAATATGTAATTAAATAAAAGTTTTTCGTTTTCGTGTTTTTTGTTTTTCTTTTAATTATTTACGAGAGGTTTGGCACGGGCAAATTTAAGATATTAAATGTAAATTTTACCGTACTAATTTAAATTAAGATAATTATTATATTCAACGAAAGCTTTTGGGCTGTCAATCTTTGATGTGGTAAACAAATTTTGTCTGTTTATCGATAATATTTTTATCCATAGTTTATCTTTTCGTTTACCATAATTATCAAACAACCTTCGTGTCTTAATGTTACATTTTTTTATTTTTTTTTAAGAACGTTATATAATTTTTTCCTGGGTTTTTATTTTTTTTTCCCTCCTCAGCAGACTCTATCCTTAATGGAGTAATTTTATAAATGATCTTTGTTGTTGTTTTTTTATTTTATTTAATTTTCTTGCATATTATAAATAATGTATTTATTTATTTATTTCGTTTTTTTGTTGTTGTTGTTGTTTCGTTTACGAGAGAGATGAAAATTTATGTAAAAAGATAATATTGAGGTAAGTTAAGTGGTTTGTAAATTTAAATGTTGAAAAAGTGATTAATTAATTTTTATGCAATGATTTATTTAGTTTTTATGTTAAAATATAATTTGGTGTGTACTTATATAAAATGTATATGTTGTACGTTACTAATGCCTTATACTTACTCGTTTAGTGTTATATACGTACGTTTTATTAATTTATTTCATTCAATTTATGCATATAATAATTTAATTTCTTATTTGAAAATATAAATATTAATTTAAAAATGTATTTTTTTCTTTTCTTAAATTGCGTTACTCATACAGTCGTATTTTTAAGAAAAAAATGTATAATAAATAATAATAAAAATATGTTTAAATGATTAAATTAACATAAGTAATATGTTAAAAGTATATGTATTGAATAATATCGGTTAAATTTATATTACATTTACAATTTTTCAATACACATATTCAAGAAAAATACTAAATAATTACAAAATAATCACCGTCACTTTTTTCTCATATAAATAACACAGTGTTCTTAACATCTGTAATTTCAGTATAGATGATTTTTATTTATAGTTATAAAATAATTGCATACATAAAAGCTCACAAAGTTTAATAACTTTCATTTGTGAAATACTATATATTTTTATTTTCGTAAATATGAGATTATATAAGAGTGACAGAATCAATTTAATTCATTGCCGGTTGGCACGAAAAACTAACATTTAACTAACACAAGATTTTATGAAATGTACTTTTCTTACGTTTTATTGAAAATGTTCTTCTAAAAATTACCAGTATTTTCCCTGTCGCAATATACATTTAGTCATTTGTAAATATTGCACACATACTGTAGCAATTAAATTAGGAGTAAATGCCGTCCTACGTCCTTTGCATATATTTTGGTTTTTTGCAATTGTATATAATATATATTTCTAAAAAGATAGAAAAAAATCGAATCAAAAGGGTTTTATCTATAACGAAATATTTTTCTTTAAATAATTGTTCTTCTGGCGCCTCTGAATGAGCATAAATTCCTCCATGTGTCTCTTTTTTTTTTTTAAATATTTTATTTGCAATAATTTGGTTTTATTAATACACAAAACTAAAATCACTTCAATTTTACAATTAGATGGGTTTATTTGTAATCTCATAAGTCAGTTGCGATGACTAAATTGTAATGGAGACCGTCGAGGTTATGAAATTTCAATATTCAGTTTAATTTCTTGGTTTGTTTACTCACGGATATGGCTCATATTCTTTGGAAACAAAAGTTTACCAATGATATTAATAAGATCAACGCAAGGATATCTATAAAAACTATTTCTAAACATATCATAAAATATACCGATATACAAATATATTTTCCAATTCTCAATTAAACTAAAACAATATGTGAGTGCGATCTCAGTCAGATGGTAATATATTAAAATCTTTACTCTTATACATATAATTTATGCGTAAATTTATATGATATCATGAAAACAATAACATGAGAGCAACGCTAAAGCTATAATCTTAATTTATCGAAATAATTTCCTCCATAATACTCGCGTAATTGAAAATAAATCACAATTTGACACAATTCTTAACATGTATTTAATATTGTAATTTAAAATAATTATATAATTAATATTCCAATATATATACTAATATTTGATTATATTCATATTAGAATACTATTATTGACTAAGTGTTTGTATATATTTAAATTTTTCTACCATATCAATATATATTTCTGTATTATTTACACAGTACGCAGTGTGTGTATTCTTCTATCTTTCGGATACAATTGTTTTGTTAATTTGTTAATATGTCATTGTATTTGTATAAAGTGTTAACGAGAAAATTTCATTTGAAGCTTTTGTATATATTTATTTATTTTTATACTTCTAAAACACCCTACACATATATTATAACATTTTATTTATGTGGGTGCGTAAAGGATAATGATATTATATTATATGTTTAAATTAAAATATTTCTCGAGATAATGTTATATATTATTATTATTATTATTATTATTTTAATAAAGCTTTTATGTAAATACTAAATTATTTGCAATTATACTTATTTTATTATATTCATATTATAAAATAATATAAATGGTTGTGTGTGTATATTATCTTCGCCTATATATAACGATATATTTATATTAAAGTATATAGAAATTAGATTACCACCCTTATTATTATACAGCATATAAATAAAGGTTTTTAGGATAAATTAATGAATACAAAAAATATTTGACATAATTTAATTACAGCAAGAATTTATATAACAAAAAAAAAATTATTATTTTATTTTATAATTATAAATAAATATAAGTTGAATTGAAAAAAAAATAAGACAAAAAATTAGTCTATTTTACAAAATGTGTGTATTAAAAATAGGAAATTATTTACACCGTGTTCCAATACACTTATAATTAAAATATATAATTTAATTGACTCCATGTTCTTGTCATAATTTCCACACTTTTTGATTTGCCATTTACAATTGTTATTTATTTTCTAAATCTCAATTTTGTTGGACCATCAAACGCAAATTATTCAATCGAATTCATTTATTTTCAAATTGTAAAATTATAAACAAAATGTGATCACATACCGTAACCTTTCAACCATAATCATTTTATACGTATAAGTTGCCAAATGTTAATTTAGTTATCCAAAATCATGTATATTGTTTTGATTATTCAAAAATGGTGTATAATTTTTCTGTCAAAAGTAAAGAACACCCAGATCAATCGAAATTGTTTCAAAAAACTATGATTTACGAGTATAATTGGATGCAAACAAAACTATCAAACTAAAGAGCATGATAAAATTAATAATATAACGCATTGTTATAACTAATATAACGTTTACATACAATTGTGGTATGAATTGAAAGAAAAAGTTCTTACAAATCGTTTCCGTTTCATTATTTTAAAGGTTCTGTATATAATTCTGAATGGTGTTATAAAATCGTGAGTACATCCTGGTCATATCATTAACATAACTGCAGACAAAACGGAAATAATTTTATGCAGTGTGTGCAACGTGACATAAACCATATATCTTCAATAACCCATAATAATGATTATTCTACTTATTTACCGTATAGTTATTACTCCTTCAGATTATCGCAATTGTTCTTCTCGATTCAGAATATATCGGTTAGTTGATGAACAACACCGTAATATATCAGATGAAGCTAAATTTAGAATTGGATGAATGGATTACATCTTAACCGAATGAGTTTTTTTACCGCGTGGAAATTGAAATATATACGAATATATAATTTTTTACGTCGATACAGACATTTTAGTTGAATTTTTTTTAAATTTGATTCTATATATCCTATCTTCGTTTCTTTGAAATTCTTTGTTGGCATTGTTTTAATAAAATTTTATATATATTTTTAACACATAAAATTACATAAAATTAATTTTAATAATAATTAAATTAAAACACAGACACATGATCATTATAGACTATTTTGGTGAGATATTGATAATAAATGAATAATTGTAAATGACATTTGGCAATTACTTCGGAACTGAAATTTTTATAATTACCATCTTCATCGTAAACTGAAACAATACGCTAAAAATCTATTGACATTACGATGCCGTTTTTCGTTTTCATGCTCCTATAATTGCGTTGTAACTTAAAGCGGAAATTAAAATCACTTTATAATTGAGAACAAACTGCTTACCAATAAATTTATTTTAATTCTATTTCCACATTCTACTTCATTGGTGTTGTATACGTAATTTATTTACACTATATATATATAATATATATATACCATAAATATGGATAATCTCAATGTATAATCCCAATGTGTGTGATATAAAATTTGTAATACTATATCAATCAATAGAGTTAAATATGTATATTTGTATGTTGGTTAGTTTTGGTTATCTATAGAATATACAACAAACATGTTAATTTTATCAATTCATCTGTATTGATAGGAATTATAAATTTAAAACAGTATCGTAACGTAGATCATTTCTTATAATTTATATAATTTTCTATTTAAATTTATATACGAATATAATTTACTTTAACATCTATATTATAAATTATAAATTCTAATGAATAATGTTTAAAACAATTTACTTTAAAAGGATTTCTATTATTATTTTTTTTCTTCACTATACCCACCATACTTATTTGTATTTCATTTATTATTATAATTTCTATTATATAAACTTAGTACTTAAATTACAATTTAATAGTTAAAAAAATATATAAATAAGAAAATCTATTGCAATCAAAGGAAGTTCTTAATAAATTGAATATAGCTCTCTGTAATAATAATATGCACAATTATACCAATATATATATAGAGTTAAAAAGACATTTATATAAATACATACACCTATTACATATATATATATTTCTATACACTAATAGTGCATAACTTCTTCCTTTCATTTTATATATATATATACCAATATCATATTTGTAATCGTTATAATCGTATACTTCTGTAATAAATAATTCAAAAGAAAATCTTCAGTTTTTTTTTTGTAAAAGTAAAAAAAAAGTAAAAATAGAAAAATAAGGAAAAATTCTACTTTTTATTACAGAGAAAGTAAAAGAAATATATATATATACCATAAGGATTTCGCCCGCATCACAAAATAAATACTCTGGAGGCGTTTTACTGATTGCAATATTTCAATATCCTTTCTATTACATAATAGAAAATGAATATTTACACATTCTCGAATCCTATATATATATATTTTACATATATTTTTGGTGTATATACATTTTCATTTCATATGTTATTTATGTATACCTAAAAATATATGTGCATATTATTATTATACATATATTTTTGTATATATATATATAATAAATGAATATTTATGGTTATGCATTGTATAATATACTAACATGTTGAATACACTACTTTCATATATATATATATTTTTCACATATTATATCGTTTGCATATTCCATATATCCTTTTACTACTAAAATCCACAAATGTATACCTTTCAAATGTGTGTCTGTTTATAAATACAGTATATACACACACCTAAATAAACTCTGTATATATATATATGGTATAAATATATAAATATGTAAATGTATATATACGCGTAGTCAGTGCACAAGGATAACATACAAATACATCGAATATATTGTAAAATTTATTACAAATTTTGTATAAATTTTACATCGATAATCACATAATATTATATATTACAATACCAATACATATATATATATATTGATAATGATAAACATATGTATAATGTATAAATAGTAAACATAATACAGACAGTATATTATAGTTCAGAAGTAAACTATATGTTTATATGCAAAAGCTTTTATTATTATTATTATTATTATTATTATTATTATTATTATTATAGTCATACTGTTGTGTGTATTATTAATTTATATTGTGTACACACATAATATAAACTATATAATTGTTTATAATAATATAAAAGGTTTTAATATGTTACTAAACTAAATATTTATTTATTTGTATATATCTTTATAGATTTTATTGTATAAGCTTTTAATCTTATATATGGTATAATTTTTGTGTTTGTAAATTATGGAGAGAAAGAGATATGTGAAAATATATATATGGTATTTTCGAAATGTTTATTCAATTTATAGTAACATATAGACGATATTGTTTATTCGGGACTTGTACGGTTCACATCCATAAGTAACGTGGAGCTCAATTGGACAATGGAATTTGCCATCAAATATTATAACATATTTTTAAAATTTTACTTTATACATGAATGATATTGTTTAATGCATATACTTAATGGAAAACAATTTTGTGAATTGTCTTTTATACATACATTGAAAAATATTCCATTGTTGTCACAATTATATTCTAATAGAATAATATTCCTTTAACCGAGCTATTCAATGTATTCTATTAAATTCTGCTTATATAAATATTCGCCGGTTGTCTTATTTCTTCAGATATTGAGCAGAATATCGATCTTGCTATCTTCGAACGGATGATTGATCTGATTTTTTTTTCTTTTTTTTTAAGTCATATTTTGCTCCTAGTGGAGCTTTTATGTAATCTAATAAACCTATCATTACAACCAAGTTGATAAATTACTCCGCATGGGAGTATATAACAATTTACCAAATGTGTACTGTACTGTACTGTAATTAACGAAAGATAGATGTTTTCATAATACTATTATTTTTATATGGGTGATTAGCCCATAGTTATGTGTGTGCAGACATTGTTAATCTTTGAATAGCTTCCAACACCATATTTTTAAAGATACCCGTTTTTCTTTTTATTCCATCAACGAACAAATGGTCACCCCGCAGAAAAATTTTAGTATTGAAATAAATACCGAAAAATTTCCTATGAAAAAATAGCGGATTTGAACCCGCTATATTAATAATATATATTTCGGCGCTATGCAACTGCGCTACCGAGTGGTTTTTGATTGATCTGATGGGGGCCATTATTTTGTAGGTTTATCTCTGGGCAGTAAACAAATATAGCACATTCGATAGCATATGACAAAATAGAAAAACAGAAAGTAAAATTTCTAAAGTAATACTTCAAAGCCCTTTCGTGTATAAGGACTTTGTCAATTTGCTGTGCGTCAAATTTGAATATATTCGCAACAGCTGATTTGGTTTTTATGAAATAAGGTATATAAGAAATTGATTATACAGCTTTAATATATGCCTGTGAAGTATTAAATTCAATATGATCCTAATTCGACTGTACCCATATACAAATGTATCCAATTGTTGATGTCAAATGAAAATAAAAATGACCAGAACTTGACAAAATTTTCTTTTAAATTTGTGTATGTTAATTTATATACAATTTCACTAGAAAATAATCCATTTATTATTATGGTTATGTGAGGAGGATATTGACATATTATCAGATAATATTATATTCACTGCTCCTTTTTATTTTATTAATGCAACTTTACTAATTATTACTCCTTTTTGAAACTGAGGTTTTTTTTCATATTATATTTAATAATTTATTTTTGGTATCATTTTGCCTTACCATCCCTCTACACACACACACACACACACACACGCAAAACATTCTGTAATAAGTGTAATATATTTCTACTCGTATATAAACAAGTTAAAAACTTTTTCTAACTAATAATGTATAATATTATATAAGATAAAAGTTGATTAAGTTATATTATTTATCCTATATTTAAAATTAAACTTTATATTATATATTATATTTTAGTTTTATATGATATGTTGAAAATTTTATTATAGGTAATTCTAATTCCATTTTAAAATAAATTATTTCATAATTATAATATAATAAAATAATTGATGTTTTTTTTTGATTTGGGGGTATTATATAAATTCAATATAATAAAAATTAAAAACTTTGAAGTTGAACTTTACCATATAATAATAGTAATAAGGATACGAATAAAATATTATGTATAAATAAATAAATAAATAAATAAATGAATGAATTACCTCGAGGATAAAAGTAACATAATATTTATAGTAATAAAAATAAATGCAAATCCTAAAATAATGCCAATTGAAAAATTGTAGTATACACGCAGGGTGTCCACACGTATATTATATGTATAATATAAACCATTAATTCTAATATAAAAAATAATTCAATGTCGAAAATATTAAAGCTTTACTCCTTTCGATTGTGCACCATTTATTTTCATCGATGGAACACACTTAATGAGTAGCACCAGAAAAACTACTGCAGAACTGGAAAATTATATATAGGCCACCACAATCATGCGTGCATCAATCTCACAGAATTTTGAAGATCGTTGCTTAAAAATAATTTGTACTGGATTTTTAAATTTGGACGATTTGTTGTACAAGTTTGTTGCTTGTAAACCGTGAATATTTTTGAAGGGGTTAATATATGTCTGAGCACAAAGATATATTCATATTCAGTTTTGGTTATTTAAAATAAATCATAACATATAAATATATATTAATGCTTTGGATGAATATTGCAAAAAAGGCGTTCGCGATTGTATTCACTTGGTAAAAAGATAGAAACAGAGAACCATTCCGAAAAGTCACAACAAGTAAAATTCAACAACTGTTTGCCATTTATTGGATATAGTTTTGTATTTTAATAACGAAAACGCATTATGATCTATACGTTACCGAAAAAATTAATATTTAATCGTTTGTTCGTGATTAGCTAGTCGCACCCATGTTTATTAACTCCTTTAAATATTTGTGCGTTTTTCAAGCAAATATACTGTTTATGTTAAAATTATATGTCTCCTATCATCATCCACTTGATGGTGCACTACACTTGTTGATACACCCTGCGTTTAGTCTATATTTGTTGTATTCATTCCAGTATAAATTTTATTAATACATTGCTATATATATTTTACGTATTTATTTATTTTCACACATTTAATATTGACTATTTGCATACTGAATTTTCTGTATGATGTTTACATATTATTTTCATGTGCAGTATTATTATACATATTATATTTTATATTGTTTATATACAAATATAATATGTTAAATGCAATATATATATATATATAACATACCATAACTATGTAGTAGTAGTGCATTGTATATTATAAAATATCAACTTATAAATGTATATAAGTTTATATACTCTCTATATCTATATATATATAATGTATAATATACATCATATACAATAAAATCATACATATATTTCCATAGAATATGCATAATCTAACTAGAAAATGCAAATATATATATATATATATATACGTTTTATATGAATATTATATTTGTGGTGATTTCCACCTGCATATATATACACTTTTCTCATCTTACCTCTTTAAATTATTGAGTGTCAACTGCTAGAACGTTAACAATCATCATATTCCATATAATACCCATATACGCAGTATGCATAACATAAATGTATATTAGAGTTATATACAATATATATGGTATATAGGAAACTAATCTCATATATACCTCTTCGAGTAGTATTATAAAATATGAAATATGGGAATGTTTGTATGACATAATTTATATTTTAGTTAGATATATAAATATTTACATATATTTATGTAACTGAGTGTGTGTGTGTATATATATATATAAATACTATAGTATATAAGTTATTTAGTAAAATATTTTCTTCACAAGACATTATGAATTTAATGGGATAAAAGGGTTTTTGTTTAATGTATAATGATAATAATAATAACTATAACTATTCACATATATATGATATTTGTTTTGATATAATATAGTTGATATGTTAACATGATAATAAAATTTTCATATTAACATATGTTTAGATTTATATATATTTAAAGGTATCATAAATGTACTTATATACTACTTATATATATATATATATAAACGTATATGCAGAAACAGTCGTATATAATTGATAACGATATATAATGTAATTAATTTAAATTGATATAGTTTTGTGTAATCGTAATAATATATTGTATATATATGCCATAGATATAGTGAACACGAAACATATATATATATATATATCTAATAAATATATGTACATTTAAACAAATAATATTAAATGAAGCTCGTATACGAGTGTGTATATAATATAGAATGACTTAATTTATTTAATTTTTTAACTTTCAGACATAATAATCTAGTTTATGGTATATATGTACAATATATTATATGTTAATAAAATAATAAATAATGTGACCATTGTCATCATATTACGTATAAATATATATGTATTTTGTCGCCTTTCTTAGACCATTACAATAGCTATTATTTTACATTTTACATATACACCCTCTGTCACCAAAAATTTCTGAACTTAAATAAAAAAAATTTGTGCTTTTTATTTATTTTTAAAAATCTTCTCTAAGCTATAAAATACAGCGTTTTGGAACATTCACAAAAGTGAATTAAATTACTTTTTTATGTCATCAATAGAAATCATCTTCGCATGACGTGGTGTTGTCGGTGCAACCCTTTTAAATCGAATTTATATATTAGCTATATGAAGGCTTTCCTTTCATGGCCACATGAAATTTTAGAAATAGAAAATAGTAGACGTAGTATAACCATTGACGATCGATGTTGTGTTATCATATGAGTTGGATACCAATTAGGATTATCACGAATATTTTGGCAACGTTGAAGTAAACGTTTCATGATTATATAAAATAATATGCACCAGTGACAATTTTGAATAAGAAATCACTTACTTTTTTGTTTATGTTATATCTTCAATAATTACTGATTTTAACCTTCCATTTCTTTCATCATCCACCACAAATGGTCTTAACGAATATTTTTTAAAAACATACATAAAATGATCACCACAAACATTTTCCATCATTGCAAAAGTGAAATATAAATAAAAATATTTCTTCAAGTTGAAACCACAATTTAATGTATAAGTTTTTTGTTGGAAGTTCATTTTGACTCAACATTTGAGTCGACGATGTGTCTTTCTATATGTATAACAACCAATGTCACATGTGTCACCACATGTTACCGCTGGTTTATAAGATTTTCAGAAAGTTCGGGAATTTTTTAAGACAACGGGTGTATACAATTTATTACATTGCCAACTGAAATTATTATATATTTATTTATGTATAAATTTTGAAATATATTTATACCAAAAATTATAACATACAAAATGTACTTATGAGAAAAGGAACATGTTTATTATTGTTTTATCTATAACTATAACGAAATATTTACTTTTTACTACTATACTTTTACTATAATTTAATTAAAAATATATAGTTTTGTACCAATTCATATATTTATTTATTTTTTTTTATTTTCAAATTAACGTACCCATATATAATTTTGAAATAACATCAACATTATTTTTTTCCTTTTTCTATAATTTATTATGGTGTGAAGTTAAAATAATAAAGAATAAATTTTTGTAACTTTTATTCCATATTTATTAAAAATTTAAATATTATACAGTAAATGTATTGTTAAAGTATAAAGAAATAGATGCATATTTATGAGATGTCTCATAACATTTGCAATAAAAATTTTACAAGTTCCTATGCAAATGAATTTAATATGGAAAGAAAAAAAATGAATAATATTATGTTTTGTGGTTTTATAAAATTGTAGAAAAATTGAATATTCGTATTTTTTTGTTTCATCTTGTGCCATTTATATACGTATTTTGCGTGAGCCGGTTGATAAGAAACGTAAAAATGAAATTAAAATGTATTATATATATTTCGAATTTTAATTAATTTATATTTAAATTCGCGTATATCCTTCTGCATAGATCGACACATTGAGAATACAAGTTTATTTATAAAATGATTTTGCTGTCGCAATTTCCTGGTACTTTATCATTATGAAACAGCATCATCTTTTGCTAAATGTAATCCTTTTTTCTTCAAATATTTAGTTTAATAATGATGAATATAATACATACACCGTTTTCTAAGTAATTGGTAAATATTACGCTTTCCAAGAAGAAAAATATTACCAAGTGATGGAACTGTTTTTTCCTTCTTTTTGTATATTTATTCTGCACACTATTTCAGTTGTTCTTTTGCTTGTGTAGTGTTATGAATCGACTAAAGAATTTACAAGTGGATTACTTTAAAAAAGAGGCAAAACAGTGCTAAGAAATGATCACACGAATATTTAATTGATTGATTTTCAACAAACATATTACTGATTTTTTATATGCAAATATTCGGATAATATGTTGTCAGCTCGTTATAAGAGATTTTGATCAATTGTTCATTAGTCATAACTCTTTTGGACGACGTTTTTTTGCTGGGTCTGCTTTTGCTTCCTATTTACTCACAAAAAAAAAAATGTCAACATTTTTCCATTTTTTTTTCCTATTTTAATAAATAAAATACAAAAACAAATTGCTTTGTTTAATAAGTGCCCAAATCAAAACTAATTAAAAAATCTGGTTGGCTGGCCCGTTTATATATCACCTTTTTTATTTACACAGAATATCTAATGTCAAATATAATTTCACTTTGGTGTTGTATATAATAAACGTCCTCTTTTATTGTACATCGTTTAACTTTATTATCAATCAGCCCCCTCGTATCTCCTTCAGAAAAAGCATTATTTGTAACATGAATTTTATTTTATAATTTATGGAAAATCTATAAAAAGAATATAACTTTTAATAAATTTTAATTTTACATTTCTTTATTATCTTTTATTTTTTTTGTATAAAAAAATATGTTTGAATTTTGTATTTTTTTTTTAATTAATATTATCGCAATCTGCGTATAAAATTTAATTAATGCATTGATTTTGTTTTTCTATAGTTTTTATCCAAATATATTTGGTAATGAATTAATTTGATCAATAAATATTTGGATCAAAAATGTTGAATAGTATCTAAAAAAAGAAAAAATCAATAATTCCATACTAAACAAACATTGACATTGATTTTTTTATGTTTATTGACAAAATCTACAGTAATTTGATGATATATTGTTTTCAAAAATACTATTTAACTATGTTTTGTGGGACTGTTTATATCACGCCAACATATCCATTCAGTAAATATTCTCTTAACATATTATATTTAATATAAATTATGCATACTTTTTAAACTGTTTGGTTTATAAATAAGCAAATTTTAAAACAGAATTTAAGTAAAGTCATGTTTTTTAGAAGGAATTTTAACAACTAGATTTTTTGTTGAATAATTTTCTGGAAAATCTCTCGCTGCTTTAGCGATCCGTTTAAATTTTGTTACGGAATATTTGCAATTTTTATTTTGATATATTATATATTTTTTAATTAAATTTATAAAACTTTTTCTCTGCATTTTTAATTTTATTTTGTTAATTATTTATGTACAGCAAATATTTCAATTGAAATTCCATAATCTTATGGGCATATTTGAAAAAAATAATTTATTAACTATTAATATTTTAATGTAAAAGATTACATATATTAATTATAAGATTATATAGATTATTCTAAGTTAATTTATTTTTATTATTAATTATATTCCATTTGCATGTATTAATAATTTATATTAATTAATAGTAAAAATGATGAACAAATTAAAAGTTAAACATAAAGTTATACGAATATTATTTAAAAAATTGTTTTTGTCATACGTTTTTGGCGTTATTTTATTGCTGGAAAATAAAAAACGTATATTGAATTAATTTTATTATAATACATTGTGTGTTTCCAATTAGGTTTTTTGTACATACTTTTCAAAAAAAATTTGAACTATTTAAACTATTATTATGTGGAAATAAATTCGGAGTTGTGTGTGTGCTGATTATCATAATTTTTTCCCAACCCCATATACTCATTCAATAAGTCTCATCGTATTTACCTAATACAGTTAATTGTGGTATGGAAGAGCTTTTTATTTATTGGTCAATTGCATTCAGAAATTGAATGTGTTATTGGACATTGGTTGTGATTATTTCATTAATTATTTTGTACATAAATAATAAATAAAGTCCCTTGGCACAAGCTTGTTTTTCTTTTAATATATTTCGTTTATAACTTTTTATATATAGATATTATTAATTTTATTATTATTATTATTATTATTATTATTATTATTATTATTATTATTATTATTATTATTATTATTATTATTATTATTATTATTATTATTATAGCCCGCACATATATATATATATAACATGACAAAAATAAATAAAAAGCCATAAGACAAATTTTTATTGCAAATAACTCATAAAACCATATTTAAGTTATATACGCCTTTGGGAACATTTTGTATATAAATTCCATTCCTTTCATTCTTTATATAAGCATATTGCGTATATATGTATACCATATATCTTTATGTTTGAATATATCTATATAACTATAATTGTATACCTCCATTTATAGCATAAAAACAAACAAAAATAAGTAAGATGAATAAAATAATAAATCTCAATAAAATTCAAATAAATATTCTTTTAATTTTTTCGTTTTTTTGTGTTTTTTTATTTTGTGCTTTTCGCAAAAATTGTTCTAACAACGAAAAAAAAAGTTTATATATATTTTTAAATATTATTTTATATCCTTAAATAACATTATGTGATGTGTAACACGAAAAAACGACATATAAGAAAATAACAGACAATCAAAAATGTACATAGCATGAATTTTCTTCTACACATTTTCTATTCGCACCCGGTTTTTATTTTATTTTTTAAATCTCTTGTTGTCAGTCTTATAATATTAACTTTAATTTATTCCATTTCTTCGGATGAATTTTATTTTTATATTTTTTAATGGTTTTAATGGTGTTATCATTCATAAATCAATTTAAAGTAATCTTCATCAACAGTTTGTTTTTATTGGATAAGTTATTAAAAGTGAAGCGAATGTGTATATAGAGGCGATTTTCTAAAAGTTAGTCTTTTTCCATATTCACGCAGAGTATATATAGAGTATTTTTAATACATACAAGAGCCATATAATACATTGTTTCTATATATTTATATATAAATTTGCAATGTTCTTTCACTTCTATATCTATATCATCTCACGTTATCTATATTTAAATATATACATCGAAAGTATTCCAAAATATATTATATAGACTTATATACTTATATTACATAGTTATATATATATATACAATATATAGAATTTAATTTTAAGTATTTATAAACTCTAATTTAGATAATGTTATAACATTTTGTGAATATTATTATACTTATAACTAAAAGTTTAACCGGAAAAATATTTTAAATTTTCTTCGTAAATTTTGTTGCTGGTTTTTTTTTAGTTTTTTTTTTTCTATGCTATTTTAAACTTAATCGTTTTTCACTCTAATGAAATGAAAATTAGTTAATTTAACGTTGATTATTTAAGCGTATATAATAATATTGTTATATGAAAATTGAAAATGTATAAAAATGATTTGTATTATAAAATTAAAAAAAATCATAACAAACTATTTTAATGTGATAATTGGTTTAATATAGAATTGATAATTCTAATATCTTAAATACTTAATAAATAAATAAATTTATAAAATATATAATTCAAAATATTAATTAATATTTAGAGTGTGCAAATGATAAACGATTGGTGTTGTATTAATAAAATTTAGCACAGTATACTATTAGTACTTTTTATTAGAGGCGAAATTATGCGTGCAAAAGCGATGTGTGTGGCTGTCATGAAAACAACCTGCGCAATATTTTTCGAACACAAATATTTTAATTTCTATAGTTTTGAGAAATTGGAAAAATTTATGAATTATATAGTTCTGTTGTAATTGATAATTTCCATGCAATTTGTTCCACCTTTCCAACCATTTCAATTTTAATAAAAAATCACCAATTTTCCACAGCATACCAAATGATTGCTATATAGGACCCAGAAAAAATTCCATTACATACAAGTAAATTAAAAATGAATTCAACGCATTACTTCACGATCATTTTACTACATAATGTATACTATAACCACTGATCTCCGCTTAATGCCTTGCACTTTACACAGTTTCGCCTCTGGCTTTTATTTATATATACTATAGAAAGTTATTATAGATACTTAAACATACAAATATATATAAATTTAAGTTTAAATGGTATTATTATAAAAAAAAAAAAATTAGTGGTAAATCAATAATAATAATAATACAATACATTTTCAATAAATAAATAAATAAATATAAATTGAAAAAATATTGTAAATTATTTCTGAAGTACTTTTGATAATACTTGAAAGGATAATAAATAACATTCTTATGTTTCCTTTGTATTATTATGTATACGTGAAACATATTATATTATACTTATTTATATAAAATCTATTATATATAGTTTTTTACTTTAGAAGCCATCGTTCTTGTATAGCTAGATGCTTACATTGCCGACAGTATATAGTAATAGATGGTTTTTAGGTGATTTTAATATGAATATACATAATAATTTTGAGATGCCTAAAAAAATCTCTTCATAATCGAACAACAAGAAACTTGTGAAAATGTTTATACTGTGTTAGACCATCCGAATTATTCGCCTGGTACGTGACAACTTTTATCTTTTCGTCATAATATTAAATTTGTAATAAAAGGAGTAAGATTTTAGAATGTTTGTGAATGAAAAAAGCGGTACGTGTGTCATGAAGTAGCACTGTTTCGTTTTCGAACAATGGAAAATGTGCTTGGAGGAGAGATGTTTCTATATATTGAAGGGATATTAACTAAATACGTATAAATTTAAAATAAGTTATTTTAAACAGCAGTAGTTTCGTTATTTTATATAGCCATTAAGAGAAATAAGCAAGGAATTGAGTAGAATAATACGTTCATTGAATTTTCCTGCTTTGAGCTTATATTACGATATTTTTTAAATACCCAAATTGTATCCTTTTTAAATATTTTTTGATCCATTGCAACTTAAGTTCCACTATACAATTTCTTCTTTCTTTCTTTTTTCTTGTTTAATTTTCCTATATTCATATATGAGAGATGTCTCCTATATTGTGGCTAAAGACAATATTATCATCATTATACATAAATTTAATAATTATTCTTATATAAAGTTCAAATAAAAATTCTACTTAATTCCGTGTACGATTCGTTTTCATGTATATGAGGTTTCGCATATATACCTAATTTCAAAAATTTACCTTATAAAATCATAATGGAAATGTCATTGATCCTTTTTGAAACACTAATTCTATTAAATTTCTTGTTTTGTGATGTATCACAGATGCGGCCACATTCAAAAATTATAAGGTCCTTGAAATTGCCTTTATTCTTGAATCGCAACTATACTATTCGATTTATTCTTAATAGAAACTAAATTAAATCTCAGTATATAGTTTAGATATGTGGACGAGTTTTCGTTTAAGTCATATTTTGCTCCAAGTGGAGCTTTTATAATAAATAATAATAAACCTTTCATTACAACCAAGTTGGTAAATTACTCCGCATGGGAGTATACAACAATTTACAAATTGTGTACTGTAATTAACGAAAGATAAATGTTTTCAAAATACTATTATTTTTATATGGGTGTGATTAGCCCATAGTGTAAATTCTGTATTTCTATACCATTCCGATTTAAATGTATCGCAAAATCCAATAAATAACAAAATTTTGTAAATTATTAGGGGTAACACGAATATAAAAATATTGACATTAATTTAAAAAACTTTACTGTATACTGAAGGTTTTGTTAGTTGACGTATATAGACTCCAATTATGGAATAAAACGATTTTGCGTATATAAATGCTGCATATATATGCCATAAATTCAAATTGTAACATTTAAGTTGATATTACCAATAACATATGAAAAAATTAATTTTAAAAGTATATCGAACGAATTGTTTGTATTATTCCTAATAATTTACGTACAATAAAACATATGATATTCGGTGCTTAATTTAAATTATTATAATATATGAACATCATCAGTAATTCATACTATTACTATATAATACCCGCATATAACAACGCACGCACCACCATCAAAGAAATATTAACAATATAATAACAAATAACGAAACAATGTAATTATTATCTGTGTACGTGTGTGTTACCTATAAAATATATATATATGCAAATAAATTACTGAGTTCACAGAAAAAAAAATGAATATTATAATAACAAAAAAATATTCACATTTTTTATACTTATGAGTATACAATAAAATAACAACAAATCTGAATGTTTTTCATATGTAAAATACATATTATTATAAAATATAGATATACAAAACACCTATATATTTTTTTGTGTTGTTATCCATCCAAAAAAAAATAATATAAATAAATAAATTTGATTTGTGTTTTATATGTGCAATTTTTACATTTTAAAATGCTTTTCAGAAATTGATATTCATTGAATTATGGTCATAAATTTTCTCGGAACTATATAATACTTTTATATTATATATGGTATACATAAAACATACATTGAACACATACATATACCCTAACACTCTATGTCCATGTGCAGAGATTTTGTTTGGATTTATTGAGTCAATAAATTTCGTTGTGATTTGGTATTTTATATACATGGAATTTTTATAGTTTACACCACTTTTATGGATATATATATATGTAATTTTGGTTTTTTTATTCATACATCAACTATAGATGAATGTGTTTTTTTTTTTTTCACCATATACATATATATTTAAATGTGTGTTCAAATTATTTAAAAATATGTGTGTAAAGGTCAATAAAATTTCAAATATTTCATGTTATTTTATTTAAAAATACAATAAAAACGCACCGACAAAATTCCACACACAGAAGATAATCATTAATTTTGTTACGAATAAAATTTCGACAGAATTAATTGTTGCTGCCGCATGTAATTTTTTTGTTATTTAATAATATACAATATATACATTTTTTATGGTTATATATCATTATCTATTCATATATATAATTTCATATATTAAGATCAACAAATCGATAAAAATAGAATTTGTTAATAATGTATGTATAGGTACGAGTGTGATTAATTTTAAAAATTCGATAATTGATGTGTGGTGCTATTTAATCGCCCGATACAATATATTCTTTATATATATTGTAATATAATATTTTTTCAATCCCTCTATTAAAGTAACGAATAATATTGTATATATATTTTGGAGTACAATTATTATAATTATTATAAATTTCATGCAATGGAACCAACTAATAACCATTTGTTGCAAATTATTGTATATATTGTACAAAAAATAAATGTATATAACCTACCGGTGATTTAAATTAAATTATACTTTGTGTATTATTACCATTTATACATTTATAAGTTATATTATTATAGGAATTATATATTGTAATACGTATAGGATGATACTCTTATATAGTATATATGTAGCATAGCTGCAATAGGAACCGCCACCGCACGTTAGTGTTAGCCCCATTTGAATAATTTTCCCATAACTTATGAATGTTCTTCATCATGGCAGTTGTTGGTTAGCTTTATATATTTGGTATATATGGATATTAATATTAGTTACTCGTATACTATTATATACTATATTTTATATATTAAATATACATTATATACATTTATCGCAATTCCTGTAACCGATTGTATTTTATTTTTAAAAATTATTCTTATTTATTGTTGGTATGTACAATATATAAATTTTAACATTTCATTATTAACTCATTAGAATTAATTTTTTTTTTCCAAAATTCACACAAGGAGATAGAAAAGATAGGGTTTTTATTTAAAAAATGTAAATTCATGTAATTTCATATTGGGTAAATGGTTTCCATATAACTTTGATGGCACATACATATTCATTTGATGAAATTGTCCTCCATATTATCGTTTTACAGAAATGTGACTGCGAATTACATTTAAACAGCGTTCAAAGCGTGCGGGTGGTCGTGATCTTGTTGTTGATAAACCTTAGACTTCAAAAAACCCCAAAAGAAAAGTGTCAAACGGCATTAAATCACATAATCTGGGCGAAACGATTCTGATTGATCACCAAACAGAAAAGGCGGATGCGAACGTACGAATCGCAGCGGTCTACATGCAAATAATTCGTTGATATATATATATATTGGAAATGAGGAATGCAATCACACCTATATAGATATACTGTTCCGTCTTTTCGGTTTATTTACTATTATATATTTAGTAACAATTAACAAAAAAAAATTCTATCGGTCTACTGTGTGGAATTGCGACGGGTGTGTATTTATTTCCACATAAATTTTTTTAATATGCTAAATAACTTTCCCATGGGTTTTATGTTTTTATATATTATAGCATTTTACGTATTATATATACAAGGAGCTCTAGCTAGTATTATTAATATAGGATAAATTTAAAAAATTATTTCTTTTCTCATTTTTAATAATTCTTTTTTCTTTACATTTTTCCTATGCGGTTTATTACACAACAGTTTGGTTCAGAAATTTATTTATTCATTTTTTATTCATTGTAAATTGTACACATTTGTTGTGCGGCGATATAAAATTATAAAATAAATTATATATGCTCTCTCTCTTCTATCTATGGTATAATCTATAACATATAAAAATCGTGTGAAAAGTTAAAAATTAATTTCCCCGGAGAAAATTTTATGAAAATATTATCAAAATTATTCTGTATTAATTAAGGATGAATTTAAGTTAAATGATAAAGTAAAATTAGGATAGTCTTTATACATGTACTTATTAGTCGTATATTATATATTTAAGTCATAATGAGACTATATATAAAGTCGATATAGTTATTTTGACGATTTTAAAATGTATTAAAAACCTTAATATATTGTCCAAATTGTGTGTTATCACATTTGAAATATTTATTCAAAATTTATTACGATTGTTCCATTTTACATAACTTGACTTTTAATTTATTTTTAATATTTAAATCATCATCGATAAAAATACCATTCATCAATTCAAAGCAGCGCAGTGGAATGCGTGTTGTAATTATTAAAATAATGAAAATATATTAGTTACTGTCACCAAATCAATGATAAATATTATGAAAAGCTGATGTATGTGCGTAACTTTGTGACCAGGAAAATAATTTGAGTTTATTCCGTACAGGACAATATGTATATGAATTTTTATACAACTCTGGGCTCAAACAATGTTTGTGTGTGTAAAACGATTGAAAATAAATCCAATACTTATTGAGTGTGTCGGAACTCGTTATTACATGCATTGAATTAATTTTTTTTATACATTATTATTATTATTATTGCCATCAATGTTAATTATGTTACACAAATTGTCGATATAATATTGTATTCATATCAATTAAGTTTATCACCGCATATGCTGCATGGAATATATAAATAAAATTTTGTATTTTCATATTTAAAAATGCATAATTTAAAAATTATTTACGCTTTACAAAAATTTCTGTATTACTTTAATAACTTAATTGATCATTAAAATTCAATCAATATAATTTTGTAATAATATAATAACTCTGTATAGATATTTAAAAATATATAATATATTTTTCTTTTAAACATAATGTTCTTTTAAACATATTTTCCAAATCGTTATATGCAAGAAGAAAGGAAAATAAAAAAAAAAATCATCAACAACGGCAACGATATAATAATGACTAAAATGAACTGAGAAAATTTGTTTTTTTTAGATATGTATATCAAATGAATGATATATATATCAATTGATTATAATTGATTGGTGCAGTTCATCATTCTGTCATGCGAAAAAGCTTTTATCCACAAATTAATTATCATATAATACACCTTTCTCGTTGGCTGATTTGTTTTCCAGGTTTTTATATATAATATGTATATGGTGAAATGTGTCTGAGAGTGTGTGTGTGTTAAAGTGTGTATACATAAATAATATATATATAAAATATAAAAATAAACAAATGATGATAAATTGAAAATGAACACTTTTTAATATTGTTTGATTACGTAAATCTTGAAAGAAGAAAAAAGAAAGAACTTTGATTTTTGCTAGTTTTTACTTTTATAATTTGTTTACCATTTTTTTGCTATTATATTATTGTGATATATTAACAAATACGTAATACGAAATACGCGACGATACCACCATTTAAATAAATAAAGATTAAAAATTATACATTATTTACATAAATAATATTCTTTAGTTAATTGAGTACAAAATTTTAAAAGTTATATTTAATATAATTATATTTAAATCTCATATGATTAATTATTATTATACATCATATTAAATTTCATTTTAAGTGTAATGCACTCGTAGTTATATGAATTTATAAAATATTAAAATTTCGATTCAATGTAGTCGTATAGAAATAATCAAATATTAAATTAAATATTACAAATTCTTCATACCACCCACCAACACACATAATATCAAAAAAAAAATAAATATAATTTTAAATTATAAACTAAATTTCATTTTAAGTTATGTGTTTATATTTTAACGAACGCTTTATATATTTTTGCATATTATTATACGTTGTTGTACAATGTATAATTTAAAGTTTATCAAACTCACATAATATTACGTTTATACTAATTTTTTACTATAACTTAGACTCAAGCAAGTGTAAATATGCATGCAGACGCAGACGAACGGAAACTTTATCATCATCATATTCAGTTCATGTTATATCGCGTATTTATAGTGTATAAACTAGAATATTGTCTGTCGAACATGCTGTTGTCGATTTGTTAATTTACATATATTTATTTTTTCTTTATCAATATGGATATGTTTATTTTTCTTCATTAGTACCAAACAATTCATGTAAACTTATATTATTTCTGGAATTATTCAAATGAATACAGTAAACAGGCAGATTTAATATGTTTATTTTTCTTCATTAGTACCAAACAATTCATATAAACTTATAGTATTTCTGGAATTATTCAAATGAATATAGTAAACAGGTAGATTTTAGGAATAGATGAAAGTCAAAAGGTGTCAATTTCACTGCAGTGACTTGATGTTTCAACAATTCTTTAGTACTTTAAATACTTGCAATTTTTCCATCGCCAGAGACTATGTGCGTGTGCGATTGCATACGGTTTGGTTGACAAATGAATATTTTTCTCTTAAAAACCGAAATATTTTTTAATAATTTTATTTATTTTGTACATCTCTCTATAAATAAAGATTAAAATCCATAGAAACTACGTGTGTCCGTATAATTAAAAATGATAATAATTCGCATATAAGTCTAATTTCCAGAAAATTTACATGGATAATTTCGTTTACTTTTACCTAGAGGTTTGTAAGAAAAATATGCTATGATATATGAAAATATTATATGCTGTAAATAATCCATACTACGATAATCCACATCCATTCCATGTATAACCATCATATTTTTGATTGTATTATATTATAATTAATTTAAATTTAAATTTTCATATTTATATACAATTGTAAATTAAATATTTTTAAATGATATTTTAATACAATTATATGTTTAATACTATTAAAATATTTAAAATAATTTCCATTCAATTATTTTGAAATGATATTGTACGTATACATATTTCGATTTATAGTTAAAAAATTCAAAAATATATCATTTACATATTTATTCAGCTCAATTCTACTATTTATGTACGCATATGTATTTTTTGGCGTGTTTCAATTGGCCTGTAAAAAAATCATTTTAACAAAAAATACCCAAAAATTACTCGCGCGCGTATTTACACGTACATAAAATAGTAGAATCGGAAGGATTATTTATAAATGAATGTATACGAGTATAGTAGTTAATATATGTACAGAACATGATATTGAATCATAGACAAATGGAAATACAATATGTCCAATACAATTATAATTTATATTATTAATATTACAATATACAATTATTATAATATTATTATTAATACAATATTTTTGATACAACATATTTATTCAACAATTATATTTATATGAGTTCAAAATTTGATTACAATATATAAAATAATTAAATAAATAAATGGTATTATAGAATATATGGAGATAATTAGTGACAATTTAAAGCAATAATTAGAAATATGAATGTACATTTATACCAGGTATAGGAGTATGAAATGAGGCTTTTTTAAAGGAAGAAAAACACATTATTTAGAATAGAAAAATCAAAAATATTTTATTCAAAATAACTTCCATCGCTTTCTACACATTTTAACCACCTTGCAGGCAATTTTCGTATACCTGTTCTTTCAAAGCATGTCCCATCGATGAAAACAAATGGTTGGCCGAAGGAGCCAAGTCTGGTGAATAAGGCGGGTGTGGTAACAGCTCCCATCCAAGTGACTTTATCGTATCCTGAACTGGTTTTGCTTTGTGTGCTGGTGCATTATCATGTTGCAAAATTACCTTAACAGATTTTTTCTTTCTTTCTGTCCATTCTGGCCGGTTATCTAATAATGCATGGTTCAAATCGATTATTGTTGTTGTTGGTAGCGAACCGTATTAACAGTTTCACCAGGTTTCAGAAGTTCATGATACACCACGCCTTCCTGATCCCACCAAACACAAAGCATTCTCTTCTTACCGAATCGTTTTGGTTTTGCAGTCGATGTTGCTACTTTACCTGGTGTAATCCATTATTTTTTTTCGTTTAGGATTCTCAAAATATATTCACTTTTCATCCCCAGTCACGATTCGATGTAAAAAAGACTTCCTTTTTTATTGTTGAAGGTGCAATTCACAAATGGTTTTTCGATTTTCTTGTTGCTTTTCAGCCAATTCATGTGGAACCCATTTTCCACACTTTTGAATCTTTCCCATTGCTATTAAACGATTAGAAATTGTTTTTTGATCTACATTTAAGGCTTCTGCAAGTTGTTTTTGAGTTTGTGTATCATCTCCGTCCACCAATGCTTGCAATTCATTGTCTTCAAACATTTTTGGTGGTCTTCCACGTTCTTCATATCTCAAATCAAAATCTTTCGTCTCTAAATTGTTGAAACCATCTTTTGCATGTTGCTAATGATAGAGCATGATCACCAAAAGATTCTACAAGCATTCGTTGAGATTCAGCCTCGTTTTTCTTAAAATCTTTTCTTTAAATGATAACAAAAAACTAATGATACCCGCAAATCGTTTGTTGAAGGCACAAAATTAGACATTTTTAACACATCGCATTAAGGCTCTTTCATAATTACTAATATAAGTACAGCCATTTATTGGCAGCGGCTCACTTCATACTTCTATACCTGGTAATCTATCTATGAGCATATAGCGTATAAATTAAAAAGCACCATCAGATTCTATATTTAGAAATATTTTGTATCTTTTTTTGGTTTTCATTTCATTATTTACAAGTCATAGTCAACTCCAAGTGGACCTTATGGCATCTACAAAACATTCGTTACAGTCAAGTTGGTAAATTACTCCACATTAGAGTAGTTATAACATTTCACCAATATTGTTTCATTATTTTTATATATATATATATTTTATTATTTCGGCATATATATTCTAAAATGAAGTACTTTTGTCAATGGTTTGTTCACTTACATATTTTTCCAGCTCTGTGTATATAAATATGAAATACAATACAACATATACATATGAAGACATAAAGTGCATACAGTATACACTACATAATAATAAACCATAATAATACTATATACTGTGTAAATACAATTATATAACATTGGGTTGTTCGTATAAACAAGGTAGACCGGAAGGTATGAGATAATTAAGATGCTGTTCTATTACACAAGACATAATATATAGATCGTACTTTTATTCTTGTCAAGTTAATGTATACATACTCATAGTATTTATATATTTATATACGTTTTTCTATTATAAAATATATATATGTTACGTATATTGTAAATTATTATTTTGTATATAAAACATAAGAGTTGCAACAACGTTCTAATATTTCATAAAATAATTAAGAAAATTTTATAAGATTATATGTAAAATTATTATTATTATAAAATTTACAAACTATAAATTTATATATTTAAAATCGTATAGTCACAAAGTAAAATATGCAAATTTGTATACAACAACAGCAACAACAACAACAACAACAACAACAACATAAACAATGTACAGAAATATGAACACGAAATAATTAAATTAAAATCTATTTAAACAACAAATTTTTTTTTTTGTTAAAATTTAAATAATGATATTTTTAAATGTAATTTTAAAAATTATAATAAAATATCCTGCAGGAGGATTTTGAATGTATGTGCGTAAAATAATAATAATACACACACATATATATGGAACGGGAAAATGTATACAAATTATTAAATTAATATTATTTTTATTTTTTTTTTTGATAAAGAAATGAACATCATGTAAAGAATTTCATCTTAAAAAATATACTATGACACCGCATATCTTTTAGTTTATTTTTTTTTTCACTAACCTTTATTATACACCATAACAATTAACATGTACCTATGTGCTATGTAAAGATTTCTATCATATGACATTCAGATAAATTGTAGGTATATATATGTACTTAAAAAATAAACGTTAATACTTCCTTCGACCATAAGCTATAAAAACTAAATCCCATCTGTTTGTTATTCACACATATACATGTATATATGCTATACTTTTTAACTTTTACAAACATATATCCTTTCAACCGTATATAGCTTTTATTTTTATTCTTTATATATCCTTACAATTTTATATATATATACTTTTAATATTTCTTATATATATGCGCTCTCCATTCTTTAGAATTGTCACAAGAAAGAATTTTTGTATGGTATTCTAAAAGTATAGAAAACATTTTTTTTTATTTTGTACATATTTCTATATTGTATATATATATAATTTTATGTGTGTATGGTATTTGTAAATATGTATGTTGTTATTTGTATAACATGGGAAAGTTTCACATCCTTTTTGAATGGAAGAGCATTTTATTATTTTTTTTTATTTTTTATTTCTTCATTTTAAAAAGATTTATGTACACAAATTGTTACACATATTATGTCAATTATTGAAAATGTAAATCACATTTATTTTGTATATAGAATTTCCGGTAAAAGATTATATATAGAATATTTTCATCATTGTATGTTATATATTAAAATTTGAAAATAGATATATATGTGTTTGTAGTATTTTCAATCCGTTGTTGGGTACTATATTTGTATTTGTTATTAAAATCAATCTTTATTTATATATAGGTTTAGAGTTATACGAATCTATACAATATTTGTAGATAAAAAATCATAAAATTATATCCATTTGTTGCTGCATTATTGATTTTTTTCGGATATGTAGGATATAAGAAAATGTGTTTAGGTCTTGTGTGTATTTAATTTAAAAAGAGAAAAAAGGTGCTACACTATATTTTTTAAGTTAAATTATAGCAATTATACTAAAACTATATGTTTCATGTGATAATTCATATAAAAACAATGCACAAAGAAATGTTTGAATGTTTTTTTAGTTGATAGTATAATTTCTTTCTTCATGTCCTTTTTTTTCCTTCGCGTTTCTTTGTTTTGCTTCTGTCGTCCTTTCTATCTTGCCGGCTTTTTTTTTTTAGTAATCTGGTTAAGGAATATGGATTTCAAAGCAGAGATTTGAGAATTTTTAAGGTGTCTACAGTATCAGAATTTGCGAGTTCTTCCGAAGTATGAGAAATCTTTGCTCCCTTGCTCATCACACAAACCTTGTTTTGCTGTGACAGATTACATATGATTTGTTCTGAGTAATTTGATTGTAATGACTTAGACATAATTGACCAATATCATTTCCGCAACTAGTTTCATTTTATATGAATGATTGTGACATTAGACGATCCGTTTTTCCAGACTATTGTGGAAATAAATTTCTTGGATATTTTCACACTTGATACAATCGCCATGCCAATGAATTTTGTGCTACTTTGAAGATTCACTTGATTGATTCTATAATAATTTATAATATTTGCAAAGTGCATTGACAGAAATTTTTGATATTATATAAATAATAGCTATATATGTACCAAAAATAGTGTGTCTATAATAAAGGACCTTTTGTAGCTCTCCGATTTTAATGAAAATCGTAATGAAAAATAATGCACATAGGTATTTTTTTGTTATCTCGGCAATAATGTTTAAGGGAGAAAATTCGACAGATTCCATTTTGAACGAATATCAACAAAACTATCGGAGGTGATAAAAAATGAATTTCCTCTTAGGTGTCATTTTAGCTATTAAATCTGCTCCATTGCCGATAAAAAAAAATACCTTTGCATTCTTTTTCATAGCTCTACACGTGTGCCAATCGTTAAAATTGGAATAGTATACAAAAAAGAAGATCTCCTATAAGTAAAACTATTTGATATATAAAGAATATATAAATTTTGTCACTTTAAATTGTCCATTTTTCAAGAAAAATTGAAAAAAAAAGCAAGTTTTTTTTTACAGATTTTGCAATTATCAAAAAAATTTATGTTTTTGCATTTTGTATACGTAAAGATACGTCCAATATGTAGAAATTTCACAGCTATAAAATAATTAGCATATTTTTGTATTGCTTACTTACTTACAATATGGTATTAAAATTCACGCTTCACCAATCGAACTGAATGTTTTCTTATTTAATGTCGTTGTCTTTTCTATCGTAGCTCAAGCCGTTTCCCTTTATCCTGTCCGATGGCCGAAGCCGTGTTGCAGAATTCATAACTGGTTGATTTACCGAAGTTGATATGGTTAACCCCATAACGTTAAACCTACTTAATCATTTTGTAAATTCGTAGGGGTATTTATCACTTCTATATACCAAAAGTTATTGTAATGGAGCTGCTGACTTTCAATGACACAGTGTAATCATTGTAACAATAACTAAGTTGTAAACTGCTTTTTTCAGACAGTACCCGCTTATTAATTCTAATAAACATCTGCCCGATTGTCCACAGCTACTTATTTATTATTCGTAGCTACAAGCCGTTTCACTCGCCGCAACATGTGGCCGATTTCTGTTGCAAGTGCGGTTTTATTTTTTACCCAACATATACCATCCGAATATATTGTGGTTCACATTATAATATATACCGTATCAATAGTATTAATATTTATTATATAGCCTCTCTCTGATGATATGATTGTTGTGTGCACATATACACAAACTATCTAGAGATGGTAAAAGAAATTTCAATAATTTTACCATAATTTTTATTATATTATTAAAATCTATACAATAGTTTTAAAATTATCTAACAAGTATCTATGGTATATGTAAAGATAAAGATAATAATATAAATTATCTATGCATATAGATAAGATAAAGATAATAATATAAATAATCTTATCTTAATGATATATTTATTGATAATTTAAACATCATCGGTGTCGGATAATTAGCGAATCTTTAACTATAAATTTACCACAAAATTGTTCGGATCCCATTCGTAAAATTAATTATATAGTAACTCTTTTGATATATATACAATAATTGATAAAACAAAATTATACATATATTCAAAAATTAACTTTGTGTACATATAATCTGTAGATAGATAATAAAATCAAAATTTTCATATAAATTTTCTAAGGTACGTATAGTTTTTCCTCTCACAATAAAATCCAATGGTATTTATTTTATTATTATTATTATTATTATTATTATTATTATTATAATATCATTATTTTGATAAAACATTAATTATTTTAGTTTATATATTTTCTTAAAATAATACATTATATGGTTGTATGTATTTGGTAGAATAGAGATAGAATAATGTAAACAAATTAATATTCTTCCATTGTACAATATATGGTATATATATATATGTTATATATAATATTTATGTATATTATATATAGATTACATATTTACATATATACCTATATATAGTGACTGTATACCACTATGAGTACATACTTTATGTATATATAAATTTACAAATAAACTATTTTACATAAATCTTTATATATTGTATATATATAACTATGTTGAAATTAATATTAAACTGCACATTGTATATATTTTCCCTTTAATATACATCCACACACATATCCCGTATATAACAAAATATTAATGAGAAGGTAGATTTAATTATATTGTATATATATATATGTAAATCATATACAATATTATATATATAGGAAGATATATATAATACTTTTCAGTATGATAATAAACACCAATAAATTACGCAAATATCTTGAAAATCACTTTATAGTAATATAATCGCTTAACAACTTTGCATAATATTCCAATCTCACAAACGAAATTTGCATAGAGCGAAGATAATTTGATGAGATTTTATATATTGTGTATATATTGTACATAGGGATATTTTCCTATATATGCGATATGTAACGTATACTTTGTATATATTATATACGTAAATATATAACTAACCTTATATACTATATGAAAATTCATCACATACATATATTATCATATATAGGTGATATATATAGAGATTACTGGTTATATATCATATATAAAATAGTATATATATTACAAAATGTGTATAATATATAATAAATACATGGGTGTTATATGTGTACACAAATTTATATATAATTATATATATATATGGGTATGTGTGGATGTGTGTGTTGGTGTGTTTGTGTAGACGAAAAACGAAAATGTAAATCAATTTTATCATTTTAAAGAGTTTTCTTTTCTTCTTCTTCTTCTTTTCCATCATATACATAACCATTACATTATATATACCATAAATATGTATATACATTGCCTTATATACAATATATATATATATAGTTAATATTATATAACACATGGGCTGAAAATTTTCCGAAAATTCTAAGAGGTGATTTCATATGATTTTTAGTTAGTACCAACCTTCAAACGATACGTGACAGCAGTCCGACCATTAGTTTGTGAGATATTGCGTTGTGAGTGTATAGCTACTTTTGTTATTTGAAAAAAGATGGAAAAAAAAGAATTTCGTGTACTGATAAAATATTGTTTTTTGAAGGGAAAAAATATTTCTGAAGCCAAAAAACTGCTTGACGAGCATTATCCCCACACTGCTCCATCTCTGTCAACAGTACATTTGTGGTTTGCAAAATTTAAAACCGGCCATAGTAGCACCAAGGACGATGAACGCAGTGAACGTCCAAAGGAGGCTGTTACTCCAGAAAATATCAAAAAAGTCCACAAAATAATTTTAGATGACCGTAAAGTTAAGTTGATCGAGATAGCTGAGGCTCTGAATATATATAAATATCAAAGGAGCGTGTTGGACATATCATGCATAAATATTTGGGCATGCAAAAGCTCTGTGCAAAGTGGGTGCCGCGCGAACTCACAATCGATCAAAAACAACAACGTATCGATAATTCAGAGCAGTGTTTGGGCTTGTTCAACCGTAATAAAACAGAATTTTTGCGTCGATATGTGACAATGTATGAAACATGGTTCCATCATTACACTCCGGAGTCAAATCGGCAGTGTCAGCATCATGTCAGCAAGCGACGAACCTCGTCCACAACGACCAAAACCGCAACAGTCGGCTGGCAAGGTTATGGCGGCATCTATATTTTGGGATGCACATGGAATAATTTTCATCGACTATCTCGAAAATGGAAAAACCATCAATAGTGACTATTATATAGCCTTGTTGGAGCGTTTGAAGCATGAAACCGCTAAGAAACTACCGCATTTGAAGAAGAAAAAAGTGGTGTTTCATCAAGACAACGCACCGTGTCATAAATCAATGAAAACAATGGCAAAATTTCATGAATTGGGCTTCGAATTGCTTCCACATCCACCGTATTCTCCAGCGCTGGCCACCAGCGACCTGTTTCCTGTTTGCAGACCTCCATGCTCACTGGAAAGAAATTTTAAGAGCAATGAAGAGATGATCGCCGAAACAGAAGCCTATTTTGTGGAAAAAACGAAATCGTACTATAAAAATGGTATCGAAAAGTTGGAAGATCGTTGGAATCAGTGTATCAGTGCCCGCGAAGGGATGTATGTTGATGAATAAAGTTTAATATTGCAAAAAAAATGTTTTTTTCTTAGAATTTTTTCAGAAACTTTTCAGCCCATGTGTTATATAAAAAAATGTTATTGTTGTTGTTTCCCATCTTGATATTTTTTCCGTGAATAAACGAAACATATAAAAATTCAATTTATATTTCTTTTTTTTTTTTTTTCTTCATCTCCATCTCTCCATAAATATAATTTGGAAACATTTTTGTGATACACTTCGTTTAAAAAAAGAAAAAGTATATTATTCAATTCAAAGGAATTTTGGGGTTTATTATTATTTAGAAAAAAAAATAGAATAAAAAACATATTTCTTTGCCAACACACGCGAATATTATATGTTTTTGAATTTTTATTTTATTTATTTATTTATTTATTTATTTATTTTCTGCTTTTTTTAGTAAATCATATTTATTTATTTTTTTTTTTTTGCTCACATACTTGCAATATTATTTGTATAGACACAAAAATTTACCTTTCGCGTTGCCATCGTGTATAAAAGGTGTTATAATACAATATATATATAAATATAGTATTATTTTGCTACGACCGACGAGAGCACATAATAATATATAATGTATTTTTATACATTTATATTTTTTCATCATATTTTAATATAATTTACCTTATTTTTGATGTTGTGTGTGTGTATATAATAGAATAATATAATATAAGCTACTGAATTTGTATTCCATTCATTTATATACATATTATAATAATTGTACGCGTCTATATAGTAGAGATACACAGAAATAAATGTAATCAGATGAGATTTATTTTATCTCATATATATATTCTATATAGGATATAATTTAATTGCTTACATGTATTACAATTACATTTATATAATATTAATAATTATTAGAATAATTTATAATTAAATTTATGGTTATTATTATTTTCTTCTTCTACAATATATATGGTTGAGAGAGTTAAGAAGAAAAAAAACAACCATTATATTATATTAGAATATGATGGTGTATAAGAATATGGTTGCTATCAATTTTATTATAAGATAATTTTGTATAGTATGAGTACACTGACTGAATATACATTTCATTTTCACAGTAGAACTTATACTATTTCCTCAGTATTTAGCTTATGTCTATATATATGTTTAAAGCAGGCGTTAGGTTATCGTATACACTTGTGTTCCTCCACCATCAACCGTAATTGTGCTTTATAAATAAAACATTGTGGCTGAATTATTACAATACACAAAGACTTATTTAAAAAATAATTATTATAAGTAAAATTTTTCAAGAAATAAAAAGATCGAAAGAGTTTTAATCAATTTTGACAAAATTTTTTATATTATTCATAGGTTAAAAATTTGTTTAATAATATTGTAAATCTTTTAATACATGTATTTTTGTACGTGAGGATTTCTTGATAAATATGGGTAAAAATTAAATAAAAAAATAATTATACTTTTTAGAGTAAGTGTATATAGATCAGATTAAATTATCTGAAAATTGGTACGGTTTTTAAAAATTACTATATGAAAATTCACCACAAAATTTATTATTTGTTGATTTACAAAATTTGCCATTATCATCGATCTTTAGACCGATTTGTAATAAGCAGTATTACAGTATCGAAAAAGGGATAAGTTAGATGTGTCTCCATTGACAACGATCATGTGCTACTCACTGCATTGAGAGATGAAACGATGTTACCCAACACCGTGATCTTCGTCGCATGGTGATGAAAAAAAACGGTATCTAAATATAAAAATTGCAAATATTTAGATACTTCTTTGTATCTTGATCGGTATTCATAGATAATTTTATACTTAAAGTATATACGAAGGCATAACACAAGTGTCAATTAAAAATCCGACTATTTTTTCCTATATAGTTTTTTTAATTTTATACTAGCGTTTTTATTTTGTCTCCATTTAATTTGACCTACTAAACTAGTAAACTTTAAAATTCATTATTTCAACATATAGCCACATATATTATCGTCGTACTATATACAATAAAATTGATAAATTAAAGAATATCGCAGCGATATATAAATTTCATTTTTCTCGTCCTAGACACGACAACGACATATAAAACTGATATTATAAATATTAATGACGTTGGTATTACATGACTGGAAAATTACCATCATAAATTTTAATGGATATGAATTCGATTCAATATTCCAATTGAGACCACCATTCATATAATTCTATGTAAATATATATATATTACTATATTTCGCCGTATACTGTTAAGTGAGGAATCTACTAATAAGTGTATGTGTATATAGAGACAGGAGGTATATATGCTGCATTCATTAACAATATAATAAAGAAAAATGTTATGTCATTAGTGAAAATGTCATTTAATAAAATTATATTCTTTGAAATTCTTTTGGTATCTGCTATTTGTCGGTCTATCTATCTATCTATCTATCTATTTATCTATATATTTATATATACAATATATATATATATATATATATAGATAATATATACACACTCTGTCCGTAAAATTTCCGAAATGACTTTTTCATATATATGGATATGGTAACTTTATTTATATTGTCTGATCATTTCATTTATATATTTTAATAAAACTGTCTTTTACTAAAAATCATATTTAATTTCTTCAATCGATTTAGTTCCAAATGTGTGACCATTTTCTATTCCCTAAATTTCATTTGGCGATGCATGGAAAAACCGATTGACATCAATTGAAAACATTCACGAAAGACTTCCATATACTTAACATCAATCTATAATCAACAACTTAAAAAAAACATTGAAACACTTGTTGAAACAGCAATATTTCCGTATATTTTTCGTACAGAGGCGGATCCGTAAACATATACGCAGAATATGTTCAGTTCATTATTATTTTTATTATTATTAATATTATCATGATAAAAGCTTTAAAAAAAAAAAAAAAAAAACGAATAATGAAAAATAAAAGAAAAAAAGAAATTACAAGAATATTTATTCAAAAAATTTATAGTGGGAAAAGAAAAAGGAAAATTTATTTCCAAGATAATGATTGAAATAAAAAATTTGTTTGGTCATATCATATTTGATATATATATACACCAACAAAAATACTTCTTATTTTTCGGGAAATCGTTCAATTTATCATGCAATCGAATAATTCATATATACAGCGGCGTCGCTTTAATTTTGCGATTAGCTAAACAAATCCTATATTTTCATCCCATTACCTAAAAATAGCTTATCGTTAACATTTAATACAATTGCAATTTTAGAAAAAAATTTATGTAACACCTTCAGAGCTATATATAGAAATAGAATGTATTGAAACATTTTCACTGCGAAAAAGGTATTATTATTTAATTTTAAAGTTTGTTTGTTAGCAGCCTGTCTATGTTAATGATTATTTCTTTGAAATCATGTTTATGCGGCATATAATTGATTTTTCTCTATAATGATATCGTGCATAAATTACACAGTCTTACCTGGTACATACCACGAGAATTATAAGAGATATTAAGGTAAAACTCAAAATTATCTAATGGCAAAAATTTAAATAATATTAAATAACATCAAAATAGATAAATTTATTTTGTAAGCAAATTTTATTACTATAAAAATACAACAAATTATTAAATCATCATCAACAAGCGTAAGTGACAACATCTATTGGAATAAATTTCAAAAAAGAGCAAATTTTTAAATTTGAAAATTCATTAAATTACGATAATAATAAAAAATAAATATGAATTTCTTATTTGGTCGAAATATGTTCAATTGTTTTTTCTTCAATTTTTTATGTCAAATTTTTAATTTCGATTTTTTTTTATTACTAGTTTTTGTTTTTCTTGTGTCAGTCACGTCGTAGTAAATGTAGAAATAGGAAAAAACAAATTGCATATTAAATAATATTAATTTATACTTAATAATTAATGTAAAGTAGATAATTTATTATTTTAAATTTATAAACCGAATATTAATCTTTAATATTATTTAAGTTTTATTTTCTATAATATTATTACAGTGTTTAGTAATTGTGTGTTTAAAAAATGACTACAATAAATTTTAACTTTCTTTTTCCCTTGCTTGTGTTAATGATGGGTAAGTGGTGCTCTCCTCATTCAATTATATTTTATACATTAAAATATATAAGTATTGTAATTGTTTTAATTATTTTTATTTTATTTGTTTCCCAACAATTATCAATTAATACAATCATTAATTTTACTGGAAAAGATTGTATAGATTTTTAGCTTTTAATAATTGAATTTTGATTTTTTCCTATATGCATGCGCAAAAAAAAAAAAAATGTGATTATTTCTGTCTGACGCCGCGGTTACAAAAATGTAGCATTTATTGTTGTTGTTGTATTGTTGTTCTTGTTGTATTGTTGTTCGTGTTGTATTGTAATTCTTTTTGTATTGTTGTTCGTGTTGCTGCGTTTTTGCATTTATGTTTATTATTGTACCAAATTATTTTGAAAAAAAGTAATAAAATAAATATATTTAATATGACATTTAACATTTACTTAAATTTACCTAATAATAATAATAATATTAATAAAATTCATTTATTACTTTTTTTTTCTCTTTTTAGCTATAGCAAATGTGTCTCGTGGTTATTTGTGAAATGAAATTGCAAATTGTACTGCATGTGCAGAATGTATATTCTTCTGTTACCGGCTGGCTCTTCTATTGCGGCTAATTTGGGGAAATGTGAATTGGTGAGTACTCTTTTATTTATTACATTTTAATTATCGTTTATATTATTTTATTATATTATATATTTTAATTGTTTATGGAAAGTATATTTACGATATAATCAATTGTATAAAAAAATACAGTCAGTGTCAAAAATATTGGTACAAAATATTCTTTAAAAAAGAATTTTTTTTACGTTTACATACACGCAACGCCACTGCATATATATTCGAATATAGCTCCTTTATAACTATCCAAAATTTATTCGATGTGTAGTATTTATTTATTTATGTAATAGAAAAAAAAAAAGAAATAAAATAAATACTGGAAAATTTATATTTGATGTATATGAATAATTTATTTCATGTATACAAAATAAATAAATATATGCGGTTATTATATAGAATATGAAAAATATAAGTAAGAATTGCATATTTACAAATACTACATTTAAATTTTAAGTTATTTTATTTAAAATTATGTATATATCTACCTATAAGATATACATTTTGATGAACTACAAAATATATTACATGTAACATTTTTTATCCATGTTATATACTACGTTTACTATTTTACACAGTTGAAATGCTATTTATAATAATTCACATAGATAGTGGTAAGCAAAATAATAACGTTTTGACAAAAAATCTTTTTTTATTAACTTTTGATGACAAATATACAACTTTCTCAGATATAGTTTAATTGAATAAAAAAAATGATTTTGTTATGGATAAATTTCTGTAAATTCCACTTTAACAGAGTTTGTAACTTGAATTAATAATGAAAATAGTAATTTTTATATATAAATAATTAGAAATCACAATAGCTTATCAATTCCGTCGGAGCTCTTAAATTGTCATCAAAATTTATTACACATATTCGTTAAGAAATATTTTTTGTTCGTAAATAACTTAAATTTTAATATAATTACTTTATTTCAAAAGTTTGGTAACACACTCTTATTATATTTTGTGGCCACCGCTATTTTCGTACATATATATTTATTCTGTATTATGTGTATACGATACGATGGTAATATAAAAAATATAATGTAAAATGGAATATTATTATAAATTGGAAACATTTTTCTATATTTACACTTTGAATTTCTTGTGGGAATATTAAAAATAAAAGTGCATTTGGTCGGGTGGTTGGTATATAGAGTGTGTATTATAAATAAATGTTTGATGGTATATATGCATATATACCTATATTCCATATAGATAAAGATACATTTTTATATGCAATGTTATTTTATTTAAATATATATGAAAAATTATATATTCACTCTCCATATACCACCTACACAGAAGCAAGATACACATAATTTAATATTACATATAAATATTATCATGTTATTATTATTTTCTCACACATATGATGGAAAAAAAATATTATGTATTATAAAATACACTGAATATATGTGCACGTATTTGTATGGAGCGTAAATATTTCTATTTAGTTTCACTTCCCTTGTACTTGTTATAATATAAAATTTCAAAAATAACTTATAATAATATGTATTGAAATATTTTCTAATTTAAAATTCACTATAAAAATATATACTTTACTATTTTCAATAACACAATAATTTGTATAACTTTTTATATTGATAATATATTTCTTGCAATTCATCATAAAATTCAATTCTTTTGCTTTAAATTGAATTGATTGTTTTGAAAGATTAAAAGAAAAACAAAATAGAATTTAACAATAATAACAAAAAAAAATTGAGATTAAAATAAAATCGGAATAAGTTTTACATGGAAATTAATAAATTTAAAATTATCTGCTTGAACAATTTGTTTGTAAATTGAATTGCCTTGATTTGTGTTTGTTATTATTATTTTTGAATCTATTGAATGGTATATTTATTTATATAGTAATTAATTCATATAAAATGTGTTCATTCAACAACTGATCAAGCTGAACAATATAATTGAATTGTGTACTACATAAGGTCACATGTATCTTAAAGTTAACCGCAAAATTGTGAGCGTGCATTTAGTAAAAGCTTCACCAAATTAAACATGTTGTTTAGACAATACAAAGGATTATCCACATATTTCCGAATTTTTGTTTCCGCACCCGTTAAATTTAAATTTTATATTGCCGTCATGAAATTGAATATAAATCGAGATGCATCTAGATTGAAGAGTTTGGAGGCATAGCTATATTATATAGAGATTTTGTGTTACAATTAATATAATATAATAATGTATATTTTGGTCGATTAGTTAATGATAATTTCAAATAAGGATACCTATAATATATATAATAGTATATTTATATACTAAATACGCATATAGTCAATAAATAAATAATACTTTACTATATTATATACAAATCGCAGACTTACCCAAGAGTATTAATAATTAATTATTAACATAATATAAATATAAGAAAATCTAAATAAATATTTTTAACGAATCTATAGAGAGCATTTTATTAATTCGTTCATATATATTTTTTTATTTACTCGTTTACAAAGTTTTGATTCTTTTTGTGAAGGGAAAAAAATTTCATGTAGGTACACACACATAAATTTAAATTTTTATATATTTGCACAATATGTAATATAAAAATATTTCATATTTCATGAATATTTTATGTAGCTAATATTGTAAATGGTTAAGTAATATTGGGTGTTTAAAGAAGTTATCGTCAATAATAAATCCATTGATCATTATTGATCAGATTGAATGCAATTTTTACAATCTATTCCTTATGTGACTTAGCAGTAGGCTTATAGGAAATTTTTGTTACATAGATATTTTAACCAAATTTTAACTTATTGTTAAATGTTTATATACTTTTGACAGTGCTTTAAAATGAATCCTTAAAATTTATTTCTATACCTAAATTGATTCAAATAAAAATAATATTATATAACTTGTTTACAATATTCTTACTATGTAATATTGGTATTTGTTTTCACATACATGTGTATTTTTGTCAAATATTACATATGACTTGTTTTCAATTATGTAATACCAAAATACATAAATGGATATATGTTTTTATACATTGCTGAAATAAAAACATTTATAAATTTTGAAAAACAGTAACATTTTCTTTTATTTAGATAAAAATTCTTATTAGTTTAATATTTTTGTTATGTGATACATCAATCAATACAATTTTAATTATTTTTAATATATTGCACTATTATTTATACACCGTACTTTTATTTATACTAGTACTTTGAATATGAAATTATTGCATTTTCACGCTAATACCGCATTTATGTTATCATATAAAAAATATTAAAATCCATATCCAAATCCAAAAAAAACCCATAGTGATTGGAAAAAATATGAATTTTATTTAAAAATATTATATATAACTAACATTTTATAATATTTATACCATATTCATATATTGTGTATATACAAAATACAATGTACTAACCAAATTTATATCCAAATGTGTTTATATAATTTTTTGTTATTCATTTTTATAAAACAAAAAATATCGATTTGTTTTGTAAAATTCTATTTAATATATGAATCGGAAGCATAAGCGTTACGTTCACCAACTGAAATACACTTCTATTACAATTTTTAGCTTTTGAATTTATTTTACTATAAACGTGACCGGGTTAACCTCGCATCGAATTACTTGATGCTCAGCGGTTAAAGCTTAATAATAATCCGAAATAAACGTTTTCATCAGAGAGAAGTCTAGTTGTTCGCAGCAGTAAATTCTTCATGAGTCCGAAATAGCACTATTTTTATTTATATAAAATAATTGAATAACGTGGTGGAAAATGTTAAAATTTGCATTATCTCTTCAGAAACTAGTGCGAAACATATATTTTATTTTTAATTTATAAAAAATGAGTCGCCACTGCTATATGATTAAAAAGTACACTTCAATTACTATATTTCCACATGTATTTGCAAATTGAATGAAAAACCACGTAAAATAAATACATATTATTAATTCGATATTTTGTTTATAGTATGTGAAGAACATATATATATTCTATGTATATATGTACTGGATGTATTTAAAGACACCATCAAGATTAGCCTCTCCTTCCGTCCCGAGAAACCGTTGCTATATGACTGTATGAGTATAAATGTGCTAAATTTTTCCAATTGGAAGTGGTGGCGATAATAATACTGTGCGGTTGCATTTAAGAAATCTCTGGCTGTTGGAAAAGCGTTATTCATTTATATATAATGTGTAGTAAAACGACATTTTGATGGCACTTGATACAATGAGGATCGACGACGAACAGTTAATGTTCACAAACAAATTATCTTTGTTATATGCATTACATGATAAACTATTATTTCAATAAAATTGAATTTTATTACAAATTTCGTTTTTATAATAATAGTTTCTCGTCGGAGGAATCGTCATGTTATACTACTTATATGAATGTGTAGGGTGGGTGTCTGGTGAATACATATTATAATTTATAAATCCTTTCACTGTAAATGGAATTACGTTTATAAGATTTGGATTTATATATGAGATCAGACGCTTGAAATAGATTAGCTCGCCGGGTGCGCACAATGGATTTAATATGATGTAAGTGCAGGAAAAATATTGTATTCCCCTCATATATATTAACAATTTCATCATCGCATCAACCAGACAAAATATATATCATCTCATCAATTTAAGAGAATCATCGCATCCACCAATTAGTCAAAATAATCGTTACGATATAATTCTAATACATATCACTAAATTTTCCGGTTTTTAACACCACTCATATATAAATTTCGACTTAAAATTTATCATTTCTATCAGCTGATACTTTTCAAAACATCCTGTATATACGTCGTAGAACAAAAATTTTATATAATTTAGGAGAATTAATTAGTAAATGTGAATAGCGTAATATTTTCATTTATAATAATATTAAATATTATTTTAATACACTTCTGTGTCCCGTGGGATTTACACAGTACACTTTGATATCGCATGTTAATTTTAACCGCAATAGTGAAACAATGAAAGCGTTTCATAATTGCTATGATAAATAGTAAAATTTTGCACGTAACAAAAGGGATTAGATTTTTCTTAAAAAATAAATGCATAGAAATGAGTAAAATCATTGTTTTTAAAATAAACACATAATTATTTGGCCGCAGTTATTTGTATATATTATTTTTATAAATTTATCAACAACCAATACCATGTGCGGTGTCACTAAATAGGTTTAACTGGTGTCGATAGAAGTTTGTGAATCATTTTAATTGTTCAGAAAATTCTGTTGATCTAGTTTTTGATTAAATGCGTTCATTCCCTCACAGGTTGTTTAAATACGATCATGTTTAATATGTACAAACCACAAATATACGTATATTATATATATACAGTGTCGTTTCCAAGAAAATTCAAGACATTTTTCGGATTTTGTTAAGAAAATTTTCTTTATATTATTTGAAATATTCAACTTTTTTATCTGTTGATTTAATCACCTCACTTTTTCTGTTAAATTTATTTATTATATTTAGTTTTAACCATCTAAAATTTATTTAATATTTAATATATTTATTTATTTAATAATATTATTTTATTTGCTGTATTTATGGCGGGAGGATGCCATAAGAGCAATTTCACTACCGGAATTTTTTAATATGTATATAATAAATTCCAAATATTTTATACTGTAAAAGCTTTCGGAATACACAAACATATAAATAAAAAAGCTCATATTTAAAATGGCCGCTATTTTTTATATGGGAACTGTGTATGTATAAGTAAATAAAAACTAAATAATATCGTATTGTTATCGCTTAAATTTGGGATTTGGTGTATTTGGAAAGATATTGTGTATGGAATACAAAATATTAATAAAAAATGAAATGTTTTGTTTTTTAAACTATACAAGAATATTCCTATGGTATATATTGCAAAAAAAAAAATATGACTAAATATAGAACTAAATTAATAAAATTGCATTCATATACAGTCATATTAAATACATATTAATATTAATAATGTCCGCAAATAATCTCGTATATATATATTATTTTACGAAAAAATAACATTGATATTATAAAATAACTGATGGAAAATTGTTGGTACACACAAGAATATTAAATGAAATTTTTAAATAAAATGACTTTATGTCATCATGTCTGTGTTTGTATTAAATGGCATAATATTTTTATGTAAATATGAAAACATTACCAACATATATATTGTATATAATATGTGTGTGCCTCTGTATATATAATTATTTATTACATTTCATATCTGATATGAGTATATTATATAATATTATATATATATATATAATAAAATAATAATAACAATATAAATTTTCATTTAAATTTAGTATTTTGTGACTTGAAACAGACAAAATTAATAAATCATATATAAAATATCTTAACAGAGTATCTCTTTTATATTTTGTATATATAGTTTTATTATATTATAATGTATATTTGGCAATGTATATATAAATAAGTATGGTATATACTTAACAAAAAATATAAAATATATACATAAGATATATATCCTTTTGTATCAGGATTTTAACATTATTTAAGTCGCTGTATATACTATTTATTATATATAATTATTTTATATATGCACATAATTTATATAGTCATAATATATATATATACGACTCGTAATATACATACACTTTAACATATATATGTATAATTATATAAAAAGCACCATACAATATATTTTCAAATGCTCACTTTAATATAATAATAACGACGAACATCGTATTTATATATATTAATATAATATTGTATGAATTTGTATGTACACAATACCATATATATAGATATATTAATGTAAGCAAATTAGCATTGTTATGTTTAAGCATCCAATTATCACAGCTAATTTTGACTTTATGGAAGGTTTATTATGTGGGGCAAAAGTGTGTGTGTGCATATATAAAATACGTCGTATATATAATTCAGTTTAGTGTTGTGTAAATGTTATATTATGAACTCATTTACAGGATATTCATTCGTCTGCTTTTATAATTAGATGTATTTGTTTATTGTATCTCAAAAGATATTATTTTAATATTATTTTCATATATAATAATATATTCCTTATAGGGTAAACCACTGGTATAACTTCTGTACTTATATGAACCATTTCTTATGGTAGAAAATTACATTGTAATATAATATATAAAAATTTCAGTATGGAAGTGGGTTCCCATGCTAATAAATTGCACTTTTCACATATTAGATGACATTTGATACAATTTGACGTAGTTATATGTATTCGAATCATATTTAATTTTTTTATTTATATTTGATACTTGAATTTTCATTCTGCAAAAACAATTTGTATCGATCGGTTGAGTTTTTGTTGAAAAATGAGCAATCAAAATGAATAATTTAGTCATATTTTGTTTTTTTTTTTGTTTGCTTCCACGAAGGTGATTTTTCACTTAAAGACCGACACCGTTCCGGTCGTCCAATTGAAGTTGATTATGACATAGCAATAATCGATAAGGATCATCAAAGCACAATACGTGACATTTCAAAGAAGCTACACGGATCACATTCATACATTGAAAATCGTTGAAAACAACTTGAATACCAAAAATAAAATGATCCGTAAATAGGTTCCTCATGAACTTAAAGAAATTAATTTAATACAACGCATTGCCATTTGCGATTTCCTTATGAATCGTAACGATCCATATTTGAATCAATTGTGCGGAGCAAGCAAAAATAACCGCAGCGCAACAAATAACATCATAAGTTGTACACTCCATGATCTTGCACCATCAGATTACCATTTATTTCGAAGTTTGCAAAACTTCTTGAATGGTCAAAATTTCAATAATGATGTTGATGTCAAAACACACTTTAGTTCCTTTTTTTTCCAATACTGACCAGAAGTTTTATGACTGCATATAATTATGATGCTGCCACCTAAAAGATGACAATAGGTCATCGAACAAAATCGGCATATAGTTATTTCATTCTATTTAAAAATTGCCTTTTGTTTTCATAATAAAAAAAAAACTCGATCCAATTTAGTCGAAAGTGGTAACATAACTATTAGGAATTATCTTATTATATATAAACTGTGTTATAGGCTAGAGAAATTTAAACATTTTATCTATAAACACAAGTGCTGAATTGATTATGAAACACAAATTAAAGACGTCCAACAGTGCTGGCAGTGGTTCAAATATAGTGAAAGCATTTAAAAAAAAAACCCATCACATCTGATGGTAATATTGTGGTAATGGTTTTTTTGCGATGAACATGTGGTAATATTTATCGAATATTTAGAATAAGATGATACAATAACGTGCTCATATTATTTGTCATTACATCTGCCTTTAACATAGCCTTTTCATCGCTATATATTGCAATTGCCATGTTACCAAATTACACGATTTATGTTATGATTTGGTTTCTTTTTCCCTTGTTTGAACATGAAAAACTATGCACATAACTACTGGAAATGGGTTTTTAAAAAAAGCGGCAGGAATACCTGGGTTTACTATACGCACATGTATATTTTCGTAAATTATAAATAAGACACTGTTTACATAATATTATATACATATATTAATACATATGCAATATAACATATATATATTATGTACTTTATGTTATGTAAATAAAATTCATAATTTTAATCTAATTAGTTATTTACAGAACAACAATATCTCTACAAAATGAAGAATAATTATTAAATACATACTTCATTCACATGTATTATTATTTTTATTATTATTTAATACGACACAATTTCTAATAGAATATATATGTACGTGTTCGAGCATACTTAGATTCATGGTATTCAAAAATATATATGTGTGTATAGACTCTGACAAATTTTATAAAGAATATCCAATCCACTCCACTTTAACGTGTCACATCATATGTCAAAATATACAAAACTCCGCAAATTTCTAGCCCAATTTATATGTAACAATTTTCGTTCTCATATCGTTACGATATATGCCGCGTTGCGTAAAACAACATATCGTAAATGTTAAATGTTGTGCAATATGGAATACAAATAATAATAATATCATTGATTTGTAACACACAGAGTCGATCTTTCTATATAGATGCAAATGTGATGCACTTGTTTGTGAGAGCAAACGTTATGAAATGCTCATAAAAAGTTAACAACAACTATTTTGTAAAACATTGTTGATATGGGTAAAAATTAACACCACAAAAACCTATTTAATATTAATAGAAGTAGCATATAATTCAATTTTCATAGAATGATAATATTTTCTCATCTCTGTTATATTTTACCAAACATTCGGCACGAAGCTAGAAAAAATGTCTGTAAAGTTTAATTTTAATAAATATTTTTCTTGGAAGATACGTTTATAAAATAAACAAATGTTGTGAAAACAATTTTTGGAAGCTAGTGGAAAATTTCGCGAAAAATTACATGTATGTAATCCCAATGTATCGTGAAAAATATGATGATAATTTACTGACGCAATCACCGTTTTTGTTTTTTTTTGTAATTATCTTAATTTCAAAGTTACATATACTTTAGAAATAAGACTACCGAAAACACACTCCTAAATCGCGAATATTTTACAACTTATTGTTAGAATTTGATTAGAATCACAGCTTGCACATGGCTGAAAAGAAAAGAAATCCGAAACAGTGTGGTTTTAAAACAGGAAAAAATAATTTCAGAGCTCTATGTATTTTATCTATTTGGAAAGAAAATATGAAAATCATAATTATTTCTATTTATATACACATTTATGTAATGTATACTCACAAATTGTTGTATGATTGTCTATTAAAATGTTACATACTCGCATATGTGATGAAAAAACTATAAGTAAATAAATGTGTAGTGTTTCAAGAATCTAAATTCAAATGCATATGTGATATAATAACATTGAGGAAGGATTAGAAATTTAATTAAGTTTTATTTGCAATATAAAATATTGACCTTTGTTCATATTATAACATAAATGGTGTGTATTATATAATACTATTGTAATATATATATATATTTCAAATATAATATTACATGTACTGATACGTTTTATATATATATATATATTGTATATCATATAGATAATACACAATTTTAATCAAATCAGAATTTTGTTGTACATGAGATAATTAGCCCATATAACAATATCATTTTGTTAAGAAATTATATAAGGATTGTAATATAACTATTTACTGGTGTACCTCCAATAATGTGGTACTCAAATAACACGATTTCCATATGACATTATTTACTACAAGTCGAGCTTATGACATCTACTAAACACTTATCACATCAAAATGGGTAAATTACTCTGCATGGAAGTATATAACAATTCATCAATTTTACTGCAATTAACGAAAGATATATGTTTTCATAATTCTATTATTTTTATATGGGTGATTATCCCATAATTATATTATTATGCGTATTTTCAAAATCAAATCAATTCATGTTTTACATATTTTACATCTGATGTTTTATAATGGAAATAGGTAGAATGATGAAATATTTATTATAAATTGTATAACACAGTTTTTGTTTCCATATAGCACCGGTACTTATCTTCAAATTTGTATGACTTATAAATGTCCTATACAATACGATTTCATCATTACACGGGACACCAATTAACCGTCTTATTTGAAGGGACACATGTATCCAATTTTATATAATAGTTGAATATACTAAAATTACAATATATAGAACAGCATATTACATGTTTTAAGTTGAGTTACATAAGAAAATTTCGTATAATTTATAACTATAATGTTTTTCACATTTTATTATTCTTTTATTCCTACAATATACATTTATCGTTGCGTTACCGCCTACACAGTGTAGTGTCTATACATTTATATTTATATTTACATTTATTTATTTATTTATATACAATTACAATACAAACCGCACATATCCATATAATATATAGAATATACAATACTAATAAAGTAGTAGTACAATGAAAAGTAAACTATAGAAAAGGTAGTTGGTCCATGTCCATGTCATGTTAAGGAAACTTCCACATTCGCCGACTATGATAATAATTAACCCTGATTTAATTATTACTTTAATGTTATTAATTTCATATATTATTTTAATTTCAGTGAACTAAACAAAAGTTTTTATCTTAAATCTTTATAATTTCAGAAAAATAACTGAAAAATATAATATACCATGTGTGCCTCCAATATCAGTGCATTGATGAACGAGATAATTGATAATTGTTTTAAACAATAAAAAAAGTAATTTTACGTTTATTGTTTTCTATAAATTAGAAAAATTCTATTAAGGTTAATAATAATATTAAAATAGTCATGGTAGTCGACCTATTCCATGCCATGTTAATGACATTTTTACTTTGGACAATGGTATTAATTTAATAATTTTCAGTACGATAGTATTTTGATAATTTAAATGAATAATCACAGATTGCATCGCTGTAAATAAAAGAGTAAATTTATTTATTTTAATCCAGTGGAACTAGTTTAAAAATTCAAAAATGACTGTCAATGGGACACTGACAAAGATTCGGTTAACTACCTTACATATGCGTATCCGTATATATATATATATATATTATGGGAATTGTTACGGGGAATTGTTGACGATGGCATTTACTATAACTAACTATATCAACTTAAAGAATGTAGTATGTCTTTATGTATTCTTAATGTAACCAGTATGAGAATAAATAGAAAATCTAAATATATATACTGTTTTATATATATATATAATACATATGTAATGTAGTATATAGAAAAGTGTTAACGATTTTATATGAAAGGCACAAAAATAAGGGTTAAGTATCCATAATAACAATTTTGTTTTACTATAACCTTCCATATATAATAAAATATATACAAACAGTATAAAATTATATAACAATAGACATATTATTATATATAGCTACATATAGTCATTTATGTATATATATTATAATATTAGATATGTCGTTATATATTGTATATAACATATATGGGATAATTTATATATAAATATAACAATATATATATTCACTCAATTGGCAAACATATGTTTACCATTATAATGTGTATATTATCATCTCATTACATGTTATATTATATTGTTTATATATTTTTACATTTTAATACTATTATATAAATACAAAAGTGATAATAATCTATAACTAAATATTATATTATGCTTAAACATAAGTTTATATTATATAGTAATTATAAAATACATCCAAAAAATGTTCATAGATTGGTTGGTTTATTTTTGTTTTACGACCGGTTACGTCATATATACTGCTATATTTAATGATAAAATTTTTATAATAAATTTTAATTAGTCGCTTATCTTTAAAATTAAAAAAAATTTCGATTTTAGTTGTAGATAGATAGATTTATTATTTATATATTATATTTGTATTGTATATATTATAATACAAACTGTTAGTTATTTTACAAATACATATAACATATATTATATTGCGCATATTTACTATATCCATTTCTACTGGTTTATGGAAAATTACCATCAAAAATTAAACTATTTATAGTATACACCAATACACATATTATATAAACATGATCACATAAATAATTGAAAACAGTTTGTTTTTATGATAAATCAAGGTTTCATTGATTTTATATGATTTTACACATATATCAATAGTATCATTGTTAATTTACAAATTATAAATGTTTTGTTAACAAAAGTCATTTTAAATCAAGCACAAAGAAATTCATCACAATTACGTATAAATACATATTTAGATAAATAATTAAATATTCATGATCCAATAATACATGGGTTAACACATAGGTTGCTATTTACAATGCTCGACTTTTCTTTACGACATCTTTGTAAATCACGATGGTACTTTTTACATTCTTCAGGAGGTATTTCATGCCAAAATTCTTCAATGTACATTGCTTTATAATTCATTTAAATTTGTGATTTATATGTTGCTGCTTTCAATTTTAATATTAACCGCATATATGTTGCCAATTGGGAAGAATAGCCTATACTTTGAGGGTGGCCAGTTTAACAAAGTTGATTTTAGACGATTTTATATATAGTTAGTAACAATGTTGACCCAATAAATAGATACAATATTCTGTTGGAAAACGAAATTAGTCTTTTATTTTCTGGTATATATTTATTTTTTGTATATTAATTTTAAAATTGTCATACTCTTGTAGTAATATCTTTCATCCCATTGCTCATTCTTAAAACATTATACCTTTATCGAAACCTTTTAAAGTGACTTTTGTTCATTGATATATGATAAACAATATGTCACTGTATCGTCACACGTTATATATTCTATAACTGTAACGAAGTCTAATCATGGATTTCAAAACATGGTTAACATAAAATCACATTGCTGATTCTTAATATTTACCTTATTTAGATACGGCATTCTACATGCAATATGACCATGTTCATCACATTCATTCAAACTTTATCTAGGTGCAATTGTAAGCATATTTGTTATTTATCACGAATTCTTTGAGCTAATATTGTTGGATCATATGCACTAAAAATTTTGTATTTGCAAATCTTATCTTTTAGTAATTATAATTTGTCGAGCAGATTTAGACTCAACTCTCGTCGTTCATATTTATAACTTTGAAAATTAATATTGTTAGATTGCTTGAAAAATTCATGGATTTGCTATTCAATTATACATATTTCTTCGTTCTTCTTCATTTCAATATTGAAATTTCATCAACTCTGATGTTGAAAGATTGAAACATAATTTCATAAATGTATATAGTCACGCATTTATAAACTTAAATATTAAATGTTAATAATTGTTATAAATTAACTAAATTTATAACGTTGTTCTTACCATAAAAAAATTACAAGTATATTTTATAAATAATTGTTTTAAATCCAATATTTATAAGTAATTTCTAACTAAAACAAAACCGTACGTGTTAACCTATTTATGTTACTATTATGTACTTGTAAATGTTTCTACACAAGTATAATATCTATAACTAAAATATCTATACAATGGATTTGAGGGTATATAATCGGGGTATATAGTTGAGATCAAAGTTTACCCATAAAAACGGAAGTGAAATGTTCATAGGCGGAGTAGATCAACGTTTATGCTTACATATTCACAATTGTAACATATGTATATACGTACAACTATAAAAATTTACATATTTTATCACATATTTACTCGTATGAATATATAATAAAAACGTAGACCACATAATTTTAGATTTAGTTTCGATAATAATTTGGTTAAATGTAAAGATAGCATTTTCTTTGTGATATATGTGTTCGTCCGTATATATAAATCGAATAAGCATAAGAATTCATATACAGATAACTCTTTATTCAATGATTTTCCATCGTACAGATTTTATTTCAGGTACATATTTTAGAAACCATGGCAATTTGAGAATTTTTATTAACTAATATCCAAGACTGGTTTCAGAAAACCGTTTTCAAAAAAATTAAATAATTGGCTGTAATTTCATTCAAATTTGATATGTGGGTTAAATATTGGTATCTATATGATTGATTCTTATGCAGTTCTAAGAAAATTATAACCACAACATATTCACAGAACAGATTCTCGAAAACTAAACAATATCCTGGAAATAATTAACTTCATAAAAATTAATCATGGAAACCAATATTTAAACTATGTATACCAAAAAACCGCATACTCAATCTTCTTGCCTAATATAATCAGAATTGAATGCTAAATTTCTAAATTATCCAGGTTTTCAGTATTGGTTCGTTCAACCAACACTATTGGGTGTTATTTTTATGGTCTCCTATTTACCAAATTTATTATAAATTGAATAAAAAGTGGTCAAATTATTAAGATTTCCATCATTTGTTCTGTACTTGTTCTCGATATGATTTTATAAAAGCTCCATGAACATTTTTAAAATATATTAATTACATTCTAAACCATAATACTAGATTTAATTAAAAACTGAATGAGATATTACAAAATAGTTTAGGTTTTCATAATATGATCCTACAAAAACCTCTCCTATATGGGTATATTATTTTTTAAAAACTGCATGAAATATATTCTTAATCAATATCGAATTTGATCGATTACTCATAATTTCATTACAAATACAGGATTTTATTAAAATTGAATAAGAAGTCAGCTATATGCAAATCTAAATTAACAGATTAAAACCTTTTCAACGATTTTCTACATCTACTTTCTACTTTCTACTTAATATAAAACTATATTTCATTCATTGTTTCAAAGTAAATAGTATCTTTAATAAAAAAAAATATAAAAACTTTTAATACTATTGTTATATAATTTTTTGCTTTATAAAAATTACAATATAACAATTACACATAAAAAAATAATCCATAGAAATATTATTTTTATAAAATAAAAACTTATTGAAACCTTTGTTATAAACATTTTTCTATATAAAATTTTATACACATTATATTTTGTTGTTTTTTCTTCCCGCTTTTTTTATATATGTTGCATTAAATAATAAATGTAAATATTACCGTTAAGAAAAATTACAATTATACGTACAGTTTTCCAAAAAAAGAAAAACTAAACGTATACAAAAGAAAATGGAAAAATATAAATAGAAATAATTTAATTAAAAAAAAAATTGTTTGTAATAAAATATAGTAAATTTTGAAATTTTATTGTTTTAACTTTATAATTAAAAAAAATATTTATTTTAAATACTGCTCCATTTTATATATTATATTATAACACAACTTTGTAAAAAGGACTTTGTTTCAAACACACACACACACACGTTAAACGTAAACTCCTTTGAATAATTTTAAAAGTTGATTTACAGTATACTACCAAATTCTACATATATGAAATTTGCAATTAAATTATTTTGTGCTATTTAAAAATACAATAAACATCATTCTCGAAATGGTATTTATTTGATGTTAAAAAATACGAGGATAATAATATTTGTGTGAACAGATCGTATTGTAATTGTGTTGTATATGAAATGTATTGAGATTTTGTACAAAAAGAAAGACTATATTAATTTTAAAACAAATTCTTCATAATTTTAAACAAATTAATAATTACATACAAAAATAATATAGTTCTTTCAGTTTCATTTAATACTTTAATACTATTTATTCGTCTTTTATATTAACATGGATCAAATAGTAGTAATCGGAATTAGTCGCAAGTCTTGTGAATATTTTGACTACGGAAAAACTTTACTACATATCAATAACAGCAATTGTTTTATTAAATGTACATATTAGCTCAGTATCGTGTTTATTTTATAGGAACTATATGTTTATTTAAATTTTAAACATTTATAAAATTACTAAATAATCCTTGAAATTAATATATTGTTGATATATAAAATTTACGTGTACGTATTCGTATAAATACATTTTTATTTATTATGAAATTTAATATCAGTTTGTAAATTTTCTATATAATATAATGTTTTGGATTATTAGTTTTCATCCGCATCATATTTATTTGGGTTAAAATAAAATATAAACAATTAAAATTTCGTTTCTATACAATAATTTGTTAGGGTTATGTGAGGTAAATAAATGGTGCTTTCTGTGAAATGTTAAAATAATATGAGACAGCTATAGTAAAGTTTTTTATATTATTTAATATATATATAAAAAATAAAACATTGAAAATTAATTTATTAAAATTACTAACTTTTTATACTATATTTTAGTTGTTGAATTATTTTCACTATATACATTCATAGCATATCAATTACAAATCTGCATTGTCGTCTTTTCTAAAAATGTTGCTGTCCAAAGTACAAACTTTTTTCTTTGACCTGTAAAATTTCAGCTAATTGATTTTTATCTTTTTATATACGGTCTTACAATAAATCTGTATCTGTACCTTTCCTTAATAACGGATTGTTCAGATTAAACGCAATTATATGATAAATTGATAAAATTTTAAACTAATGTCTATATATATATATTGTTATATTTTTAAGTTATTATTTTTGTTGTATTATGATGATCCAAAAAATCTCATTAAATTAAATGTAAAAATTTGTTTAACTTCAATAGAATTCGTGGAAGACGGAAAGGTTTAGAGAAACTCTTAACTATCTACTTTTCATTACGTTGAAAACGATGAATATAACATTAATTAAATTAATATATATATAATTAAAATATTTTCTACTAAAAACCATAATTTTATACAATTGTGACATTTTATCCCCTAATTACCCTATGTGTATTTTAGTTGTATTGTTTAACGAAATTATTATCAATATAGGATATAGGAATGAACACATATAAGTATGGTAAAATATATAATGAACTATACATTTTTAAAATTATTTTGTTATTATTAAATAATATACACACACACACACACACATTTATATAATATATTTTAACTTATGTTTTCGTTGCACATACTATTATTTTATAAACCCTCAACCTATACCTATTTTCATATTAACTTTATTTATAATATATGTTAAACAAAACATTTGTTGTGGTATACACTTAACATATATGAAGATATATATATATATATATATATGATACCATATATTGTATGTAATAGATATTATAGTTATATGTAAAATTTTGTCTGCTAGAAAAATATTCTCTCTGAAACGAATATATTAACTTTAACATCACCATATTTAGCAAACGGTGAACGTTTAACATAAAATTTAAAACATATATATTCGTGTATCTATATATTAATATTCATTTATATATATATACAATATATAATTATATGCATAATATAATATTTAGTTTAACTCTACGATATATATATATATTATTATACAGTTTAACCTCTAACATACGTTGACTACGTCAGATAAAATTTCATTAAAAATTGAATGAGAAATGATTCTTAGTTTTCTATAAATTAAAAACAATACATTTTATTAATTATATATGTAAATACAATAAAATTTAAAATTGCAATAAAATATGTTATTGACGAAGTTACGATAATTTTAATTAATTTTGTATCAGAGATGGGCAATAATCGATTACATAGTAATCTGCGATTAGTAATTTGCATATTAAAAGCAATTGTAATTGAATTGGACTGTTGAGTAATTCAATTACTAATCAGATTTAATCTAATTAATTTTTTCAGTTATAATTTCACATATGGTTTGTATAGCCGAGCACAACAAAATAATTGAACAATATCAATGTCAATGTAAATAATGGAAAAAATAATACAGCAAGGTATTTAACTATACGATGATAAATCGTAAACAATGTCATCGCTTCTAAATCCAAATAATTGTCTTCAAATTTGTGTTCGATGTTATTGTAGGAGAAAAATCGACTATCATTGCAGGAAGTTTGTCTTTGATTACAATAAAAAAATTGCAAAATATAATTAAATTAATGAAAAATAATAATTGATATTTAAAAAACACTTTAACATATAATATAAATAATAAAATTCGACTCCTCGTATTTGTATCGATCATTGTATCTAATTATATCATTGATTTTTTTTCACCACAAATATTGCGTATACGATGTGACAATTGATAGTTGCACACAGAATATATCATTTTTGTGCAATTAAATAATTGGACATCATTTACCATGCTAAAAAGGGTAGAACCACATAAACGTATTCCAGCCAATCGTAGTACCAATACATATTTAAATAACCCAACAAATAACATATGTAATCGATTTTTTTTTCAAGGTCTGATATATATTAATAATTGCTCTTGACATGAAATATCATGAATTTAACAATAAAAAAAAACTGAATTTGATAATTTCGACATTTTCATGAGTGTAACAATGCGCAGACCACTTTATTATATGTGGCATTAAGTTTTAACACTGCCGCGCAACAGTAAAAATACAAAACATCACATAAACGACATAAACAATAGTCAATTCTTATCTGTATAGATCAGCTGTTTTGCTACAATAAAATTTCATAATTTTTTAATTAAAAAATGTGTTCACACCATTCGACGAACCTATTTATATTTTGTTTTTTTAATTACAAAACAGCATAATTTCTACTATTCTTAATAAGAGGATAGATTTTTAGTGTGGACAAAAATTAACAACCACCATAAGAAATAAATACGTAAAATTTACATAATTTTAATTTATAAGATCGTTCAAATATTCATCGTTTATTATTATTTTACATAAAATTAAATTTAATTAATTGTTATGAAATTTAAAACCTATATATTTTGCGTGCTGAATGGATTATTAAAATATTTTTTTTTTATAATTTCTTATGAAAACAGTGTGTTACTATAATTTCGCTGCCATTAAGTAAACAATATATTATTATGTGATTAGATTTTTGTAGATGTTTTTAAAAAATTATAGTGAAAAATCGAGTAATAGTGATTAAAATGTTAAATATTGTATTCTATTCTTACGGTCAATTTTAATTATCAATAAAATTTAATTGTGTGATTTTTTCTATACCGTTTTTGTAAAAATCTTATAAATTTGTAAAAGAAATTAAATCTCTTAAAAATTTTCCTCATAAAAGTGTAATAGTAAAATAGAATAATTAAATTACTTTACTGGTTTTTCATGTATTATGTGGTATATATATATTAGAGATGGGTCGTTCACGAACGATTCGTTCATTTTGAACGAATCAGTAAGGTCATCGAATGATTCAATTCACATTTCTAATCATATATCGTTCAGTCGTTCACTTCTCTCAGAAAAAAAATAATGCACAATACATTACATAAACATACACAACACGCACAATACTACACTCAGATATTTTTAAATGTTTTATAAAAATGCATAAGCTTTTTAATTCATTTGTAAAATTGTTAAATGTTAATGTCAAACGAATGAACGGTTGGAGCTTGGAACGATTGAAATTGGTGGAATTTGGAACGATGCTTATAACGAAAGAAATGAAAATGAAATCAACACCACCAACACTATGAAATGAACATATATGTTTAAGCTTGCATTTGTATTGTGAAATACATAACATTTAAATTCAAACTTTCGTGTTGCTTTGTTTTATATATAAGTTCTAAAACAGAAAGAAAAAAGAATCAAAAGACTCAAATGAACGAATCTTTTTTATGAGTCTCTTTAAAATGAATTAATTCAGTAAAATGAACGATTTTGCCCATCACTAATATATATATATATAATAGGGGTTGTACATAAATATTATATTGCGATAGAGGTTTTTCTGTATATGTATAAATCCTATATATAATATATAGTTTATATAATTGAAAATTTGTACAATATGGGTTGAATGTGCATATATATATATATATTTTGCCAAAAACCACATTGAAAAACTTAGACATGTTTATGCAATATTTTACATGTGTAGTATTATATTATGTGGAAAATGTATTTATATGCAATTATATATTAGTTTACTAAATACATATACAATATATTTTCTTTTCATTTACTATATATATTAAGGATACATATCGTATATGTTTTACGTTTTTACCTGTCTCTTTGTTGCATTATGTGTGTGTGTGTGTGTATATATTGTTTTTTTTATTCTGCATATATATACTTGGTTTTTACAAAAATTATATTATTTTACCAAACATATATATAATAATAGTCTATTTACTGGTATAACATATAATATAATATAATATAGAATAATATAATATATATATTAAGCAAAATAAATTTATAAACTTTATCAAAAAATTTCTACAAAGTAAAGTGAAAATTAAATAAAGTTTATTTCGTATAATAAATAATTTATTATAATATTATTATTTTAACAACAATAAAATATCATATAAACATTTTTCTATATATATATATAAGTTTTTTCCTTTGTAGTAAAGGTCATATAATGTTTACATTATCTTTGCTATATAAACAATACATACCATATATATATGTATTAACTAAACAAACTAAAAATAAGATAAATGCATGCGTCGTCGTATAAATAAATAAATATAATATAGATAAAATATAAATAAAATATACATGTTAATAATAAGAATTTTTGAAAAACAAATCATTTTAATTTTATTATGAAAAATTATATGCATCCACCACATATATGAAATTCTATTTTGTCTATATAAATAATAATCATATACATAAAGTTAAAATTATATATATGCTCCGGATGATGAATACACGCAAGATGTAATGTAACCAATCAGAAAAATATATATTTAATATTTTCTATTGTATATTCTATTTTTTATACTCTTGACAAACAAAGTCAATTTATTATATTTATTTGGTTTTTGGTCATAAAAGGGGTTTATCTTTTTTCGCACAAGTAAAAACTAAATAAATAAATACATAAATAAATAAATAAATAAATAAAATAATAAAAGAAAAACTTTTATTCTTTTTTATTTTTATGATGGTGCCATAAACATACAAATAAAATCCCATCAAAATTATTGCATTTAATTTGTCATGTTTCTTTCTCAAAAGAAAATTTCTCTTTATTCATATACACCATATATTTTATTATATACTTGTTCGTATGTATGTATAAGTCTATGTACACAATATATATTCATTCGTTATGTATTTTATTTCTTCTAAATTTGTTATATATATATATAGGGAAATAAACATATTAAAAGTGTTTCAATTCATGAGTGTATGCGTAACAAAGTGTGTCTTTTTTTTTTTTTTGCCCATATATATACGTTTATCGTTAAAGGTTTTTTTTGTTTATTTTGTATATGGTACATATAATACGAGTATATAATACAATATATTATAAATACATATATTTACATAGCATAATGATGAAGAAAATATATAGACTTACATACAACGGTGGCCAACATAATAGCAATGTATTTGGTCTTGATGAATAATTTCATATTTATAATTTGTGTAATTAATTTTTATGATGATTTACACCTATCGTATGATCAAATTGATAAAAAATAAACCAAACTTTTTACAATATGTAATAATCCATGTTTTTATTTCAAAATATAATTTCGTTAAATAATGCTGCTGTTCACTAGTTGTATCAAATAAAATATGTATTGTATATATAAAATAATTACTTTGTATAGGCCGGTACACCGATACTTACTATGGCGTAAATAGCCTTAACACCAAACGTACCGACACGTCATGTATACCTGCATTCCTACCAAAGGGGGGTACATCTGGGAATCCATTTATAATATATTTGGGTTTGACATCAGGCGCAAGCCAGAACTTAATTCCAAACTTATCAGGTTTGTTTGGCACATCAATTATGTAAACCTGCACTTCACTTTGATTGGAAAATGTTGTTCATCGATGGTTACATGTGGCCTTGGGCTTGTAACAATTTTGACTGTTATGGATGAATTTGTACCATACTTCTGATATCAATGCAAATTTATAAGTTTTTGTAGATGCTGACTTCGTTTATTTTTTTGTATCAAATCGGATAAAACGCATAATTTCACAAAACGTATTCTTGCTCATGGTTTTTGAAAAAAAATACTGGACCCCATTTCTTGTTCCATAAAAATGAGATGTTTAAAATCTAGACTATAGTAGTAGAATTACTCCATCTTCAAATTATAAGACCATATGCGTACACAGATTGATCATTTTTGATATTTCGCCATAGGAAATGACCTAACAAAAGGAAATTATGGTCAACATAGTTATTGCAACGTGTAAGAATGAGAAAGAATATACGGCAAAAACAAAAAAAATGCATTTATAATTATCCGACAGATATAAATCCTCATGTTTAATATTCATTGTCGTAGGGGTCAAATGACCCCTTGCGGTAGTTTAGTCAATTTTTTCAAAGAAATTTAATAAGCAAATGTCTAAAAGGGGTTATTTGACCCCTTCTGGTAGTTTTAGTGTTAAAACACATGGTATGCGGTTAGCCATTTCCAACACACAACCAGACATATATACAGCAATACCGATTTTTAAGGATCGTGTAATTAATAAAATAATTAATATATTTTAATTTAATAATTGTTGACCTCTTTTTTGTTGTTATTTGAATTATATTAAATTATTTAAATAACTATTTTAATATATATAGTAATTTTAGGTAAGGTCACGTGTAAATTTTCATTAATTTTAATATTACACTATATATTTTGGCCACCCACCACGGTATAAACTTATATGTTAATAATAATATCTAATATATATAAAAGTATATTATATAAAACAATATGGTTATGGTTAGGTTACTATTATTTTATTCTCTGGAATAATCTTAATTAATCCCTTTATTGTTTTCGCCTCTTTTATATTATATATTTAACATTATATACACTCTTTTCATTGGCTTATATATATATATATATATATATTATAACTATATATAAAGCTCTGTATTATTATATTGAAAATAAGATATTCATATATATGTGTGTGTGAGTGTGTATGGTTTAAATATATATTATATGGCGCCATTGTATTGTACCACTTAATTGTTAAAATGTTATCATATATATATATATACTCGAATTTCTATGTACCAAAATGAGTATAAAAGGGCAATAATATTTAATTTAAAAGCGTTGGAATAATTTTGCGTTTTCATTTTCATTTTATATTATTTTTGTATTTTTTCGTTTTCTCTTTTATTTATTATCATTTTTTTTTTTTTTTTTTTGATTTAAGGAAATTTATACAGTTATTTTCTTATAAATTTTTTATTCCATTTTCAATTCACTCGAAATTCCTTTTTTTTTCTTTACACTAAACATGTTTATCATTTTAACCAAAAAATTTGGTATAGTTTTCTACCTGGCAGAGAAAATAATTGTAAATTTTGTATTTCTAAATTTTATACTTAATAATTGAAATACCTAAGGTGTTACGTAAGGGTGTGGGTGTGTTCATGTGTTATTATAAATAAGTTTAGTTTTTTTTTGAATTTGTATAAACTGCGCGAAAAATGCGATGAATGTTGTTGGTGTTAGATAATATTTATAATAATAATTGTAAAATATTGAAACGGAAATGAAAAATATCGAGGTATATATTACCTTTTATGAATTATCAATTTTTTTAATTACTTTAAAATCATAGTGTGACATAGCTGAGATAATTTTCTTGTATTGGTAAAATATGTTATTTTACATAATTTTAAAGAAAAATACAAAGAAAATTCTATATTCTGTGTTCACCGATCTAAATTTTTCCATAAATCAACTTTTATCATCTTTTTTAACTACGAGCCATTTTTAACTATATTAGTATTGTACAGAATTGTTTATAATCAATAACTGTGAAATTTTGTATGAAATAAAGCTTTTGTACTGTTTAAGCTTTCGTTTTATACACTATCACAAATTTATTTGAATTTTCACTGATTTTAATTTGAAAATCGATCATATATCTATGTTTTCAATTTATTATAATTTTTCAATTCAGTATATAAAAATGAAAAACCCATTAAAGCTTTATGGACCGTAATTTAAATTTAAAATTTATATAATTTAGTCTAATTTTATCCAGGTGAAAAGAAAACTATATAGTGATATTGAATGCTAATTCTCACGTGACGCCGTCGCTATGCTATATACATATTTTACATTAAAATTTTTGATAACCCTATATATAATCTTCATTTAGGCCTACAAAAATGTCGATAATCATATAGTGAAATTACATGAAAAAAACATTACCCAGTGTGTGTTATATGATTCAAAATTATAATCAGATTCGGTTGTGGTTTATTTTTTTTATTCCATCCATGGAGGAGTATAACGGAATTAAGAATATATATATATAATAGAAAATATTCTATATATTACAATGCAATTTAACTTTTGCTCAGCCGGTGATCGTCGATATTAAAAAGAAAAAAAAAAAATTGATACAAATATAATAACGACAATAATTATAACATTTTTTTTCTTCTGAAATTGCACAACTCAGTTCTTTATCAAATATGAATAAGTTATTCATATTTCTATGGTATATATTGTATATATATATATATTAAATATACAATCAAATGAGAAACATAAAATAAAAACGAAAGCTCATCAATGGCATATTCTTTACATCCGTTTCCGATTGCTGATTATTTCATGTATATAATATAAATACCATATATATATACAATATATGTGAATAAAAAGAGAATAGCAAAGGAATTTCTTACAAATAGTTATGCGTATGTTATGTTAAATATATATATACGAACATACAAAATGATGAAACATCACAGAAACAAAACACATCTGAACACAGAAATTTATATTATTGTTTTACCATATATATATTATATATTGTATAGGTATCTAATAATAGATAGGTATAGATATATATATATATATATATTTCTTTCTTCATGTTTTAACAGTTTCCATTTTACAAAAGATTTGATTTTCTTTTTATATATATATTACTTCCTTTTTTCGGTTATATTTTCTTCATATTTTCGGTTACTAAAAATTTATATTTTCTATATATATATATACCTTTAATACATTTATTTATAGCCTTCAGCAGCTATACTATACCATATTATTTGAAGTTTAGTTTTTTATACCAATTTTTTGATGTATTTTGTTAAATCAAAAAATGACATTTGAATAAAGTTAAATTTCAATTTCTCAATGTAAACAGTTAAAATAATGATGATAATAATAATAATAATAATAATAATAATAATAATAATAATAATAATAATAATAATAATAATAACAACATTACTTTTAAAAGTTTAAAACAAATAATACACAAAATCCAAATGTAAGATGTATGAACAAGAACAAGTGAGATTGAAATGATACAAATAAAGTTGTGTAGGCATTGTATATAGAAAATTTGTTTCCACAATTATTTTGCGTTGTCAAAAAAATGAACGATTACTTAAGCCATATTTTAAATATATGTATGTCAACTTTTATTGTGTACTCTGATGTATGTATGAACAAAAAAAAAAAATTGTGATTTGAAAAAATTTCTAATCTTTTACAATTTTAATCTCTGAAAATATATATATTAATAATATTATTTTTACACACACATGTATATGCAAACAATTTATGTATATATTAATGTGTGTACTTCAGTTTTTGAAGTAAATTAAAATTTAATTGAAATTCCAAATAGAATTTTGTAGATGTTATTTTTAAGTGAAAATTCAAAAAACCACATGTCATATCCTTATGTTTATATTATTTAATATATTCTATATACATATATTGTATATAAAAAAAAGTTTGTACCTATGTACATATACCAAATATTTATAAGGTTTATAAGAATGTTCTATATACCATTGCTCCTCAAAATATGGTATATGAATGTACACGCTTGTTATATGCCTGTACGTACATATAATATACAATATATATATATGAATATGATATGTTTAGATTTAGATCAAAGTTTAGTCATAAAATTTAAGTATAATATGCAAGTGAAGTAAAGCACTTTCATAAAATGTTAATAACAACTTGAACTTACTTATTTTCTCATATATAAATAATATACATATAACATATATGCATTTAATATCATATGTATAATATATATTTTATAGTGTATATATTTCGTATACGTGAAATTGTATTCAGGGGATTTTTAAATTGTTTTGTAACGTACTATAATGTACTATGTACGGTTAGGGGTTAGGGTATATCTATATATTGTATATATATATCCATACAAACAACATCCATGCGAATATAAATTTATCGCCATCATATGATGATATATAGAGTCTACCACGTCTATACATAATATTATATGAAAAGATGATGAATATTATAAAACTAATTAAATTTTTTGGAAATAATTACGAAAATTATTTTAATATATGCATTTATTTAAGACTATATTATTCATATGGATATGAACATATTCTTTTATAAATCCCTTTTTTTTTTAATTATACTCGCATACATATATATATATGGTAGTAGTAGATCTATATATACAACAGAAATTTAATGCAGACATTGAGATTGAATGCCATTTTAATAATATATATTTTTTGATGATAAATGTTAAACAAATATAACATAAAAACATTCAAAATTCATGTTAATGAATTTCAATCACACACACACACATATATATTGTATATGGTATATATTAAAATTAAAAATATATGAAATTACATTAAAATATATATTATATACAGGGTAACAGAATAACTGCTTGGCATTATACTGTAAATCGTAAAATTATTGTATTTCTTTGAGTTGGTGCCAAAATATGTTTTATTATTAATAAACAAAAATGAATATTATAATACATTTTGTTTAATACTTTTCAAATTCTTATATTTATATTTTATTTATATTTATAATATATACTAATTAAGTGACCTCAAATTATTTATTCTCTAGTCAGTTAAGATTATAGGCTTAAATTATAGGATTAAAGCAGCAGACACCAATTTTGAACATAAAATATTCATACGAATTTTCACGGCATACCTGAACATTTTTAGATGATTACGTAATGGTTTTATAATATTCGAATGAAAATCAAGGATAATTTACTCCTTTTGGTTACACCCCTCACACCCATAACTCATCTATAAAGATGATAAAATTGAATCGTAGCCGGGTTTTTTTTATTTATTTTAAAATTAAATAATCTGAGAGTCTATAGTTTTCGGATGGATAGGATATATAGACCATATTCAATCAGAATTAAATTTATGTTACTTTGGGTAATTTTTTTACTATACACATTGTGATTGAAAATCGTGGAATAAAAATGAAAATGGTATTTGAATTACTTATCGATCGAAACATTGTATGTAGACCAATTGATGCATAACGAGTTAATTCTTCTATGATAATATGTTACATTCACCGTCGTCACGCCAGTAACACATGAATATTATATTTATCACTAAATTTATATGATGCAAAATTTTTTCTGTCTTAACAAAAACCTTAAATACGTTTGAAAAATTATTATTATTATTATTATTATCATTATTATTATTATTATTATTATTATTATTATTATTAGTATTAAACTATATTTATTACAATTGTAAATAGACATTTATTTTACCTACCTTTTTTTTCCTTCTGCCAACGTCGTCGTACACATCTCATTATATTTATATGAATATTATTAAATATATTATATCCTTTCTATGGTTTATGCTAATGTGTGCTACATAAGAATTAATAATATATATATATAAATATATATAATAATATGTAATACATATATAAAAGCATTTATAACAAAAGGAATTTTATGTTTAAAATTAAGCATTTATTTAATCAACCAAAATTAAGAGAATTCTTACACCCTAAACACCTTTAATCACCTTCTGTATTTTAATCACTTTTCTTTCCCAAAAATTAATTTCGCGACACCATACTCTTTGGTTATATTTAACGTACCTCTATTTATAATACTTTTATATACTACATATTTATATATATACATTATATTACCTTTATATATATATATGTGTGTGTATTTACTACTTATGCTTTTACATGTACATAATATATAGATATATATATATATAAGAAGTAAAAAGCTTTCGCATATACTTGATAACATGGTCTGCTTATATATAGGTAGATGTTGTATGTATAAATGTTGTATATATAAATGAATTACAATACATTCTATGGCCATTTATTTTAGTTACTCCATTTAACAGAAAATATTCGTTGGTTTAAATAGGGGAGCAATAAATTTCTTAATTAAAATGAACAAACAATTTAAAATTAAATGGCGCTTGTTGAAATATTTTTAAGTTTTGGTGATGACGACAAAAGTACACCATATACCATATATATATATATATATATATATAGCCTACTAATATTTATGGAAGTTGAGAACATCTATAGAAATATTTACAGAGATGAAATAAAAAAAATACGTACTCGAATATATATTACATTTTTATACTTTTATTGTACAACATAAATTGCTATGTAAGGGAATATGTTACATATACAATAACAGTCGTTTAAACCGATTCTATATTGATTGAATTTTTATTTCAATTTTAGGTGTTATACACGAATGCTTGCCATTAAAATATCTATATAGATATAGATAAAATAAATAAATAAAATGGCAAAAAAATTTTTGTATATAAATTACAAATATTTTATTTATACAATTTATAAGTGTTAAAAATCTTTACTATTTTCCTATTCAATTTAATGACAGTTCTTTTCCTAGAAACGATATAGTTTAATTAATTATGTGCATTTTTGGCATAAAAACGGAGATTCTTGTTTTGCCATAAATGTGTGATCCTCTGATATTTTTCTGAGATAATGGGATTATTTATAATAGAAGTAAGTTCTTCATATTACGTCTCCTTATTTGCAACGAGTTTCTTTGCAAAAACTTGAATTCCACATATATATATATATTTTCAGTAACGTAATAAGAGTGAGTTAAGTAATTATTATGTAGCATTAAATATTTTAATTTTACAACAGTTTGATTTTAAATACTTCATGCAATTATCTATTTTGAATAAAGATGTATCTCCATCACAAATGATATTTATGGCAGTTCTATAAATTGCAGCACTGAACGGTCTCGTTATCAATTCCTTTGAAATTAGGTATACATAAGTTTAGAATTAGGATTATGATGGTATGATGTAAACTAACAATTTTCATTCGATTTATTTTCATGGTATAGTTCCTGTTGACCAGATTATTAAATGAGTTTTTGGTAAATTTGAATTTGATGCGTAGATTTGTAAAGGGATTATATAATACATGTTCGATTCATTTCAAATTCTTTAAGAATTGATACTGAATGCAAACTATTAGACTCAAATTGAATGAGGAAATATATTATTTTGTTTTTTATTTTTCTGATCTTCTGCTTTAATAGCAATTTATATTATATTCTTGGTTTTTAATGAATATTTTTTCCATCATTTCGTTTAACCTTTAACTTTTACATAATTTGTTGTTTAACATTTTTCTCCTTCTTTTTTTAAAAAATATATATAAAAAATAATCTAATAACTATTAATTATTAATATAATAATTTTAATTTCAGTTACGTGATGATGGATGAAACGAAACGTGCCTTTGGCGTATATTAAAAATGTAAGTGGTTTTATATTTTTATAGAATTAATTTTAATATTTTAATTAATTTATTTTTTACTTTTAAAAATCGTGTGCTTTTGTAATTTAAGAAATTAGTTTATATAAGAAAATGATATTTGCCGAGAAATTGTCCCATAAATAATCTCATGTAGCTTCCAGAAAATTTTAGAAGAATTTTTGTTTCAGTCATGAAATTTAAGTTGGTTGCTTTTTTTTCACAAAATTTTCATCACCCATTTCTGTTTCCTAATTGTTATTAAAAAAAAAAAAAAAAAACGAATTATGGCGGGGATAATTATTGAAAAAACATTTAATTTATCTTTTTAAAATAATCAATTTATTTATTATTATTATTATTATTTAGTGATTTTTATCAATTTTTTTTACACTTATATTAAGACTATGTTCTTAAAAATTATATGCTACTTTATTTGAATTAATTTAATTATTTTTTTGCATATAATGTACATAATTTTTTTTAATTTTTTATTTTAATTTATCTCACAAACATTTCTTTCGTCTTTGACGCACGACAAAATTATAATTTATATTTTGAATTTTTAATTTATTTAAACTTTGTTGTGTGTTGTTTTATAATTATATTTATAATTTTTTTTTTTTCTTTCTTTAAATAATTTTACTATTAATTTTTTATTTTAAATATTGTCTTTTTTAATTTTAAAATAACATGCGCATACATGTATTTATTTATTTAATTTAATAATTTTGGCATTCACAACCCGCTCGATGCAGTATATTTTTTATTTTGATATTATTTATACATTTAATTTTAATCTCACCTATAACAATACACATTGTCTTCTGTTGGATTATGTCGCGCTATTAATATATAAATAATTTTATTTTTATAAATATTTTATGGATGAATTGTTGTCATTTACGCATTTAATTATTTCATTGATTATCGTAGGCTATACATTTTTAATTCAATTCATATCTTCAAAAAAAATAAAATTAAAAAAAAAACAATCCATTTTAATATCAACTAATTATAAATCGAAAATTATATTTTCCCATTTCAACTCTATTATAATATATATTTCATAAATTATATTATAATTGCAAATTATTATTAATAATAAATATATAATTTGAAAATAATAACATTATATTTTTCTATATGCATCTCTTGAGATCGTACCATACCATACTTGTGTTGAAAGGAAAATATAAAAATATATAAAATTGAAAACTTACTTAGATTGATTGATATTGAAAATGCAATATTTTATTATAATTTTCGATTAAAATAGGAAAATATATATATTGTACAATATATAATATACATTAATATATACACAGCGCATTATATAACCCTTGTGGTCTGGTCTGGTCTATATATCTTTTATGATTGGAAATTATAAATTACTTATAACTTTATTACTTTATATATATTGTATAATATATTTTTCTATACTATGAATAAATAAGTATGTATACGTGTATATGCAAATAGCTTTGTTTGTATATAGATAGACTGTTTATAAATTGACAATTTCCTTTCCATAATATTGTTATGTATTATGAATATAATGTAAATGCATTTAAAATTTATAACACAAACAATAGCATACAAACATAGACACACACACACAAAAAGCAGCCAACATAAGGTGTATATATTTGTATGTTTAAATAAAGTATATTCATATCTATCTATCTATTTTTTTTCATATCTATATGCATATATCGGGTGCAATATATATATTCTCATACACTATTTGTGCATGCTGTTAAAGATAAACGATCACAAGAGCACCATATCAAAAATTCCAAAAGATTATCTTGTGAATTTGGGTAGAAATACTTTGATTGATGCAGTGCGAGAGTGCTCTAGAAATGGTTTTGAAAAACGCTTTAAACTATACAATATAATATATATATATTATGAAAAGAATTAAATGTGATATCATTCGGAAACACTTTCGGTTCATTTTATTATTTCAAGTTAATATATAAATATAAAATATCAATTCATGTTTAAATTTAAATTTGTATATATGAGAGAATATACATTGGACACATGTGGTGGTTTAAATAAAAACACTAAAATAATTTATTTAAATTTTTTCTTATTAACAATTATGTCGATAATTTACAATATTATTATATATTATAACGAAACTTCATCATAAATCAAAATTAAAACATTAACATATCACGCGCAAATATATTGATTAATGATGGTGTCAAAGATTAATTTATTATATATATTCCCGTACATATAATTTATATGTAAATAATCCATCATTGTGTAATTTTTCGTGCGTTCTGTTTCATGTGGACAAGGAAAAAGTAACAATTACTTTATAACTATAATTTAATTATATTCATAATTCGTATATAAATATATACATACAATACATCATTGGCGACATTGAAATAGGGATAGAATGGGATCCAGCGATGGTGAATGTTAACAATTGTTTTACTGCATTACATTATTGTCTATGCAGATATTAACTTTTTCTTAAAATCAGTAAAATTTTATTGATTTAATGACTTTTGTGAATAGCCAGAACATTTCTATTTGATATTTTTCCTGTTCTATATTTAAAATTGAATGGCACATAATTAATTAAAATTATTAAAATAATATAATGGTTATAGTTTTCAAAGTTCGGTAATTGTACTGCAGTACCTATCTATCAATAATCAAACAGAAATGTTTATATTGACACATTTGTAAACAATAAAAAGACAAAAAGGCAATTTTCTAATTGCATAACATCGTTTCGTCCCTTTGAGTCAATTATTGTATGTACCTTGATAATCTACGAGTGACAATATACCCACAATACAATTAACTTATTGTTGTTATAAATTTTTGACAAAACATATTGTGTGTTTGTGTTGATTTGATGATTACATCTACCGATTTAGTACCCAGCAATTTCTATATTTATTAGCAAAACTTAAAATGAAGTTATAATGTAATGTACTTTTGATTATGTTTCGGCTATATATGCAAATAGCTTTAACGCATTTCTTTGCGGTCATTTCGTGGCAAGGAAAATGGGAACCAAAATCGAGGTGTATTGAAGACGGTGGACATATGCTTTTTTGAATAAAAAACTAAATTAAATAAGATTAACTTGTTTCTATATGTCATTTTACAAATACAGTCTAAAATTGACACACAATCTCTTATACAGAGTTTTGAAAGAAGTATACGTCAACGTTTGGAATATCGATTGGCATTGGATCCTTTACCCCGTGTTATAATATTTGTAGGACTAAAACATATTGTATATATATTAAGTAAGTCTATTTTAAAATTTGTAAATATATGTGTGTGCGAACATATTGCATTATTCATTATCATTTTATAATAATAAATCAAAAAACAACCAATAAATTTTCGATATATTGTAGTCGTCGATATTATAGGCATTTGGAGTATCGTATATATAAATATCTGTACCGATCGATATACCTATAATAATATTATACAGATATTAATTTTTTAATATATACATTTTACATCATCAAATATATCATTTATTTTAAATAATTAATTAAATATCTATATAATATTCTTTTGATGATATTTTATTTTCCTATATTTACAATTTTTTAATATAATTTTAATTAATTATTATTCTCTTGTGTTATTCATTTATTTATTTATTTATTTATATTTATATTTATAACTATTTTATATAAATAAATTAATTTCTTGCTATAAAACCTTTTCTTTCGGCTCTTCTATAATATATAAAATTAATTATATTAATTTATACAATAAAACGCGCACACATTCAAAAACAAACAACGAAACGAAAAAATTAGAACAAATTATATAAATTAATTATAAACAAAGTTTTAATTAAAAATTGTTTTTTTATTTTTATTAATTATTATTGCATTATTTTACTTATTTATATTATATTATATTATATTATATTTATGGGAAAGGGGGCGGGGATGGCGCAGGATGATCAACATTTTATCCTAAATTTTCCTGTAATATTTTTATTTTATTTTTTGTTTTCTTTATTATTATTGAATATTACATTTAAATTAACAAAGTCTGTCATTGTTAAAACTATAATTTATTTTATATACGAACAAATTATTATTGTATTATTAGGCATTTATTATAAAAACTAAATGATTGGAAAATATTATGTTATAAATTTGAACCAAATTTTACATGAATTTTTCACAAAATAATACATTATAATAATTTGACAGATGTTGATTTGAAATTTCGGTTTTATACACTTTACACTCACTAATGTAATGGGATTTATTGTGATTTTAATTTTTTATACAATGTAATTTATAATTATAATTAATATAAAATATTGTGTTAAAATAAAAAAATTAAAGTGAATATGCTTTTAACAATTTATAAAGGACATAGGTCAATATGAATGTTTTGCAGTTCACAGTTACGAAATTCTTTATATAATCTGAAATATTACATTAATTCCAAGAAATTATATCAATACTTTGACAATCATAACAAATATTTATTATTGCAAACTGCTGAAACATTAAACCCAAATACAAACCGAAAATCCAATACAATTTTGTTTAGAGGCTATTTGCTATCCGTCCTTTAACGACTTATATAATTTATGGTATATTTTTCATTATTTTTTAAAATATTGTATTAATTTATCTATATGTCATTTTTTTTTGTTAATATTTGCTATTTATTATACACCAAGGCAATAAATACAACATAAAACTTTTTGTTTTTATATATAATTTATAATACATTGGACGAAAATCAATTATTTAGCAATGGAAACAATTTTCAATTAATATACAAATACACAGTACACAGTTCAATTTTAGACAAAATGTAAGTTCATCAATAAATCTATTGTTTAAACTATGAAGTGAAGTAATTTTTTTAATTATTTAGTTCGCTGTTAAATTTTGTAGTCACTATTAAAAGTAATAAATAAATATTTATGTTTTAAATTTAGTGAGAAATAAATAACATGGGAAAGGAATAAAAATGTTTTTGAGACTATGGAAAATTAAAAGTTACAAGGAACTTTGACATAAAAAAATAAATAAATAAGATGAATTAATTGATAATTTCTTGAAGTATTCTCTGATTATTATGGGAAAAATCAAATATCGCAAATATACACAATGCTTACGAGACGCCAAAAATCAAACATTTTGTCGCGACATCAATTTACAGTTTACCAGATTTTAAATTAACCGTCCAGAAATGTAGTGTACAATAAATATTAAAATCCAGTAATCGATTTAACTTTACAAAGATAATCGCATAAAGTGTGCCAAAAAATGTACGTGGTGGATGGCGACAATTGGAAAACCATTATTTTTCAGATGAAAAAATATTCAATTTGAACACACTGTTTCAAAACAATTTCAAAACTATTGGCATGGAGGTAACGTCATCGTACATGGGCTGGTTTTTTTGACAGCTTTGACCTCTATATTTTTAATTTCGAATAAATTGAATGCCAAAAATTATACGGATTTATTGGTGATAATATTTTGAGGGATAATAACATTTTTCAAAAATCCATAAACAAACCATAGCATAAGATAAATTGGTGTCATTGACTTTTTATATTGGCTTTCATATTCATCAGAGATCGAAACCCAATAGAAAATCTTTGCAAAATATTAACACACTCTGTTTATGGAAATGGTAACCAAAATGCCTATCATCATTGATTTTCGCCCATTGTAAATTCTTAGATAATATTTGTATTACATTATTTATATAATTTTATATACATGCGATTAAATCACTTAATTAATTTATATTATTAATATATACTTCATTAATATATAAACACACGCACATAAATTTTCATGTGAATTTTGTCTGTATAATAAAATATTATTTATTAATATTTCATTATACTGCTGCACTTAAATGTTTAATATTTATTGACACCTATAATAATGTAAATGATTCTTGTTCACACAGCCATTATATTTATTATATTGCATTTTATGGAATAAATAATAAAAATTTTATGAAGTGATTTTTATTTTAAATATAAATTATTATAATTGTTTAGAATGCAACATATAAAAATACGCTTTATTACACGGCTGTCTGAATCAAGAATCCAATGCACACAATTATAAATAGTATATAATAATATATACAAATATTTATATTTATATAGCAAACTTATATAATTTATAAAATTTATACATAATATGGGAAAAACAAGGACAAGGAATTGGGTAACACACAGACATTATATTTATATGCTCAATTATAAAATATTATCTACGAAATTAATAAAATTAATAACCATACTATGGCCAGTCTTAAAATTATATATTTTCCATTACAACAAAATATTAATGCACTTGCTTTTAATGCTGAATTATCAGGATCACCTGCACGATTTGCATTGCCTCGTTGATCTGTTGTCGGACTAACACGTGCCCCATCATATTCAGATGGATCTTCTAATATAAATAATTGAGATTCAACAGCACCTCGATAAACACTGTATATATTTGTTTCACAACGTATTATTAATTTTCGATTTTTTGTAATTTTATGATTATCAATTATAAATATTAATTCCGCCCATGCTTCTTTAAGTTCTGCATTCGTTTGAATGTTATCACGTAATCCTTGTTGTGTGGACTATATATATATGTATATATCGAATTTAATAATACAATATTTAATTAAATTTTTAATTATTTATATATAAATATAAATTATTTATGTTTAAATATAGTTAGACATGATGGTTTATTAAAATATACGATAGACAATTTTTCTAAATTTTAAGTGTCATATATATTTTTGACTTTCGCAGTAATAGATTCGTTTGCTTTATTATTTGTATTTCTTCGAATAAAAAATAAAGTTTTGCATAATTGTTTTTACATGAAATTACTTTAATAAAAACTATATAATTTTGACTATTTTCTCGGTGTACTTAATTTGTCATTGTCTTCCATACTATTTGAAGTATATATAGTAATAAATTATAATAACTATTTCTTTAATTCAATAAGCAAAAATAATCAATATTCATATTATGTATTGGACGTTTTGAAAATCATTCATAGCATTTTTCACTTTAAGTAGAATTTTTTTTTATTCATATTTCCTATTTATGAAACAATGTTAAACATAGATAAAGTAAAAAAGAAATGTAAACAGAAATATAAGATTAAATTGTTATGAATTGTGTTTATAGATTGTTGTCTATATCGTATACCATTTAACCCATCCTGCATAAATAATTGTTTAATATGCATTTATTGAAAAAATAATATATATAAATTTAAAATTTTTACCGGATGTCGTTCTCCATTTACTACCCACGTAAAATTTACAGGTGGAAATGATGGTAATGATGTACATGTTGCATGTATTGTTTCACCAATTGTTGTATGTTTTTGATCGGGTGTTGCTAATGATTTTACTGTTAAGGTTGGTTGTGACTGCGGTAATTCGGCCACAAACATTGTAGATGTACCAGTTTCAGTATGAAATAATGGTGCATCAGCAGATGCCTCACATTGATACGTTCCAGATTGTTTTTGTTCCAAATTCATTAACGTAACCCGATAGTCATCCGATCGATTTAACTATATAAAATTTATATAATTAACATAGAATATATAATAATAATTATAAACATTTATTTATTTATGTTATAATAATTTAATATTTATGGTTAAAATATGTTATCAATAAAATTTAATTTAATTTGCTGCGTTTTCAGTGTTTAGTAATTTTTTCTATTCATTTGAATTATATATTTTATAGGCAATCGTTAGAGAATTATAAATAAACGAATGTGTATATGAAGCGAATGAAGCGCACATATAAAAGAAGATTTAATGAGATCAGACATTTGAGTTGATATTGTTCCCTATTTTATTTTACGAAATTACTATAAGAAACTAATCAGCGATTACATGAGTGGATGGAAAACTGAAATTTTATTCTGTTTTCAATTATATTATTTGTAATATTTCTATAATTATAATTAATATAATTATACACCAATAAATAAAAGCAAATATGGTACGCATAACTTGATTTAACATTTGCAATATTTAATTTTAATATTTTATCAAATAAAACACTCTGTGTAATAAAGTCGTAATTAATTTTTTTACTATTCCATAATATCATATATACAGTAATTGTATAGACGTTACCTATATGATATATATACTAAATGAACGTATAAACAAATTCACAAAGAGTTTTAATACAAAACATTCATTTATTTTATCAGTAACATCAACGTAAAAGGTATGAAAAAAGCACAAACAAACAAATATTGTATATACTTTGTATTATTTTTCAATTATTATTATTACAATTGTATATAAAATGCAAGTTGCAATTCATTTTTTTAGATTATGAAGTGAAATTTTATGTTTCTGTTATGAAATATTTTTTTACACACAATACTTATATAGAAATAAAATAGAATTTAATATTCTATTGTGTATGACATATTTCAATGTATGTACTATATTTAAATTTTAAAAGTTTATCCAAACTTCATATAACATATATGAAAAGTATAATTATACAGAAAATGATGAACTATATTTTTTAGGGGTGAATTTAATTCACACGATAGATAGAAATGTTTACCATATACGTTTTTAAGGAAACAATATAACAGAAATGACATTTTTTAATATTTAAATCGACAAAATTTTTTGCTTGAACTGTAAATAATTCTGTATCAAATTTACCTGAAGCGAATCTCATCGTTTTTTAGGTGGGATTTCTAGTTATTATTATTCTATTTACTATCTGATATCTAATCAACAATCAGTTAAGATTTCTAGTTATTATTATTCTATTTACTATCTGATATCTAATCAACAATCAGTTAAGATTTCTTTTAGAAGAATTAGTTGCAGCTCTAAAGAAAATGTAAATATAGTTTTTCTTATGTAACCAAAATCGATATTGTTGTAAAATATATGTTGCAGTTTGAATTTCTTCGGTTAGAATTAAATGGCATAGAAAAACTTTTAAAATTTTACTTAATTACTTATTTTCAACATAGATTAATTTTAACATTAAATTTATAAATATAAATAATTTTGCAAAATCAATTGCAAGATCTGCTATAGAAGATTTTTATCACTCTTCTGAATGAAATTAATATCAAAATTGTTGAATTGTAATGATTTGTTCAATATATAGACCTACTACAACATTATCTCACTATATACTATGTATGTACAGTGTTGAATTCAAAACATATGAGGTACAATGAACTTATTAGGAACGAAGGAGAAATAATATTTTAGCAGCACAACAAATCATAAAAGTCATTCAGAAACATAATAGATTGACTTGAATTTAGTGCGAGAGAGGACACGCTTTATCAAAATGGTTGTTAAATATATGTAGACTCAACCTCACATCATACAATACAATTATTGTAAAACACAGACCGTGCACTCCACCACACCTTGTATATTTAATTAAACTTTTATATTATTATACATGGACTATTTGATGGTATTTTTAATTTATTGTAAATGTACGTGTATATTGTTTATATTCCATAGCAAATTTATTGTTTTATATATAAAGACACAATCTCTGCAAAAAAGTAAACTTGTAAAACTATAAATGCCAAACAATATTTACTCTTGTATTTATATTATGTACCAAAAAGTTTATTGATATCGCACATAGTTGTTCATATGATATGATACACCAACATTTTCTAAATATGTCTCACGTATATTTATATAATAGATAATGAATTCAGTATGTCATTTAAGAGTTATTCTTTTGTGTACCATTTAAAAACACAAGTAATTTTATTTTGATTTGAATAAGGTATATAATATATATTGTATATATATATAAAATTACACTCTCGTATAGAAAGAAAAATTTATTAATGTTATCCACCGGACCGGTAGTCTACGAGTGCAATCAGAACTTTAGTTTTTTTTATATATAAAATTACACTCTCGTATAGAAAGAAAAATTTATTAATGTTATCCACCGGACCGGTAGTCTACGAGTGCAATCAGAACTTTAGTTTTAATTTCGATCAAATTTAGATGTAATTATATTTCTAACAAGAAATCTGAATAGAATTACTGCTTCATGGATTACGAATCTTTCCAAAACCTTACATGGATATTTTTTTAAAATATTTTCTTGCGACACATTATATGTGAAAGAGAATTAACTTAGGATTCGAATAAAATTTAGTGTTACAAAGATAAAGGACATTACAAGGACTCCAAAAGGATGTTTTTCTTGAAATTATGCATGTGTTACCTCATGTGACGGAAAATTAACCTTAGCGTTCTAGTTAAATTAGTATAAGGACATTTGATGGATCCCTAATCCTTGAATCATCAATTCAACTCAAAAACAGTTTCTGCAATTGTGTCTCATTAAATTGTATATAACTACAAATCAAAAGTAATAAATTTAATTGTAGATTATAATTATAGTTTTTTTAATTTTTTAGTTTTTTAACAATTGAATATTTTTATATGAAATGAAAGTTGTGTGACAACAACGCTAACATTAAAATGTAGCCTTTTTTATTTTTTTGTTTTTTCAATTGCTATTACCTCTAACTAAAATTACTAAAATAATAAAATGGAATGGGGGGGGGGGAAGGTTTTATTTTTTTTTTTCTATTATTTAAATTTATTTTGTCATTATTCACTGCTTTAACAATAAAACATGAAGAACAATTAAAAATGTATATAAATACAATAAAAAGCTTTTCTATATATAAGTTATGCCTATGTGTGTACAAAAGCCAACTTCATTTTTTTATCCGTATATACATAATTATTATTTAGTATTATATAAGTGTTCATATTTAGTAGTAACTCTATAACTGGTATATTAGTGTATAAAATTTATGCGAATATATATATACATAAAACATACAATTAATGTATAAATTTATAACCCTTGCTTTTCAACATAATAATAATAATAATTCCGGTGAATTAAAAAAAAAAATTTTTTTTTGGTTTTTTATGTATTCTCTAAGGTCTATATCTATTTTTACAATATAATACATAATAATATAAAGTTATATAAACACCTAACTACTACACCAAGCAACATTTTAAAATCCAAAGCGAAAGAGTTTTTTGACAACTTTACTTTTGTACCAGAAAACACAATTGGATACGACATTGTTCAGAATTTATTTTTTTTTATATATTTTTTATGAATATTCATTAAACAACTCTCTAATAATGTATATATTGTAGAAGCAAATATGTATATTATAATAATATATCCATCCATACGTATCTATTTATATATATATACCATAAATATATATATACGTATTGTAAAAGTTTGTTTTGTATATACATGTCCCTGGTTCCAGTTATGGTGCGACCCGATTGTTCATCTTTTTTTATTATTATTATTCTTTTTTTTTATTTTTTGTTGTACTATATTTTTATGTTATAAATTTTACATCAAAATTGAATTATAAAAATGTTCGTAGTAGTACTGGTTTTCTTGATATATTTTGCATATATTGTTAATTTATGAAAATTGAGCACAGGATAAAGAATTTAATTACAGGAAGTTTTTTTTTTTTTTATTATTTCTCATTTCTTTTGTATCTAATGTATGCCACAATAATACCAATTCACGTCGTTAATACACACAGTGCAAAGAAAAATGTAAATTTTTGTATTATTATATGTATTGTTAAATTAAAAGTTTTTCAATGATTGTGGATTTAATATAATAGACGAAAAATTATTTTGATGTTTTGATACAAATGGGTGGTAATGGTGAATAATTTTACACTAAGATATAATTTTTCGTTATTTGCAAATTATTTATAATATATAGAGAACGTCAGAAAGCGACGTTATTATGATTCGTGAACAACTGTGACGTGAAAAATTTTTTTATTCAAAATGTAAACATAGAAATGTATTAAAAGAGCTTTTCGCGCATTATGTAAAAATACTTTTTTGTTTCATACAAAATTATTTTGAAGAAGATTTTAAGTCCACGCACTATAAAGGAAATTAATTTAGTCGATATAATGTACATTTCGTACAATTATCTCGTTTGGAAAGAGTTAGTAAAATTTTATACGATGTTTTCAGTGTCACACAAAGTATAGATATCATAATTTATTCGTTTATATATTGACTGAAGCATTAATGGTTAGATCCATAAATTTTTATAGATTTGAATTATATAATACATTTGAAAAAATGTCGTTACATATACATTAAAAAAATGTTATTTAGTTATTTCGACATAAAATACATCACATACAATAGCAAGACCGGGTGTAGATGATAAGATTAAGACAAATTATAGAAAAATTGTTTTTTTTTTGCTAATATACAACTTTATAAAGCTATAAGAATATAAAAAAAAACTGTGTACACTCCACTAGTTTACACATATACAGTGATTATAAGGTTTTTGCCTTCTATTTAAAACTATTTACGTCTCACCTCATCACCACTTCCATCCATATTGTATAAGTGGGAGGGTTTTCGATCAGAACAATTTTACAACGAACTTCTTACAGGAACTGAGCAACTACGTATCAATTTTTATCAAAATTAAATGAGAATTTAACAAATTTAGTTTTTAGAAAATACGTGTATTGAAGATGAGATTTTCTGCAAAAATTGTTGTGAGAAATATTCATAAAAATATACACATGATTTTGTACATAATTTCATCAAAATTCATGATTTTGAAAAGTCTATTCTATTCTTATAGAAAAAAACCCGCATCCATGTCATTAATTTCGTAATGTATATTTCTTATTTATATAACATTAACATACTAAAAATTTTTACAACATAAAAATACTTACGTCAACGGATAAACCAGCTGAAATATTAAATGCACGTCGTGGTGGTGATTCTTTTGGTATAAATCTATAAAATTCTTCGCTATCAAAATACCAACGTATTGAATATAGAGCAGCCTATATTTGTAAATTTAATTAATTTTTTATCCACACATACAGAAAATTAATTAAATAAAGTTGAAATAATATTTAGTATAAATTTTTATGCGACAAATAAATATATATGGAAAATAATACTTACTGATTCTAAATCATATTCACATGACAATGTTACAGTATCACCAGATGCTATTGCCTCGGGTACTGATATTTTAAGATTTTTAATTGATATAACTGTAAATGTATAAAAGAAAAACAACAATTATTTTTATTAATAATTTATTTTAAATTTTTAATAATAGCTATTTTTGAAGGTTCAGCTTATAAACGTTTTAAGCTTGTCACGTTTAAAAATTTATATAATTTATATATTTTTCCATTTTTATGTAACTCATATATTAAAGCCAATAGATAAATATCTCAAATAGTATGTTGTGAATAAAATTGATTACATATTATTTAAATTGTGCTAGCCAATGTATCGATAATGTATAATAATAATTTTATCAACATTTGGTAGAAATAAATCCACAACTCATAAATATTGTAAACATTAATTATTCAAATTCTCGTCTTCATTTATGCGACCGCAATTTGTTAATATATTAAAACAATTAAATATAATTGTCACTGTTATTGATCAGAACCAAACGATTCTGTGATTTCAAAACATAAATATATTGATTGACATTCAAAAATTCGACTTTGTATTACTTTATATATATTTTCATTTAATTTCAAAGTTGAATAAATTTAATAAACTTATATAGAGCAGCCAGAATATATATCGCATTAGCATTCTTTTGTTGTGTAAGCCCTATATGTATTACACAGTGTAATAAAAATAAATAATAAATCCATAAGGGACAAATTGAAATCGCTCACAGTCACAGCACACATCTTGTAATTAATTAAATGTAAAAATTTAATTTCTTTCTACAAAATTATATATCGGAAATGTTTATTATAAAAAATAAAATATTTTTAGAAATAAGTGAAATATTCTTTCAAAAATTTTACACAATCTCTAACACAAATCTTATATATTTATTTTGTATATAATTTGTATTCGTTTGCTGATTATAAATTTTCGAAAGCTTTTAAATTAATTTCTTCGTCGCATTTAATATCTTCATCATTTAATTAACAAAATGACTTTGCTGAAAATTTTTGGTATAATTAATTTTCATTGTATTTTCTATAATTATATATTTATTGTATTACATAGAATTTTATTTTATTTTATTTTATATTGTATTTAAACTTAAAGTGTATTGCAACAGCTTCCTCCTGGCTCCTTCATAAGCTGCCACACATTATCCTTTACTTTATAGTGTTTATTTTATTTTTATAAAAAATAACACCAATCAACTTTTTCTTTTAAATAATAATAATATTTTTATTTTTATAAAACATCAACAAGAAAGAACTGTTGTTAATAATAATATAACTTTATAATTTATAAAATCTTACATAAAAAATGCAACAAACATTTTACATTTTTTAATTATTTAACTCTTCTTTTAATTTAGAATTATTCTATTATATTATTTTAATTTTATTTTAAATATAACTTTTATCATCGTCTAAAAGCTTCTCCCTTTTTTACCTTATTGCACCAACATTTATAGTTTTTTTTTTCTTTATTTCAATCCGTATCCGTTAATTGCATTATTCCTTTTTATTTAATTTATTAATTTGTTTATTTATTTATTTATTTATTTAATCATTTATTTATTTATTTATTTATTTCTAATTATATTTCTCTCTATAAAATGTCATCCATACTCTCCTATCATACCTCGGTTAAACTATTATATATATAATCATTTTATTGTTATTGTGGAGGACTTTGCTTGTGGTCGTTACATTTTCCACAAACCTCTCAAAAAAAAAAAATAAATAAATATTCAAGGACTTATTTGTTTAATTAATTTTCAATTAATTCATTGGTTTATTTATTTATTTTTTTTTTTTCCATACATTTATATAAATCACATAATTATTGTTTTATACAATTATATACAACCATTTCAATTTCATATATTCCTGACTATGAATATATATTATTAGCATATGACGACTCAATTACTGACGACACCAAATTCAACAATTATCACACTATTATCCCCAAACTAACTAACCAATAATCCGATAAACTAAATATTCAGAAAAATTTTACAGAAGTAAATTGGTAAATCGATACAATTTGACCAAAACCATATATTCCATATTGCTATACAATACAATATTACCAATATACGAAATACATCAACCATTTAGTTTCCCATTCGTTATACTATTTTAATAACCCTACATTAAACCCCGTGTTCCAAGTAATGTGATGTTGTACATCAACATTTTACTGATAATCAATAATAAACACCATTTTTGCTTTGGTGGCCTGGATGAATAGATAAACTATTGAACTCCAAGAAATTGAATATATCCATCATTTAATGACAACGCACCAGTCATTTGTATTAAACATTTAACTCCTACCCTCCTGATATCTGCATAATTGTTGAGTAAGGACGATCAATATTAGTATATATAATAGAGAAAATTAATAACAAATTAATGACTTTGACAAACGATTCAACAGATTTAAATTTTAAATTGCAACAAGATTAAAATCCTAGACTTAGATTAATTAATATTATAAAGCTAACCACCATCACCGAAAATAAGTTAAACGGACTTTAAGTCTTTAATATGCCACCTACCGATATTCCCCCCTGAGTAATCTTCCAATTCATATACAAGATCGGATATCTTTTTCACGATTTTACATTTTACGAATTTCGGAGCTAATTTAGCGGAGAAGTAATTCGAAGCATCAGATTTCACAACGTTTCTTTTATACACAAAATCACCTACCGAGAATGATATAGATGATTTGTTCCGGTCATAATATTTCTTATTTCGATCATAAGACTTTTTCATTCTTTCTGAAATATCCTTGAAAATATTTTGAAATCTCGACAAAAATTTTGTATGTGCCGAGACAGCATCCTTAGACGATACATAATTGTTTTCATAACTGTCATGATCAGATGCAGAAAACGTAAATTCCCTGCCAAAATTTAAGAAAAAAGGAGTATAACCAGTGACTTCATTAACGCATGTTCTTAATGCGACTGCTATTTTATTTATTTCTACATCCCAATGCCGATGATTATCCTTTACATAGGCACGTAAAGCGTTTCCAATTGTTTTATTTGTTCTTTCAGTCGGATTATTTTGCGGATGGTAGAAGCAATTATACCAAAGTTTTTTGACACCATATTTATTTAATAGATTTTTGAAATCTCGACCCGTAAATTGAGAACCGTTATCTACCACAACTATGTGTGGCACTCCCATCAATAAAAAAACCTCATTTTCCAAAATATCAATAATTTTTGAACTGGTTGCCCGACGGATTGGAAATAAAAATGGAAATTTAGTAAAATAGTCCGTTATTACCAATAAATATACATTTTGTTTTGACGATCTAGGCAATGGTCCAATAAGATCAAGTGAAATTAATTCAAATGGTCTAGTTGCCAGTTTTGCTCTGCCCATCAAACCCATTCTACGATTTGTTGGAATCTTTATTTGTTTGCAAATGTTGCACGCCTTTACATATCGCTCCACATCGAACGAAAGTTTTGGCCAATAATAGCGCTGTAAAAGTTTTTCACGTGTTTTCCTAATTCCCATGTGAGCCGACATTGGATCATCATGGCATTCTTTAAGAGCCATTAATCTTGAAGATTCAGGAAGAACCAGTCTTAACGGTTCGTTATTTAAACCATTAGGTTTTTCCCTAAATTTAATAAACAATTTGTCATTGACTATAGACCAATGTGGAAATTTATTAGGGTATAATGCCACCTTCGATAACATTTTTAGATACCAAGTATCGGTTTCATTTACCTCAAATGATATTAAATTAACATCGCCGGCATTTCCCTCGCTCAGATCAACACGCGAAATTGCGTCAGGAACAAGATTAGATGAACCTTTGCGATGATATATCTTAGGTGAAAATTGAGATATTCTTAACGCCCAACGTGCAAGACGACCATTAAGATTTTCCTTTTTTATTAACCATAATAAAGATGCATGGTCAGTATATATGTCGAAATCTGCACCCTCAACATAACATCTGAATTTTTCGATGGCAAATATCACAGCCAATAACTCCTTTTCAGTAGTGGTATAATGTAATTCCGCACCCCTAAACTTTCTACTTGCGAATGCAACAGGATGTTCTTCCTCACCATTTCCCTGATACAAAACAGCTCCAATAGCAACATTAGATGCATCACACGCAATTGAAAATTTTTTTGTAAAATCAGGACTAGCCAAAACAGGACCTTTAATTAAAGCATTTTTTAATGTCAAAAAAGCAACATCAGCATCTGTATTCCAAACTATACGCTTGTTTTTTAATTTACCCTTCGTCAAATCATGCAACGGAGCAGCAATTTTTGCGAAATCTTTTATAAACCGACGATACCAAGAAACCAGTCCAAAAAAACGTTTCAATTCGGTATACGTACGAGGACGAGGATAGTTAACTATTACATTTATTTTTTCAGGGTCTGTTCTTAACCCATGTTTATCAATAACAAAACCTAGATATTTCAAAGATGGTCTACAGAACTTACATTTGTCAAAATTAATTGTTAAATTAGCATTAGCTAAACGATTAAATACATCACTTAACACCTCCAAGTGCTCTTCAAAAGTTTCGGTAGCTACTATCAAATCATCAATATAAGCGAAAACTCTTTGATCGGTTGAATGTCCAAAAACGCAATCCATCAATCTTTGCATCGCTTGAGCTGCATTACACAACCCAAATGGCAAAACTTGAAACTCCCAGAAACCAAGCCCCGGAACCACAAATGCAGTTTTTTCTTTAGATCGCTCTGATAGTGGTATCTGCCAGAAAGCATCCTTTAAATCAACCGATGATATAAAATTAGCACGACCAAGACGATCTATAATCGAAGAAACAGGTTGAAGCGGATACGCATCTTTTTTCGTGATTGCATTTACGGCTCGACTATCAAGACAAAGACGATCCTTACCATTACTCTTTTTCACTAAAACGACATTAGAACACCAAGGACTTCTTGATGGACGTATTACTCCCATATTCCTCATTCGATTTAATTCCAATTCCATTCTTTTTTGAATGGCTGGCGAAACAGGATATGATCTTTGCTTTATAGGAAGATGATCACCAGTATCTATATCGTATATCATAATATTTGTACGACCCAAACTATCTTTGCTCAATGTTTTAAATTTATTGATAACGCCTGCCAATTCATTTTTATCTGAATCCAGCAGCTGATCCATATCTACAATTCTGCTTATTTTAGGCCGTTCCACATCCAAATAATTAATAGACCATTCCGAATTTAAATTAAACAACGTGATATTGTACAAAGTAAAAAAATCGACACCGAGAATGAACTTCACAGTTAGAGAAGGTACAGCAAAAAAACATATTGTATTCAACACGTTTCCATAAATTATAGGAATATAAAACACACCGATAATACTATGTTTTCTGCTATCAGCAGTCTTTACGGATTCAAAATAATTTTTATCTAATTGAAATCCCAAACTCTTAAGAAATGAAATTCCCTCATAACCAACAACTGAATTATTACACCCGGTATCTATTAAACATCGGATCTCTGCATCTAAAATTTTTATATTTACAAATGGCCTATTGTCTGTAGTCATAGTTATTTTATGTATATCATGAACTTGAAAATTTAATGAAGAATTTTTCCTATCATTGGATCCGAATTTTGAACGATGCATGGACCCGTCTGCATTGTTCCACCTTCGTTTCCCGAATGTGACATTAACACACCATTATCATTTTTTCCATTTAATTGACCACGCGTACATTGCGAGTGCATATGATTAGATGAACGATTCATGTGATTGTTAAAATTTGAAGAGTTCATTAACGAATTATCATTACTATTTACCGGCCGAATAACCGAATTATTCTCAATACTATTTACATTAGGATGATTTCCACGATTTGAAAAATTATTATTTTGAGCATTGAAATTATTAAAATTCCGATTATTATTTATAAGACCATTATTATTATTTCCACCTCGAGCTGTAATATTATTATAATTAAATCTTCCATCTCGATTTTGATTATTAATATTGTAACGATTGTAATTATATGCTGGCCCTGAGAAATTATGATTTACACGGTTGTTATCGTGATTAAATTGTCCAGAAAAATTGGCATAAGACGACGGACGAGGATTCTGATTTAATATTTTATTGTTAGCTTGCGACTGTATGAACGGATTTAAATGTCTACCATTTGAAGAAGTAGAAGAATTGGAAGATGAGAGATTTCTAGATTGTATCATCCAATTACTTAGTTCAAGTTTCTTACAGCTATCTTTCAATTCCAGAGTTGAGTTAAAATCCAACAATGCTAAACCCTGTATATAACACGGTAAAATATTTTTACGAAGTATTCGCAAACGTTCATACACAGAGAGAATAACAGGTAATCTTGTAAATAAATGTTCCATTTCTGTGAAATATTTTACTACACTTTCATCTGGTTGTTGAACCCGATTTTTAATATATTCAATAAGAACGTCACTACCATTATAAGGTTCAAAGTCGTCTAAAAATCTAGCGACAAAATCAACCCAATTATTAAATGGCCTCGATCGAGAGTTTACTCGAAACCATCGCAAAGCTGTTCCATCCAACAAATCTACAACAGATTGCAAAATTTCCTCATCGAAGACTTGTCTCGAATATCCGTATTCACTAACTTTTTGAATAAACTCAGTAGCAGCGACGGATGGATCATCTCCAGTAAATTTAATACCCCATTTAAAAACAGGTACGTAGCGATTATTATTTCTATGCATTTCAAAATTTGATGAATTATGATTTATAGCAAAAGGATTAGTTGTATTACGGTTATTATTTATATTTAGACCAATAGAAATGTTATTTGGTCGAGTTGAATTCATGGAGGAATCAATATCATCATTGTCAATATTAACATCAGTAATTATATGTTCCGAAATAGAATCCAAAATGTGCGAAAAATCAAACTTAGTACAAATACTCCTGATTTCTTTTTGTATATTTCTTGTGATTAACATTAATTTGTCCTTCATTGAAGTGGCCTCAGCATTTGGACACTCAATCCTTGATATTCTTGCCAAAAGAAATTTTAATTTAATATCAGCGATTGTAACTAGCTTCAGATTATTACTAGCGATCACAGGTTTTACTTCATCAACTAAGTTTTCACATTCCAATAAGTCTTCCATATAAAACATGTGCGATCTCATAAGTGCCCAACAATTATCTTCCTCTTCTGCCTCTAACCTTTTAACCAAAGTGGCCCGTCTGACCGATAATGAATATCCCTCCGTTGCACATTTCCTAATCTGCAGTTCATAATTAATATAGGATTCTGGTAATAACTTTACCTGAACACTCTTAGACATTTTAAGATATTAAAAAAAAAAAAAATTCCCAAATTAGAAATATAAATATATAAATCAATAATTGATCCCAAAAAAAAAAAAATTATTTATTAAAATAATAGTATTAGCAACCAATGATTTTTCAAAAGTTTTAAAGAAGAAGAAGAAAAAAAAAAAAAAATTACAATCTTATATAACGTATATCCGTATAATATATAAATAAAATCAAAATTATAAACCCAACTCAAATTTTACATAGAAACAAAAGACCTAACAAATCTAATATATATTCATTTCACATATATATGCACCGAACTGATATCCAACAGCATTAACAAAATATATGTTATGCACTACATGCATAACAACTAAACAATATAATTTCAATATAAAAGAAATAAAAATGTATATTATATAAATGTGATGAACAAAAAAAAACAAAAAAAAAAAAATTGCATAATATATCTAACGGAGCACCGACCGTTAATGCACTATTATAAAAATGCAGTTTAAATTTTAACATCTACTTATTATAAATTTTTATATATATAATTAATCATGTATAATTTAACACAAAGGATGAAAAAAGAATATATAATACCTTTTATACTTAGCACAAAACGATTTTTTTTCTAATAAATAAATAATAAAATTAATAAAAAAATAAAAATTTTTAAATAATTTTACCGATAATGCAAAAACGACACTTTTTAATAAACGGTAATGTTGAATGTAAAGTATTAATTATATTAAATAAAATTTTTAAATATCTTATTACTACACTTTTTTTTTTCAGTTCTTTTTTTTTTTCTTTTTAATTTTAATTTATTTACAAAATTTTTAAAATACTCGGATTTCTTATTATAATAAACAAAAATTTTTTTTTCAAACCTTTCCAAAAAAAATATTTTTCCTTTAACATCCCGGTTGAGCCCCCAAATTGCAACAGCTTCCTCCTGGCTCCTTCATAAGCTGCCACACATTATCCTTTACTTTATAGTGTTTATTTTATTTTTATAAAAAATAACACCAATCAACTTTTTCTTTTAAATAATAATAATATTTTTATTTTTATAAAACATCAACAAGAAAGAACTGTTGTTAATAATAATATAACTTTATAATTTATAAAATCTTACATAAAAAATGCAACAAACATTTTACATTTTTTAATTATTTAACTCTTCTTTTAATTTAGAATTATTCTATTATATTATTTTAATTTTATTTTAAATATAACTTTTATCATCGTCTAAAAGCTTCTCCCTTTTTTACCTTATTGCACCAACATTTATAGTTTTTTTTTTCTTTATTTCAATCCGTATCCGTTAATTGCATTATTCCTTTTTATTTAATTTATTAATTTGTTTATTTATTTATTTATTTATTTAATCATTTATTTATTTATTTATTTATTTCTAATTATATTTCTCTCTATAAAATGTCATCCATACTCTCCTATCATACCTCGGTTAAACTATTATATATATAATCATTTTATTGTTATTGTGGAGGACTTTGCTTGTGGTCGTTACAGTATTCCTGTGTTGATTGTTTTCAAACACACACACACACACTCACACAAACGATTTATGTACTATTATTAAATTAAAGCTATATTACATGTCATATATAAAGTATAATATCGCTTTATTTTCATAAATATTTTGTAAGTATATAATATATTTTATAACACAAAATTATTAATATATAATAACGTTTTATAGTAGAAACTGTAAGATATTTAATTTATTGTATTTTTGTATGTATTTACTATTTTCCTATAATTATTAAGTGTATTATATCACAAACATTAGTACATTTACAATAAGTGTTGGTTTTGGATCAGTCTCATAATCGGTTTAAAAGGTTTTAGGAAAGAGAAATGTTTATACACAAAATAGAACTAATAGGAATTTTGGAAATTCAATTTGAAATGCAGAGACGTCTGTAGATAGATTGAGATACATATTATTAATAGGTATTTTACCTATGGAAAGAAGGACCCAACGAATTTACGACACTATTGCTTAGCTAAGTCTACACTCTTCTTTCTTTATAATAACTCATTTTCACATTAAACAATTATCATTTTTCATATTTAATAAAATTAGCAGTACTTAGGAGTCATGGAAATCTTTCACAATAAAAAAATATAGAAAAGTTAGAAGACAATTTAAATCTAATATATTAATACATTTTCTAAATGTTCATACCGACATTTTTCAATTGAGCTACCATTTGTTGTGTTTTTGAAAGAAGAAAAAAAAAAGAAACGAATCACTTATGTAAACATCTGTTGCGGACGCTTCATCCAAAGATTTATATAAGCACGTGTGCAAAGAACATAATATATGGTCTAATGATGTTATACATTAAAATAATTGAATTAAGGAAACATCTGCAGGTGAATTACATTATTATAGAGATAGATATCATGTAGCAATGCATTTTTTGATGATGATAATGAAATTACAGTGTAAGTTTTTTTTCTAATATGATCATATTTTCGTATATTATAAATACACAAAAAAAAACACATGTGTGTGTGTGTGTATAAAATTATAGATATATTTAATGTTTATGATTACATTGATTTTATATACGAGTACATTTAATTTATTATAAGGAAATGTATGACAACTATGGCGAAAAATTCAAAGATATTTAGTTTAACATTTTCAAGTATTGTATCCTGTTATTTTAAAAAACTTTAAAAACTTTATTTATACCATACAAAATTGTTTACGTGCGCTCATACATGTTCAAATACAATATAATAAAACACATATAATAATAGAGTATATAAATATTATTGTATACTAAGTCCCTGGAAAAATATAAATTCAATAATAAACTACTAAATTATATTATTGCCGTACACTTTATTATACACATGAATGCATCTGATAACTGTGATAAAGGTTGTCGCTCTCTCTCTATTGAAATATAGTTACATATTTTTAATTTTTGTATTGTAAATACGTGTATGTTTAACTTTTAGTATATATACTAAAATGTTCATATTTTGGTTGGCTACGAGTACAGTGTAAACCTTCAATGGATTAATTGTGGGTGGCCATATTTTCAAGATAAGGTCCCGATTTTATTTCGATAACCTTATCTTAACGTATACCTATATAACTTCGAAATTAATTTAATTTCATAAAATTCATACTCACCGAATTTGTAGGGAATTATGTTTTTAATTTAGCTTAAAATTAACTTAAAACTAAATTTAAATATTATATATGGAAAAAAAATTCAGAAACAAAATACAAAATGAAAAAGATACAAAAATAATTAAAAGAACAATAACACGAACGGATGTCTGTACCACAGAAAATTAAAACAAAAAATTCTAACAATAAAATATAACAAGAAAAATAATTAATTCTAATGATATATATTTATAATTTATAACATAAATGTATACGAAAGGTCATTAAAGCCATCAAAGTAAAAGTGCTCTTGAACCATGAATTATATTTAAGAAAAGTTTTGTTTTTTCTGCATTTTTAACTTTATTGCGCAATTATTTGTTTGACTGAAAAAGAATTATTAAATAAATATAAATTAATAAAAGTTCTTACAATATAAATTATATGTCTATATACCTATGATTCCGTCAATTTTTTTTTATGCAGATGCCGTTCATAATAATTCCTTTGCCCAATTAATTATTGCAAATTGTAAATGTTTGTCAGGATGGATTTAATATTTTAGTTTTTGCCATTTGTTGAAAGTGTAAACTTTTTTTTTTTGCATCTCATTGAAAATGTCTGTTTTTCCAAAAAATTTGCATTACATTATATTTTGTTGCAAAGAAACTTGTTGCAGAAATGATTAGAAAATTTTACTGTTAACATACTCCAACGAATACTATATAGATCTGTGAACCTGCAATTCTATCAAATATTACACCAAATCAGAATATTTATGGTGTTCATTTGATGGGACAAAAAAAAGTGTACTATGCCAATTAGTAACTAAATAATAATACATCTATATCACAGGTGATTGTTACACTAATTAATTAATTTTATTGAGTAAAGCACAGGAACAAAAACGTTCATATTTATATATTAGTCATCACATAAATCACAAGCACTTCAATTATTACAAAGATAAAAATTACTTTACGGCTGCGGAAACAAACTTCCCTCGTTTGTAGTAAACCATATCGACAATTCTTTCAATATATTATTAATTCATTTTTTAAAACACACAAAAAGGGTCGGAATGATAGGTATTCCGTTGTATTCTAGTTATTATATTTTGTTCATTTCTTTTAATTTTTGCACTAATAATCATAGTATACTGTTATTGATTAAAATACCAATAATTGCTTTCAGTCTGAATATAAATATATAATAATGTTGGTTGTATTTATATATAACACAATAATATATATATAGAAATTGTCCAATGGGGTTCTAAAGGAATTTGGTTTATTTAATTTAAATCGATTGATGATCTATCTGGGATTATGCTGTTAATATTATTAATTATTAATTAACCGGATTGTTTAAAAATGATATTTTATCTTCCATTAGTTGACAAATTTCAATATTGGAATATTGCCTATATAATTTTATATATTAAAATATTGTTATTATGGTTATACCATGTACAATGAATAAATACGTGCGGCGCCGGGGCTCTCTATTACAATACGTTATATGTATATGTATCTGAAATAACGAAAAAATAAAATAATTCATTTATATTAGAATGTATATGAGGAACCGCATCCCTTGATTTATACGAATAGTATAAATAATCTGGATATAATTTTAAAGTAATTTTTCTTAATGGACGTAAATATCCGAACTAAATGTTTTTTTTACCAAACGTAGCTATATATATATAAATATTGTTTATTTAAACCTTACGTCAATACGAACACACACATGTGTAAGTTTTAATTGTTCAAATTTAAAAATCGGTGAAAATAATTTTTCAATAGCTAGTCCTAAAAATAGAAAATTTAAATATTTTAAGAATAAAAGAAGAATTTTCTTAATTATTTTAAAATTTGCCACAATTCTAATTATATTATATATTCTTAAGTGTGTGTACGTGTGCGTAAGTCTGAAATACATTATCTCACACGAGACAGAAACAAATGAAGCAGTGACTGAAAGGTTGAAACCTCTATAGGTCATGTTATGATTTATATAGAATATATCTATAATTTGAATAATTTGGAAGTTGTAGGATTTTAAGCAACCAAGATTCCATTGAACTATTGCACATAAAAAATTTGTTTAACTATATATGACACAAGAAATACCATATTATATATAACAATGATTGTTTAAAACCCCAGATTACAGAAAAATTCTATATCAGAGTATGAACTATAAAGGATTCAATCTTTCATTCACTGTTGGATTCAAGTTTCCATGTTGTTTGGTTTCTGTGTATGCCGTAAGACATGGACAGAAGTGTTAACTAAATAAAATACGTATATTGTATACTTTTTTTTTCCCTCTCCCCATATAGTATATTATAATAAATGTTTCTGAATTAACCCATTTAAGGATATCACGTCCATTCCTATAAATATGTTGTATTTTTAGACAAAAAAATAAATAAATAAATAAATAAATAAAAATATAGCTTGTGCTGAGTTTTTTTTTTCCCCGAAACATTTCCGTTTTTATTGTTATATTATTTTATTTTATATAACATTATGTACGCTTCTTTTTTGTTATAAAAAATATTATATTATTCTGATTATTACTACTATCCCTTATTTATTTATTTGTGCAATTAAGTTTTGTTTTATATATATATAGAATTATATAGATCATCATCTCATACTAATGTATATTATGTGAATATAGCTCCACATAATAAAAAACTATATAATATTATATTAAATGTATCCAGTCCTCCAGATATGTTAAAGTATATATGGATTTTGTATATATATTGTAAATAGAAAAAAGTTACTTCATATATGTTAAGGTAGTACACAATAAATTGATAAATCTTTTGTTATATATATATATATATTGTATTCTAAAATTATAGTCATAAAAAATAGAAGAAAATTTTCCTTCCAGATGTGCGCCTATATATTTGTGTATTTGTGTATATATTCAACATATTCTTTGAAAATATATATTATTATAAGTATTATGTTCCTTATAAATACATATATGGTACAATGCTATAGATACGATAGAGTATATTTATGTTATGTATAAGCGCATAAGAACCGAAAAATATATGGTATATATATCTTATATACTTATGTATATGATGAAATTGAATGGGAACATAAGAAGACAACCTCATTAAATCTACAATAGTATATAATATACTATGTACCATATATATATATATAGTATATAGTATATAGTATATAGTATATTAGTATTAGTATCTGCTTCTAATGCTATTGTTTTTTTTTTTATATTTTTTGTGTTTTGTCAGCATATTGCACAAGTCGATTTGAACAGCGGATTTGTGTTCTGACACAATCGTTACATAAACTGTCATCTTTAGAAGAAAACAATAAAACCTCCTTTTGTATATACCATTTACACAAATTTACTGCTAAAATATACAGTTTTGTAGACTGTGTTTACTGTCTTTCACAGTTCCAAATGAAATAGTTTATTTTGATTTATATTTTACTTGAATTGGGTTTGTTTTTCCACATTCTGAAATATTATTCAATTTTTTTTTTGTGTTTTCCATAATGTATTTATATATTACATAAAATACTCGTACATATAGTCAGAATCAGATATACCATATATATATACAATCAGATATTTTACACTGCTTTTTATCACCCGAAAAACTAACATAAACTATGCACACACACACACACATATATTTGTATTAATAATATGTATCTTATATGTGTTTATAATATATTTAGATATTATTATTATTATAAGTTTTATATTCGTCCTACATATTATATTTTTATATATAACCATATTTTAAAATTCTATATAAATATAATGTAAAATAAAAAGTTTACATAATAAACATTTGTAATATATTATATTAGGATTTGTGTTTTATGGTATATATATATGGTGTGTATTTAACCGCCGGGTTTTTGACGATAATCTAAAATGTACATATTTAGAAATTTAGCTACTTGAATATTTTTCATTTTATGTGTAATGTAAATAACAAAATTTATCTCAAAATATAGTATAACTCTGTATGGTATAATAGTAAAATTTGGTTTCCATACAATATATTGCTTATTATATATATAAAAAAAAACTATACACACATTTTTTCAGTAAAATCGTTTTTACTACATTTAATTTAATAATAGTATGGCATTATATGTACGATTGATATTGTATTGATAAATTGTAATATTGTATGTATTTGTTGGAAAATATCAATTGTATTGGTATATATTGTCAGCAAATCAATAAATAATACTGTATTATTGGATTTTACCAGTAAATTTCAATCGAAAATTTGTTCGCCATCTTACGAATATTGATAAACCAAGAATTACGAGACGATAAAGACAAAGAAAATTTATTAGATTTACGTTTCCTTAGCAGAATCTTATTTTATATTCTTTTATTTGTAATATTTTAAACATCAAAATTGATTAAATATTTTATTTATTAGGTGTACCGGAAAATTCTGTGTGATAATTTAAAAACAGAACTCTGCTTCATGATTATCCCACGCCACAAACTGCTTTGCGAACTCGTCAGAAATTCGCAGAGTTAGGCTGGTAATTTCTGTCCCATCCACAATACTCTCCGGACATAGCACCATCCGATTATCACTTATTTCTGTCATTACAAAATTGTTTGCAGTGCAAAAATCGAAGAAGAAATCAGTTTAATTTTTTCACCTTGATTCTATCAAATGGCTATCACGCTGGTAACAAGTCATTAATAATGATTGTAATTAATTATACTATTCAAGAACTTTCCGCATTCCACCTAATATATAAAGATTATTTTTTAATATTAATATACTAGAAATTTGCTATCAATAGCATTTTTCTGCATTGGTCATTGTTTCAATTATGGTGTTGTTTTAATCACTGAACGTAAAAAAATCTCTTCCCCAAAACAGAATTGTAAATTATCTGGTTTTTGCGAAATTCAAATATATATTATAGTATTAAAAATCACCAAACTATAGTAATCTACACTGAACACAATTATTCAAAAATTATATTTATATAACAAAACATGTATAACTTTAAGAATATATTATCAGACGTATTGATGCTAATTATATATTGATCTCGTTCGAACGATGGTACAGAAATTGATGCTTATGACAGTGAAAAATAAACTGTATTGCTAATTTTTTCTATCAAAAACTTTGACAATTATTTTTACACAGCATTAAAATTCTATATTTATAAAGTAAATTCCGCGGATTGGCCATAGTGTACGTCTACTTAACCATGTATGTGAGTACTTCATCAATGGAATTTATGCTTTGATACCATAGATTCTTTAAAATTATTCTTGTGTATATTTTGTGCTATATATAATTGAATATCTCGTAAGATTTTGTTTTCTCTTTATGATTTCATTAACGAACACACGATAATTCAGTAAAGTTTATTTTTTAGTATGCAAAATATTGTAGTAAAAAATTGATTGCCGCAAAATTGAGCTTTATGTGCGGCATCTACCAAACATTCATTCCAGTAAAATTGGTAAATTACTTGGATTACACCGCTTCGGAGTATATATAATAATTCAAAAATTGGTCTGCAATTATCGGAAGGTACATATATTTTTCTGTAGATATAATAGATTTCACAAATAATACACCATCCCGACCACTTCCAGTTATCGCTGTATCTTATTGTAATAAACAGCCTCGATTAAACATTAAAAATTTACTAAATCAAGTAGCACCCCTTAGTCGTAATAGACGTTGTGAAAAATAAAAAAAATAAATAATATTTTTTATAACTTTATACAATATATTAATTGTTTCTTTATACAAAATGTAACTAAACCGGAAATATTTAGTGAGTGAATCAAAAGTTTGGATACACAAGACGTTTCTAAGACAATACCTTCTTGTCCAGTTTTATGTGAGTGTATCCAAATTTTTGGTTCACTAAATTACATCGTATGATATTTAATTAATTACAATTCTTCATTAATATTTTTAATTGGTAAATTTTTAAATAATTCTCTCCAAAAATTGATACGTTCTTCTAGCAAACCTTTTTCCATTTCAAGTAATGATTTATTTTCATCCATAACATTTCCAATGCGATAATAATCTAATGGATATCCAATTGTTGGTTGCCATTTTGGTAAATTACTATAATATGGTGTAGGATTTCTATATAATAAAATTTTATAAATTTAATTAAATTATTTGGAAATATATGTAATGCATAATCATATATGTATAACAAACCCTGTTTCAACAAAATTAATCCATAATTCTACCATTATTTTGCGCATATTATTATCACTTGGACTTGGTACACTGGCCGGAAATAAAGTTTGAACCATTGGAAATAAATATAATAATTCATCCATATGGCAAACACCGTAAAATTTTTCGGGATCTCCTTTATATGCTTCAGTAAAACTGTATTCACCTTTATGTGCAAATAAATAAATATAAGTTTGTGATTCAATTGGTTTTGATTTTTCTAGACGTTTTCTTAAATATTTATCCATTCCGATGACAAACCATCCATCAGAAATTATCTGTATGGCAAATATTTTATAAAATTATATCAACAATTGTTCATTGAAAATTATATTTATAAATTCATGATATAAAATAAATAACCCTTTAACTTTTTCGACTGTATATACCACATTGATAATGTGTCAGTCAAAATGCTCGCTTCGGCAACAGTTATAAAAGGGTTAATCTAATTTTCTTACATTTGTAAAATTTTGATTTAATTCCTTTGTATATTGTTTATTATCACCAAAATAAAAACGATTTATATTCGATGTAATTTGTTCTTTTACATGCTCAGGATAATTATTATAATAAAGTATAATTGGTAATATTTTAGACCAATTGTTTTTTACATCATTATATAATTCGGGTATTTCCATAATATCTATAAATGAAATGAGGGAGGTATATTATATTGTTTATATGTACCACATACGCACCGATTCATTGTGTATATAGGAAAAATAAATATACATACGAGCTGATTTCAGTGCACCTTCATCTAAATTAATACCAACTATCCATGGTATTGAATCACCATGTACTTCTGTTACATCTCTTGGATGTTCCGATATAAATGCATTTGGTCCTGGTGCTTCAACAACTGGTGGAAATGCAACCATTGGATCAACATCCCAATCCTAAAATAAATTATTTATTTGTGTCGTGAAACATTTTAATTGAATCATTTTCGTGATTTTTTTGTTGTTTTTTTAATAACTTATCGAACATACTTCGTATATATATTTTATATTGATATTGTATTAGTGTATTTGTTAAGATGTATATTTAATTGATACTTACATAAAAGTGTTTAAAAACATTTATAACATCAAATGCGGATTTCGTTCGTAAACAATTAACAAATAAATTCCAATTTTTACTATTATCTAATGAACAATCTAATGATTTTCCGGCTTTAATTGCACGCTGTTGTGCTAAATTTCCGTAAATTGGTTCTGCCCATGAATCTAAATATGTACCCGATTGTGAAATTCCTTTGTGAAATAAACCTTTAGATAATGGTGACATCATCAAATATGTAACACTAGCACCACCAGCACTGTCACCAAATATTGTTACTTGATTTGGATCACCACCAAATACACGTATATTTTCTTGTATCCATTTTAATATTAACACTTGATCCTTAAGCCCAAAATTACCGGGACAATCTTCTTGTCCCGTACTCAAAAATCCAAATGGACCTAGATATAATATTAACATTCAAAAGTGTTATAATTTCTTCATATTGTGTTATGTATGCATGAAATATCATACCTAATCTATAATTTGCCGAAATATAAATTACATCATTATTGTCTAATAAATAATCTGGACCATAATATATTTTATTACCAGATCCAGCGATAAAACCACCACCATGAAAATATACCATAACCGGTAGGGGTTTTGTATTTTTCTAAATATTTTTTATGTAATTTATTATTATCTTATTATATAATTAAATATATATTATTTTATAGAGTATTGTGATTATTTTTGTTTTTACCAAAGGTGTATAAACATTTAAATATAAACAATCTTCGCTTCCATAAATATCTGTTCGTCGCGCAAATGGATTCCATTGTATACAAACATTAACATCATCCATTACTTTACGTTCATGTGCCCATGGTGCTGCTGGTACAGGATTCTAATTTATTGTAAAATACGTTTTTTTTTTGTTTTTTTTTTAATAAAATTTAAATACTCACTAAGTTTACGTTATAGAAAATAATGATTGGTAAAAGAACTTACGCGAAATCGTAAATCTCCAATTGGTGGTTCAGCATATGGTATACCGATAAATCCACGAAAACCATAACCATTTACTGATGTTAAATATTTACCAATTAGTTTACTTTGATTTGGTAATGTAATACGTAATAATTCTGATGTTCTTCCGGTAATTTCATTTACAAATATTACCATTAAATAAATTACACTAAATAAAATATGATATTTCATTTTTATATATAAAATTTTTTCGATTATTATTTATTTCACAAAAGCACAATTATATTTTAAACACCAAATAATTTTTATTTCTATGCAAAAGAGCACACGCATCGCAGACACTTTATATATTAATTATAATTAAAATAAATAAATCTTATCAATTAACAAACATGACTTATATTGGCTTATAGCTTCGGCGCACAGTATCGTCGTTGCATTCTTTTTTTTTTTTTTTTTGTTTTAATCCATAACAAATTTATTTTTAATCATTGTTATTTAAAATAGATTTTGTGTACAGGGTGTGTATAAATATATGTAATACCTGTATGTGCTACATGTTATTTTAAAGCCAAAGCTATAATGCTTTAGTTCAATTAAATGATTTCCAAATTTATTAAGTGGTTTCAGTAAACATTGTAAGTATAGACTTCTGTGAAAGCAATTGTGCAGACAGCACGTTAATGGCTATTATAATTATTTATTTGAAATTGACGTGTTTAGAAATTGTAACTTTAAGTAAGGCCAGTGGATCTACTAAATTTCATATGGAGATGTGTGAATGTATCTTTGCGTATATTATTTATGAATTATTATTAATATATTGTGGACAGTATTGTTGTACGTTATGTTGTTAGATTACAGTTCGTTTTGATTTATGAATATTTAAATAATAATTCATATTAGAAGTCACATATCATTCGCATGCATAATAACATGCACCTATAGATAAATACACTAATCTCTATAAATTGCAGTGCATTCATTGGACTTAAAATATGCTGTGATGGGTTACATATATCTATATGTTAAGAAATCGCATATTATTATGACGTGTTCCTGATTATATATGACCAACCTAATTCTAATAATTATCTCGTTTCATATTATAGTTAATATTTTAATTTGTAAGTAATCGAATTATGATAAGTTTTTGAAATTATTTCTCTAAAATTATCCTATACCCACTTATAAATACTCATACACTCCCAATATAACCAATAAATATTTCTAATAGAATTATTAAAAAAAAACACAATCGATTTGCCTGGAATTTTGAACTTTAGAGAGATATTTGAAACAATATTGATTGAATATATGTCATCAGCAATAATCATAAAACAATATGCATTAAATTAATGTGTCGATCAATTATTAGACACGCTGTATAGAATTAAATAATAATTTGATTATTTTTTTTTTGTGATTATAATATTATATCTGAAAAAAAAAACAAATAAATTTCCCAGTCATCATTTGTATTTATTTATATTTACTTACTGCGTTCGGTATTAAAACCCAGGTACGGCTTTAGTCTTCTTCAGCATACTTCTACAATCGGACTTATGGACAGATAACGCTTTCCAATTGCACAATTTTAAGTATGCTAATATTTCACCGTCTATTGCATCTAACATCAACATAATGCACACTTACAAATCGCTGTCCTCTCGCTTTGTTGCTGTCCTATCCGATGCTGTGTTGCAGAGTTTATAACTAATTGTTTTTCCGAAATTGGTATCGAAAGTAGTTATGCTTTTTAATTATTGAATCATTAAGTTTTAAGCTTCAAACAGTATCCCGTATAGTAATTCTTCTTCACAACCGTCAAATTTTACGTGGCTATTTATATATGTTATACGTAACTAAACCGTTAAAGACCATTACAATATTTGCTACGTGTGGACGAATTTGGTCGTATCTGCTTTTGCCAAATTATCTACTGAAATACAATATTATATTATAATATTACACCACCCCACCAGCAGCCAATAAGAAACCCCACATTTTAATTTTTTAATAATATTCCACAGTATTGGGTGCGCACTATAACACTCAACATTTATACAATTTTTTTTATTGTTATAGTTAGTATTGTACGAAATGCTGAACAACCACGTTAATTTAGGGCATCGTGTATAAGTTTGTATACAATATATTTTTATTTTTATTATTCTGAATTATCTAAATGTAAATACTGTTATTATCTATAAATAAAATGTTAAATATATGTGATAGATAAGAAATATGCTTGTAAATGTATGGTATTTATATATAACGACAGTTTATTTTTAGAAATATATGTTTTTATTATTTAATCACATTTAATTAATACATAGAATGAATTTTATAAAAATAAATTGACGATTAATGACAATAATTATTTCCAGAATTTATAATTTATTTCAAAAAATACGTAAATTAATTCATCGCAGTATTTATGGGGTATTCAAAAATATAGTCAAACGAAATTTTATATTTTTCAATTACTAAAACACTTTTTTAATTCACTTTTATATATATATTATATAGCCTTTAACTCATTACCTATACATTGCCTCAATAGCAAATGATATACTGTCGCCTAAGCATTATTTTAATATTTAATTTATTGATTTTATTTTTCATTTTTATAATTTTCAAACCGATTTTGTTATATATCAATTTAATCAATGTGTGTTATAGAATGCTGCGCTGTATACAAGTATATGTCTCATATTATCAGCAACATCTTTAACAGTTACTAAACGAACCATGACATCTTTAAGTAATTCTCTACTTTTATTTAAATACAATGGTAAAATTACAATCGATTGACACATTGTTTGCAAAACAAAGATTATATATATATATATATGCTGCTAGCACTGTTTCTATATATTGTAAAAGTATATTATAACTGAGTACATGAGATTCCAATGAGTGAATATATATAAATATTGTATTGATATAATGGACTGTAAATAAGTGAACAGTAACTTCAAGTTGGATATATAAGATTTAAGGAAAAATTAATACAATAAATAGGATAGCTACTGCTATATTGTCGAACCACCTCACAATTAATCTGAACCTGAAATGAATTTTGCAAAACACACACGTTTAACGTTAAATATTTTCTTTATTATTTCTGTTACTGCATCATGGTATCTATACCAAAAACTATCGGTTATTATGAAAACAAATAGACAAATATTCCGTGCAGAGTAAATAATTATTAAATTTAACTGTAATGAATGTGTGATGTATATGCCATCAACTTCACTTGCAGTGACGTGTTACTTTTTATATAGCAAATTTTTAGTTTATAAATTAACATCAAATATGTTATAATTTCTATAGAAGAAAAAATAGTGGACAAATACTCGAGAATTTGCCTGAATTTATGCGGGAAGGTTACATTTAATTATTGTAATTATGTTCTTTTAAAAAATCGCATGTATAATACGTATAGTAATAATATATAGTGTTTATTTTTAAATTAAAATTTAAATAAAATTTTATATTAATATACTAACTAAATATACAATATAAAGTTAAATCTTGAAATTTGTAATAATTGATTGAAGATGAACACCCCTATATACCCTATATTATGTTATACAAAAATCTAAAATGTTATTAGTTTGTTAATGGAATATTCAAAGTTTGGAAAATTGTAACAATCAAAAGTAATTAAAAATTTCAATTTACCCAATAATAATAATATAACACCTATAAACAAAAACATGTATCACAGCCAGTTAATATAAATTTTATATCATATATTATATATGCTCTTGTACATACCACCCACACATAAATACACATATATAACATATATATATACTATAAATATAAATATTTAAATAACTTTGCTATACTATAAACAATACACTATATGTAAATTTTCTATACCAAAGAGATTTCAAATCATTTACATGTTAAATGAACTTTCAGTTTATACATTTGTATATGAGAACTGTAAATAAAGCTCACAGATTTGTCGTTTTATTTAAATTTATTCATTATATATATAAATTGCAGGATATGTATGACGTATGATATATTGTATATACTCAAAATAAATTCACATATGTGTTGATTTATGTATAAATATATAATTTATATATAATAAAATATACATATATAAATATTAAACAATATAAGAAGGATTCTCTTATGGCAGAATTAAAAATAGATAAAGTAGAAATATATCTATAACTAAAATATAGTTTATGGTTTATTATGTATTTATATAGTAATAGTAAAAGTTGGAACAATTTGCTAAGCATGTGTGTGTGTGTGTAAAGAAAAATGTGGATTAATGAAAATCAAAACATAATTTTGTATAATTTTCTATATTATAACATATAAAATAAATATTAGTATATTGTATAAGTAGTATAACAAAATTAATATTCTAATATTAAAATCTATATATGTAGATAATTATTACGCTATTTACATTCCAAATACGAATAGTTTTATCTACAAATACCATAACTTAACACATTTTAACTCTATACTATATATATATATATATATATATGCGTGTATATAATTTATATATAATAAATGTATATATACACTCGCATATTAATCTTTCTTTAATTCAACTGGGAATTATTAGATAACCCAAACTTTACCTTTCTTTTACTTCATCTTATACTTACAATATATACTCGTATATACAATATATAGTTTATATATGCTTTCTTTATTTATATAAATTTATATATTATATATATAACTTTTGTTACTTTCAAGAGCAATCAATTTAGTACTAATTAATCATTCTTTCATTATCTATTGTTATACAGAAAATTTAACGTTTTATATACCATACTATACCATATATTTATATAAGAATTGAAACGATAATAATAAATGATGTTTTCTATCTTTTATATATAATATTCACGTTTCACGTAAATCAACATATACAATATATATATAAAGACTTACATACAATATCCATATAATTTAAATATACATATAATAAACAGGTATCCCTTGAGATATGCGGTAGAGTTACGTAACCGCATAAAACCAATCTAGATTCAATATTTTTAAATAATTTGCTAACTTCTGATTTTATTAGAAATTCATTGTAGACACTTTACTAAACCAATAAACATATCTGATAGTAATTGAATGAGAAAGGTTCAAGTTCAATATATAATAATTTGCGCAATAAATGTACATAACTTTCCAGTAACTTTATTTTTATAATCGAAATTATCAAATTGTATAGGTATAATTTAATTGTATTGTAAAAGCTGTTCTCATTATTATATTTTCTATTTATATAGGAACTTATGAAAATTGTTTATATAAATATAATACCTATGTCTACATATTAAAATTAAATGAGAAAAAAACCAAATAGACCAGATTTCCATATATACCATAATCAAGATCAACATTTTCTAGAAACTGGTCCAGCAAAAACTGACTATCAATTTATTAGAAGTTGATTAGGAACGATTTTAAATCTGCGCGCATACAAAATTTTATTAATGGATATAAGATATGGCATAATTCTTTATTTTCATATTTGTACACCACAATCTACAAAAAGTGAAGAAGGTTATACAAAATTATAAAAGTTTTATTTTCATGTACTGTATTTTGATGGTACTAAATATTCTAGAATATAATTAATATATAATTTTTATTAAAATATTAACTAATTATAGAGAATCCAATATTTCGAACGTTGTATTTATTTTATCAGTCATATCTTTTTTGCTGTTTTAACAGAGAAACCAAATTGGTCGCATAGTTTATGTGGGACGGCTGTATTATAATTATAATATTTTTCAATATAATCGTTCAGTATGATGATGATGATGATGATACCGTGGGTGGGTGATACATTTTTATCTAATATATATTTTATGGAAATGTGTCAACTCGACCCATGCATATACTGTTAGCAATTATCTTTAAAAATGAGGTGATTTTTTAAACGTGTATATGTAATTTAATTAAATAAATTTAATTAATAATTTTCAAAAGTTATACATAGAAGAGTATATAAGAAAAAACCATATTTATACATTGGCGAATATTTCTTTGTTAGAGAAAATTCCCTCAGCATGATAACGCTGTATATATACTATGAGAATAAAAAGATTTTGAGAATAATTGCTGGTATATTTCTCATAAAAATCACGTGAAAACTCTGTTTGCGGTGGGAAATTATCTTTTATTTTGAATTTATATGTAAAATATTTATTAGAAAATATTTGGATATGTATGAATTGTTTTTTGTACAAGTATATGATGATGTTTTTATATAAGAGGGAAATAATACCGGCGCTTAGACCATGGAATGCCGATTGTGCTTTCCCTTGTGAGTTAATCCTCAAAGCGCCTGATGGTTTCAGAAATGAAATCAGAGATGTTCCTTATATATATGAACCGTTTATTGTGGAAGGAGTCGCATTGCGTATTTTACAAATATCCTATGCCTATATAGACATTCACATAAATAGTACCATGCCGATATTACAAGAAGAGCGGTTTAATTATGGCAAGGTAAAACTCAAAATTATCGAATGGCAAAAATTTAAATAATATTAAATAATATCAAAATCGATAAATTTATTTTGTAAGCAAATTTCATTACTATAGAAATACATCAAATTATTAAATCATCATCAGCAATTGTAAGTGACAACATCTATTGGAATAAATTTCAAAAATGAGCAAATTTTTAAATTTGAAAATTCGTTAAATTATAAATAAAATTACGATAATAATAAAAATAAATATGAATTTCTTATTTGGTCGAAATATGTTCAATTGTTTTTTCTTCAATTTTTTATGTCACATTTTTATTTTCGATTTTTTTTTATTACTAGTTTTTGTTTCTCTTGTGTCAGTCACGTCGTAGTAAATGAAGAAATAGGAAAAAAAAATCGCATATTAAATAATATTAATTTACACTTAATAATTAATGTAAAGTAGATAATTTATTATTTTAAATTTATAAACCGAATATTAATCTTTAATATTATTTAAGTTTTATTTTCTATAATATTATTACAGTGTTTAGTAATTGTGTGTTTAAAAAATGCCTACAATAAATTTTAACTTTCTTTTTCCCTTGCTTGTGTTAATGATGGGTAAGTGGTGCTCTCCTCATTCAATTATATTTTATACATTAAAATATATAAGTATTGTAATTGTTGTAATTATTTTTATTTTATTTGTTTCCCAACTATTATCAATTAATACAATAATTAATATCATTGGAATAGATGCTATAGATTTTTAGTTTTTTAATAATTGAATTTTGACTTTTTTCTATATGCATGCGCAAAAAAAAAAAAATGTGATTATTTCTGTCTGACGCCGCGGTTACATAAATGTAGCATTTATTATTGTTGTTGTATTGTTGTTCTTGTTGTATTGTTGGTTTTGTTGCTGCGTTTTTGTATTTATGTTTATGATTGTACCAAATTAATTTGAAAAAAAGTAATAAAATAAATATATATAATTTGATTTGATACATTTATTTAAATTTACCTAATAATAATAATAATATTAATAAAATTCATTTATTACTTTTTTTCTCTTTTTTTAGCTATAGCAAATGTGTCTCGTGGTTATTTGTGAAATGAAATTGCAAATTGTACTGCATGTGCAGAATATATATTCTTCTGTTATCGGCTGGCTCCTCTGTTGCGGCTAATTTGGGGAAATGTGAATTGGTGAGTACGCTTTTATTTATTACATTTTATTTCTCGTTTATATTATTTTATTATATAATATATATATTTGTGACTTTAATTGTTTATGAAAAGTATATTTGCGATATTTTACCTATATATTAATTTAGAACGTAATATAAAACTATACAGTAAACTTTAACCAATTGTATAAAAAATACAGCCAGTGTTAAAAATATTGATACAAAATATTCGTTAAAAAAGAATTTAATATATAATTTACTATTATATAATTTGAGTTGAAAGTAATGTTACGTTTGTTTGCCTGCATATCTAATATAAATCTAGCCTATTTACAATTTAATATTCAATAAATAATTTAAGTTTGATAACATAGATTTTATACGCCACCACCATCATTATACGCACCTAAATAAAATATATAATTCGCATAAAAAGCTCGTATTATTATTATTATATGAATATATTGAATATTATTATCACAATATAACTAAATGATTGATAATAATTTTCACATGAAAAAATAAAATAAAATAAAAATTGTATTGTTGTGCTGATTTTTACGCATTAAAAAAGTATTATATGGAAAAATATACATTTTTTTTTCTCTGACATGTTTTATATGTTTTATAAATGTAATCTATTTGAAATTTTGTTATGTATATACGATACGATACCGCGATATGTTTTCGACTCTTTCAATATAACTTTCAATTGAAAATTTAACATTAAAATTTTATCACGTACATAAAAATGTTTTTCGCATATATATATTTTTTTCGTTACCATATCAATCTGAAGTAAAAAAAAAAAAAAAAATACAAAAAATCGTAAAAAATACACGCTTTTCCATTCAAAACAATTCTAAAACGCACATATATAAAACTGTGTTTAAAAGAATATAAAGAAAATTCGTATCCATCTGTCTGTCATGAATATCGATGATGATCGAAGTAATTTATAATGCTATACTGAAACGAAAAAAAAGTTTATCTACACAGCAGAAAAACCAAAAAAAAAAAAAATAAAGGTTTAATAAAATTGAAATAAATAGGCGCACTGCGAGTATAATAACAAAACAAATATAAAATTAATTTAATTAAATACACAAAATACTATATTGGTATTATTAGTAATCTATTTATATTAACATTTTTGACTCCGGCTATATACTTTGTAAACATAATATTAGTACTCTCGCCTATACATATTTATATAAAATCAAATTTAAATTGTACAAATTTATCTAAAACTATGTTATGTGTATACATATTAAACATTTAAATGTTATCATCCCATATTATAATACATATATACACTACTATTGCATTCATTATTATAGTATAGAAAACATGAAAATATTTACTTATTTTATACAAATATATATAAATAGCAATAAATTTAATAGATCACGCAGGACATATTATTTCGGGTAATAAATAGAAAACAAATACAATTTTATTGTTCAATATTCACACAAATTATGTAAATAATTAATTAAATATATCGTCAATAAATTTATCAATATAGATTATAATTTACATACAATTAGATAATATATATTGTACATATATATCGAAATAAAATAATTAAATTATAAATTAGCATATATTAGTACAATACGCTAATTTATAAATTTCATTCATTTCATTTTTATTCAGAATTTAAGAATCGATAGATATTTTTCGTAGCTGAAAGTTTGGCTATATACAGTGAGAGGTATTGCGTTGTAAACCTTTGTAATCATAAGATTATGTGATCGATAATTCGCCCAATTAGACTATACCATATGAAGAAAATATTATATAACGATATTTGAAAAAAGTTAGGTTGTTATAATGAAATGGACTTGAAAATTACGGATTTGATGATGATGATTTTTAAGAGGGGAATTAATTCCGGTACTTATACCACAATGAAGGTCCACTGCAGTTAATCCTCGAAGCATCTTGTTTCAAAAATGAAACCAGGGATGTTTCTTATATATATGATCCTGTCATTGTGTTAGGGTTCATTACATATATCATGTCTAACTTTCGTATAGTGCGGACATTCCGATTTTTTTCGATAAGGAACATTTAGCACAAAATGAATTTGTAACCAAACGCATTTTGTGAGCGTAATAGTTTAACATCCAGTGTCTCGTAAGCAACTCAACAATCAATCTATATGTTATAGATAATGGGTTGCTCACAAATAAATTGAACTTGATGACTTTTGACGAATGTTTATGTGTATATTTAAAATGTCAAACCATATTTTATTTTTTTTTGTAGTTGATTTATCAATTTTCATTTTGTAAAAAAATTATATCGATGGGCTGTATATTTTTTTTATCTTTTGATTTTTGTTGAAAAATGCCCAATCGATTTTCGTTATATTTTGTTTTTTTTTTGTTTTCACGAACAACGCTCACAAAAAATTATTTGCTGTGTTTGGTGACAAAATCGATAAAAAATTACGGTGTCATAATTGATTTGTTAAATTTTGTTCTGATCATTTTTCAATAAAAAGATGAGTGGATGATGACCAAACTAAAACAAAAACCAATGCAAATTGTCATAGCACAACACATGCGATTGCAGAGAAGCTACACGTACCATCTTCATGCAATATAATGCATTTAAAACAATTTGACTATACGATAAAAAAAAAAACTCTATATGTCTTTTGAATGCTCGATTTTAAAAATCACTTCCATGAAAAATTGGTAATTGATTATAAAATTTGCTGTTCTGTACACAAAAATGGAAATCCGTTAGAACTATGGTCCGTAATTCAAAAAAATGATAATTCTTAATGGTCGATTCATGCGGTGGGTACCCTCCTGTACCATATAAATAAATATTATTCCTTTCATTCCATACATTACCCTAATGTATTTCATTTATATCTTTACAATATTTTTTTGTGTATTCTGTTGCAAATAACATATCATCATTATTCCATCATAAAAATATACCTACATTTAAATGCTATAATCTCAATAGACATTAATAATTTAAAAATATATTTAAAATATTTCTAAATAAATGTACATATATAAAATAAAAGAAAAATCAACCATAAAATCTTGTTTCTTAAAAAATTTTTTTTTTTTGCAGTATGACATGCCACACATATTTTTATGTATATATGAAAATTGAAAAATAAAAATTTGCCAAAGAGATAACACATTTTTAAATATACTGATATATTTGTGACACATTATTATCAAAATTTTATTTAAATTTTCTTGAAAAAAATGAAAAAAATAATAAATAAAATAATATTTTACCAATTTTTTTTCCATTTAAAAAATAAATAAAATACTATATAAATTTTTATTAGATCAAATCATGTGTCGATCTGTGCGCCTAACTTTTATTATTATATTTATTTTATTTATACATACACAGACAAGACGCGTACTGTCGTACTGATTTTTTTTTTCTTCTTAAACCTATTCGCATATCGATTGTAACAAATATCAAATATATGCGCGTATATTTTTATATGATGTGATTGTAAATATATGTTTCGATATTTATTCGTCGTTGTATGTTATTTATTTATTTCTTTTTTTGAATTACTTGCCCTTTATCACAGTAACAAAACCCCAATCAATTTTCATATAAATATATATATATATATTTATTTATTTTATACCTACAATATATACTATATCGTATATACTCGTATATATAGTATAAATACTATAATATATATATATATAACGTCATTCAACATTAAATACATTCTTTTTCATCTCATCGCATGTGCTTCGTTCGTCTTAAGATATATTGTATATATATATGTGTGTGTATAAATAAATTTTTATATATATGTCTATATTAATATATATACTTGAATATATTTAACATGTAGATTTTACATGTAATATATATATATATATATATATATAAATATCTGGTACAAAAATCTTCTATACCATATAGCATATGCACAGATGAGTTCTTTTCTAAAAACACAATTTATATTCATATCGAATTTTCATTCAGCATTATTCAAACTATTTGTCAAAAAAAAAAAAAAAATAGAAGAAGTAATAGACGATGGCAACAATGATGACGACGACGACGACGGAGAAGAAAAAGTAGACGATATATCTATAAATATATATAACATATATATCTTATAATATGATGACGATGTTACTGATATATTTTATACGATGATCCCTGTGATGTGAAAATCAGTATATATATATATATATGTAGCATATACTAACTAATACATAGCATAATTCCATGGTAAAATGAAAATGAAAAAAAAAAATAAAAATAAAATAAATAAATAAATAGAACCCCTTGATAAAAATGTCACCCACACTTGACTGAACTTCAATTTAACTAAATTTGCCTGTTTACATTTCCACAAAATATCTCTATATAAATATAACCAAGTACAATATATCTATATCTGCATTTTCGTATATATTATTTATATATGTGTGAATCTATGGTGAGAAAGAAAAATGCTGAACGCATACTATATGGGTATTATATACCTAGACCTACATATAACAGATATATATTGATGAAATAGCGTATCAGTTTCCGAATTGAAAAAAAAAAAAAATAAAATAGAATTTGCACATATGGATGTGACAAAACATATCTTATTTGTTATTGAAAAGATTTTCCACGAAATGAATTTTCTTTTCTTCAATTTTCTGTTTATTCCTTATAAATGTATAAGAGAATATTGCATGTATACTATTTTTTTTTTTTGTGGTTGTTGTTTTTTTTTCTATATATGTTAAAAAATATCTCTAAACAATGTCTATATATATGTAGTATTATAGTAAACTAAATCTAATCTAATATATATATATATCAAGATTATATTGTTTGAATAAATGAAATATATATAATAGACAGTCATAATTCGATAATCCGAACAGTAAGAAAAATGTACCATTATGCAATTGGTTCAATTGAGACTGCAGTATAAATGGAATCGGAACTGGACAATGGAATAGAATCAAAATCATGATCGATAAAAATTTAATAAAATAACAGCCACATTTGTTGCTGCATATATAAATTAATTAATTAATACAAAAAAAAATATCCAGATATCCAGAAATGCACTATTGTGGTCGCAATACTATAATTGATAAGAATCACTAACACAGTCAAACGATAGATGCGCCAAAGTTATATATAGACTATTATACGTTGCGATATAATGGTAATAATATAAGGGGGCGATCATGAACAAACCGCAAATGAAAGAATTAAAACCACAATAAATTTAGCTCAAACATATGGGGTTATAAAATGGGAATATCAAGAAATTCTAATTTAAAACTACCATAATACCTTTTTCAAAAAAGATATACATTTAAATATTACGTTTCTAATGATAAAAGCGATGCTATAAAATAATCTGTAATGTTGAATACTCGCGCAGTATCATCTAATTCATCTATATCAAGTGGATCTTATATGACATCTATACCTAAACATTCATTAAAGCCAAATTGGTAAATTACTCTGCATGCGAGTATATAAAAATTCACCAATTGTACTGAAATTAACGATTAAATTATAGATGTTTGAATTCTTATTTAAAAACCAACACATTATTTATTAAGACAGTTTTATTAGATGCGACAAGGATTGCGATCGCCTCTTGTTTGAACACGGCTTTACGCTATTTTATTATGAAATATTTAATATGTGTAATATCACTTAGCATACGTGTGCTTTATCTGCATAATGTATTTCTAATTTTGTTGGTGTTGTTTGAATGTTGTTCATTGTTAATTGTATTTAAATTCATTATTTTTCAATAATTATGTTGTTTAATAATGTATTTTATTATATTTATGTATAAATGTATATTGTATTGATAAACAAACTGAGGCTAAAAATAATGAAGTGACAAATGACGTGGGTAAGACATCCAAAATTCACTGACACCAAAAGAGGCCACCTGATCACTATGCTGGGAAGATTATGGGATATTAAACAACAAAATGACTTACTGAATCTATACATAAATGATCAGATCACCCGTCATATTATATGTCGTGCTATAAAATAAAAACCGAACAGAAAGCATCGCAGTTAAACAAAATTCAAAGGATGCAGCATGTTTTAATATAACAAGGTGCAATGACACAACAACGCACCAACGGATAGGGATTGAGGCAATAATTAACCACAAACCACTAAATATTCCAAAAAAAATGTGCTGTCAAAGAAGTTGATTTAAAATATATACGGTTAAAAAATAATGCTCATTAAAAATAATATTTTATATTTTTATAGCTCCTGGAAATGTCCTGGATTTGTTCTTGAATCGTAATCCTTGTTTATAATAAATTTGATGTGGCTATTATGTCTATTAATATTTGAAAGCTTTTTTTTTCTTTAAAAATGACCAGATTATCGAATTATCTCTGTATATATAGATAAGTAAAAAATTGTGCTCGGGGGTTGTGTCTGTCTGTGTTTATTTATTTTATTTATTTAATTTTTGGTGTATGGAAAATTGCTGACCAAAATGAACATTTTATTACATTTTATATATTGGAATATTTTTATATATTGTAATATATAGAAGCATTTATAATAGCATTATATAACTACATAAATATACATATATAGATTGAAATTATATATTATGGCACAGTTCTAGATACGAATATTATGTATTTGTATAGTGTATTTTAAATTATATTAGCAATCACCACATTATTTACACCACCACCGCCATACAAGTATATAATACCATAAATTGCAATATTTTACTCACATTTTTTCGACTGATTATTTTTATAAAATAATAAAATTATTTTTGAACATAAAAATTTTATTTTCCTTGAATTAACACTTTATTTATTATATTGATTTGAACAAAAATGAAAAGAAAAAAAAATGGAATGTGTGTTGTTGATTTTTCTCTAATTTTTTCATATATTTTTTTAATACACCAGACACGGTATAAGTATTTATTTAACGATTATATATATAAAATATAAATGAAATAAAATACTCAAAATTAATTTAATATTAAACAAATAAAATATAATTCAATGAATTTCTTTTGTTCTTTTGCCAGAAATTTATATAAAATTGTGAATATAAAATATTTTCCCATATAAAAATTGTAGTATTTTATTACTTTACATCAATACTTCATATATGATAATCTATCTAATAACCCGGTGGTAAACACGCACAACCAATTTTTTAATAAATTTACTCACTAAATGACCATCGTTCTGGTCAATCTTATATTATATTAAAAACCTTCTTACAAAATTTTATAAAAATTAGATGAAAATTGACCAAATTTCCAGTTTTCTATAAGATACTGTTCATGAAATTTTAATAGAAGTCATACAATCTAATTTTAAGGTCGTCACACAAAAATTCATCAAATTCGAAGGAAAATTTGTCACGCGTTTTTCCCAAATTTCATTAAAATCGGTATGTAATACATTCCGTAGAGGCCCACTTTTTTGTAATTTTATATATTTGAAATTCTAAAATAATTTTTGAAATTTGAATATAAGGCAATAGTTGACCTGCATTAGTTGCTAAACATACTTATTTTATATATATTATTTAAGATAACTATACATTTTTCCAATAATTTATTCAAGCTTTTTTCTATTTTAACTGCAGTGTTTTGTAATATTATAAACAGAAACATTATAATAAATTAATTACATCACCGCTATATAATATAAATATACAATATATTCAGAATTTTGCATAAATTTCAAAAATTCATCAGTGAATACGGTAAAAACAATTAATCTTCTTATATTTGCAAATAATATAAATTTATAATTTTTATTATTCGGATTAAATTTAATGAAAAGAAAGCATTATGCGGCTTATATTTTCATATTATTTTATCGTTTGTGATTTTCTATTATATAAATTATATACACAAATGTGTCATGAGAATACAAATGAATATAAATAATAATTGTATTGCTTCTCTCTATACTAACACGTTGTATAAGCCAACAAATTAATATCTTAACAATTTCAAATATTTTATAACAAATCACAATCAGTTTCCCTATAATATATACTTTACAAATTATGATGTAATTAAAAATTATCACAAATTAAATACGAATACACATTGTAAAATAATTAACATTATATTTATGTATTATAATTTTTAAGCTATTCTATATTAATACAGTGTATTAAAAGTAAAGTAACGTATTTTATACAATATATGGTATACCTTCAAATACCGCAGACGAATATTTTCTACCTATAAAATTATATAGACTATAAAATATTGGGCTGCACCCATACAACATTTTCTTTTATGCAATTCACAAAAGCTATTTTATTCTTATATTTTCTTATGTGCTGTTACGTATTTTTTGGGGTTTTGTTATTATTTTTAATATTATTATACAATATATTGTAAATGTATACAAAAAGTATATATTATTTTATCATGCTGGGCAGAATTATCTTTATGTCATTTCCTATCAAAGAATTATTCATCTATAATAGACGGCAATTTAATATACCATATATAAAATACATTGTTTTTGGTATATATTTTATATTTATAGTATACTTTAGATTGCTTAAATATTTAATAAATATTATAAACTTTGCGATATAACCTTTTATTAATTTTTAATTATTTTTTTTTTTATTGTTTTTAAACATACTTCAATCAACTTTTAAAATTTTATTATAAAATTATATATGTTTTGTATATTTCTTTATAATTATACAGGTTGAACGTAAATGAATGTATCGTGTGTGTGTGAGTGAGTGAGTTTATACGTACCGGAATCTTGTTTTATCTTTATATAAAATTTAAATATTGTAACATTCTTTCGTTTTCCAATTAAAATTAAATACAAATTAAAATAAATTTTAATGAGAATAGATATATGCGAGATAAATTATGATTAAGAAAAAAAGGTATATATACTAGTGAATATAAATAACTCATCCATTTATACAATGAAATGAAAAACTATATATATATACAATATTTGAATATCGCCGTATATATAAATGAATTTGAATTTAAATATATAAACATACAATTTCTATATATAAATACGAAATTTTATTACATAATATATAGACATTATATGAATGAGTTTTTGAAATGAACATAATAATATAAATTATTAAAATCTCAATTACAAAACATATAAATTTTCCATCTTTAAATTCGTATAAAATCGTTTCTTTTTTAATTTCCATAATATTCACCTTGTCGGCTATACTCACTCTATAGGTGTGTGTGTCTACAGATCATGGAAGAAATTAAATAAAATCTAAAATTGTATTTTAAATACTCGTAGTATACATACAATACACTGCATTGAGGAATATAATAATAATGAAAATAGAAAATGTATTGAATATATACGAAAATGGACTTTTTAACCCCTCTGGCAAGGAACGGCAGCAAAACAATGTATGCTTATAACTTAAGCATGTATTACAATATACCATATATATATACACCATATATATGCAATATATAACACGGCGAAGAAATATTAGAAAAGAAAGATTTTCTTTTAAGTTTTCTTATTTTGTTACTACTACACACAATATATATAAAATAATATTATTTTCATTTTTCTTACTTGTTTTTTGCTTTATATTATATAGAAAGTATTTTATACTTTGTTTTATTTCGTTTTTTTTTCGCTGTACAACCCATGCCTTTATTATTATTATTATTTTCTTCTTTTTTTTTGTCTAACAAAAAAGCTTTAAAAAGTTCAACACTTTGAACTAATTTAAAAATCTGTGCTTGTACGTTTATTATTATGTTATAGTATATATATATAAATAGTCTCAAACTTTATATGGAAGTCTATAATATTATATATAATAATATACTGTGTATATTTATGTGTACGTGTGTGTATTGTATATAATATTATATATATATATATATATAGGAAATACCTTAAATACTGAATTGATATCCTTTGAATTTTTATAAATTTAAAAGGTTTACACGCTTAGTAAAAACTTTACGATATATATGGTATATAGGATATAGGAAAGAAAAAAATTTGGTACATATATAGGGTGTTTCTAAACATTTTTGTCTGTTGTTTTAATTGCAAATTTGTCAATTTAATTGTTTAGAATTGTCTTTTCGATCTGTCAAGGTTCTATTTAATAATTTTTCAAATGAAATTAGTACAATTTCTGATGTATCTCTGCGGGTATATAGTAACTTGGTTCCAAATTTATTCACTATATATATATATATATATATTAATGGACTGTATCGTCATATCTGTAATTATAGGAATTTTAAATGTAAAATTAAAATTTATAGAACGGTTAATACAGCTTTTGATGCCATTGCAATTTGACTGGTGTGCCGACAACTTATTTATTTTAAAATATTGACAAATGTTAAATTATATTGATTTTATTTACAAGAAAAATAGTCAGTGTTTATTAATTTGTACCGCATGGAAATAAACAAAACAAATAATCATAATACATAATGTCGACAAGATTATATGGATCTATATATTGGGGTTTATGTTGATAACAGGTTGAATTTCAAATACCATATGAACAACATATAATTAATAGTGCACACACTGCAATGATATATAGGTTTTTTTTAATTTCTTAAGATCGCATGAACCCTTATTATCTTAGAGCATAATTTTTTGATTATTTTGAAATATTTTCTTGATTGATGTGGTCGGGTTTTGTTTATGATAATGATAAAATAAGAATTGAAAATGTTCAAAGAAAATGCATTATTAATTTGCTGTAAAGAAATCTTTCTTTCTTTTGTTGATTTTTTAATCAAATAATATTGATTATGGACGGATATAAGAATGGACTAAAACTTTTAACTACTTATGGCGTTTACATATAGAGGCTATTTAAGAATTTCTTTTATAAATTGTATCATCAATTATACATTTTGTCATATAAATCCTAATACTTTAATAAAATTAAAATTTAATATTAATAATTAAAAATATGGGTTCGGTTGAATTTTTTCATGTATTATAGTTATTTTCATACACTAATTTATGATCGATTTTTATTCCATTAAATTCTATATATTTATTTTATTTAATACTAATTATTATAATTACGAAATTATAATGTTAAATTCTTGGTTTTTAAATCATGCTTTTAATAATAATTCTCAAATATAGTATTTGTATAATACTACTACCGATCTATTATAAGTCATTATAGTAGAATTTATTCAATAATATTATTATTATCTGATGTTTGTTTCCAAATAAATAAAAATAAATAAAATTGTAATTCCAATAATGCAAATTCTTAGTCGAAATTATATAATATTATTTTCTATAGAAAAGATATAGCACTGTAATAACATTTGAAAATTTTCTCATAATTTGCTATAATTGAATTAACTCAAATAAATTAATAATTGAAATAAAAATCACATCACATCATTTCTGAAGCACGTATAAAATCGTATCGTGTGTATTTTTAATCTCGAATTGGGTTTTTGTTGTTTTGTTTTACTGTAGCAGCTATCAGAAAAAATACCAATCGCTATGAAAATAATTCATTTGTGTGTGTCGTATGAACAGCATTTGGTATACCTTTTTTTATACAACCTGTAGTTCTATTTTTATTTACGCACAGATAGTGTATAATTAAAGTTATTTATATAATATCCATTTTTATATACTTATATTTATTCACAATTTTGATGTTATATTAGTACATTTATATATTGAAAGCTCTTAAAATATTGCGAATAATCTTCATGATTTTAGTTTATTACTTTATTATATATTTGTATATTTATATATATTGTTTATATATTTTATGCTATTAATATAAAATGCATGCATAATATATGCTTAAATGAATTGCATATTTTTATAAAATGTATATTAGTTTTATATATGATGTGTGTGTGTAGTGTATATGTGAATATACACAGCCCAGCTATATCTAATATATTTAAAATTATATGTTCAATATAAATATCTAGAACAAAATAAATCTGATTGTTATATATTTTTTATATAATATATAAAAATAGTTTTATTATTATAATGGTGAGATACAGAGCCAGTATATATGAGAAGATAAGATGTATTTCATATTATGGTATACATATATATTTAGTCATATATATATTTTTTGAAATTGTATTTTGCAACTTTTAAAAATAGCTCTGAAAATAAAATCCGTGATTTTATTTTATGAGCGATAAAAAGTTCAATATCTTTATTTTATATTGTTTTAAAATGAGAATGTTGGATAACATTATATAATAAATAATTTTATTGTTTGAAAGAGTCATTTCCATTTGCCTTTTTCTTTTATTTTCCAAATTTTTTCTATTTTTTTTTTTTGTTTTATATTTTTATTATTTATTTTGTGGAAAATTGAAGAAAGGTTTTTCAAGTGTGTGTGTGTGTGTGTGTGTGTTTAGTAGTAGTAGTAGTAGGGTTATGGTGAGGAAAGAAATTATTACGGTTTTCCCAAAGATTTATGAAACGATAAAATGAAAATGTCACAAACATTTCAATAATAAGGTTTTATATATTTTAATATATATTTGTGTTATTATATACCATCAATTTATACGTACAATACATTTTGTATACACTCGAATATGTTGCGTATATACTCGTCGCGTATACACATAAGATTTAACTTATAAAGATTTACAATGTTTGCCAATTGGATTTTGTAGGTGCCGCCGCATATGAATGTGTTTTTATTTTCCATTATTATTTATGTACTTTATTATATATTGTATATATACATTCGCCTATATAACATTCACCTATATACATATGTGTACACTGTTTATATACATCCTGTATATAATAAATACACCTACTCCTCCCATTGTTTTTCCGGTTTTTACACCACGACGCATATAAACAATATATAAATGAAAATATTTATTGTAATTTGTGATGGGTTTTTGTTGAATTGTTTTTGTTTCGTTTCTGTAAACGATAAATAAATTTAATGTTGTTAAGGTTATACAATATATATTTATGTATTGTATTTATATATTGTATTTGTGAATGAATGAAAATAATAATGTATCAATAAATTTATAATTATATATATATATAACCTTTTCCAATAAATTTTCGCAATAGTATATATTTACACACATTTTTATATATATGTTATTTTATACAGGCATCAGTAAACGTAAAAATTAATCGGTTTTTCAAACAAAAGTGAAATAAGTCTATATATATATATTAATAATATTTATTATATAAACATATTTCGGTTATAGTTGTTCTTATGACCTTTACAGATTCTGTATTTAGATGGTTTATATACAAGAAAAAAAAAAAAAAAAAGTATATTTGTATGATAAAAATGTTTGTAAGAACGATTAATCAAAAAATATCAAGAACATTTTAGGAAAACTTTTTTTATTATACAGAATTTTTTGTATATAATATGTGTTATATGAGAAAAATTAGTACGGCAGTGTATCAGGCCAGAATGTCAGTGAATTTAACCTATACCAATTGTATATATACAAAGATGTGTCACTGTAGATCTCTATGTTTCAATATAATTTAGTAAAATATGAAAATCTATAACACAATCTTAAATCAAATACAATATATAATGTCATTTTAATAAGTTTTTTTGTTACTGTGTAAGTGGGCTGTGCTTAAAAATTTCGCAAAAATAATGAAAATTATAAACTGCGAGTTTTTAAAACATAATACATTTGCTCCAGTGATATATTTATGAAATTTCTAGTCTTCAAAATACTTGTTTACATTTGTCTATATCTTCATTTGATAAAAAAAAAAAAACGCTGGCCACCAAAAAATTCGAATATGCTGAATGTTCCAACAATTCTTGTTTTAACTCTCACAATGTTTCCGTATCGCTTAGATAGTGTTTTAATAGTTGCTGTTGCATTGTCTTCATGGAATGTTTTCTTTTACAAACCGGAAATTTTTTCGTTAATTTTCCAATATTATTACAAAAATTTTTTGAATAATATTCTATAATATTTGTTTTATAATATTTTCTTTGGTAAACTTTTATTTAAAAATTCGATTCATTGTTTTTACTGTGGTCCCTTGATTCTGGCGGTGAATTTATATTTTAATCCAAATAATCGTCCAATGGATTGTTTATAAAATAGAACAAATATATGTTACCTGTTATATGTTATTTTGCTAAAATGCAATTGAAATTAAAAGGCAATTAGTTTATGTGATTGTTTTAAAATAATATGAAAATATTGAATTCATTTCTTATTTTACATGTAAATTTCATAAATTTATAATGCGTATATTGATAATTTATAGCCATTGAAAAATTCATACGAAATCACAAAATATATTGTAAAAATGGTATCGCACCAGTGAGAATGAACAATGTGCGGGTTGTTTGACTAGACATAGAGCTAATCTATTGCCAGAATATAATAAATAGCAACCATTTTTTATCACAACCTGCAAAACATTATATGGACAACAAAAAAAATTTTTGAAAAAATACTGGCTGTGCATGAGAACTTCAGAATTGAACTGTAGATCTGCAATTGTGCCTTTATATATTTAATTGATTTAGTAGATGAATATCAAAAAGCGTTGCTAATCTTATTATAATTCCATATTTTTAAAAACCATTTGCTTTCATAAACAAACAAATGATATAATTGAATTGAGTTATTTTATTTTTATTTGTTTTTCACACAACATTTTAAAATATGTAAGTTTGATATAATTTAATGGTTATAATTAAATAATGTTATAGTTTTTTCTATTTACATTTATATCTTTTCGTTTCTATACCTACACAATTATAATATATAGAGAGTCATTTCATTAATGCAATTATGGCAATCCGCATAACGATATAACTAAAAAAATATTCGTATAGAAAAAGCTCAGTTGTGATATGCAATTCTATGTTATGTTTGTATACTTATATCCTTATAAATATAATATATATGCGTAGCAGTAATCATTGCAGCTTTCGAGTATAAATGTAATACATATTTCAAAAATATATAATTCTCGTGTATACAATATACAATATTTTAGAAAATCAAATGCAAATAATACAAAACTTTTTATAAATTTTCATTGATATAAATAAATTGATCTATATTTTACTTACAGCAGCATACTATTAAATATTTACAATACATTTATTTTATGAAGAAAAAGTGTGTTGATAAAGTCAATCCACAAAATATATATAGCGTATTACTAATTTATATACTCGTACTCTTGTATATACTCTTATATATATTGTATATGGTATGTATCTCTGTAATGTAATGTTGTGAACAACCCAGAATAAACATACTTATTTATTATTAATAAATAGAGTGCATCAACTTTATCAACAGGAAATTACATTACTCTTTGTTAGTTATTTTTGCATTTTTTGTTTAAATATAAATAATATGATGTTGAGATCTTATGTATACCATATATATTTGTATATTCATACATTCATATTGTTAATACATTTTTTATATATTCATTTTATGCCATATTTTCATCAATATCCCTTCTTCGACTCTTCTTTTATTCTGCATCAATTGACCTCGAAGTGGTTATTTCAGTATTGGGAGTGAGGAAAAAGTCAGATAGATGCGGTGTTAATCGCAAGTGAACGTTGTACTTGTGCCATCGTATTTGTTCAGTTTTTCTATATCAAAATATCACGTAGATGGTGTAAGCCAAAGCAGTTATTGTAGGGAATATTAGTTAATCATCGTTTCTGAAAACATTAAATTTTGAACTATATTCAGTGACGACGTTCTTTAATATTTGTTATGTTGTTTTATTGAAAAAAAAAAACCCTCCTATTATCATAATATTTTTGCAAACTCATTTTGATTGTGTATTATTTTTGCGGATATATTTATTACGATGGAAACACTAAATTTAATCTTTAAAACACTTTGTTTAATAATATTTTTATTCATATTAGCACATGTAAATATATGGTACATTATCGAAATAAAACATTACAGCGTACAGCTAAACAATTCCGCAAACTTTTTGATCAATTACAATGTGTATCAACTAATATAAAAAAAAATTGATTAAAAAATCTATTATATCTATCCGCACATATCATAATAAAATTTGTATGTTCGGCGTGCTACTGAACAGATAGTAATATAAATTATTTTCAATTTAAATTTTCACCCTTACAAGTATATATTTGTACTCATATCTTTATATCATGTACATGTACAAACAGGGTAAACCTATAAAGTCTGAATGCACACGATTATAAATTAAAAGCTTTTTAGACAAACATTTTTTTAGGGAAGCAATTGATTGAAGAGATGATCTTGGGACGTTTACTTCTTACATTAGGTTGGTGATGGTAATACAAATTGATTTCAAATAAATTGCAGCACTTTTTGGCAGGCGGTAAAATAAGCATGTATACTTTATTTAGTTTTAATGAAATTTTGGTTAACCAAAAAAATTTTCTTTTCAAAATAAAATTATTAAGTTTTATTTTATTTCTTCTATATATAACGTCGTTCGAAAATAAAAAGAATTCCCATTGAATTTTAATCCAATTCCATACAAATTTAATGAAATAATATCTTAACTTGATTTAGGCAAACTGGATAAGTATATAGAATAACACAATAAATAATAATTCATATGGCATCTATCATCTGACATCCATTATACTTCGTATGGGAGTTCATATACTTTGACATTCAGTGCACTGGGATGTATTTCATATTGTGTACAATACTGGGTGTGTTTTACATAATCAAATCTATTTTTGGTAACCGGTGGTGATCAGTCTTTTGGTTCACCATGTCTGTATCTGTTAATATGATGAATATTTTTCGAAATGAAAGAGGTTTTTTTTTTTTTATCTGTAAATTTCAATTTGAAATATTCAAAATCTTCAATCTTTTAAAAATGTACATATGAAAATATATTTGTTGTTTGTATATAAGTTTTTTTTTTTTTTTATAAAACCTTCTCCATATCTACTACAAAACACGTGTATAAATATATACGAGTGAGTACATATAATTGATTGAACATTTTTTTTATCGTTTCTAACTCTACATCTCTACACTAAATATACATTACGTCGGTATTATACAATATTATTATTATATAATGTATATTATTATTATTTACATGTTTGCAATGCTTTCGAATAAATTTCAATTTAATTTGTTATTGAAAATTTTATTGTAAACACAATTTTGAATTTATAGTATATTTTGGTATATATTAATTCGCATATTATTTATTTGCTGGAAAAAAAATAAAAAAACCAATCAAATATTTCAATTGAATTTATATTTAATGCTTATATATATATTTTTATTATATGTAAATATACATATATTATATAAAAAAGAACTCCGAATAATAATATAAATGAACACAAAAAATGTATTTGGATTTTTATATATACGATGAATATACTATTTGTATACAATTGAACTAATTAGTAAATATACAAAACCTCAAATCAAATTCAATTTAACATTATTTACAAATAATATCTCTAATTAAAAATATATTTGTAAATGTACAAAACATATCTATCCATTTACAACACTGTTGTTGTTTGTAAATTACATGGACTGGCACACGTTGATGTTAATTAGGCAAAAAGATCATTCATTCACACATAACTAATCCCGCCAGGCATATTATATATCAAAATAGGTTTGCAATTTTAACACATAAATTATAAAATTAAAATAAAATCTAAATTTTTCTATTACGTAATTTCACTTTGGTCTAAAAAATATGTAATCCTATATATATATATATCGTAAATTAGCCATTGTATTTCTGCGTGTACGACTTTGAATATGTGATGTTACACGATACTTAAATTGCTTGACGGGATTTTATATGTACAAATATATGATTGTATAAATTAATATGTTAATCGCCATGTCAGTCATATGTGTCTGACGCTAAGAAGTTCTACATGAGCCATGTCAGACATATATGTCTGACGTACGCAATTTGGTAGAAGGCCCATGGCCCATGTGAAAATTTTTCTGATATTATCGTGGCGATTAACGTGTTAAATTAGATATACGTTTTTTTTTATTAACCCTTTCAATACTGTGATTTAAACGGATTTCACTTTTTATTGCAGAGAAGCTAGAAGTATCACCTGCCTGCATTGCAAAGCGTTTAAAATAACTTGGCTTCCTCATGTGCATTTATTTACACGTTAAAAATCTCAATTGTAAATAATACATTATTAGAACTAAAAATAACTATACATAATTTAATAGCAAAATAATGTAGAAAAAAATACCAGGACAATAATGTTAATAGTTTTAAAAACATACCAGTTTTTTCAATTACGATCCCATAACGTATATAAGTAATTATTTATTAGCATTTTCAAATAAGTTAAACTTTTTAAATTAATGTTATATACATAGTATTCTAGAACTACGACTGTGCCTGTAGATTAAATACATCTTGCACAAACTCTATCATAAATTGTCTAAAACACTGAATTTTAACTTCCAGAGTACAGCAGAAAAAACTTCTAGAATTACTACTGCCTGTACACATCTTATTCAAATTCTATCATAAATTGTCTCAAACATTAAATTTTAGAACTACTACTGCCTGGATAATTTCTGTGATAGTTGTTTACATTTATAATATATTATATTATGTATAAAATTTAATTTATCTATAAATAATATGGAAGATGAAATATTAATATGTGAAAATGAATGTGGATATACATAAAATATTCATATAAATATAAATTGTAGTAGCTTGTACAGGAAAATAAAAAATTAAATCTATTTAATTTGAATTTGATTGATGATCGAAAATCAATATATAACACATTATTTATAATATATTTTAAATTATATTGTTGAAAACTAAAAAATTGTAATCAATTTATGCGCATAGCCAAAGTATTATTTTTACATGTGAACGCAAATTATTTATGAATTATTTATTTAGTTAGATGATGAAATATTGAAATATTTGAAAAATATTTTTACGTCAAAATAATCCCTTAACTAATACAATATATACCATATAATATTTTAACATTATGCTGCAACAATAGTTTAGTTTCTGATACAATAAATATAAATACATGTTTGTTATTATAAAAATTGTATATAAATTTGATTATAATAAATAATATATATATATTGAATAGATTATATACAGTGAATATTGTATACAAATTATTGGAAATAAAATATATTCAAGTAAATTTGACGTGAAAATATTGCATTCAATCGAATATTTGCATCACCGTCAATTTAAATTAAATACAATATTCACTATATATTTATATATTCACTCTTCTAATCAGCTGTTAAGTGCAATTTATTGATTTCAATTAGATATTCTCTGGTAATGAATTCTTAGGACCGTAACTTAAACTAAAAAATGTCATTTAATATTTTGCTATTTTCACATAAAAAGTATATGTTAAAAATTTTACGAAACTCCGTTAAATATGGTTCCTTAGTTATTTCAATGGAAATATTTATGTTATTTGGAAGTGGCGATTAATTGTATCAAAATTGTATCAAAATCGATAAAACCATTCCGCAGAATGGTATACAAAAACACACAGACCTACAAAATCAAAAGTATTTTTTATTTTGGAATATATCGGATGGTTTTTCATGCATTTTATATTGAGTATGAGTATATTTCAAATAAACAAAACTAAATATTTCAAACACGACATTATTATTTCCTATGTACATGTATTGCGACACACTAGCGATGGAGCTGATTTCTAAGATCAGTTAGATATCTGGAAATCAAAATTTAGCCTTTTTTTTGAACTCACTTTTTATCAAAATTATAATAGTTATTGTTTTTCTTTTGCTTCCAGTGTTTGTTTGGAAAACAAACAGCAGATCGAAATGGGTAATAAAATCGTTGATACTGATTAAAAGGTGTTACTTGAGTACATGAACTGATATCTTTATTTAACTGGGTTCCCACATCAATAGTTGATTTTTCCATGTAACATAATTGTATTCGCTACTGATGACAATTCTATCATGCAATGTTTTTCCATAAATCAATCAACAATTCTCTCAAATGGCAGTATTCTTATGTGAAGCAATTTTTATTCACAAATGGATCATGATGTATATAATAGTTCATGAAGGCATGCATTTTTATATATAAAAAGTTTGCCCTGAGCTTTTTTTCATTTTATCAAAGATTGGATAAGAATATTGTAATTGGAATTGGGTTTAAAAGTTGATTTAGAAAACTGTCTTTGTGAATATCGATTTCTTAGAAGTTTATTAAAAATTGTTCATATATAATGCTTAATTATACATTTGCTGTATAAAAATAAAGTGAAATTCTTTATCGTTGCGATCCAAGCTTGAATTAAATCGGAAAAAAACTAGCACCACAAATTTACTATATAACTTTTAAATATTGTTTCGAGTTTGGATTACAAAGTCAATAACTCAATAAATTTTCTGGTCACAACATTATTTTAAATTAGCGAAATTCAATTTTAGTTATGTTATCCGACATTTTTTCCACAGCATACGCTCGAAATAATTTATTAATTAATTTTATTTTAATTAATTAATTGAATTAAAATTTATTTTTAATACAATAGAATATTATTTATGATTTTATATATGACACAAATAAAATAAAATTAACTTACCATTTGCTATAAATTGAAATAAAAACATCCATTTGGAAACGTGTAATTTGCCCATTGTTTAATAATTGTAAATTTCTATGTATAAATAAAATATAATAACGATAAGTATTTTCTTTTTTTTTGTATATAATTCCTTTAAGTATATTTACAGCAATTTTCTGTAATTTCTTTTTCCTCTTGTTATGTCCTTTTTTTTTCCCTTTTATTTGCTTATGTGTACTTCGTTGTGTATTTTCTTATTTTATTTTATTTATTTTTTTATTATGTGCGAGTGTGTTAATATTGTTGTCTATATAGTTGTTATATTATTATTATTATTATTATTATTATTGCTATTGACACATCCAATACACTTACATGTGTATATAAAATTGTATGTCCTTATATATATATATATATATATATTGTTTGTTTCTTGGTATAAATATAACAAAACTGTTGAAATACAGGAATAATACATTTAAACTTTAGCATATGTATAAATCTAAATTGACAGTTTCATTGTTAAAGATTACTTATTAACCACTGTAGTATACATTGAAACATTTTTGGATCGTCGACGATGGTGTTGCAGTGTCCCAGTTGTTGTCTCATGGGACAATAAAATTATGTTGTGTATATAATAATAACATATGTGATATCGTTGTTTCATTTAAAATGTTTCTGCAATTGAAAAAAAGAAAAAAAAACGAAAAATAAGTGGAGATTTTATTGATTGACATAAACAAACAATATGGTTTATTTTATTTTTTTTTTATATTGTATATAATATGGGGTTATTTTTATTTTTTTATGTACAGAGAAAATATAGGATTTAAGGAGATACACAAGGAAAAAAAAAAAAAAGGAAATATTTTATTTTTTTTCTGTTACGGTTTATATATGAAGTTTATCTTTACGCACATAATACAAGACAAGATTTCTTTCTATATTACACAACATATCATTTTCTTTCAGAATTTGTGTATATGTGTGACAATAGAATTTTATATTACACGTACGAATTTTATAACATTTTCCTTTTATTTTCACTTTATTTATATTTATGTGTTTTATTTTGGCATAAGGCTATAAAATACAATTAATTATATTTTAACATATATATATATACTAGTCGTCGTCGTCGGCGTAGTCATCATCGTATATGTAGAGAGAGTGTTTGCTATAACATTCTTTATTTCTTTATTCATTTAATTATATTTTTATCATATAAATATATATATATAAACTTATATATAATAAATTCTATTTACTTATGCTATGTATACAATATATATTATTTACCTACTTACATATTATAATCTGTTACATGAAAGGAAAACTTTTGTATATACATACTCGAATATATATATTTATGTATTATATAATGAAATGAATGTGAAAAATTATTACTTTGGCTTGGCTTGTTCATATATTAATAATAAATTCATGGATTATAATTTATATAAATATATATACATTTATACATTTTGTTAAGATTTTATTTAATGTTATATTCCCGACAAGCATTTGAAGTGAACATTTTTTCGTAACGATTTCAATATTATACCTAATATAATATTACATTCTAATGTTAATTCTAAATAGATATAACCTGTCAAAATAGGTTGAATTAGTTCAGTATTACATATATATATATACCATTAACTTACAAATTTAAATCACCTATTTAAATCACTTCAACATATAGTATAATTAACATAATTCGTTGTACATATTACAATAAAATTGTTTAAATTTTACTTTATTATCAATATTACCACCTATTATATATTATTTACTGAAATATGTTAATCTATCATCTATTTGTAATATATATCAATTCCGACTATATACAGATTCATAATTTGCCAGCCGGGATACGTTTACCATTACCAAATTGAAGATGACACAGTATAAATCGTTTTTATTTATGTATAAAATATAATATATTTTAATTTATGATTAATATTATATAAATATTATATGTGATTGTGTGTGTGTGTGTGTGTGTGTGTGTGTGTGTATAAATATTAAAATCATTTATGTTTCGTAATTTATTTTAATTAATATAAATATTATATGTTATAATAATAAAATACCATAATAATACATATATAGAAACGAGTATATTTAAGCTAAAATGATGTAATTATATACATTTTGGTATAAAAACTAATAAGTGATTTGTGAAAAAAAAAAAAAAGTGTTGTTAAATTGATTTAATTATCTGTTTTTGTAAATGACAGAATTTATAATAACGTTTCAATCTTTTACAAAACATAAATATTTATTATTATATTTATATGACAAGATTTACTAATGTTATAGTTATTAAACTATTACACTCAAGTCATGTTATACAAAGTGCAGCTTATATATTTTGGTAACTATACAAAACCATTCAATACAGTCAAATTAGTAAATTATTCCATGCATATGGTATTACAATAATTTACCTATTGGACTGTAATTTATATTAGTATGATGAACATATTTTTTAAATTCTATTACAATTTTTCAACATACATTACGTTACCATTCTCTTTGTAAAATTTGTTAGATTATCCCGTCTGCAAAATACCAAACTATAAACTAGCTAGTGTTGTTTTGATTGAAATCATATTTTATACTGTAACATAATAATGATAACAAATTTAATTATATATTCACTCGATTTCCACATTATCTATTTTTTTTTTATAATTGTTTACGTGGACGTGCACGTGTACCATTGTGATTAAATATTCTATATTTTCTATATATTATATACATTGAATATATTGTTGTTGGTGTGGTTTCATTATAAAACACACGCAAATTACCAACATTTATTATATTGTAGCATATTTATATATATATATCAATACAATAGATATACTTTTTTGTGTATGGAATAAATTACAATACGTCCGCAAACGAAAATAAATTTCCATGAAAATATTGCAATATCCATATATTATATATTCTAGTAATAATAGTAATAAATCTTTTCCGAGTAGAGATCAAATTTTTCGAAAATCCTCCTTTATAAATAAATATTATTATTATTATTATTATTATTATTATTATTATTATAATTATTATTTAGTTTATTATATTTACTATATCATATATCCTATATTGTAATATATAATTATATTATTATATTATATTATATTTTGTTATTGTGTGTAATACATATATTCTATCACATATATTATGCTTTCTATATTACATATATATTAGGTAAATTACATATATATATGTGTTGTAGGTTTAGGTTTATATAGTGTATATGACCAGTATATGTAAATGTATGGTTTAGTTTTGTTAAATCAAATACATATCCATAATACTATCTGAATATAAATATATATAACAATTATATATGGGTTTAAAATAGATTTGAAATACGTAAGTTATAATACATAATATAAGCACATTGTACTTGTTCATACATGTAACTTTATTGAATTTAATAATAACAAAAATCATATATTGTTATATAAGTCACTGTATATAATGGCACATATATATAAATGTAGGGTGATTCTTCGGTTGGGCTTAAATTGAAAAGGTTAATCCAGCAAAGTCGATGTGTAAATAAGAGCAAATAGTAGAACGGAAGGATCGATTTTCCGAAAAAAATTATTAGGTGAACAATATGTTAAGAAAAATGTGATGAGTTTATAAAAACTTGCAATTAAATTGATCGTTCGCCGTCTAATTGCCTTAGTCAGAAAAAAATGTAATTCAACTCCCTACTTTTACGCTGCGGCGATACACCGTCTGTTGTCAATTGATCATCAATTTAAATTGTAATAGTATTTGTATATTTCATGAGTTACGCATTTATTATATACATTTTTTACATTAATTCTATATTTACAATGTATTTTTAAATTTATTTATTAATGATCAAAAACCGTCCAAATGGATTTTTTCATTAAAAAAAAAAAAAGAGTAATTAAAATATATTATTTCTAATACAAATATTCCCATACCATTAATTATTTGCGCAGTGAGCTTCAGTATAAAAATAATTACTTTAATATAAAAATTAAATTTAACAAAAATTCAAAATTCACGTCTTTAAAATATTTTCGTTTTAAATTTCATTGTTGAAATATTCTTTATTTATGAAAATATATTTATATTTATTACACAATTCGATTTCGAATAGGAACAAAATTATATATTAATTATTAATGAAAGTTTCATATTTATATATGATTAGGTAGAATTTGTTATACACGTCACTTTTAGCAGACTTTAAGCAATCTTTAAAGTGTATTCCTTATTTGTTATAGATATTATGATCCAAGAATTATTAGAGCGATTATCTTGAAATAATGAATGTTACCGGTTTGCGCGATAGAATTTTGTTAGAATAGGCTACTAAATTATCAGAATTGTTTTTAATATATATTTCTGCCTCATTTGGATTTTTTAAATCATTTATCAAATAATCTGTAATGGTATTTTAATTCTGGTATGAGTGTTAATTAATTTTATAAAATTAATAAAATTAATCAATGTTTTGCTCAAATTTATCTACAATATAATTTCCTTGTGATCAAATTTCTCTATATTTGGATATTCGATTCTATTGATAAAATACTTAAATTATTTAATTTGTATTTTACTAAAGATTATTTTAAATGATTTTTGATTTGTTTACGAGTTGAAAAACGACCGTGCTCCACTATAATTTCTACAGTCGATACTTAAATATATTCGTATAATCATTCGTATATTGGTATTGGGAAAAGTGTGATCAATTTGTGATTCAATTATTGTTATTAAAATTTGCTTAGATTTAGATAATGCTGTTAAGTTATCGGATATTAAATGTACATATGTTTAAAATGTAGATTAAACCATTTTAAAGATCATCTGCGGGTAATCTTTATATACAATATTTGTTTTTTCTCGTATCATATTTATCGTCGAAATTTTTAAATTCATTAAAATTCAAATTTAGGGACAATGCGATCATTTACAGATTGCAGTTTTTTTTTATTTCTGCCAAAAGTTTATCAATACAAATATTTATACAAAAATTACTATATGTATCAAATTGTGTGTGTCCGGCAGATGGTCGTTTCATTAAACTGCTTTTTGTCTTTTAAAAGTTCAACAGTTTACAGTTTAATTTCAACTTTTTGGAGGCTAACGATAAATGTATTCAAACTATCTAGAATATCATACCACAATGAAAGCTTAAAACCCTTGGGTCTGAAAATACCGTTGCCTATTATATAATTATAAAAAGCCTTATGAGCGGAGCTAACATACTTTGCATATGTTTTTTTATCCAAACTCTTATACTGTCAAACTATTGTGTTGATATACTTTATAATAAAATTTATGAACAAATCAAATTACTTCCTTGTTTTTTGTGGTTCATTTTTACTATTGATTTGTAATTGTGTTAAAAATTTTCAGATAACATTTATATATGAATATTGCAACTACTATTATTTCTGTATCTTTTATATATGGTATCTCAAAATCACCCTATATATATTTTTAAAATAATCTAACTATATTATAATATGAATATATTTCTGTGGATACTATTATAGTACATGGTCAGATTACCATATTTTATCCAATAAATTTTGTTTGTTGTTTGCAAAATAAATACACATACACTTTGACTATATAATATACATTTGTAATAATAATAATAATAATATTTGTTGCATATATAATTAAATTGTAATTGTCCATGGAGAGTTAAACTATATATATATTGTATATATGGCAAATAAATACGTGATTTTCCAGTTATTTTATGAATTTTGAAGCTTAATGAGGTGAAGTTATGTTATTGTTATACATAATAATATAAATATTTTTACATTTGTATACTAAAATGAATGTATATATTAAATAATTAAAATCCTATATATATACAATAACTTTTTATTTTCACGTAATATCATATATTTGTAATAAAAAAAAAACACATACACACAAAAACCATAAATATACAATATCCTCATATTTAAATATAAATGATTTTACATACTTGATAACCAACCAACGCCGGAATTTATTTAATATATATATAGAGATATACATTGACCATTATAATTTGTGTTGAAATTAATTATATGCAATATATTTTTGTACCTCTGACCATGATATTAAACCATTTTTTTTTTTTTTGCTGTTATTTTAAATCTGTTTAATAAATTTATATATATTTTTATTTATTTATATCAGATATACTATATCATACAACACACGCAGCTATTATTTATTTATTTATATTTGTATATCCAATATATATTAATAATATATATAAAATATTAAAATTCATATTATGGAAGAGACATTATTTATCTCTTCTATACAACATGTACATTTAAGTTTAGAACAGTTTAATTAATTTATTGTTAAACATATATATATATATATTTATACAATCGTAGTTAGTTATACACACAAACACATGTACATTTCGTAATTGTATATCATATTATAGCGATACGAGTAAAACTAAAAAAAAAATTAAATACTATTCTATTTATTTATTATTTACATAAAGAGTTGTGCAACGAATTTATGCAATTCATTATTTATAAATTCAAACTTTAAATATATATGGCATATGTACATAAAACTATATACGATTGTATACAATATACGATTTACATAATTCCATGTGTACATTGCACAGGCATATACTACTCCCTATATATATATATATGGTATGTGTAATACAAAAAGGATATTTGAAATGTATAAAATATAATGTCATGATTTCAATTTATTTATACAAAACTGTATATATATTTACTTTTACAACACAAAATACAATGTTTTGTTATTATTTTACAGATGTATTTATATATATAGAAAACAGTAAATTATATATATTATAAAATAAACTTGGATTGCATTATAGGATAGAATTTTAAATTTATTTTAGAGTACATTGACTTTTGCGGCGCGACGTCTATGTCTATTTATGTATGTAAGAAAATTATATGTAAATTGAAAATATTTACTTTAATTTATATTATAATATTCCGTTTTTTTTATACAATATTTAAAAAAATTTCATATCTATTTTCTTAAATTTTCTAATTCTTATTCAATATTTTTTTTATTTTATCTATCTTTTATAAAAAGAAAATATTTTTTTTTCTATATAACATAAAAATATACAAAAAATATTATGTTAAAAATTTGTTTTCACAAAAAATTATTTTATTATAATAAGTTCAACGCTGACGGAACAGTTATGCGAGCACAAAAAATCCATATAGGATATAGAAATTTGTATATTAAAATACAGTGAAACTGCTTCATATGATACGACGGTGATGATGGCATTTTTAAATAGTACCATATGACTTTTCCCATATATACACAATATAATATAGTAATATCGTTTACGGCACGCTAAAGTTTTATGAATAATATTATAATAAATTTACGAACTATATACACATATAAAGTTCATATTAGTGTCACTTGAATACCACCACTTTTTTCTGTTATTGTATGTAAATTAAAGATTCTTATAAAATAAAAATTCTTGGTCATAGTTCTCAATAAAAAATTTCATTTTATACAGAATTAGACAGTTTAAAATAAAAATAAAAAAAAAACTAAATTTTATACCAAAATATTTATAATAACTTATTGTTAAATTGTATAGCCATAGCTGGTTGTAAAGCGGTTGTTGACACTGTAAACAAAATCTCTGCAGAAGAATTACATGCATCAGCGCAGACCTAATGACGTGACTGCAAATTGTGTCTTTTAGACTACAATACCTTTCCCATATAAGGATGAGGCATATAACTATTTATCCATGAAATGAATTTACGCCGTACGTTAATAACGATTTTTGTTGACAATCGGTCGGCAATGAAAGCTTTAAACTCAAACCTAATACAATTAAGTTAATCAAACTCCATATGTTTATTATTTTGACCATAACTATTGTATTTTTTCGCCTAAACCAAAACGAATTAGAAAATATTTTTCTACATTCAATTTTAGATCTATATATACATTTTAATGATGCTGCTTTATTGAGTTTACCTTTTATACACCATATTTGCAGGTTAACATTATCGTAATTTGCCAACGAAATGACTGTGATTTATTCCTATAGATGTAATCAGTATAGATTCTAAAGAAATATCACGTTCAAACATCTTATATTCGCTCATATAATAGAAAAATTCATATACACATCTGATGAAATATCATTTTGAAACTATATATAAATATTTATATTTATAGAAAATTTACGTTATTGCGAAAATACACAATCAATTCAAAATTGTTTACTCTATTTTTAAATATTCATTGGGAACGGTTATTTAAAAAGTTATGTAAAATTCTTAAACACTCAAGATTATATTCCCAAACTGAAAGTAGCACCTGCGTGATAATTATCGTGAACAATTCTCGAAACGATTTCGACGACGCTATATAAATATTACTTTTTTAATAATAGTATTATATGAATGATTATTATAAAGTTTTTAGAAAATGAAAATGAAATGGTTTTAGGCAATAAAGGATTGCATGACAATAACAAATTTATTCAATTCTTATTTTTCATGAAACTTCAATTTGGTCTTATGCATATGTTTATATTTAGAATATGGAATTAATCATCAAAATATTTTCTATTGCTGTTTGTGAGTTTCAATTAAAGAGGGTATTCCAGTTTGTATTTGCAAATTGTAGTGATTTTCCATCATTTATTTAGAAATGGCTAATATAAATCTACAAGGAAAATACCAATACAATTATGGATAACAAATTACCAAATTTTCTAGATTCCTGAAATATTTGTATGAAAAATTATCATTTCCTATATAGCATAAAAATTTAAAGAAATTGTTCATATGGTCCCATTAAAAACGTAAACAAAGTTTCATTGACATCTTTATATTTCTCATAAATATTAATCAATTTTAGTTCCAAAAATAAATTTATATAAACCATCCAAATTGGTTGATAAATATTAAAATTACCAAGTGCATATATAGTAATTGTATTGTGGGTAAACTCTCCTGGGTATATGAAGTTTGAAGAACTTCTATAAGATGCATTATACTAATAATATATTATAATGATCACTTCTATATAGTGATATTTTTTATTCAAATCTCTGTAAACAACATCATTGGAGTTTTTCTGTATATACATACATTTAGCATATCCATATACAATTAATTTATTGTAATAATAATAGAATAAGTAATTAATAAAATTATTTGTATTCAAAATTCTATTGTATTTTGTATAGATATTGAAAAAAATTAAAAAATTAATTAAATCAGTAATTTATAGATTGTTAAATTGAAAGTACTATAAATAATTATAACCATTTTTTTTTGTAATATTCAATATTGTAAAATGAAGAAATCCCTTAATCATTGTGTGATTATTATTTTTATAATAATAGTTAATTTTGCAATATTTGTAAAATGTGCGGATGACTCAAGAGGTAATATTTACAATATACAAAATACCTAATTATATATTTTTAACGAATAAGTAAAATTATTTTTATATTATAATTATATACTTTTATAATTTATATATTTATATAGATACATTAATTGATATCTCATGTCGTACAAATGTTGATTGTTATCAATATCAAATAAATTCTATAAATTCAACATGTATTAATGGTGAATGTGTGTGTGTAAATAATGAATTAGACTCCGTTAGTTGTGCTTCAAATGTAATTATAGAATATAATACAATCATTTTTTTTCTCTGCAATAATATATTAATTTTTAAAATATTTATTTTTTATATATAATTCAAAAATAATAATAAAATAGGATACGGACAATGCTTCAATTAGTAATAAAGTCGGTGGTAAATGTCCCTGTAAAATACAGAATTCAATTTGTACATTAAATAATGATTGCATTTGTGATACTCATTTTGTTGCTAGTCCCGATTTATTACGTTGTATTCGAGGTATTTGTTATCATCTTTTATCTGAAAAGTTATTTATTTAAAAAATATAAATATTAACGGCAATTCATTTTTGATACAATATAAATATTTATACAGTTGCTGTTGATTTAGGTAAAACTTGTGAAACTGATTCTCAATGTATAATGAAAGTTTTACTTTCATATTGCCATCCAACAAAACGTATATGTCTTTGTCATGAAAATTATGTAGTTTATAATGCACATTGTGAAGTTAATGTTGGTATGTATAATTATATATATATATAGTTTTTATATGCTATAAAAAAATTACTGTGTTTTATAAATATAAATTTTTATAGCATTAAATAAAACGTGTAATGATGATGCTCAATGTGAAAAACATACAATGAATTCAGTATGTAAGTGGGACCATTGTGTATGTGACCGAAATTTTGTAACTTCATCAAATAAGAATGTAATTTGATTTATAATTTTCTCTTAAACTGTGCGCTTCTATACATATAATACTATTTATTAATTAGGCTTGTTTACCTGTCGCCAAATATCATGGCAATTGTACAGAAAATCAACAATGCAGTAAAAGTTCTGGTATGATATGTGACAGTGGCATATGTGTTTGTGATGCTAATTATATCGCAAGTGAATGGCCAATAGAAAACGATGAAGATGATACAATTTGCATCAAAAGAATAAGTAAAAATTTAATTTATAATTATTTTAAAATATATACAATAATATAATACAATAATTGCTGTTGCCGCCCCTTGTCTGCTATAGTATTTACACTCGGTGCACTAAAACTAAACCGATACTACAGAATATCTTAAAGACAAACTTTTAACTACAATTTTTCATAAAATATCAAATTGCGATTTGTAATAACATAAAATTCATTTATATGAAAACAATTCCATTTAAAATTTTTTAAAATTCATTGATGTCGTCTTCCTCCTTCAGAAATTTATTTAACTAATGCCGATTAAAAATTAATTAATTTAATTTTTAATTTTATTGTAAATATTAGCATTGATGCTATTGGAAAAATTATCGTTGCACGGGGGGGCTAGTGTTGTGTGTTATTAATTTTAATTTTATTAATCATATTATTTATGAATTGCGAATTATGGAATTCAATTTTAATCTTTACGATAAATTATAGTTATAATCATTCTTTTGAATCCATAACAAAAAATACAGCCAATCGATATAATTTAGTGCATATTCTAAATAATTAATAAATTTTGATGGACCATTAAAACTTTTAACCAAGTAATTTTTAACATTTGATTTAAAAGCAATGGAAACCTATTTATGTTATATTAATAGAAATTTAAATTCTATCGAAAAATTATTTTACCGTCGATTGTTACACGCCTCTGTTTAAAATTTAAGAAACTTTGTTCTACAAAACACAAATTATAATAACAAAAGTATATAATTCAATTATATTTATATTTGAACATTTCATAGTTATAATATATTATATTGAAAATAAGTTGATTTTCTTCTGTTCCCATTCTATTAGATTTTAAATTAATTGAATTTTCTTTATATAAATTGTGTTTACAACACACCACACCCATGGAAATATATTTCCATTGACAATTTAAATTCTAATATGATTATACAATTTATTCATTGACATGATAAAATCAAAGTGAATTACATTTAAAGATAATAATTAAAATGGCTCTGCAATTGCAATTAATTTATGAAATTTTGTACGTACAAAATAATTTTTCATTAAGTGTGTGTGATATTATTACCTCAAAAGAAGTGATCTCATTTTAAGTTATTATAAAGAATACTTAAAAAAAAAAATCGATTATCCAGAAAATTTATTAGGGCAATTACATACGGATCAGAATTTGGTTAGTTTTAAATGCCTTTTAGAAAAAACTATTTTAACTAATCACTTTATCGAAAAAATGCAATTACCATTGCTACTATTGATCTCATATCATTTTGGAAGCATAGATTGCGCAGCAATTACCCAAAAAATTTCATAGTGTATTCAAATGCATAGCTTGAAATTCGTTAATTATATATAACATTTAGTTGTATAGCTTATTGTTAAATATTTCCATGGGTGTAATATTGCAATATACTAGTACGTAATATAACAACAACCAAATGTTATATATTATTAGTATCGCAGGAAAAATAATAAACATAATATAATATAATAAACAATAACAAAGCTTGCAAAACACATTTATCAAAGTGAAAAAATACTTACAAATATGTAATATTTTTTAGACATATGAATAAGCTTTTGCAGAGAGTGATTCCAAAAATTTTTCAACTCAACACTTGTATTATTTTTTTTACATAATATTTTATCGCATAGAATTCATGAATTGGATTTTTTAACTATAAGTAATGCCCGCCAACATTTAATCGCATATTTTGCAAATAAATATTAATTATTTAATTTTGGTACAGACTATTGTTTTTTAATAATACAAATGGATAAAATTGAGTTAATTTTTTATACTATGCCATGACCAATAGAATAGAATACACCTGAAGAATTTTATAATTAAAATGGAATCATTTGGAAGCCACCCGTTATATATATATATATAATTTTACGCTTTCACAATACAATTTGTATTTAAACTAATACGTACACATGTACCTCGTACATTTTAAGTTTTATATGTAATAACGTGGATACGTTTTGTGTACAATAGTGAGTGGAGAGTCTTTTGTATATATATATTTCAAAAGCACATTATAACATATATCATTTCTCGCAACTATGCAAAATACTATATTCTAAAAGGGGGTCAGCAAATAATAAAGGCTGTTTCCTCTGTTTTGTTGTGGTTTTACGCAAAGGCAAACTAGAATTTTATGGTTTTAATTAGTATGTATTGTGGTTTTTGTGTACAAGTTGGGATTTGTTATTATGTACCACATACAGAAATATTTCTATATGTTATTTTGATAAAAATAAATAAACATATAATAAATATATACAAAAGTACATAAATATATATATGAAATAGAAATGTTCTGTATATATTTGCCACATAGCAGTACTTCATACTAATTAGACCGCGATAAGCTTAAAAATTATGAGTTGTTTGGGGAATGGTTATAATATTTTATAATATATTTATTATATATTTTATTTATGCATTTATGTATTTGTATATTTGTGTATACAATAATTTTTCTTTATTATTTTGCTATTGACGTATGACGTATAAACTCTCTTCCACTGCGTCTGCTGTTGGAAAACAACGATACAATATTATGTTAACGTGAATGAATGTGTATTTATGTCATGATAATTTATTTCCGAAAATATTTATAATTTATTAAAAATAGAACACAATAAATGATTAATTTTTTTTTTAATTTCACACCGTAATATATATTTGCAAAAAATTTTAATACCTCCTTCATTGCCCAAAAATGGGTGTGTGTGAGACCACTAGATAAATTTATACCATGGGTGTTATCATAAATATTGTTAAAATTATATATAATTTTTATAATATTTTAATTGTTTTTCAAATAAGATGTAAGAGATAGTTGTCGTGAACATACCGATTGTTTTGATTTGTACGAAATGGGTGGAGCACAAACAATGAAGTGTTATAATCGGGCATGTGTTTGTCGAGATGGTTTTGAAGAGGAAAATAAAAAATGTGTATTGCCAGGTAAAATTATTGATAGTAAATTTACCATAAATTCGTAATGTAAATATGTAAAAAATTTAATTGCATTTTATAGGTAATGCATCTGCAATTATACCAACATTTGCTATAATCTTAATTTGCGTTATTATTAATTTAATAAATTAACTATAAAAACAATAATATATTTAAATTTATTTAATATTCACAATTTATTGTATTAATAAATATATATATTTTTTTTTTTTTTCTTTTCCTTTTTTCAAAATAATGTATTGTAAATTAAATAAATTGTAAATATGAATGTAATTGAATTATTTAATTTAATTATTGTATATTATATTTCCAATGTATAACAAAAGATTTACAAATTTCTTTGAAAATCGAGAAAAAAATTTTAATTAAACACTTAATGAATGAATGAATTACATTTTCTTATAAAAATAATTACGTAATTAAAGGTTTTTTTATTTTGTCTATACTTTAACCATTTTTGGTGGTATTAATTTGGAATATTAATTCATTATATAATGTTGTGAAACGCACTATATTGTACCAACATATAGAATTTCACATTGTCCAACATCAATTTGTTAATTCCACAAATTAAAATAGTTAAAAATTGAAGAAATTACACTATTTACAATTAATATTTTAAATTATTAAATAAGCGATTATTTTTATCTAAAAATATAAGTATATAATCGAGTGTTTATTTAACCATAAATCTGTCGCTAAAATAATTACAATGGCATTATAATATATAGAACCCGTAATTTCATGACATTTTCTTTCGTAAATACATTAAAAAATATGCTCGAAATGAAGAAATCTTCCTAAAAACTATTATAACTTATGACAAAATATGGTAGTTTCAATACCAACCAGAAGCTAAAAGCTTGAAAGTGCTGAATGGCGATCACCAGATGAAAGAAATACATTTTTCGACCGATGATGCACAAAAACTACTGTCACTTAATGCGTTGTAATTTGGCTTACACTGTGTGAAGAAAATGTTATGAAACGTTGACAGTTTGTTAAGGTATTTCGGTAAATGTGATAGCAGCTTTTTGTAATGTATCGTTTAATGGTGAAAGACAGTATACACCTTAATGTGAAACCATCAAAACTTATTGTTAACCTATACTTTGCCGGGGACATGGAATATTTTATAATTTTCTTAAACAAATTTTTTAAATTCAATAAACTTGCAAATATTTCTTATTTAGAAGAAATTTTTAAAATCGCAACACGCAGCCAAAATTGCATAACACAGAAAAATCGATTTTAACTTTTGAAAGTGTTAAACAATATTAAAAAGAATCTTGTCTATGAAAGATTTTTGTAAAATCCTTTGTATTCTACATTTTAAAAATATCAATAATGTTGTGATGTGATTTAGACCCAATTTCTTATGATAGATCTTCTTGTGAACTTTTTAGTTTAAAACATAATATATTAATTATATAAAGGCATAGGTTTTCCCATCGATTTTTATAGGTCGCGTTTAACCAATCAATCAGGCTCAACTTTTACATAAGAATCGAATGAAAAATATTTTACGAATAAATTGTTTACAAGATGAATTGACCGCAGAGATACCCTTAAATAATTTTTCACAAAATCAACATTATTTCTTATGTATCTTTACACAATACATTTTAAATAGAGATAGGTGGCCTAAAATATAGGAGCAACTATCCCGTATATAATTTAAAAATAATATTATAAAATAAACTATATCACTTATTTTATATCTCCGGCACATGTTTCTTTGTCAAACTTTTTCTTTATATTTACGCACCAGCACACATATACGCATCGATTGCGTAAATTGAATTTCTATATATTTTTTTTTTTTTCCCACTTTATGTGCAAAATGTATAATAGAAAGAAAAGAACAAATTTAAGATAAACTTAATTTTATATTATATACTTACTTTTAATCCGAATTGATATCAAAATATATATATATATATATCACAAAAGCATACATGAAATATGTAATAGAAAGACATATATATTTGATGACAATAAAAAGGTGAAAAGAAATTGTTAGACAATATATTATTGGTATGGAATAGAATATAGTGGTGGAAGTAAGAAAAAAATGTGTAACAAAATTAGATATATGATATATACACAGCCGTTTTCTATAGTAACGTTTACAATTTATATGTATACCGATATAGAAGAACAAGTGGTTTGAGATAATGTGTTTTTCTAAATGTTTCACACAGGTGTGCTTAATGACACTTTTTCACCTTCATATATATATATGTGTAAACTGTAAATGAATATATATATATATATATATAAGGGACGGTAAATGACAACGATGATGTAAATATACAAAAAGAATAGACATGGAGCAGACCCTTAATACAACATTTTGAAGACTATCATCAGAGAACAAAAAAAAGAATACATGTATGGACATGTACTAAATAATGTTTTTATATTTTCCTTTTATTTTCGTTACGGTTAAATGTGCCACGCCGGTTTTTTTTTTCTATTCTCTATTATTTTATTTTGCTGTGCCATTTCTTTTCGTATGTGTGTGTTATTTTGTTTACGTATATATTGTTTTGTTGCGGTTGTACCATCTTTTATATTTTCCTTATCCATAAAATACTATGAAGAATGATGATCTTTCTTTTGTAACGAAAATATATACACTGCGTACATTTCTTTTAACCAGCATATATAGATATAATATGTGCATAGGCACATTACATATATTACATTGATATTACGTCTATATGAGGTGTGTATCGTAAAACATTTTCTTTCGATTAGGATTACTTCTACGCCCGTGTCCGTATAGACATATTAGTTTGTTCTGGCCATGGCTTTCTTTTTTTATAAGTTGTATTTTTTTATATAATTTACGTAAAAAAATTATAAGTGTTTTAATAGTGTGCAAAAATTCGTAGTGTTTTCCATATGGTCGAGAAAATTACCCAATCTTTTTGTTGTGTGTGTGATGAATTTTGGTTTTTCAAGATTTTAGATCACTGAAGCTGTAATAGTCATGACGAAGCTGACCGGATAAGACTTCAAGCACTGTTTTGAACAAATTCACATGAATAACGTTGTACAGATAAAGGATGGCTGTGCATATATTTAAGGAGATAATTACTAAATATGAGTATAAATTTAAAATAAAATGTTTCGCAACATTCTAGTCTCGTTATTTTACAGCCACATCTTGTATATGCACCACCACACGCGTGTATTTTACTTAAATTGAAAAACGCAACGCGAGTTACATTGAAGTATATAAGAAAAGAATAAACTTTTTACTTAAAAGAATTACTTTGAGTTTTGATATTATATTTAATATATTGTAATAGAAATTATAGTGTACATGTATAGAAAAAATATAACAGAAGATAACACAAATATAAATTAAAGATATGAGCAAAAGTTGAGTATTTATTTTTTTTTTTGTATAATTGTAATTTAGTTTTTATATTTATTTTTTATTGTTTTTTTTTGCTATTTTTTCATTGTTATTTTTAACAAAAAAATTTTTAAATTTATTTACAAAGTAATATACAGAAGAGTGACTGGGTGTGCTCGTTGGTGCTGCTTCTTAAATTTTGCTTTTATCTTTCGGCTGTTTTTGTTATTTCTATACTATGTAAAAAGTCATACAGTGCAATATGATTATAATAATATATATTTAATTTTTTGGTTATTACATAAAAACTTTTATTCTTTTTATATAAAATAAAAGAAAATTAAAAAGATTATCTTTTACATAAATATTACCGTTATATGTTTGGTCTATTTTTTTTATCCCTCAGTGGTTTATATTTATTATAACAGTCCGCGTATCCATAAATATATAGGCATATTTTGTTTCCGATATTATATTATAGTAAAATATTTGGTTCACCGTAAAATTCTGTCCGTTCCGGTTACAGCAAGTATACGCGCATATTCATTTGACCCATATTTGGTTCTCTGTTTTTATCACCGAATGTTTACATACTGATCCAAAGCAAATGAACTAAAACGAAGATGATATTCATGTTAGTATTAAGTGAGAGAAAAACTTCAAGAAGATATCAGACTAGCATTGAAGTTCAATTTTTCATCTCTAGAGATAATGCATTTTGTAAAAATGTTATATAATGGATTATCAATATGCGATCGTTCAACACGATATTATGGATACTACATTTATAAACTTTGATTTCGTTCATTTAATGGGGTTTTGTAACGCACGAGAAATAATATTTAATCAACGCTAGAAACTCAATTTTATCTTATTTTGTAAGAAAATAAAAGTTGTTTGCTTTAAAAAATTAATGTATTGATAAAAAAAAACTATATAATTAAGATATGTTTGTTTAAAATTTTGTATATGTATCGAATTTATGCATAGGTTTTATTCCACATGTTCACCACAAATTGGGTTATTTCCAAAGTTGACCATGCCGACGCTCGTTGTTGACGCTTAGCACGCAATATATAATTATAAAATTTTTGTGATAAGTGGTCGAAAATTAAAATTTTAAAATAGAACAAAAAAACTTTGTGCCAGTTAAACTATATTTTTAAATTATTCTATAGTATTTATATATAAACTAGATTACAAACTATAAATAACATGGAGATATGAGTGAGAGATTTTTTTGTAACGTCGTCATTGCGGAAGGTCTGACCGGTGTTTCTATATACCATCATTAAAGAATTCGATAAATAATTGATAACACCGCCCTTATATATGTTTTTTCCTACATTATGGTATTATAGATCCGTCCTCGTGACTATATCTATGATTATAATATCCGCATATAATAATACACATAATGGTTAAGATTAAAATGCAAACGTCATTCATATCTAATCATAATCCACTTAAAATATTTTTTCCGCATTATTCTCTTTCTATGTATTTATTGCTTATTATTAAAATAATTTTAACACAATCAATTTTTTTATTCTTCTTACGGTTCGACTATATACAATATAAAATATATAGTTGATATGGTTGATGATAAGTTGATATATGGCAATGTTTAGGTGTGTGTGTGTGTGTGTGTTGGTTGTTGACATATATTTTTCATATCATTTATATTTTCCATTCTTTACTTTTTAAAATTTAAATTCTTCAAAAGAATTTTTGTTCATTTTTCACTTAAAATATTATCGCTTTTCATGTTATTATTATTATTATTATTTTTATTATTATTATTATTATTATTATTATTATTATTATTATTATTATTATTATTATTATTATTAAGCCCCTAAGGCATTTTTTACTCTTTTTTTTCTTATTTTCTTATATTTATGATTGATATATGCGTGCGTGTATTTGTATATACAAATAATACACACATTCTTTTCCCTGCTTTTATATATTGTATATAATAATAAAAAAATATAAAATAATAAATAAAAGTTCTTGTATACATAAGAAAATGTATATAAGGGAACAATTTTTCAATTTAATTTAAAATTTTTAAGAGTAATTTATTTTCAAAGGCAAGACGGAAAAATCTTAAAGAAAAACAGATTCATATATGTGTTGTTATATATAATAATTTAATATATATATATTGTAAAGTTAGATATATATCCTTTTTTGTACATATAATCATTATTATTGTATAATAAAAAAAAAATGTTTCCTCGGTGAATTACATAAGCTTATTAATATTTGTTTGTAAATTTATGTGTATTATTCGTGACATTAAAGGAGTTACAAAAAATTAATGTTTTTCGATTTAATTTGGGTGTATACCTATGATTCTGTTACTTTTTTAAAAATGTTATTGTAAATTTTGAAACAACAGCAATTTTCCACTCGAATATCTACTGATTCATTTCATTGTATATATATCTAATAATTGCATGCTTTTCAGCCACTGGACTATAAGATATAGTTTGCTTCTAACAAACATTATGCCACAGTTTGTGAAAGCTTTTTTATTATTTGAATACGTTTCAACACGATAATTTCAAATATATTCATTTTTTTCCGCTTTATTCTTTATATATTTTATTTTTTAATTCTTTATTATGAAACAATTGCAATTATATATACTAAAAATTAAATTTTATTCATATTTAATGAGTCTGTGTCTGTGTTAAGACTTGTTTTGTTATCTTACTTACATTCCGGTATTGCAAATAAAAAAAAAGTGTTAAAAAAACATGTTGTTATGAAAATTATAAGTACTTTTATAGTTCTTGTGAAAATCTTCATGATTATTAAAATCCCCGAAATTCCGACTTATATAAATTACAAAATTCATTGTTTATACAAGCGTCTAAAATCGATTATATACAAAATTGTATTTGAAATTTTTTCATTAATTTTATTGCTTGCTTTAAATGAAAATCGACAACACAATTAAGCTCTTGCAATTATTGTTTCAGCTTATGGAAAACAAAGCCAAACCTAAATATTCATTTGAAATTAAATTAAATTATATTTTTATCACTTTTTGTTATCACAGTTTCAAAATTATATGCATAAATTGTCATAAATTGTACAAGTGATTCAGTATCATATTATAGTTTATTACTACACATTATTACATATTAACCATAAAAATATTTGAATGTTGGCCAGAAACATTTTGTTCGAAAGAAATGTTTAATGATTTCTATGTTTGGGATGTGATGTGATCAAAAAAGATGTTGTATTGGTTAAAATCTGGTGAAATTATTAATACTATATATGAACATTACTGAAAATTATGCTCATGTACTAATCGACCATAGTGAAATTTAATTGAATCGATGGAAAACTTATTTTCAATGCACAACTAAACTAAAAACATGGATATAATTTTTTTTGATTATTATAATTTACAGTTCTTATACATTTGAAAAATATAGAGAAATATTCCCTCCCAAATGTAGGACTCACAAAAAAAAATTTCTAAATACAATTTTACAAAACAAAGTATAATAAGTAACCAATAGGTCTCATCATTATAATATCAATCTTGCGTTAGATATAAGTGGTATACTGTTGATACTTGTAACACATCCTATATAAATATATAAATATTGCCAACATACACGCAAATAAATCCTTTCAATTGAAATTATTATCATAATTTCTGTACATTATAATTCTTGTGATTAAGTGTTTAACATACGTATAAACATTAAATCAATGATAAATCATATAATTTTTTCCCATGATTTGTAAATATACATTTATTTAATATTTATGTATACAACGTTCATTTATTGCATATTGCATAGGAGAAATTGGGGTAAATTAACTCATACAATTATATAATTGTGTTTTGATATTTATGCTGATCCTCGCCTACTTATAGATTTTTAGAAGTACAATAACCTTTTGGTCTATATGATACTCGATTCTAGAGTTTGGATAACCTTTGAAAGTTTAATTAACTATAAATATAGCTGGCACAAACTGTGACACACAACTGAAATGAATGTTGGAATTCTATAATATTTATTCCTAGTAATTGTACTTTCGGAGAAACATACGAAAATAATATATATGCACAGCATCTTTTAATTTACCTCGAGACCCGTTTCGCTTCAAGTAACTCTATATCGAATTTAATAAATTAAACATCCCTATATTTGTAATATATATAATATTTGTGTACTATATATAGGAAACGCGATAATAACATTTTGAAATAGATTTTCACATATCCTTATATATACAATACAATTGTAATTCTATATATATATACTTAAGAGTTATACCCACGTACTATAAATATACCATATAATAAATTTATATATTTTCTATACTATATATACGATTCCTTTTTGTTTGATTAAATCAACCCCCATTGTGATGATGATATATACATGATATATATAATGAAAATTATCTCACTCAATTAGAATTGTTTTAACACAAATTAAAGATTAACTGAGTATTTGCTCATTTGATGATTTACATTGCCATCATATATATTTACGTAACATATAATATATATATTAATATATAATATAGACATAAATTTCAAAATAAATATATTGAGGGGATGATTACGTGATTGTAACATATTTATTGAAGGCATACATATATATACGTGTATATGTATCAAATAATATGTTTATAATACAACAACAATACATTTAATTTGTATCCAACAACATAATAAAAATATATTGATTTAACATGAGTATTTTTAATCGCATGAAAATGTTATTATATTGTCTATCTCTATATTTATGTAACGAAACTTTTGTTTATATTAAATTAATTAAATATTAATGAATAGCCCACCAGCAGATATAGGGTTATATAACATATTATGATAAACGACATCCCGTTGTCCTTGACTGTCAACCAATCCAATTGATACAGATCTACACAACATCGTACAGATTGAGGTTACAAATTTTTATTTAATCCTTCACGGAGACCCACGACTGACACCAGCAACCACAATATGTGTTTGGTGTTATAGATACTTGATTTTATATTGTGTATGCCATAACATCACGTGACCTCTAATCTAATCGCCATGGGACACCACTTTTTACTTCATTGATTACATACTGGTTACCTATATATTCGTCTGGTAAAATATTAGAAACTAATTGTATATGATAGCCAAACAATTATTCCAACAAATACAATTGAAATCTTATTATATTTTTAAATATTTTAATCTATATTCAACGTATTTTATAATGTTTTAGGTGTTTAGAAATTCCCTTCCCATAAAATATTATTAATAACATTTATTTACAATCTATTAATAATAAACATTGCAATATAATGCAGAAAAATTATATTGTAGAATCCATCTACTACTTCCAGTAATATTATATAGTATTATATACAATAGTAATGTTACCAATATAATTTTATTAAATATTATATAAGAACTTGCGTAGTTAAAAATTAAGCCACAGACATCGACCCCTCTTCATGCAGTCCATGCATCATGCATCGCATAAATATATAATGTATATAAGCAGTATTTTATTAACTTTAAATGGACTATACCATACAGTGTATGTGTGTTTGTAATTATTGTAAACATATACCTTTAATTAAAGCTTACGCAGGCCTGATTAATTCGCACAATACATTCATATTTTTATTTTTTTGTTAATAATTTTTGGGAATTGTACATGGACTTCCAATATATTATCTTCTGTTTCTGTTTTTGGTTTGCTTTCTTCTCTATAATTTTATTAAAAGTTTTTTTATTCATTTGATTTTGGCCATTTTTGATGCAAGTTGTATTTATAATCGATGCATATTTGTCGCGTTCGCATAATAAATTTATAAATTTAATTCTTTAATTGTTTTTTGTAAATGTAAATTTATATTTATTATATTATATTATATTTAATTGAATTTTTAAAACATAAATGAAAAATAGTTTTTTGGTAAATTAAAGTAAAGTAACTAAATTATAAAATTTTAAATGTGTTTTGCTTTGTGAAAATATGTGTAGGATTTTTTTTTCTGTCGGTTTCGTATTCGCGTTTTTTTTGTATTATAAATTAATAATAAAATCTTAACATTTGCATTTTATGGATTATTGCGGTGAGTTTAATATTAATTTAATTCTTAGTAAAATAATATAATATAATAGCAAAAAAATAATTGTTGCTCGCTATTCAATTTCAAAGATTAATATAATGTCTGTATTTCTGTACACACAAAACACACACTACGTTATTATGGGGATAATCAATTATATAAAAATAATGAAATTAAGAAATCTGTCTTTCGATATCTACGGATCTATTGGTGAATTGTTCTATACTAAGTGGAATAATTTACGAATTTATCAGACAAATGCACAACTAGGTTATGGAATATTATAACATAATGTTGATATGAAAAAATTAAAATATGACTATGTATGTGTAGCTAAAACAAAAACATAAAGTAACAATCCACAATACAATTATTTTTATTAAATTTCTATATTTGTAATAATGTCTTATGTAAAAAAATTCAGTTTGTGTGTGTTTAGATTTTTATATGCGTTTTATTTTTTTTTCACTACTACTAATATAACGTAATTATAAATTCTATTACGACGCCTATAAATAAATAAAATGCATATAAATGATTCATATTATTATTTCCACAAAACGATAAATATTACCTAAATTCATAATGTCGTATATTTCTTATTGTTGTTTTTATAAATTTATATTGTTCTCTCGTCTACTGTTTACCATCGAACTATAATATTGCCAGTATAGTCTTTTTTTTACCATCTAAGAACATGCGCTATTAAAAATTAAGCGACACTCATCGACTCCTCATGCATCATGCATCGCATAAATGAAATGAATATAAGTATTTATTTATTGTATTTATAGTTAATATATAATATAAAGATTATGCACGCATTTTTATTTCGCACAATACATTCATATTTATTTTCTTTTAATAATTTTTGGGAATTGTACATGGACTTCCAATATATTATATTCTGTTTCGGTTTTGGTTTGCTTTCATTTCGATAATTTTGTGTTAAAAGTTTTTTATTCATTTGATTTTCGCCATTTTTGATGCAAGTTGTATTTATAATCGATGCATATTTGTCGCGTTCGCATAATTAATTTATAAATTTAATTCTTTAATTGTTATTTGTAAATATAAATTTATATTTATTATATTATATTTTATTTAATTGAATTATTGAAACATAAATGAAAAAGAGTTTTAGGTAAAATAAAGTAAAGTAATTAAATTATTAAATTTAAAATGTGTTTTGTCTTTGTGAAAATATGTGTGGGATTTTTTTTCTGTCGGTTTCGTATTCGCGTTTTTATTTGTATTATAAATTAATAATAAAATCCTTAAAATTTAATTAATGGATTATTGATTATTGCGGTGAGTTTAATATTAATTTAATTGTTTGTATAATAATATAATATAATAGCAAAAAAATATTTGTAGCTTCAAAGATTAATATAATGTCTGTATTTCTGTACACACAAGACACACACTACATTATTATGGGGATAGTCAAATATATAAAAATATTGAAATTTATAAATCTATCTTTCGATTTTTACGGTTCTATTGGTGAATTTATCTATATTATGTGGAATCATTTACCAATTTATCAGACAAATACTCTACTTGGGAATATAAATTATGATCTGAAATTCATAAAATTCAGTGCCATCGTTTTTTTGTTTTTTTTTATTATTTTATTATTCTAATTTGGAAAAATTAAAGTATGTAACTAAAAAAAAAAGAAAAAAAGAACCAACAACACAATACACTTTTTTTTTTATTAAATTTCTATATATGTAATAATGTTGTGTGTAAAAATTTCAGTTTGTGTGTGTTTAGATTTTCATATAAGTTTTTGTTTTTTTTTTCCTACGACTAATATATTGTAATTTTAAATTTTATTATAACGCCTTCTAATTTATTACTGTAACGTGTATAGTATATTTAGATTTGACTTTCACTGAACTTTCATTAATTTACTATACCAATATTTATTCTGACGAACCTGCTCGCTCACTTGTTCTTGTGGTAATTATATAATTCTATTATTATTTATTAAGAGTGTGTTGTACTAACCATATCATTTTAATCATTTGAAGATGCACATATTGCCTCCTCTGTCAATTATGTTAAATAAATAAATACAAAAACATATAAATGTTTCATATTATTTCCACAAAACGATAAATGTTTACCTAAATTCATAAAAACAATCAATGTCGTATATTTCTTATTGTTGTTTTTATAAATTTATATTGTTCTCTCACCTACTGTTTACTATGGAACTATGATATTTCCAGTAGTCTTTTTTATTACCATCTAAGAACATGCGCGGTTAAAAATTAAGCGACACTCATCGACTCCTCATGCATCATTCATCGCATAAATATATAATGTATATAAGCAGTATTTTATGAACTTTAAATGGACTATACCATATATTGTATGTGTGTTTGTAATTATTGTTAACATATACCTTTATTAAAGATTTCGCAGGCCTGATTAATTCGCACAATACATTAATATTTATTTTACTTTTTTTTTTAATTATTTTTGGGAATTGTAAATGGATTTCCAATATATTATATTCTGTTTCTGTTTTGGTTTGCTTTCTTCTCTATAATTTTATTAAAAGTCTTTTTTATTCATTTGATTTTCGCCATTTTTGATGCAAGTTGTATTTATAATCGATGCATATTTGTAGCGTTCGTATAATAAATTTATAAATTTAATTCTTTAATTGTTATTTGTAAATGCAAATTTGTATTTATTATATTATATTTTATTTAATTGAATTATTGAAGAGTTTTTGGTAAAGTAAAGTAAAGTAACTAAATTATAAAATTTAAAATGTGATTTGTCTTTGTGAAAATATGTGTGGGATTTTTTTTTCTGCCGGTATCGTATTCGCGTTTTTTTGTACTATAAATTAATAACAAAATCCTTAACATTTAATGCATTTTATGGATTATTGTGGTGAGTTTAATATTAATTTAATTGTTTTTATAATAATATAATATAATAGCAAAAAAATAATTGTTGCTCTCAATTCAATTTCAAAGATTAATATAATGTCTGTATTTCTGTACACACAAAACACACACCACATTATTTTGGGGATAAGCAATTATATAATTTAAATATATATATAATTTTTGTTTCTTTTTATTATTCTATTTTAAAAAAATTAAAGTAAGGCTATGTATGTGTAGCTAAAACAAAAACATAATGTAACAAACCACAATACATTTTTTTTATTAAATTTCTATATTTTTAATAATGTCCTAGAGTTGTTTGTAAAAATTTCAGTTTGTGTGTGTTTAGATTTATATATTCGTTTTTATTTTTTTTTTTTTTCACTACTATTAATATATTGTAATTATAAATTCTATTACGACGCCTATAAATAAATAAAATACATATAAATGATTCATATTATTATTTCCACAAACCGATAAATTTTTACCTAAATTCATAAAAACAATCAATGCCGTATATTTCTTATTGTTGTTTTTATAAATTTATATTGTTCTCTCACCTACTGTTTACTATAATGGAACTATGATATTTCCAGTAGTCTTTTTTATTACCATCTAAGAACATGCGCGGTTAAAAATTAAGCGACACTCATCGACTCCTCATGCATCATTCATCGCATAAATATATAATGTATATAAGCAGTATTTTATGAACTTTAAATGGACTATACCATATATTGTATGTGTGTTTGTAATTATTGTTAACATATACCTTTATTAAAGATTTCGCAGGCCTGATTAATTCGCACAATACGCTCATATTTATTTTACTTTTTTTTTTAATTATTTTTGGGAATTGTAAATGGATTTCCAATATATTATATTCTGTTTCTGTTTTGGTTTGCTTTCTTCTCTATAATTTTATTAAAAGTCTTTTTTATTCATTTGATTTTCGCCATTTTTGATGCAAGTTGTATTTATAATCGATGCATATTAGTCGCGCTCGCATAATAAATTTATAAATTTAATTCTTTAATTGTTATTTGTAAATCTAAATTTGTATTTATTATATTATATTTTCTTTAATTGAATTATTGAAACATAAGTGAAAAAGAGTTATTGGTAAAGTAAAGTAAAGTAACTAAATTATTAAATTTTAAATGTGTTTTGTCTTTGTGAAAATATGTGTGGGATTTTTTTTTCTGCCGGTTTCGTATTCGCGTTTTTTTTGTATTATAAATTAATAACAAAATCCTTAACATTTAATGCATTTTATGGATCATTGTGGTGAGTTTAATATTAATTTAATTGTTTGTATAATAATATAATATAATAGCAAAAAAATGATTGTTGCTCGCTATTCAATTTTTCCGAGATTAATATAATGCCTGTATTTCTGTACACACAAAACACACACCACATTATTATGGGGATAATCAATTATATAAAAATAATGAAATTAAGAAATCTGTCTTTCGATATCTACGGATCTATTGGTAAATTTTTCTATATTATATGGAATAATTTACAAATTTATCAGACAAATACTCTACTTGGAAATAGAATATTATGACCTGATATTCATAAAATTCAGTGCCATCGTTTTTTGTTTTTTTTTATTATTCTATTTGAAAAAAATAAATTATGGCTATGCATGTGTAGCTGAAACAAAAACAAAAGTTAACAAACAACACAATAACATTTTTTTTATTCAATTTCTATATATGGAATAATGTCTGTGAATGTGTATATAAAAATTATATACAGTTTGTGTATGTATGGATTTGTATACTCGTTATCTTTTTTTTTCTCTTATCTAAAAAATTGTAGTTATAAATTTTATTACGATGACTACTAATTTGTTACTGTTACGCTTACGTGTATATACAATAGTATATTTAGATTTGACTTTGTATAAACTTTCATTAATTTACTATATCAATATTTATTCTAACTAACTTGCTCGCTCACCTGTTGTTGTGGTAATTAAATAATTCTATTATTATTTATTAAGAGTGTGTTTCGTACTAATCGTATGATTTCAATGATTTGATTATTCACATATTGCCTACTCTGTCAATTATGTATAGTAAAATAAATAAATAAAATTCAAATAATATGGAATATAATTTTATCCACAAAAACTCCAGCTATAGTTAATTTTTTTACCTAAATTCATATAAATAATGTATATACTGTGAATTTCATTCAATTGTTTTTGTAAATTTATGTTGTCCATGCCATTCAATACGAAGGTGGCCACTGAGTGTTCGATATTGCAGTATTGATATTGAAATAATAAGATGCCAATAATATTATAATTAAAAAGCGATGATTTAAGTCTTGATAATTTATTATTTATTTAAAATAATGTCCTTTATAGATTGTGAGGGTATGAAATGAAGGTTTTCAAACAATAAGAATCCACTTTGTGATTTTAGTGTAGTGATTGCTAAACTAAACTTAAACATAAATTGATGATGAGATTATATAATAATAACAATATATTTAAAAGTCTTTTTTTTATTATTTATCTATGTACACAATAGCAAGCAATTACAAAAATATGTAGACAAATTGTTTCCACATTCCTTATGTTATGGTTGTTTAATGACCTATATGTAACTGATATTTATATAATCCAAAATTATTAATTTTCTTTCCATCGTTTCTATGAACGTCAACTTTTAACAACTTTGTCAAATGATGATAACAAAATTAATTTTATATATTTGATGAACTAAAATTTATAAGTACAAGTTTACATTGAGTCAATTATGTTTTTTTTTTTATCTACAAAACAGGAAAAACAATATTTTGTCATCATTTATAAGCTACAAAGTCTACTGATGGTATATCTCATCTATTTGATTGATATAACGTTATTATTATTATATTGTTACTATGTATTCCAAATATATCCGAATTTATATTCAGTATTCTATGTTTATACAATATATTGTAGTATATATGTTATGCTGTTACCTTTATCACGTATAAAACACTCCTAATAATATTTCCTTTTTTAAAATCATACATAAATATATGTATATACGCATAAAAAGTTGTATGCAATGCAGTTCAAAACAAACATATATTAAAAAAAAATTGTTTTATTTATATTATTATGATAATATATTCATTTCACTTTTTGTTGAATTTATATGAGCTTGAGTTGTTTGTATGTTTAGTACATTGTGCGTATATATTATATTTGATATTATATTGTATTTATTTATATTATATGATAAGATGCGATGTATAGTGGTACATATACCATGAACAATCACTAAAAATATATATGAAAATAAAATAAACAATTCACCATAATATTTGTGTGACACTATGTCACCCCATATTATCGTGTGTGTGTGTATGTGTGCCGTGCCGTCTTAAAAGAAAAATCAAGAAAACAAAGCAATAAATCTAAATAAAATATGACTGAAAACATATTTTTTTTTCTTCCTTTTTTCATATAAAACTGACAAACATATATCACCTTTTGCAGATATTTTGAATGTTTTTCTTTTATTTATTACATTTGTTATACTATACTCGTCTAAATAGATATATGTGTCTTTGCGTGTATGAATATAAATTTGTGTCTCTATTGTGTGTGTTTTTTTTTTTTTTTTTTACTTTGTAATAAATCAATTTTGTCACTAATTTTTTTCATCATTTCGTGTGCAAAGACAATGTCAAATATTTGTATGTATTTTATTGGTATAGTTATTCTAATAAATAAATGTATCATATAAAATAAGATTATTATTTATATTTATATTACCCATATAAATTGAAGACGGGAATATATTCACATAATATAGTCTTTCTTATCGATAGAAAAATGTATTGTATTAGCGCCGCCGAGTATATATATTATAATATGAAAATGTTTACTAATACGTAAATGTTTATCTAAGTATAAATGGTAAGAAATATATACTTGTTTTGTTCTCTAAATTAAATTTAAAACTTTATACAATTTATAGACATACCCGCAGCAGACCATCCCATTATAAGTTAAATTAAATATAATTTGCCATAATTTATAGATTTTTATTTGAATTACTACTTGATTAGATGTGATTAGACTATATTTTTCTTATAATATAGTTAGCAGATTGAACAAAAACTTTATATATGTTTGTAGGCATTGACATTAGCTAGATCTTTTGATAGTAATTTTTATGAATACCAGTAGAATAACACATTTCTTATATTGACTGCAAATTAAATTAGAAAATTGTTGAAAATAATTTTACTGAATACTTTTCACTTTTAAACACATTGCAATGTTTCATTATAATAACTTTTCCATTTTATAAATTGCAATAAGATCATAAAAGTTTCTGATAGATCTGTATAAGAAATGTTTGCAAAATCTATTAATTAATTAATTTATTGATGATTGAATAGCGTCCATAATCTTGTGTGTTTGTGTTTGTGCATGTTAATCTTAGAATAGCGTCGCAACATCATATTTTCAAAGATATACCGCATAAACGAGGAAATGGTATAATTCAATTAGGGATTTGTCGCAGACTGTTATATTAATATTTTGAAATAAAATACAGCCTCAGTATATGAAAAAGCGTTCTATAAAATTGCTCATACTAAACACTGCATTTACATTACTTAATACTGAATAATTATTGTTGTATATATTAGCTCATTATATATTGCATGTATATAAAATCATTGTATACATCATATGTAAAATCTATATTAACAGCGTAAGAACCATCGATAATAAATTGACTATATGAAAATATCTATTAAATCCTTTAATTTAAATGTAATGCATAAAGAAGGATATTTATTATACTTTCTATCATATAAATAATGTTTAATTAATTTACAATGGAGCACAGGCTATATAACCAAGAAGATAATCGAATAAAGTGAAGATCATATTAAAATTATTGTGTTTATAACAAAGAAGTTGTTAAAAATAATTATATTAATAAATACATTATTTTTTGAATAATGAAAATATATAAGTTAAATAAGTTAAAAAATAAAATCAACATCAGTCTTGATGGCATTTGAATTCTTGTAATTATAATTAGTGTTAAATAAAATCCGACATATTTGGCCTAAATAATCTCTCATCATATTATCTTAGTTTCCAAATTTTTTTTTTTTTTTTTTTTTTATTTGTTTTTTAGCATCTTTACAATCTATCTTACATTAGTTTCTTACTGTATACTGTAAGAACCAAAGATATTAAGTAATTTTATTTGATATATAAATTATTTATTTTGATTTACTATATGAAATGTTAGTAATGGATCCAGTGATCCAATTACCCTTAATTAACCATAAACATTAATAATCATTGTTTTATTAGGATGGGTGTTGTTTATTTAAATCTTGTTATTAATTCTGATGGTATATGTCTTTTTAATCTTCGTGCATGTTCGTTGGCTTTTAAAAATTTCATCACAAGTTGATTTGGATGTTCATGAAGTCTTTTATAATAAGATGTACTTTTAGATGTAATTAAATCTTTAACCGAACAAATGTTGAGGTCCTTTCTTAAGAGATCGTTGCGCACATACCATGGTGCATTAACTATACTACGGAGCACCTTTGATTGAAATCTTTCTATTATATCTATATTTGATGTACATGTGGCTCCCCATAGTTCTATACCATAAGTCCATACTGGTCTTATGATTGCCTTATATACAATTAATTTGCACTCTAGTGATAACTGGGACGATCTTCCCAGTAACCAATACAGTTTGTTGAACTTGAGTCTTAGTTGCTTGTTTTTGTTTATAATATGCGTTTTCCAATTTAAGCGTCTATCTAGATACATACCTAGGTATTTTGCTGAGTTAGCATGTTGTATTGTATTATTATTAATCTTTACAGCCGGACAATTTAACCTACACAGGGTAAATGTGACGTGGATTGATTTTTCTACATTCACTTTTATTCTCCATATTCTGAGCCACTTTTGAATTTCATTTAAGTTTTCTTGGAGTATTTTTGAAGCCATCATTGGATTTATATGCGTTGCCATGATTACTGTGTCATCTGCGAAAGTTGCTGTGATGGTATGTTTCGTTGTTGGAAGATCCGCCGTGTAAATGAGATATAAAAGTGGGGCTAAAACACTTCCTTGTGGAACCCCAGCTTTTATTGGAAAAGTTGTTGTGTGTTCCTCAAGATGATTGACAATAAATTTACGGTTTTCCAAGTATGATTTTAGAATTTGGAAATAGTGGTGAGGTAGTAGTTTTTTCAATTTATACAGGAGGCCTTCATGCCATACCCTGTCAAACGCCTGTGAGATGTCGAGAAAAGCCGCAGAACAATAACTCTTCGTTTCAAATGTATTGATTATTTGATTAACCACTCTGTGTATTTGTTCTGTAGTTGCGTGATGTTGACGGAATCCAAATTGGTGATTTGGTATAATGTAGTTTTGCAACATTACTACTTTTAGTCTTCTTGCAAATAGTTTTTCAAAAACTTTTGAAATAGCTGGTAATAGGCTAATTGGCCTATATGATTTTACATCGTCGAGTTTCTTGCCTGGCTTTGGGATAAGAATAATTTTAGCGGTCTTCCATTGTTCTGGAAAGCTATTTGTGTTTAGTATGGCGTTGAAAATATAGGTTAAATATTTCATAGCAGTTGGTGTAAGTTCTTTTAGCATTTTTCCGGTGATTTTATCAAGTCCCGGTGTCTTTTTTGGATTTATTTCTTGTTTTATAAATGTTTGCACTTCTAGTATTTTAAATTTTTTTATAGGCAAGTTCATTTGTAATGGTGTTTCAAGGAAATCTATAATTTCTCGATCTTCATCTACCGACCTTTCTGTTGGATGAGGTGTGAACGTATTTTTTAGATGATTAGCAAATAAAAAAGCTTTTTCTTTGTCACTTCTTGCCCACTCGCCGTTGCTTTTTCTAATGGGTGGAACATGTTGTTGTGGATGACCTATTTTTTTCGTTGCTCTCCAAAGAGAGTAATCTGTTATTTCGGTTGCCGTAAGGCTTTCTAAGTAGCTTTGGATTGCTTCGTCTTTGATGTCTTTCATTAATTTTCTTAGCTCTTTTATTGCACGATTTAATTTAGACTTATTTTCAGGTGATCTTGTTTTTTGCCATAATTTTCTTAATTTTCTTTTTTCTTTAATTTTTGTTTTTACGGCTGCTGGACAAATTTCTTGTCTTATAATTTCGGAGTGCACTGGTGTTGATGTTTTAGCTGCATCCTTTATAATGTTATTAAAATTTTCAATTGCATTTGATATATCTGTATTATTTTTTAATGATACGTCCAGTGTTATTTTTTTATCAATTAATTGTTTAAATAAATTCCAATTAGTGCGCTTTGAATGTAATGTTTGTTTACTCTGTGTATTTATTATGCTTGTGGATGCGGTAATTATGATAGGGGTATGATCCGATGACAATTCTAAACTCGATTCCGCTTTTATTCGATTTTTTGTAATACCTTTTGTAATACAGAAGTCCAATAAGTCTGGAATTTTGTTTTGATCAGAGGGCCAATAAGTTGGTTTTCCCGTAGATACATGACTCAATTTACATTCTTGAATCGCCATATAAAGTTGTCTGCCTCTCTGTGTGATCAATCTTGAACCCCATTCTGTATGCTTAGCATTATAGTCACCTCCTGAAATAAATCTGTTACCCAAAGTTTTAAAATATTTGGAGAATTCAAGCTTGTTGATATTATGTTTTGGTGGGCAGTATACGGCTGATATAGTCAATGGACCGTTCCAGTCCTCTATAACCACACTCGTTGCTTGAAGATATGCATGTTCATGTTTTTGCCGTTCATAATGTTTTATTGAATTTCTGATGATAATGGCCGAACCTCCATGAGCCTTCCCATCCGGATGTTTGGTATGGTAAGTTTTATAATTTCTTATATTAAAAAAGTTTCTGTTGGTAAAATGTGTTTCGGCGATCAGCAGGATATCAATTTTGTGTTCAATAATAAATCTATTTATTTCATATGTATGTTGCGTTAGACCGTTGGCGTTCCAGAGTACTATTTTGAGAAGATTTGGCATTATACCATTTTTGTTACTAACTTGGTTAATAATCCTATCAAAGGACCAATTTGACTCATAAGTTCTCTCATCATAATTTTCATTTCAGATATATCATTTGATGGCTGTTGTGGCTGTGTGTTGAACTGCTGTTGCTGTTGTTGTTGTTGTTGTTGTTGTTGTTGTTGTTGTTGTTGTTGTTGTTGTTGTTGGAGTTGTTGTTGTTGTTGAGGTTGTTGTTGTTGTAGATGTGCATGGGTATTTATCGTTTTTTCATTTTGTTGTTGGTTATTTGTAGCTGTTATTACCTGTGCGTAAGTTAAGTTTGGCTGCACATACTGATTTACTTGCGTTCTACGCGTCTGGACAACATCTTGTCTGTTTCTTAATGCTGGGAATTTTTTCAATTCTAGTTGCTTATAATAACTGCAACCTTTATAATTGGCTGGATGATTTCCATTACATAAAACACATAATACCTTATCATCCCGTGTATTTCTTTTGCAATCACGACTTAAATGTTCCCCTGCACATTTAACACATCTTGGTTTTCTATTGCAATATTTCCAGGTATGTTCATACCGTTGACAAATATAACATTGCGGAATTTCTTTTTTAAAAGTTGGTGGTTCGAATTTAATTTTGGTGTGCAATATAACGTATTCTTTATATATATCTTTATTGTTTTCTGCTGGTTGGAGATCTATGTAGAATAATGGCAGTGGGTTTCCAGTTAGTCTTTGTTTTATATTGTAGACATTAGTAACTTTATGGTTTTTTTCTTCGATTTCAGATTTTATTTCTTCCAAGTCGGTTGAAGGATGTAGCCCTCTTAGAACTACTCGGAATTTTTTTTGATTTTTATCTTTATATGTATGAAATTCTGTTTTTCTTTCGGTTAATTCTGTGACTAGTTTTCTATAATTTTCAGGGCATGTCAATTGTATCTTTACCTCTTCATTATTAAGTGTTTTTATGTTGTAATTTTTATCACATAAATCTTTTAGTAATGTTGTGAGCGGTGTTATATCCTTTATCCCTGATACGAAGATTGGAGGTGGCAGTGGAATTTTGTTTGACGTTTTTATAATATTTTCATCATCATTTATATTTTCTAATAGTTCGTAAGTATTTGAAGTAGAAATAGGGTTTAACCAATTATTACTTTGTATTTTCTTTTGTTTAGTTGTTTGGGTTTGTTGGGGACTATTTCTTTTTCTTTTGCTGGACATAGTACTGAAATCTTCTTCTTTATTTGAGACTTGGGTCGATGGTGAACTATATTGTTTTTGCATTTTATTTTGTTGTTTGTTGTATACGTTATATTGTATTGAAGTTGGTTCTACTACATATGGCAGAGTTGTTTGTATAAATTTTGGCGTTTCACAAGGTGGATAGGCCGTTACATAAGCCATTTGGTGAGGTGTATATGTTGGTTGAGATTGTTGTGTGTAATATATTGGTTGCTGAGTTGTTACTTGTTGAAATGCACTACTAATTTGTTGGTTTGGTGCATAAATATTTGGCTGTTGTTGGGATGTGCACATAATTGGTGTTCGTTGCATATCATTAGGCTGAGGTAAATATTGAACAGATTGAGATACAGGTTGTATAACTGGTTTTTGTTGGCTTATCATGTTTTGGGTTTGTTGTATTTTCGGTGGATTGTCGTCTATTGTAGTTTTGGATGGTGGTGTTCTTTGTGTCATCACAATTAAATATTTGTGTTGCACAAGAACATCCACATAAGTTGTAACAAAATTTAATTAATTAATAGATGTCGACTTATGTTCAGGTTACTGTGTATTTTGTATTCTTTGTACACGCTATACAATTTAACAGTTTAAATTTAAATTTAAATTCAAATTCAAATTCAATAGCAATGTACCGTTATTTTGAATTCTATTGTGGATTTTTGCTTTGTTTACTTATTAAGTTATTTTTATAAATTTAATTTAATTTTTTTTATTTAAATTTTTATTTTATATATATAATTATTTTGTCTTACGATATACATCGACCTTACTCTTTGAATGATAAATTGTAACTGATAAATATATGATATATAGTTTCCAAATGACATTTAATGCATTGTGATCGTACATACGTGAAATAATTTGGTGATATCTGCTGAAAATGAATCCTCTTATATTAAGTTTCGAATTTTCTCTGCACATTCGTGCTATGACACCATTACAAGATACACCAAGTATACAATTTTTTCACATGTACTAGAAAAATATATTTTTTATTAACATAAATAAATTTTATTACATATATGATAAATAAAAGAAAATCTTAAATATAAATACACGCGATATATTTTTAAGGCCGCAGGAAGGAATCATGTAATAAAAGAAATTTTTATATTTCATAAAAAGTGATAATATTTTATGTGGACAAAATAAGCATATAGAAAATAATAATATTTATATTCTTGGTCACATTCACTTTTTATATTCATTATTCATATTTGTATTGTATTTTGTACATATCCTTAATTTATACGATTTTTACATATAATAAATATTTCTTTTATGATATTTTAACTATATCTCATATATAAAATATAGAGAAAAAAAACAACGCACAAAATAAGATTTATTGTTAAATAATGTTATCTATTCGTTGTGTTTTATACGCACAGATTTATTTCTTAATTTATTTATTTCATGTTTTATATTATTATGTTATATCACTTAAATTTATGTCTTAAAAACAAAATTAAATATGAATTTATGTTCTTTTTTGTATATTTTAATAGACATATGTATTTATGTTAATATAATAGTTAAAATTTTGTTAAATTATAATTCTAACAAGATTATGCACAAAAAATAAGATCTTTGTGCATATATTATTATGTTTCACTTTAAATTCTTCATTTAAATAAATACCAGCAGCTGTGTATGAGAGTATTTTTCTTTTCTAAAGTTCTATACATTACAAGAAAATCTGTAAATTAATGATATTAGCGAATTTCTAATGAGAATATTTTATAATATTGTATATTCTAAAATACATGTGTAATATTAATGTGTTTGACCTATTTTTCGTTGTTACATTTGAATTATTTTAAATTATTCAAATAACTATTTTAATATAATGAGAATGTTAAGGTTGTGTGTCATAAAGCAGTAGCGTGAATTTAAAGTACGCAGTAGGAAATATAGATATACCTTTAAAACGGATGGAAATATTGTTTATAGCGATGACTTTGCATTTGCATTAACAATCAATCAGTTAAATTTATTTCATCATAAGTTGTCGCTAACATTCTAAATTTATTGCGTATTGGCCGGTTCCGACCTTCGCTATATGAAATTACACTAAAACAATCAAATTTTCTCATTTTGAAAGTTTGTTCAATCATCTGTTGAAAAATCAATATGACAAATTTTTCTCGGTATAAGTGTAATGAGTGTAAGAGATATTGACAAATAACTAGACCGATGTAGGCATAAATTTAATTTTGGCTTTGGATTTTATTTGTTCTTTGCTTTGCCCATAAATAACGACGAGGATTTGGCAGATAACAGTTTCCACACACACATACATTATATATTCATACTAAACTCCATTTTCGTGTTGTTGCCGCAAATTGGGTCACCTTTTATAATTTGAACGAAATTGATTTATGGGCAAATCATAAAATGACTATAAGCGAATCAAATAATTGTTTACTGTGATGTGTATATCCAATCAGTTTTTATTTGTTGAGAGTAGAAATATAGAGCTTTTACTGTGACATCAAATTTATATCACATATATATAAAAATAGTGATGTCATACTTATATACTGTCAAAATATATTATATTATAAATATACTTGACCTTTTGTTGTATTTAATTTCGTAAAAATAAAATTGAGATTATTTATTATTTAACCTTTGTGGTACAGGTGAACCAATTCAATTTTTAAGCGAATCTTTTCGATTGAAGTTTTTCCTCTATCTAACAAAAAATTCATGATATTCTCGACCGATAAATTGTGTGTTTTTTAGACATTTATCCTAATTAGCTTTTTGTAACATGAACTATAGTTTCTTGTCTGGTATGTGTACAAACACTTTTACAATACATATACAACCACACATTTTATGCTAAATATTCTCATATCAGTTTTGGTACAGGTGTGCAACACAAGGGGTTCCATTAGAAGGTGTTCCAATATTTAGGTTGACACAAGGGTTAAATAAATAATGACATATAAACAAAATATAAATACAATTATTTTCATAATTTTTCATTTGACATAATAACACTCCACAAACCAACCGTTTGTAATAAAATATAAAAGCACATGATTCAGTAAATTTTTGCCAACTCCACCAATATTATATTTATTTTGTAAATTTTTTTATATAATATAATATTTTATAATTTTTATTATATATTTCTTGTCTGAATGAATAACAATCAACTAATGTTTTGTAGTAAATTGTATATGTATTTATTTTTTTACCATATATTTACTACTGTTATATACATAACTAGTGTATGCATATTCATATATAAATAAATCATTAATACATTAACATATATGAAAAATGCCTTTAGGTTTCTTCACAATAATAATAATATTAATAAGAATAATAATATACAAAACAAAAGTATAAAACTTAATTTAAAATGAAAAGAAAAACAAATGAAAATATCATCATCTTCATATATAGAGAATTTGTATATTGTTATGCATTCACTCCCGCATTTATGCATATATATATATGAACAATGAACCCATCTTTGCATAAATATATTATATAACAATATTACATGGGTTTACCTACATAAATTGTATATACGTATATGTAGAGAAAGAATTATTATATATGTGAAAAATTTACGATGAAAATTTGTGGTATAAAATGAGATGAGAAAAAAAAAAAAGAAAATAAAATATTACACTCATGGGAATGTTTTCCGGTGTTCATTTTAATAATTTGGTTTTAATTTCAAATAATGTTTGACATCATATATATAAAAAGGTATATTAAATTAAATATATTGCATTATGAGACGGAAAAAACTGTAATTTATATATTAATAACAATACACATATGGAATTATATATGGATAAAGAAACATTTTTCTTCACAGAAAAATTATACACATACATATGTGAGAGTAGTTGGGAAAGTTTTTCCTTTAATAATAACAACCCATATACATATATTGTTCAATTTGTTTCACATTATTGTAAAAATGAAATGCAATTATAAAACGAACCTTTCTTGGTACGATTATAATTTGTGATTCATTCGAAATAGAACATATATTATTAAAAACACATAGTGTAATTCTAGACCTGTTTCTGATATAAAATCTGTCTTCCCTTATTTCAACATATATATTTCTTTTGATGCATAGTTGAGGTTGGAACAGGAATCCATATGTTTAGAGGACAGAGTTTGATTTCACTGTATATATCTTTGATAGACATTTAAAAAATATAATAATAGTTTATAATTTATGTTCAACTTTAATACACATATGTATAAGTGGCAAATAAAACTTTCCAAACTACCCTCACAATAAATTGTATATATGGAAAAGTTGTTACATATATATATTTTATATAAATGTTAATAATAATCTATCGTGAAAAAAAAAAAAAAAAAAAAGGTTTAATAAAATGCAAAATAAAGACAATTAAATTTATTACATTTTCTCTTATTATCTATTTTATACGAACATATAAATAAATTATGCTCGAACGGGAGCTCTACTCATACATCATTTACATTTATATAACTAAATTTTATGTTTAGACATTTTTTTTTTATTAATTATTCAATTTATGAAAATGAACAAGAAAACCGCAACCATTGCGATTGTGTGTGTGTGTGTGTGTTTAGGTTCATTTGTGTTTTCATCAATGTGTATTTATAGTAGTTAAGGGTAAAAAAAAAAATATACACATCTGACTAAATACCAGTGAAACGACGAATATTTATCGATATAGAAAAGAAAAATGAAGATGAAAAAGGAAAAGAAAATCTATTCGATATTTATTTTGGTTGCTGTACATAACATTTAATCAAACGTAAGCCGTTGTGGTCGATAATTTCTAGAAAAATTGCTTTTTTTTTTTCGTCTTTTCCGTTTTATATATACCACTTTTGTATACAATACAATCTATATATATATTCAATATATATAATATGTGTGTAATTGTGTAGGTGTATATAAATAATGTTATATAAATACAGTCATGTATATTTATTATGTGTATATACTTTTATTTACAAAACATTTATATACAACCAACACCAATAAGTTTTCAGTAAAAGAATAAAAATAATATTAGAAGAAAAGTATAGGTTTATATCGGTGTGAGTGGTGGGCACACCAAATCCAAATAGAATATTTTTCTCTTTAAGCTTCTTATTTTTCATTCTAACATGCTCAATTTTTCAAATTTTCTTTATTGACGTTTTGTCCCCAAGGATTATTGATGTATACTCTGTACATAAATATATATATATATATATTTACGTATATGGTACGGAAAAGTTATGTCTCCTGTTTTTTTTTTTTCTTTATTTTGTGTGTTTGTTTAATTTTCACGAAAATTTTCTTTTAGTTTTTTATTATAATAATTTATATATTCTAATATTTTCGGACATTTTAACTTTTTATTTGTCTTTCATATTTTTTTATTATGTTTTTCAAATTAAAAGTTTATACTTTAAATATATTGAACAAAAAAAAAAAAAAGGTCGTCACACACACACACACACACACACACACACCGACTCTTTATTGAATATTTAATAAAATGTTAATTTATTATAAAATTTTGTAAATTTGCTTTTGGGTAATATATGTTAACATTTTTGTATACAATAAATAACAAAAGTAAATAGAAAAAGTTAATCTTTTCCAATACGGAGACACCTTATACACTTGATGACACATGGGGCGTGAGTGCAAATATAATATCGGGCTAAAGCTTGACACCGAAGCTTGATAATTTTATGGAAATATTTTGTGGAAAATTTCTCATTTATATAATATTTTTTATGCAATTATTACTACTAAATGAGTAATTACCTTTTTTTTATAATGCAGTTTCTTAACAACTTCAAAAAATTTGTAATTGTTGAAAAAATAAAAATCAGAATAGAATTGAACTCAACATATTAAAAATGTAATTTTCCAAAAACATTTCAAACATTTTTTCTAGCTTCTAACTAATTGAATATAGTTATTATTAATACATTTATCATATATTTAAAAATTCTATAACAAAATTATCTTATTTATTATTCTTTTTTTTATTTCAGATGCATAAACTGTTGGGAAAACTGTGTCACCATATATTTTTGAATAAAAATTTTTCATTGATTCCGGCAATACCATCGAAAGTGACTGTATTGCAACATGTATACAGATATAATGGAATGGGGGTAAGTGCATACATTAATTTATCTATTATATTGATTATAATATTGTAGTAATTTTTAATAAATTTTTAACGAATTGTGTTCAGTTGTAAACTAATGTGTATATTATATGGAGTTGTATTATATTGGATTGTAATTTTATGGTTGGGGAAGTTTAAGTTTAAGTATATTACATTTACTTTTTTTTTCTCTATACTTAAACATTAAATTTTACAATTTTATTATGTAAATTTACAATATGAGTATGAGCAAAAACCTGAATAATTGCTGTAGTATAAAACATATATTGCAAACAATAATCATAAATTTATACATTGCCATGTATTCAAAATCATTAAAATTTATATAATCTCTAAAATAACAAGTCATTTGGTAATAATATAACTATATGTAACAAATTGCATATACTAATATCAGCTATAATATCATTAACTCTAAATTCGCATTCAATGCCTAAAATAAATTTCAAATCAAATTTTAACGTATTTATTGTTCTATAATATGACTTGCTAAAATCTATTTTTTTCTAAATGTACATGAAAAAACGCAAAATTCGTTTCTGAATAATACAAAATAGTGTATCCAATAAAATACATTGCGTCTACAGTTAATATGAAATGATATACAAGGTCACTGAGCGCCCAAAAACACGATATATAAAAATTTTAGATTGCAAGGGTCTGGGGTTAATGTCTCATTGTCTGTGATTTTATATGAATGGAAATTGCAATAATGAAAAAAAAAAATAAAAAAAATAAGGCTAATATCAATATTTACTTAATAATAATAACAATTTAACGCTGATGAAATAATTGAAATCAGAAAAAAATCACATATATTGTTGACATGAATATTTATGTTCTCATTTTCATAAACTATATTATGTACTTAAAAATTTGTGTGGTATAAAATCTAAGAAAAGTTATGGTTATTATTATTATATATAAAACGCTGTTCTGTACTATATATTATATTTTGAATGCATCCTGTATTTATGTGTGTATGTATTCGTGTGTATACTTGGGTTAGTATTACGTATTTTACGTACAATGAATATTTATGTCTAAAAATGAGATATTTTCTGCCATCGTTGTCACAATATTATTTTATGTTATTTCTCCCATATATACATATTTATTATATGTAGTACTTTTTGATTTTTTTTTTTCTTTATTTTATCATAGAGTAAATAATGCATCAAGAGTTTTTATGTCGAAAAAGTTAGTTTACTTTTTTTCAATTACATTCCATAGTGCAATATATATGCAATCAGAAATGTTATTCGATGGCAAGGTGGCGAACGTGCAGAAAAATTGCTTTCAGTATTTTTAATAATTGAACAAAAAATAGCCAACAGAATTTAAAGAATATTTGAAAAATTCGTACGATGGACATTGTATTTAAAAATTTACAATGTCTGTGTTAAGAAAAATGAATATCTGTACATTGTTCAACCAGAAAAGATAAAATTATGAAATTATCGACATTTGATAACTTAAATCGTATTTACTTTTACATACATCATTTACTCATACTTTATAAATAATAAATTATAAAACTCTGCATTTAATATGAATGGAATGGAACGACTAATAATTTTATAGTGCAACCAAAAATTAATCAAAAACTCTTGTTGTAATATTTATACTCTATGAGATATTATTATACTAAAAAAAAAACCTATGTATGCCTTGTACCATCATAATAATAACGATATATGAATGTAATAAACTTTTAGTAAATTTAAAATAAGTTTTAGGGATGACTGAATTTAATTTTTTCATTTTTACTCTTCTCCTCTGCTATATATATTTATTTTTTTTTATGGTTTTTTTGTGTTTTTTGATGTACGAGAATGAGTGTATGTACGTGGTTTGTGTTTGAACATGTGTGTGTGTGTGTGATGCTTATTATAATGGTAAAATAGAAACGAAAAAAGAAACCAAACAATTTATCTTAACAATTTTACATATAAAACAATATATAGTTTTTATTTATATATATGTAAAATATTTCAATGTCATTGACACAAGATCATTGTATTTTAAAAAAAATATATGAACCAAAATTCATATATAGATGGATATCTTTTCTAATAATACATATATTATTACATATTATAAACATATGTTTTCTATATAAATATATGTTGTACAAACATTACATTTATTAACAGAAAAATTTTCACATGGGCCATGGTAACTTTATTAGATCGCGTACGTCAGACATATATGTGTGACATGGCTCATGTAGAACTTCTTAGCGTCAGACACATATGACTGACATGGCAATTAACGTGTTAAGTGTGTCCAAAAAATAAGATTTCATTTTAATTTAAATTTCTGCTGGGATTGTGAAATAAAAAATGAATAAATTTTGTCTGTCCTTGACATCTATGACCAGTTTCACTTTGTAATTAATGAATTTTTTAATTTGTTGAGCAAAAAAAATTGGATTACATTTTGTTTGCAGAAACAATTTTCTGTTGTAGATTTGTTAAAAATAATGCAAAAGATAGACTGTGGTACAAATTGTTCAAAGACGGTAAAGAACGAAGAGCGGTTCGGACGACTATGAACAAAACATCAAGAAAATCAAAGATGTGGTGTTTGAAAATCGTCGGTTACCCATTAGACACTGATGCTGTTGAAATTTTAAATGCTTCCGTGAATACCAATTTAAAAAATCTTTTGTACCTCAGTTGCGGTGAATGCTCGTTTGCTTCCAAGTACATTCAATTTGTTTGTGAAAGAGTGTCTTAAAACGCATCATTATGTGACTAGAATTTACTATACTACTATTATGTGGTGAAGCATTACTTTGAAGTCGAATTGAAAAAATAAATGCAAATTTTTCAATGTCACCTTATTTTTTGAACACAGTAGTTTTTTTTCTATTTTTTTTTGTTTCTATATTATAATAATAAATATAGTAAAATATATTCTAAATAGAGATAGATAAACTAAACTCATATGAACACACACACATGAAGAATATGACCGCAATATATTTTCACTTGTATTCTTTTCCATTTTATAACAATTTACATTATTTATTTAAGTGGTTCACATATTATACACATATAAATATAATATTATATATATTATATAAAATGTATATATTCTTCAACTATATTATATAACATATATGCTATTATATTATACTTAAAAGATTTCACGTATAAGTATAATAATATTCACATGACATATACAATATATATATAATATAAAATATGCATATACTTACTATATTACATGCATAAATATATAAATTTTGTCTATTTTCTTTCGAAAATCCTTTCTACTATAAAGGCACATTTTCATACCATATACATGTACACGTACATATATAACTTATGATTGATTCATTTTCGGGAATTTGAATAAAGAATAGGATATATATCGCACTATAATATGATGTAGATCTATAATATCTACTGGCAGTAGTATAGTATAGCGTCGTCGTCGTCGTCATCATCATCATCATCATCATCATAAAAATTATGCTGTATATATATATATGGATATGTATAAGAAAAATAGTATTATATAATAGTTAGTTGTAGATAAGAAAAACGATATTATACTAACAGTCCACTTTTCCATACAATTTACCCAAGAATTTAATAAAAGCTTATTTGGATAAAATCTGAATATAAAATATGAATAAATTTATTCTAAAAATTTTACAATATATGTATGTAATGTAATGTTACATAATATCATGGTTGAATATGGAAATTAGAATGATCTTTTGGATTTTTCTTATTCTATTTTTTTTTTTTTCCTCTGATGTTTTCATTTTTATAATACAATATGTTAGTTATTTATTTTCTTTTTCATATATTTTAAAATTACTATATTATAATAATAAAGCATTTATTTATATTACATATTGTAATATTACAATATTTATTATATTGTGCATATATATAATATATTTTTTTGTATAATAATTCAAATATATAATATACTACATATGCACAGAGTATATATATTATATAGCTATGTTATAGAAGAACAGTTAAAAATTATATTCTCAAATCCATGGCATATATTCCATATATTATATTGTTGAGATAAGTTAATCTTGTTGATATATATATAACATAATTTTATATACATATAGGGTAATGACTAATATTGTCAACCAACCCGTCGCACTATTCTTCCCAATATCTTATAATAATGTTACAATAACTTTATCAACAACTGTTTTAATATGGTATAACATCATTTCAATAACATATATTAATTTGTTGATGTTGCGTGTTAATTTTTTGGCACACGCATTAATTACATTACTATATCAATTGTTAATTAACCAATGGAAATAAAATAATATATTTTAAATTGTTATACCAATATACAGTAAAGCTAAATATCAAAATTTATACTGAATGACTGAAGACGAGACACAGTACCCTATAGCACCCGGCATTTTTAATAACATAAAGTTATTTTCCTTAAATATTTTAGTAAGAATTTTTAATAATAGTTGAAATGTATATATTTGTACAACTTTTAAAACATTTATAATATAATATATATATATAATATTACGTATAAACTATTCAATTAATTTCATGTTATATATATTATTTAATAAATTTGTATTTCATAAATCTGTGAATTATTTGAAGTGGAATTTATATTTATATTTACAATGATTAAATGTGAAGCTGGAGAAAATTACCAATTAATATATATTGTAATATATATATATATATATATATATATATATACAATATAACACCCGGACGATTCCGATTATTTAAACAGACACTATGTAATTCCGAATAGTGAAATTAAACGAAGAATTTTTTTTTTAGTAAATTCGACTAGCAAATAATTATTAAAGCTATATTTAATGACGCACAAAAACTATTGCCATTTAATGTGTTATATTTTGGTTTGCACTGAAGGAAATGTCATAAAACTTTGTCAATTTGTTGCGGTCGGTACACACGTCTACATAAATCAATTCGTTTCTTTAAGATGGTAAGCTAAACGAGGTCTACCATATATATGCATTATTTTTGAGACATAGTGTGTTATACTTAAAATTAACGTTGAAATAAGTAATATAATATACGTAAATATATAAGAATTGCTTTATATTATTACGTAAAAATTACTTAATAATTGTAGTCACCACTCTTGGGATGCCGATATAAGAATATCGTATCGTAATATTAGATGGCAAAGAATTAAAGTATGTATTTACAAGTATTTTTACATCTTGATAAAAAGCGTATATATATATGAAAAGATGTGAATGAGTTTTAATATTAGATTGAACACCATCAGCACACGTCACATATTCACTTTTTTTGCAATTCATTAATAGATTTATGTTAATTTAGCAGAAAAATTATTTTTGAAATAAAGAAAACTTATTCTACTTTATATGAAAACCATTGAAATTTGTCTACTCTTTGAATCTATTGTTTTTACAATATCTAATTAATTAACATAATCTAATTAAATTTATCTAAATTACTATATATCCACGTCTAATATATATATATTGTTTTATTGGGTAACATTATCGTATACTATTTATTTTCATATATATATCGAAATAAATAAAATATTTTTACAGATCAATAAAAATAATTTGTATACATCCGTAATAAAAACAATTTATTTATATTATATAGCCATATTAAAAATAACTATTATATTTACAATAAATATATAATATGCTGAATAAGAAAACTATAGTTTATAGTGCCATTATAATGTATAGGGTGTTTTTTTAAGCGCGATATAATAGAACTACATAAACGGTTTTAATTTCTTTGTATAATTTTTTTTTAATTTTTCACTTTAAACATTACGTTTCGCAATTAATGTTATTCCAAGTGCAGATGTGCTCATGGCATCTACCAACAATTCATTACAGTCAAATTGATAAATTACTACTGCACCATCGGAATATATAACGATTAGCCGTTTGGCCTACAATTATCAAAAGATTACTTTGATTTTATCTGAGAGATTACCACATAATTATTTTATAAATAAATAGATTAAATATTTATTTTTCGTATATTGTTTTTATCTTGTAAATGACATCTTTTACATTTAGTACATTCTATTAGTCTAATTTTTTACCACTTTCTATTTTGTACTCTCTACATAAATTTGGCGAACTGAACACTTATTTTTAAGCGTTGTTGAAGTGTTAAACTTTGCTACATGATAATTTCTTAAACTATATTAAACATATTTGTGTTTTATACAAGTGTATTTTAAAATTAACTCTTAAATAAGTACCCACTGTATTATATAAATATGATATTATATGAACCACCCACCTATTATACAATATTTTATATATGTATTAAATAAAGGAATTTGATATCTTTATTTATTATATAATACAATATTTATGTTTATTATATTATTAGTATTTGTTTTGAGTTCATGTTCATTTATATTTATTGTAGTTCAATTTATCTCTAAAACAATATTATTACACAAGAATTTATGTATGTTGAATTTTTACACTATATAATAATATAAATATACAGTATTTTATATAAGAATTTAATTTGATTTCATCTGATATTAATACATATGGCAAATATAATATGTTATCTAATTTATATATATATATTTTTTTTATGTAAAAGTATATATGTAAATATTGATTACATTTCTTATTTAATTTTTTATATCTATTCAGCGATTTACTGTCATTGATAAGTTTTTTTCCTCTTTTTTTTTGCCTTAATTCTTTATTTATATGTGCATACATAGATTTGTTATTACACATAAATATGGTTTCAGTTTGTATTTATGGTATATATATATACAGTAAGAGCACATAGTATGCGGATAGATATTTGTCAAATGAGACATACATGAACCAGAATTTTATGTTATCAAAATTATAGATGTTAAAAATCAGAATAAACAGAAACAAGATACAAATTTTAAATGACTGATTTAATCTTGTATAGTTTACAAACGGTGTTTTAATAGTACCTATATAGAGTTAAGAAGAATTAAGTCAATTTCGTAAGTCTATTTATAACACACCATAATGAAAGGAGCTAATGGATAAAATCCTGTGGAAGTGTACCAAAAACAAAACAAATGCAGAAAAGATTTTGACCTCGGTTTTTTGAGATGCAAAATGTGTTTTATATAGATAGATTATCTTGAAAAATAATTAACACAATAAATTTTTATATAAATCATATCCTAAAATTGATTGAATAATCGAATCAGCAGGCGATACTCTATAAGGATGGTAAATGTTCGATTACAGCGGACTAAGGAGGTGGGATACAATCGATTTTTTAGGTCATAGTACTCTTAAAACTATCATATGAGTATAGTATTATTAATATTATCGTTTAGATTTTCCACCACTGCTAATAAATTTCATCAAAAATCGTCAGAAAAGAGACCTAATACAACAATTCTGCTGATTGATTTCTTAACTATGCAATATTCAATTTAACTTCTGCTAATCTGACTTCACTTGTGTACTAACTATTTTCCAAACCACTCAAAAAGTTAACTTATTTAATACGATATATAAAAGGTACACGAAATTTGCGTCAAGTTTGCTTGCTTTTAGTTATTTTTACTGTATTAAAAATGTTATATATTTTTTCTTTATATTTAGAAAATCATATTATTTTATGATGAAAATAAATGACTATTTTTTTATGGTTTTTATTGTCTTTACAAATTATACACCAAACTTCTTACTACATACTACTACTACGCACACAACATATATGTTTTATTATTTTATGCAATATTATTAACGGAAACAAACAAAAGGTCCCTAAATTAATCAAAATTTATATCATTCATTATATACAATACATTATTATATTCTACATTAAGTATAAATATAACAATAATAATAATAATAAAATATTAAATAATAATAATTTATATCTTGAAGAGTAACTTTATTCATTATGCAATATATTAAAACAGGAAGTTATATTTATATATTTTTATAAATGAATATGAAACAAAACACTGGTGCTATTTTTAAATTAAACATTGATTATGAAATATATATTATACAAAATTTTGGACAAGAAATTAATATATTTTATTATTTGCAGCAGTTTGGAAAGTTTTCTGTATTCTGACATCATACAAGTATTTTGTTATTTATTGAAGAAGATTTTCTATACTACAATATGTCAATTTTTATTCCAACATTTTAAATTTATACATTGCCGTATACGTTAAAATTTCTGATCATCCAATCGCGACTATGTCCATCTCAATAAGCAAAGGGATCGAAAATCATAAGTAATTTTTTTGAAATTACATTTTTATATTTTTATATAAACTATGATTATTATAAATAAATAAGAAAATGTAAAAAATTAATGATATTTCTATACACAATTTTATATTCGAAGCGACGAAAATTGCAATGATGTGCCGTTGATAGCTATATGGTCGTACACATGCTAGTTTTTCAATAAAAATCTCAAATAAATAAAGCACATTTTTCTTACAGTGCAAATTTAATGATTGTATATAGAATTGAAGTAAATTATTAAATTAAAATATATCAGATACTGAAAAGAGGTTTACATCAATAATTTCAACATGTTTTTAAAGAAAGAAATGCATATATTTTTTGATTTTATATAACCTGAATCGATATCTATAAAAAACGATTTCAGTATATACACTTTCCAAACTGCCCTCGTAACATGTGCAAAATGGATTTTCAGAAATCAACTGATGACCATGGGGGACTTAATATCGAAATTCTATTGTGGTAATCAAACAACATCAAGGGTTCTGTATTTATTTGTCAATATTTATATATATAAAGGTGTATATAATGTATTATATAATATAAATTATGCCAGTATATATGTCTATATATTATGTTTATATATATATATATAATATACTATACTGTATTTGTTATAACATATTGTTTTATTATTATATAATATATAATATACCTTCGATATACCGATGATATTAAGAAACAAAATTCCCTTTGACCAATATTTTATTATATATATATATTACATACAACAAGAACACCATAGAAAATTTCATAAACGTTGAATAATATAAGCAAAAGGCAGCAATATTGAAAATCCAATTTTGGTTTGACCTTTCACACAATCTAATATTATATAATAAAATACTATTATATATTGTAATATATATATATATATATAAAATATTTGCGAGACATATTGTTTTGTTTGTATGCTATATAATATACTATACCATATCGAATACTATGCCATACACTATACAGCAAATCATCTATCATACACAATATTTTATCGGTCCCTATATATATAACAAAAGAACCGGAACCTATCGATCATACCATTTATACAAAATCAATTAATGTAACTCCAAACATTCACATTCACTATGATGCAGTCAAGTCAAGTCAAGTCAAGTGGGTAAATCAATCATAATTGTCAGCAGTATTATTCAATAATAATATACGATTAAATTGGTACGAATAAAAGCATTATATAATTTCTACATTTAAATTTCATAATATTACATTTATTAAACATACGAGTATACAATTTTTAATACAGCAGTCATAAAATGCATTAAATGGTAATACCTGTGAATCACATGAAGACATTATTGATATATCATTACATTATATTATGTTTTGAGTATTTAAAAATAGAACACAAAGTGATATTTAATTATATTGTCCATAAATGATTGTGGAATACCATCAGAGATAACGCGTTAACGGAATTATAATAACTTAACTTCTATCAATGCACTGCATATATGAACAATCGATCATATATAAGATTCAAGCCAACAATATATATAGTGTATGACAGCTTTTCAAAAGCTTTATACTAAAATCAGTAAATATATATGAATTTTACAATTGAAATTATCAGAACGATCATGTTCATCATATCAGTATATAATTGGTAGATTTAGCATTAAATACTGTAGCATAATATAGATGATGATCCTCCGAAATAATATATAATCAACATATATATAGAACGAAAATGCAACAGACCATATTCGCCTTGTCTGCAAATACCAAATCCAAGATTTTGTCGTTACTGTTTTTTTTTTATTGGATTTATGTGTTGTCTATATATACCTAAGATGAAATTGGGGTATTTTATATTTATTTTTTTTTCCAATATTTGATGATGCATTAAAAGATTTATTTAAGTATGTACTGTGTTCATCATTATTATAGTTGAGCAATGATTTTTATAATTTAGCATCATTACTTATATAATTTATTAGTACATTTTATTATGTTTTTGTAAAACCTATATTATCTATCATATAGGAGTTGTATACGTAAGCCTCTGTCTTACGTGCTCCCGTGAGATTACGCGTATGATAGAGGTTTAGCTATATGTGCATGTCGTACATATTTTCACATGATGTTAAAGGCTACTATATATAAAATGTATATTCGTTTCTATATATTATTTATTAAATAATTATATTGGATTAAATAATATATACAATATAGTGTATAGACGAATGCCCTTTTTTTATTATCATTAGATATTCTGTGTACTCCATTGTCTCCATATATTTATAAATGTATTATATATCTATCTATCCATATCTATGTATCCATGTATTCTTGTACCAACATATACATACATATTATATATATACGTTCACTTTGAATGAACGTTCAAGTTTGATAATCGAAAAGACATTTTACAATGTCGTCTTATACAATCTTAACAAAAAAAAGCAAAAAACAAAATAAAAAAATACCCTTTTCTTCATATAATAAAACTTATATATTTGTACATTGTATATATATATACCATTCACAGACATATGTATTTACCATTTTGTCTTCTATTGCCCAATACATATTTTGTGTAAATTCTTCTAATGTATATACGGTGGCATATTACGTATAATATACACACGAATAAAACCATGAAAAGTTTGTGTACTCAATAACTCGATTGATTTTCAACAAAAAGGGGTTTTGTGTTGTGTACAATGTACATGGTATACATCGCACATGCATATATTTGTTAAGGTTTATTTTATAAACACGTATATATATATATATATATTTACATAGTATATAAATGTTGTACATTATATACAAATATAACATACATACATATGTGTACTATATCGAAAAATTTTCTTAAAGAGTATTTTCATCATTGTTCTATATATATATATATATTATCTTATAGATACTATAATCAGTGACGGCTCGTCGTGCAAAGCATCTGAGGCGACGCTTCACAATGAATTCAGGCGGGTGCGAGTACCGATTTCTAATATATGACAATGACAGATTTTAGCAGGAAATAATAAAGAAATTAATTTTATTCATCATGCCGAGAAAATGCTTGACTGCTGCTTTGAACAACCGTAAACGATACCCAATTCTAGCAAAATTAGTGAATGCAAAACTGTGGTTTGATAATAAATGTATAAGCTATACGCTTTTATGGCTATTGGAAGTTTCAGTGCCTCATGTTTTTAAAGATGCACGTGCCGTCGCTGAATATAATATATATTTTGTCCTACATATAATGAAAATATATGTATGTTATGTATTGTATGTACCCAACTAGCAATTTTGTAATGATAAAGGGTGAAACGTGATGTTTACTGTTTTACTGCATCTATATATACTGTTGCAATAATGTAAAGAACGCCAATTTGTGTACAAATTTTTAGTGATAACCACGATGATCTAGTCTCTTTAATATTATGCAAACATAAAGCACAAACTATAAATAATGATAATGAATGGCAAAAACAAAAAAAAAATAGTAATAATATAAGCATTGAATTTTTACTGTGAAATGTGTCACTAATATATTTGACATCATTAAAGTTAAAATTAATGTTATTATCATTGTAATAAATCGATCCGAAGTGTTGTATTTCGCGGATTTTACTTCCTTATCTGATTCGCTAAATTTGGTCTCTATCTGTAATCGTAATCGATTGCACTGAATGGTGAGAATTTTAGTGAATTTGAAGTGATGGTCATCAAATGGTTGATGACATCTTTTAATTGCCACCAAAAATATGACCAAGTACTAGTTGGGTAATGTATATTATATTGAAGTATATACAATATATATATTCAGAAATGAAGATATTTCTGTATATCCTATATATAGTAAATATAGTATTGTATTGAGTATTAGCATTAACATTTTTGTTATATATATATATTTATATATTTATGTAGAGTGTTCGAAATAAGGACACAATTTTATTAGTTTCTTTCTCTGTATATTGATATTAAATAAAGATTTCTTATTTGTTGTGAATTGGATGTTATATATATATATATATTTATTTGGTTTGATTATTTACTATCTCTATATATTATAACATGATAAAACCGGTAATTGTTTGAAATAAAAAGCTCTTGAAAATGTTTTCTTGCAAATCATTTTTATTCGCACATAAATATACAATATATATATATGTAATAAGGTTGTAACTCTAATGGTATAAAACAATATTTTAATATCGCTGAATTACGTTCTCAATCAATGCAAAATGATTTTATTTTAAAATAAAGCATATTTTTAACTTTTCTTATATATTGGACCACAAAATGATATAATTAGTCTGTAGTATAGTAAACCATTGGGTTGCGACATTATGTGGTAGTAAATGGCTATCAGCTATTGTCTATATCATTTAAAATTATGATAGTTTATTTATATTAAAAAAAGAGTCGATTTTGTGGATATCGTTGTATATGATATTTAATGGTCTAATTATTATAAATATAAAAGTCTTAACGTTAGATCTTTGAAGCGACTATCGGCTATCATAATTCCATTGATGTCAACACACACACTCATTAATTAATTGTGGTATAATTTTATCAAGTAAAACCAAATTGTCTTATACATTTTGGTATTGTTGCATTTCATTGGAGCTACGACATTATAATATATCTATATTATTATAAATTTGTATATTATTAATTTTATTGATTGACAGTAATTTATTTTCCGTAAAATATTGTTGTTGAAAAAATTTTAATTAAAAAATAACATTATAATGTTTCATTTCATCGGAACAGAGATAATTTAATAATAATATTTTGTTTCGTCGAAAATGTTTTATATATAAGGTTGTCAAATATCTCCCTTCCGCCTTTTTGTCTTTTTAATTTCGCGGCTATGTACAAAGCGCTACAGAGCTCGTATCTGGCAACACTGTACATAATTTGAAAGCTCTTGACATAACAAACAAAACGACGCTATGTATGATTAGTTTGGATATTGCGTTCAACAGTTATAGACGTGTAAACATGGAGTTCACTAACGCCGAAATTCGCGCTATTTTAAAGTTTTCCTTCGTTAAAGGCAAATCCGCTAGAGAAACGTTCCGTGAGATTAATGGTGTTTTGGGGGATGGTACTCTATCACTTCGAACCGCGGAGGAATGGTTTCGACGATTCAGAGCCGGTGAAAACGACACCATGGATAAGCCAGCCGGCGGAAGACCTGTGACGACAAATACCGATCAAATCATGGAATACATCGAGTTAGACCGGCATGTGGCATCTCGTGACATCGCCCAGGAGATGGGAGTTAGTCACCAAACCATTTTAAACCATCTGCAGAAGGCTGGATACAAAAAAAAGCTTGATGTTTGGGTGCCACATGAATTAACAGTGAAAAATCTAATGGACCGAATTTCCATTTGCGAAATGCTGCTGAAACGGAACGAACTCGACCCATTCTTGAAGCGGATGGTGACTGGCGACGAAAAATGGATCACATACGACAATATCAAGCGAAAACGGTCGTGGTCGCAGGCCGGTGAATCGTCCCAAACAGTGGCCAAGCCGGGATTGACGGCCAGGAAGGTTTTGCTGTGTGTTTGGTGGGATTGGAAGGGAATCATCCACTATGAGCTGCTCCCATATGGCCAGACGCTTAATTCTACCATCTACTGCGAACAACTGGACCGCTTGAAGCAGGCGATCGACCAGAAGCGTCCAGAATTGGCCAAAAGGAAGGGTGTAGTGTTCCACCAGGACAACGCCAGACCACACACTTCGTTGATGACTCGTCAGAAGCTACGGGAGCTCGGATGGGAGGTTTTATCGCATCCACCATATAGCCCGGACATAGCGCCAAGTGATTACCACCTGTTCCTGTCCATGGCGAACGCCCTTGGTGGTGTAAAGTTGATCTCAAAAGAGGCTTGTGAAAAGTGGCTGTCCGAGTTCTTCGCAAATAAGGAGGGGGGCTTCTACGAGGGAGGTATTATGAAGTTGCAGTCTAGATGGAAACAGATTATCGAACAAAACGGCGCATATTTGAACTAAATCCGATTACTGTAACACTTTTTATAAAGCATTGAATAAAGAGCAAAAAGGCGGAAGGGAGATAGTTGACAACCTAATATATAGTACAATATAATCCACGTCATAGAATATGCACAAGAACCAGTACATATACCATATATACAAATATGCGTAATACCTATAAATATAACAGAGTGATGAACTTATATAATTTTTATAAACAAATTTGTTAAGACTTCCTATGTACATTTTTTTTAATGTATATAGAAATACCGTAATTAAATTTTATTATTACCGGTAGTTGTAGTCAAAGAAAACCTATATTTTTCATTTTATTTTATGCATAAATTTTCATTGCTTATATACATTTTGTATATATGTACATGTATTGTACATAATATACATATATCGGTAATATGAAATTAATTCATCCTTTTTAGTTTTTTTTTTTTTTTATGGGTCGGTATAATTAATTACGATACAATTATTTTCCTTTTTTCCTAGAAATTTTTCAATCATTCATTAATTAAATAATTAAATTTAAATGATTATGGGTTAAAAAATATAATTATAATTAATTTATTAAATATAAAGAAGATAGAAAAATTATTCAATATATTCTCATACAATATTTGTTTACATTATGTTTCGACATGTTGTATCACAAGTTATTTTATTGCTGTTACTTATTCGATTACATATTGTAATTTTTTTCGGGTCTGATTTAGAACCATAGCGCACAACAATAATGATGCAATTTATATGTAATAATAATAAAATGTTTAATATAAAGAGCTTCCATTAATTTACCAATCGATATGGCATTGAAATGTATGATTTATTCACTCTACCTTAAATTCTTATAGTATTAATTATGTTAAAAAGTAATTTATATAAAATATTACGATTGTATCAATTCTGACATGAATATTCCACAGGCCCTTCACAAGTGATTAAAATTATGCTCTTACACACAAGAAAGGTGTTAGTAATTTCGTGACACTCACGAATAATGAAACCCCGTAATTAGTTTGTTCCACTATCTATGATGTATGGTTCCATGTGACATTTAAAATGTAATTTTTTTATCAACATAAACGCTGACATCTTAAAATTTGGTAACATTAATTATCACATTTATTAAAAAAAAACAAAAAAAAATGTGCTAATCGTCTATATTCAAAAATAGTTTGTGTTCACAACACACTAATTGGAAAATAAAATTTAACAATTTTGTAATAATTGGTATTCAAATATATTATTAATGGTTCTGTGAATCTAAACATCGACTATATAAATTTTACATTTCTATTTCGCAATGACAAATGGTACAACATTTTATTATTATATATAAAGTTAATAGGCTAGAACCCAAATGACGATCACTATGGTGGAAAATGAAATAAATTAATTCTCTCACATTGTTGTTATAGTAATAATATTAGTGAAGTTTTTAAGAAAATTGTTAAATTTAAATTTATACAAAATATGTATGAAAATATATTGGATTTTATTTAATGACAAATTTTAAATTAAATTCAATTCACTATGGTGGAAAATGAAATAAATTAATTCTCTCACATTGTTGTTATAGTAATAATATTAGTGAAGTTTTTAAGAAAATTGTTAAATTTAAATTTATACAAAATATGTATGAAAATATATTGAATTTTATTTAATGACAAATTTTAAATTAAATTCAAATCAACCGCACTTAAGAAAATTGTGTTTATACGATAAAAATTTTTCAATATATATATTTTATTTTTTATTTTTTTTTTTATGTCATATATTGCTCCAAGTGGAGCTTTATGTCATCTAATGAACCTTTCATTACAGCCAAGTTGGTAAATTACTCCGCATGGGAGTATATAACAATATACCAATTGTACCTGTAAATAACGAAAAATAGATGTTTTCAAAATACTATTATTATGTGTATATGGGTGATTAGCGTATAGCGATGTGTGTGCGCAGACATTGTTAATCTTTGAATAGCGTCCAACACCATAATTTCAAAGATATCCGTTTTTCTTTTTATTCCATAAACGAACAATGGTCACCCAGCAGAATAATTTCAGTATTAAAATAAATACCGAAAAATTTCCTATGAAAAATAGCGTGAATTGAACCCGCTATATTTCATGATTAATAATATATATTTCAGCGCTATGCAACTGCGCTACTGAGTGTTTTTAATATATTGTATATATATACTTTTATTATAAAATTTCAACTCAACTATTTATAGCCATACTATTTATAATTACATCATAAAATATAAATAAATATAAATTTTTATATACCATTTGATGAACAACTGTCGATAGCATTATGTCATTTATAGATTATAATTTAATATAGATTTTTAACCGCTAAATTTTATAGATAAGAAATTTTTATTTATTTGAAAATATTATTTTTCAGATTACACTATGACGACGGCGGTCGGTAAAATTTTTACAAATGAGAGAAATGATTTTTGTATACCTATCTCTGCCATTGAAATATTGTTAAAGTGATAAAATTAAATACAATCTATTTATAAATATATTTGAGTATATATAAAATTTTTACAATCAGTTTTGTTGATAAAATTAAATACAATCTATTTATAAATATATTTCATTATATATAAAATCTTTACAATCAGTTTTGTTGATGCTAAATATACTTTAAAGTTTTCACACAGTTTCTCTACTGCATGAGATATAGAACAACTATATTTCTCTGATTTAACGTTTCATCTACCTATACACATAGTAATTCGTATAATAACCATCAGTTATAATAACAAATTATACGTTTTACAATAAGTTTTGTTATTTTTTCGTATAAAGTCTTTATAATTGGCTAAGAATTTATCGTATCGTATATATATAAACTTATCAAAAAAGAAGGCTGTGTGAAGACTTTCAAATTTATTTAATTAATATTAACAAATTTATGGTATAAAAAACTATATAAACTTATGTACAACAGAATTAAAATACGATTTTTCGCATACGGAAGATAATGTAGATAATGTTTTATTCATTACTATATCTATATCGAAAGAAAATAATTTGGCATCAAAACTGATTATGTGTAGTGATTTTTTCTTTTCTCTGGAATATATTAAAAATGAATTTGTATTGAATTTTCGTAGCAACATTATTGATATTTCATATATGATGTTATAATAAAATTTTTTATAATTGTAAACATTTTATTGACCGCTAGTGTGTGTATATTGTGCACATTTTTTAAATTTACTGAAGCTTATTAAATTCTATTCTATATATAGAAACATGTAATATAAATCAAACAAAATATATGTCAATTTATACAATACTTCAGAAATCAGGAAGTAAATATATAAAATTTGTAACTATAAAAATATAGAATATCGATACACAACTTTTCAATATACTACCTAAGTATTATAAAATAAATGTATATATCTGGGATTTTTTCATTTTTTCTATTTTTTTTTATATATACATGTTTTGTATAATACTTAAATCGTATTATAAAATGTTCTCTTTGTATCGATATACACACACTGTGTACAATACATACATTTTATATAACATACATATAATATTATAAAAGGAAAATTGTACGATACAATTTCTATATTGTACAAAACGTTTGCATATATTCCCATAATATAAAGTATATCTATATAATATGTATTGTAGAAGAAGTACTTTATACATACTATAATCTTTCAATTAATTTTATAATATATACTCGTAGCTTCGTAGTACCCATATACGATACACCGAGTATGTATTATACTATACTATTATTTTTTTAAATGTTTATCCAATTTAATCATACTTAATTATTATGTGTATTTTACAGTCATATGTATATATTGTGTATATTATTGCATTTGTATATAAGAAAAATAGAAGGTATATACGTAACGTAAGCATATTAAATATATACATACGTTAAATATGGTCAATCGCATACATATATTATTTAATTAAAAATATTCTGTAAATTATATAGCATAGCAGGTTCTAATAAAATATTTATTGGAAAATATAGTTTGTTATAGATTATCGAATTGCACACATATGTTCCATCAAATGATTCGATGATTCACCTGACTTTATTTATTAGTATTATACTGTGTGTGAACTGTTAAATTTAATTATCTATATCATCATAGACATACTTTATCGATACAAAAAACTTCCGGTAAATTTATAGCTTCACTTAAAAGATATAAATAAAAAATATATTTCTAAATTTTCATATACGTTTTATTTAACAATAAAGAAAATGGTAAGGAAAATTGCTTCAGGGTAAATTAGTCTGTAGTATACACATATTTGATTAATTTAATTATTGAAAATTCATGTTATATACGCATAACTACGTTTTATAAGAGGAAATGTCTTAATTTTGTAACAGTTTTACTTTTACAATATACCATTATACGTTTTAAATAACAATTTTAATATGATAAATTAACAAATATTATACCAATATACGAATCTGTCTTTTTTTTTTAAACCTGAAACTGTACTGTATCGTTTTCAATATATATACACGAATGTTTCTTAAATAATAATTGTCAACAAATATCAGGCACCCAAATTTATCAATAAGATCTGGTACAATCAAATTTAAATACTTATGCATTGAAAACAGTTATAAAAATGTTGTTTCACAAATGTGTTTCATTGCAAAAAAAAAAAAATTAATTTATTGCGTTGTTAAACTTCTGGTAAAAAAGTTATAGAAGAGAGTTTAATAATAAATTTATTCCAAATAGATTTTTCTGAAAGGCATTTCCCTTTTATAATTGTAAATTTTTTTGGTTTCTAAATTATCAATTATTTGATTTACATTCAATAGTTTTAATGGATTTTCAGATATTTAGTCGATTTGCCATTCTCATGTAAGGAGGATAATAAAAGAAAAATACCATATCCAAAATTTAAAATTATAATAAAATATTTTTGTAAATTTATATTCATAAAAAAATCGGATAAATTTTCTAAATGTCTAAAGTAATTTTAAAAATTTAACTTCTATGAAAGTAATAATATAAATGTAATTTATTTAAAACATGATCTGTTATTATAAAAATTGAAAATTCATAAGAGACAATTTGCTGCCGCAACATTTTCCAAATAGCAGGTGAAAGATTTAACAAATTTATTTACTGTACAATTCAGTTGCGTTGTTGGACGATACCCTGTTATTATAAATTATTATATAATCAATTAATCTAATGTATATAAAAATGTTGAAGATAAAGTAAACAAATTATCAATAAGTCTTTTTTTTTTTTATTCCTTTTATATTCATATCCTATTTGAAAAATGAATAAAATTCAATTCAATTAAATATTCTTTGTATACTATATTATGGATATTTTCTTTTCACAATGCATTATATTATTTCAGAATAAGTATATAAATATAAGGAAAATATTATCATACGTGTGTGTATAATGGGAAAAAATGTTATTTTATGTATATGAGAATATATTTATATAATACATTAAGGATAATGGTTTAAATAACATAAATAAATATGTGTATAAACATATTAATGCTCCTTTATATATAATAAACATATATATATATATATATATATAGGTCAATTGAAATTATCATCAATTATTTTGAAGTGAAGTGAAGTGGTTTTTGAAATATATATATATATAAATTAATAGACATATATTAACATATGGCCAAGTAACATTTTAAGCATATTATGAGAAATATATAATAAATTTAAAACCCAAACATAGCCGGTACATTCCATACAAAGCGAACGATAGTTAGTGTTTATTTAGTTATTTATTGATCATGTATAAACAATGAAATGTATGAAATTTATGTTTCTTTGCATATATAAAAATTTTGGTTTGTAAATAATTAAATTGAATAAACAACATTCAAATTCTTACGCATCCGAAACATAATTTATTTATACAAATGTCATATACTACTATAGTTTACCAATGGAAAGATGCTTGGCTTGTATTTTCATAAAAGGAAATATGTTTATATACAAAATGTGTGGATGCAAAACTAATAAGATGCCGGAGTTCAAAATTCATTTATCACTGCGGTAATACATGTGGGTTTATTGTATTTGACAACTACCACAAAAAGTAGCGTGTCACAGTCACCGTGACTTTAGTGGAATCACTATACAATTAAGGTAAATGTCCGAATGCATATAGGTGTATCTTTACTGAAAATAATTAAACAATTTGATGGAATCATATGTAAACGTGCAGAATATGTAATAAGACATTACAATAATATTTTGCAACATAACAACGATCGACCACATATGTAAAAAGCATTTAGCTTGGAAGTTGTACACTATCTGTGATATTCACCAGATATTATTATATGAGACTAGGAAGTCTGTCGTTAATTGTCATAAAAATGGACAAATGTTGTAGGAAACGATGGATTATATACTATCATTATAATACTATAGATATTATTTATTTATAATAAATTTGATTTTTTTCATACGAAAAATGTCGCGAATTCACAAAGTATAAACACTCAATACGTATTTATGAACCAATATATAATTATATGCCAACAAATACGACTAATTATTCGACTATTACATATATGTGTCATGTTAATAACTTTATAAACGACAAGTCCACAATAATATAGTGGGATCGTTTTTAAACGCTATTTAAACTGATTTATTCTATATAGTTACTAGTATCGGTGTTTCAAAATATCCATATATATTTAGATTTCAAAAATATTTGTAAAAAAAATAAAATAAGATTAATATAATAGCCATTGGAAAATATAATAATATATATTTATTCCCAATAAACACTTTACAAAAAAACTAGAGTTTGCAGCCTTTTTAATAGTTCTTACTCCTCTATTTTATACAAACACGCTACTTGGGTATAATACTCGTAAATATACAATATATTGTATATGTTTTAAAATAATATACCTATATAATTAATGATTTATAATATGTATATTGGTATTATAACATCGACTTTATATAATAATATAGATTTAATGTATTAATTTAATCCAATTTCCAATAACAATTCCAATATAATTTAATTTAGAGATGTGATATTAATTTATATTTATTTAATAATAATAATAATAATAATATACGCGACAATAATTCAATTTGTAATATATTATCATTATCATATTTATTTATTTATTTATTTATTTATATAATTATATAAAATATATATATATATATAAACAATATATAATTTATTATATATAAAATATACAAATTAAATTATTATAACATTCAATTTATTTAACAATTTATATTTTATATACAATATTATAAATAAATATTCATTAATTTAAATATAAAAATAAAATAGAATATATTGTACCAATATATATAATAATAAAAATAAAATATAACTGCCATATATATATACAACAAGAAAATGAGAAAATAAATACATAAATATAACGCTTTCATTTCTATTTATTTTCCAACTAATTCACACCTAAATCCCATTAGCATAAAGCCATTGCTGTATTCATTCAAACAGACATATACCCATATATATATATATATAGTTAGGTGTCTATGTAGTCATAATATTATAATATTATAATATACGTCGAGTATATATATATATATATATTGTAGTATGAACAAACAAATATAAACCGAACAACGAAATTTATGACTTGAAATTCTGGCAAACGAGAATGTTTGTATAAAATTGCATTATTTTCCATAGTAATATAAAATATTCTATATATATTATAAATACTAACAATAACAATTGTATACCAAACATATACTATGTATTTTATAGTATATATAATATTGAAAACACTCATTGTGTCTTTTACACACTCGTTATACCATATCTATGATAATATCATTCATACAATTTATATATATATTTAAACATTTTTATATAAAATACCATTTTATAAAATAAAATAAAATATATATAGAAATGAATGTTGAATGTGTTTGGTACATTTCGCATATTATTTATATACCTCTCTTAAAATATCCGAAAAAACATTTTTTCATAATAATATAACTGCTAAAATATACTTGTACTATATTCCATACCATCCATACACACAAAAATATATAATAAAAGAAAATTTCAAATATTCACAAATTATTTATGTGTCAAAAATGTTTTCCGTTTATATATATATATTTGGTAATTATAAATATATTAAATATTATATATTGTATAGAGAGATATAAGAAAAGCAGAAAAAAAAACAGACGTCGGTCGGTTCGTTTTATGTATCATTTTTATATTAAAATATTAACAATAAATTTTCTTTCATTTATAATATATTCATATACCGGAAAATTTACAATTAATTAATTTTGTTGATAAATTAATAAAATTAAATTTAATTTGTTGAACACAACGTTTTCTTTTTCGTTTTCTTTTCCGTTCCGTTTAAATTTTAAGGTGGAGGAAAATTATTATATAAAAAACATAAAAATAATTCACAAAAAACATCCTTTATTCAATAATATAGAGATGGTGCTTACCGGACTAAAATGAGGATAATAATTGTAATTATTAATTATACATGTATCCTTTTGTTTTTTGTTTATAAATACTTATATATATTTTTCTGTTTAAATTTATATCCCATATTTAAATTTTCTTTAACTTATATTTTATTTTTACACAAAACATAATTTATTCACTTCACTTATTTTCATTCATCATTTTTGTACACTTAATTTTTTTTGCTATAACATTTAACTTTATTTATTTTAAAATACTTGGAAAAAAAATAAAAATAAAATAATAATAATTTTATATTTTTCTTTCACATAATTTACATAAAAATTCACTTGAATGTAAATAGAAATAAATAAATAAATAAATAAAAAGTTCACTTTAACAATTGCGTAAAGTAAAATAAAATTAAATCTTATAAAAATCCGTTGGGCTATTTTACACTCAATATCAATTTGGTTGTATATAATTTAAAGAAAATATAATAATTCACAAAATTGTTCACTCGTAATTAAATTAAACAATTCTTTAAAAACAAAAAAAATTAAATAATAAAATTTTCTTTTCACACAAAATTTAACGAATTTATATATTTGCACCACGACGATAAAAAAAAGTTTTATATTATTTTTAATTTAATAATTTACAATATACAAAATACTGGTGCACCTATATTAATTATACTGTATGTAAACAAACACAACCGATAACAATTTCAATTGCCAGTCACATTGATACTATATTATACTGACAAAAAATAAATTCTCCTCTATATTGTGTTGTGTGTCTGCGGCCGATAAATATACTATAAAAAAGAAAACTCTATCTAACTTAAAATTGTAGTAGAGCAGATAATAAATGTTAAACAAATAATTTTCTCTCTCACCAGAGTCAAAGCTTTTCTGTATTCTATGCAATTTTATATTGAGTATTATTTTTACAATTGGTAACCCACACTTTGCCAATATATATTGGGTATATAAATATATACTTTTCTGTTGATGTGTTATATCATGATGATGATGATGATGATGATGATGATGATGATGGGTGCAATGGTAACGCATTGGTAACGCGCATTCGTTTTTTGGTATATATATATATATAACATAAAATGTTCTCATTCAAATAAAATTCTAACTTATATAACAAGAGAAGAATACGAGATTGAGATAAATTTCATCTGTTTTGTATATTATATTTATATTTATACATTGAATGTGTGGTATATGGGTATGGTATACTTTATATTATATTTCATATATATTATATATATGTATTTTATACCGCCGTTAATGAGGAGCGACGGAGCGCATGTATTTTCATTTTTCATTTATTGAAAATACCAGCTGATATTTTTGTATTTTTAAATGTATCTAACTAATGTATATCAGAAATATATAAGTATAAAAATATATAGTATATAATAATATGATTTTATTTAAGTTGTGTTTAGAAGATTCTTATATATTTCATGGGTTTTGTATATTTGTGTATGTGTGTGTGTATGTGTGTGTGTGTGTGTGTACCATTGTACAAATTGAACTAATCCATTCCGTTTGATGAAGAAAAACTTTTTTGATTATGTTAGTGATGTGATGATATAGTTTCTGGAAAAGAATATCTATATAAAAGTATATTATATATTTTTTTTCTTTATTATTTATTATTTATTTTCAAATTTTTTTATTTTTAAAAAAGTGTTTAAATGTTAAAAAAACTTTTCCATATATAGGATATATTTATAAAATTATTTATGATGTTTATCTGTCAACAGGTCAACGGGCGTCTATATATACTTTTGTTATTCTCTATACATATACTGCATATATATGGTATATACAATATATAAATAGTTGGTAACAGTTTTTATTTTGTTGTGTCTTCAATTTTTATTATTCATAAAGATTTTTGGGTTTTTTTATATATATATATTTTATAAGTTCATTTTTCATGATTTTCTATTATATATTAATACTATATTGCAATATATTTGGAAAATTCACTATAAAGTATTATGTATGAATTTTGCAAAATTGAACATTCAATATGCGGTCAATTTTCTTTTATAAGATTTATTATAAGCTAATATTTATATATATATAAATTATAATTTGATGACAATTTGACATTTTATCGATGTGGTTATAATAAATTTATATATGAAAAATTAATGAATCTAAATTTTTATTTGATACAAAGAATATATATGCGGTTAAATTGTCTATAGTTTTAATAATTATAAGAATTTTACCTAATCCCTCTATAATCACTGTACAAAATAGAAATATTGCAACCACTCTGCAACAGAGCTTTAAAATATGCATTTTACTATTACAATGTAAAAACATGTTGTTATGTTAATTTAGCTATGTACTTTTTTATTATTTTTTTAAATGAAGTAGAATTTCTCTGACACATCTATGCAATATAGTAATTGGCTTTATAAAAAGTATAAATTATATTTTTAAAAAGTTTGAAAACCAATAGTTAATCTATCACAAAATTTAATATTTCCATTCAAAGATCGTTTTGTGTTTGTCTACACACTGGTAGGTTAATAGCTATACTTAGGATTGAAACTACGTTATCGTCCACCTAATATACGTATATATATGATGTCTCGTAAAAAAACTGTTGTAATATGGTTGAAACCATCAGGTCCATAAAATAAAACTATTTATAATAGTTAAAAAAACAAAAAATAATATCAGAAACTTAATTTGACTTACAAATATTTTTAAAATACATACTTTAATTTTTCATTATAAATAAAAATAAATTAATGATCAAACGAACAGCAGCGTTGTAATTGGCATTGCATATATTTAATATTTATATTGTGCCTTATTTTAAAAAATATTTATTTATCACTCTACTATTTCTATATGATAAGCAAACAAATTTTTATTAGTGTTATATGCATTAGCAACAATTTCATTTCCACGAATTCTAATGCAAATTTTATATATTTTCGAATTCTTTTCAATATTTAAAAATTAAGAACATACCAAAATAATATCTATAGTACGACATGTACGACAAACGAAAAACCGAATTATTCTTATTGCTAAAAATCAAATTTTCAAAAAAGGAATTTCTACACACACACACAGACACATGTACACTTGAAAAATAAAAATTGAACGGAAGAAACAAACCTTATTTATATATAAAAAATAAAAAAAAATAAATAAAAAATAAAATAGGAAAAGTTAAGTTTCCAATAACTTTATATTTATATATACAATATTTTATAGTTTTTCATTGGTCTGTGCGTTATTTAATCTAATATACGAAGAGAGAGAGACCATCATTCTATTTATATGTACACTATACATTATAAAAAATACTTAGAAAAGAAAATATTCTATATTTCGAAGCAATAAATGGAATTTTTGTTTTTTTTATTCGTAAAGAAAACCACTTTATTATATGTATAACAAGAAGAAAAGTCAACCATAAATTCTTATCACGTTTTTATTTTTTGTTTTTCTTTATAATATTACGAATAGCACATCACATTAATGTGTATGTGTGTGTTTTTTTTTTTTTTCTTCCAAGTTTTACGTTTTTTTTTGCTAATATACTGTTTGCGATATGTGAACATAATATGTGTGTGGTGTGGTGTGGTACATATTATCCTCTAATAAACCGCATATATAAAATATTTCAAATATTCCCTATATATAGTATTATCAAATAATGGTCAACATATTATATATTACTTTTATTTTATATATGCGTAATTAATATAATACTACACAATATATAACAACACTTGTTTCTCATAAACATGTATGTGTTCTTTTTTTAATACATAACATATGTATAATTACATTATATATACAAAAATTATATAATATATATAGGCATTTTTTATTATAACCTTATAAATAATGATGAATACGTAGCAAATATAAAAATGAATTCAAATGAATATTAAATCACATTGTACAATTTTCCGAAAAATCTATGTACGACAATAAGTCTCAACATCAAATATGTATGTAAACTTATATGTATATGAAGAATAAATGTATACATCAGTGATATATGGAATGTATTAAAAAAGCACATATTTAAAAAAAATATATATATAAAGGGAAAGATATCTAGTGATAGACGCTCTGCAATATGGTTGGATACGATATACAGAAAGGCAATTAAAATTTGTTGCGTTTATCTCAGTACAATCAGAAATTCCTTTTGTTTTACCAATTTCAGTGTATTACAAATATAAACCAACAGATGCGAGATGACCGGGGGGTGAGTTGGAAATTTCAAATTTTGTTATTTCTTATATGAAATACATTCACAATATTCACAAAATCATCTCTATACCTAATCTAATGAATTACTATTTGGATTTAAATTAATAGAAATAGAGGTAATTTGAATTTTATTTCAAACACTCAAATTATATTGCTGAACATATTTTATTTTTCTAAACGACCAAACGATCAGAATAATTATGATGGTACAAAGATGTCAGCATAAAATCTGTTTCTAAATTTGAAAATCAATAAATAATTTGATTTTGTGTTTTTTTTTTTATTTAAATTAAATGTTTACTAAAAATATTTCTTTAGGTTTTAATCTTTGTTTTGTATAACAAAATATTACCAATTAATAATTGAAAAAAGTAAATTTATTCTGTTTGTGGTTAGTCGTTTTTAATGAGGCATATATAAATTAGTTAAATTGTTTAAACGATAGAATTTAAAATCGTATAAATGGATGGCCATCATTGTCGAATTCCTTTGTGTATTACCCCAAGCAAATATACCCTCAATTTTTTTACAAATCAAAATTAAAAGTGAGGTCATTATTTAAATATTTTTGTGTGAATTTTACATGACAATTTGATGTTCCGATAATACAAAAATTGGGTGTATTATATATGTACACAAAATTTTAGTGTAAATTCTTATGTGTGTGATGGTATGAATATAATAACACAATTTTAAATAAGAATTAATAGCAGGATTATTTGTATTTGATTTCTTGTAAATTGCGAACATATTTATTTTTCCAACAATAATCTATTGCATTTGATTATCATGAAATTCGCAATTGAACAATCGCAACGAGTACCGACAAATATTTTCTTGAACACATTCTATATATTTTCATCAATTTGTATTGCCCACGGTTTTGGAATGAACATTGGTATCAAAAATATTTTATAAATCGATTCATGCATATATGAAAATGAATGATCACTATGTGTCTCAAAAATCAAATGCAAAGAAAAGAATGTGAATATGTGAATTAATTAATTTTATTAACTATTTGATATACCCGTTCACCCTGCATTGAATGGTTATAATATTTCCATTTAATTATGATACCTATCACACCACTACACATCTTACCTTATATTTATTTGGTATAGTATACGTAAATATAACAATGACAAAAATAAAATCGTAAAAATGTCTATGTGATAAGATTCACAGTTTTAACAATAGATTTATGGATTTTACCTCACTTCTTCTTACATTATATAAATACCTATATGTATATGCGAACTTGTGTATATGAGTATAATGTACTATATATTACATATGCATTGCCATAATATAAATATATATATATATGAGTACTTAAACGCTATAATATAATATACATACTTTATATATGAGATTTATAGATTGTCGAAGTATCAGCGGTATATATGGTACATATAAAAATTGTACGCGATGAAAACAAAATTTTCGGTCAAATCTGTATGGTTTAAGGAAATTGAAATATGAGAGTTTATGCATAAGACATTTTTTTATAAAACTATGAATTTACTCGTATATAATATATAAATTATATATGTTTAAGGCTGTGTATAGAATTTGATATACATATAACGCGAATGAACGGAAAATAATATAACAATTTGAAAAAAATATAATTTATTTAGAACATGCATGTCATCATGTGGGTGTTAAATAATTTTGCCAACTTTTTCTTTTGCACAATACAATAATGTTAATATATGGAATTTTATATTTTTATATAGTTCCCATAAATGAGCCTGTCGAAATTCAAATATATAATATATTTTTTTGTAGTGCTTATATAACATATATGTATAATATTAAGAGGGCGGCGTTGTTCTTATCTTTTTTCAAAAACTATAAAATATTATATATATTGGAAATATATTGTAATATAATTTACATGTTTATGATATATATATATATTCATAGTCTCTATCTCAAAAATTCCGGAACTTTCAGAAAATCTCATGATATATAAAATATATAATTAATTGGATTTTTATACTATCGCGCATGTATATTAATTTTTCTTGTTCGTATCAATAATAACATTAAGACTACAGCAATGTGAATCCTTAATCCTTAATTTTGTATATATATACCATAGTTTTGTGAAATGAATTAATGCAGATTATTTGATTAAATAATAAAATAAGCTAAGCTTCAATAATTATTTTGTTTTGTTTTGATTTATCGAAGTATACACACAAGTTTAACATTAAATTATCAATATTCAATCTTTTATATTTTAATAATATTGAATTCATTTTTGTCCACAATCATTAAGTATAATTTCTAAAAACAACATATATATTTAATTAAAGACATTTTATATTTTATAAAAACGAATTTAAATTTATTTAAAAATAAAGTCACATCAATATTTATCTTGAAAACATTTATATTATTTCCATTCCATTGGTATTTGCACTAAACTTTTATGCTTTTATACAATATATTGTATATACAAAAAACTATTGTATGCATGCGATACGAGCACATAAAAATTGAATAAGATACAATATCCTAAATCAATTTCCTCTGAACTCTTATATGTTCTTTTGCATATATACATATATATCGTATATGTACTATAAATAAATATATGATGCAATTTACAAAATTGCAATACAATTTGTGCCAAAACAATCGACAAATGTTTTTTAATTTAAAAAGAATACGGAAAAATAAAAAAAAATTAAAAACAAAACATGAATATAAAATAAATAAAACTAACACTATTATTTACATTTATGTGGAAATAAGAGACGGATATGGGGAACTCTTTGCTTCACATTTATACAATAAAAAATGAAAAAATGAACATACAATAAATATATAAAGATATTTCTGTATAAATATAAATTTAAGATATATAGATAATTTAATAGATAATTTTTAGATAATATTAAATTTATTTTTAAACAATTTGATGACATTTATTTGTGGGTGTTTTCTATTTGTCTTATATATATATATATAGTTTTATCAATATCCACGCAATATCTCTTTTATTCCGTAAAATTTTATTTTCACAGTTTCACCTATATTATAATATATAATAAAATCCAACCAACACAATCGGGGTTATATTGAATGATTTTTATAAAAGCCAATGTTCATATATTCATATACATTCAATATATGAACATAATAGAAAAATATTACATTATATAAATAAATAGTCTAGTTCACGATCTATAATACAGTAATTGATCAAATTAACTCGACAAGGAGACAAGGCGCATCGGTGCGATTTAAAATATTGTAAAAACCAATTAAATATATATTGCTTTTATTATTGACCACAGAGGATGACAGGCAAAAAAAATTTTTTAACAACTTAATTTTTATTTGCCCAGAATTTTACTGAACCTTATTCTTCACAGAATTTTATTGTACCTTATTTTTCACTGCAGGAAAATAATTTGTTAAACTTAAAATTGCCCACAACGTTGTTTTGGGTCTTACGCCACGGAATACACACTTGAAATAAACACTTGCTTGTGTATTAATTGTTGTTAAAAAAACAAATACCACAATCTCTATGGACTGTTTTTTATTTTATTATACGCGAATAAGAAATTTTTTCTTAATGAAAATTTTAAAAAATCTACTTGATTTAAAAAAATGATTATTTATTAATTTTACTTTTCAAATTATAAATAATCAATAAACAATAACATATTAATTTCTAATACCAGAACTTGCTGCTGTATCATTTTAAGTGAAAATCATCCGAAATTCTTAGTACAAAATAATATATTGTACATTTGAATTTGGTTTTATTAATTTCGTCCGGGATATACCACAAACGTAAGTAGTCGAACTATTCATTTTTTATATATATATATTTATAATACCATATATATATGTTAGCTATTCTATTACACATATGAGTATATATATATACGAATACGAGTAAAGGTATATACATATAATAATATTTTGTTATATATAATACGTAATATAAAATGAAGAGTTTATGGAGAAGAATAGACTAAATGTTATTACATGAAAATAGTTTCACCATCAATTTTCAGTAAAGGTTTTAAAAGCGTGATGCAGCAAAAGAAAAATTCATGAGTATAATATGTAGACGCCAATCATACATGTATTTGTATACAATCCACATATGGAATATATATATATTTATATGAGTAGAGAGAGGTACAAAGTATGTACCTGGTACATAATACCACTCGTAAATATGTGACTATTGTATATATTTTTATATATATATGAATATATAACATATAACAGAAAAATTGTATTGTATATGAGTAATATAATAAAGGGTATGTGAATAGAATGTAGACAATCTTTTTGTCAACTGGAAATAAGCTGTCATGTGCCAAATTGAAAGCATAACTGCATGACGATATCTATATATACAATATATATTCTCTATATAACTAATGCAATACAATGACTTGAGTATATGTTCATAACATACATATACAGGTAAATAACTATATAAGATAAAATTTAAAAACATGGAATTTTTTTGGAAAACAAAATAACATTATACAAAAACAATTATAATTTTTTTTGTGACATAGATTATATTTTATTATATGGTTATAGCATTCATATTAGTCATTGAAATAAATCAATTTATATATGATAGTATTTATTGCATGTAAAAATTTAAATTTAAGTTTATAATTTAATTTAAAATATACGTATGCGTAATAAGTTTTATTTTATGGTTATATAGAAAGAAGTATAGAAGTATATATCTGCACAGAACATTATTTTTAATTATTCGCAATGGTGGGTCGATCTGAAGAGTAAAAGAAAAATGCATTTAAGCGCAACTATAAGCATAAAATATATAAATCGCAACAAATGTCAAAGTGTCAAAAATAGTATTACTTTATATGTGCACATTTGTTTGACAAACTTTAATGACTGGAATTAAAAGTGCAATAGTGCAAAGAAATATTATTGTAATTAAAAATTGAATACGATGGCAGTCACATACTCTATACAATAAAAATATAAAATATATATATATATAAAAATTAATAATTAATTATAAAAAAATTGCAATTACGCCGGGTCTTGAAATTATTCATACAGGTTTACACTTTAATAATATCTCTGACATTTCACCGAATACTACATTAAAACATAATAAAAACAAAATATAGAAATTAAAATAGTTGTACTATGACTTCAAATTGGGCCTATATTTAACTTCAAATATATGTACAATATATAGAATTTGATGTCAAATATTATACTAATATTATATGCGACTGTTGTTTCTGTTTTATAAATATGTGTATACGTTACAAAATTTACATATATTAAATTTTATTATGTTGCATATATGTATTAATTTAATATTAATTAATTAATAATATAATTTATTGTATTGCGTGCATATTTATTTATTGTAAATTAAATACTGATGCATATATAAATAATAGATTATTGGGCTAATTCACAGAAAAATATACACTGAATTTATAAGCAATTAATTTACTAACACCATATGCTGCTTATTTTCATTGTAAAATACTTTTATAATGCATTTTCATTAATTATAAAACAAAATATTAATAAATTTAATTGTATCCAACTAATTTAATTAGAATACCAATAACACAAATCCATGTTTAATTAACAAATTTAAAGTTTAAAATAATTTTCATATTAAAATAAATATTCTGTGAAAATAAATTTGCGTTTAACTCTATATAGTTTTTATGCTGAATTATCCCGAAAATATGTGTACAATTTGTATTATGGTTTAGAATTAACTAATACATAATTGTAATTTTACATTAACATATATACAAATTCAAATAATTGTAAATTAAACTTTACTGTGGAATTTCACTATATGTTATATATAAAGTTATATGGAATATCCATGGATAAATTCGAATTATATCATAGGTGCGTATATAAATAAAATAAATATTCTTTGTTGTTATACCTCTAAATATTTTACATAAATGTATATATACATTTAATTTTGATTCTCATTTTACAATAAATTTTAATTACATGTGAATTTAATTAATTTTTCACATATAATATGCAAATATACGAGTGTTTGGTATATGGATATATTTTAAATACGCATTTAATGCACAACATTTTGAATTAATTTATCAATCTGTTTATGATATACTACTGTACTGTACTAATAATTATTGTATATTAGTTCTTGCACAAAAAAATAAATAATATAGATTCTCTTTGTAGTATAACATTTTTTTTAAAATTAACCTTAAACCACAGAAAATTTATAAGCTTTATGGTTGATATTGATATAAAATATATACTTGAATATTTGCTATGAAAATTAGTTATAATACAATAGGTTAAATATTCTACACATTTTTATATTATTAATTATATGTTTTTGACATGTTTTTTAATTGTTACTTTTCATCAAATATTTGTGTATACATTTTATAATATATTGGGTTGCACTTATATAAATATACACAATGGAAGATATCTACTACAATTTTATGACATTATTATCTTCAATACTTTGATTTATGAATAACACAACTAAATTTTCTCTGCTTCGATTATATTAAAGTGTTATATTGAATTTTTATTTAAAACTGGTATACGTATTTTATAGCAGGATTCTTATTGTCTCAACAACTGGATCGCATAGTCTGCTTCCAGAAATACATATCAGTCATCATAATAGACATAAGAACTAATACTAGCCGCATTCAAAACTTAACATAAATGTATTTATATAAAAAAAAAAACCACTATTATCATCTCAAGAGAAATTTATATTATTATTATAAAAATTTAATTCCAAAATAAATATTATAATTATATATATGGTCTTAGATTATATACGTCAAATCAACGTTGATTTGCAATACATTTATATTTATTTTTTTATTTAAACATTTATTATTCCTCTATTGAATCAAATTCTAAAAAATGTAGTGAAAATAATACACATATATTGTACATCAACACAAATGCACAGTACATATATTTCATTTGACAAGATTTGAGATTCAAAGTAAATGAAATATTTTTCAACTTTATAAATGTATATGTAATTCAATATATGTATATAAAATATATAATAATATGATGTTAAAATTGGGATGGTAAACTTAGTTCTTGTGGTTATTATATATATTTTAACGAAAGATGCGAATATTTATATACAGCAATACATTACGTAACAAAATGACACTGATGTAGTAATAGTACTGAAAACGATAATCGACATTAAGCAGGTAGAATTGAAAAGACAAATTTAACTGTGTCCACCACAATCGAATTTGCAGAACGTGAATTAAAGGTTACTCGCAAATAACAACTATTTTGCTTGCAATGAGAAATATTAAAATTTAAATTGTGACAATAGTTACTTAAATCCAGAAACTAAGTTTACCATATCCTAATAAATATTCACTCAGTATATATGGTATATAGATAAATAACCTGAAATTTATATACCATATATATAAATATACAAACTACACGTAGATAAGTTTCAAAAATCAGCATTATAATTTTGTCTTGTCAAGAGTCTTGTGTCTAGTGTAAAAGGTTTTGCGATAAAATAAAATTCAGTTATAAACATGATACATTTTCTTTTTACACATTTATATATTATATAAGTGTTATAATACATATATTATAAATATATACTTCATAATACAGTGTACTGTGTACGTACCATATATATTGTATATATATGAAGGGAATATATAATACAGAAACTTAACTTTTTGCAATTATACGTCATATAATAGTTGTTGCATAATATTTATGTATACCATATATAGAACAAATTATTATTATTATATAATTTGAATTATTTAATATTCATTTATAATTATATTAAAAAAATGTATCTATATTATATTTATATATCAATAATTCATATTTAATACATTCATTAATTCATTCATTCATTCATTCATTCATTTATAACTTTCATATATCACTGCAAAAAGTCTGCGTATATAATAATAATAATAATAATAATAATAATAATAATGTATATAAGAAAACAACATATAAATACATATGATATACAATTAATCATGAACAGAATATCACCACAATTTCGTTAAAGTCCTTAACGGTAAAGATCTCTCAAAGGACCTAAACCATATAGATAGATATACATTTATTATGAACATGGCTGGCATATATTTCTATATAACAATAGAGAAAAAAAATTTCTGCAACAAAAAATAACATATATGTGGTATATAGCAGCAAATAAAAACATACATATATTGTACAATACAGAGAAAGAAAAGAAAAGATTTCTTCTTATATCGCAATTATGTGTACACGGTACATATATATATATATATGTGATAATATATGTTACGTTACTATATATATATAACTAAATATATATTTTCTATATACAATTGTTAACGTTAGAGATATATATTGTATATATATATAAAATAATCTTTGTACAACTATATATTACAGAATAATCAAGATTTATATATACGACTGTATATATATTGTATATAGGACTATATGTGTACGTATACAGTATATAAGTAGGATTTTTAAGGAATCCAAAGATATGTCTTTCAAAACATTTAAGTTTGAGGTTAATCCATAAGAGTTTTCTGAAGTATTTTGTTAATTTGTTTTATTGAGCTAAAGATATTAACAATTGTATGTATGGTATATATATATATATATAGAGAAGCGATATGTTTGTGTTCCATATTTGTTTTGTATTTATATATATATATATATATAGTATTTCTATAAATCTCTAATATATATATATATATATATGTTGCATAAATACATATAATATACAACAGATACACAATACAAACGTATTTCGGTATTAATGTTTGTTATATATTGTATTATAATAGTTGCGTATAGTATAAATATAAATATACATATATAATATATAGATAGTTTATCTATTATATACAATAATAGTACATAGAGAGGGATAAAGTAAATTTATGGTTGTTAGATAATCAATTTTAATTTGTTCACATATATATACATATTAAAGAAAACTATCATCTATACTAAAATGAAAATATAAATCCAGCAATTAATTGATTTTAATCAAATTAAAAATTTTTCTTTTATTTTATTTTTTATTAAATGAATGAATATGGGTATAATTGCTGACAAAAAATATACAAAGGAAATAAAATGTATTTAATGAAATAGAAAATTATCACACACTAAAATTATACTTCCACATCATCCCCATCTCCATATATATATAATATATTTTCATATTTGAACTAAATCCGATTACTGTAACACTTTTTATAAAGCATTGAATAAAGAGCAAAAAGGCGGAAGGGAGATAGTTGACAACCTTATATATATATAATTTTAGTTCTTTTATTTTTATTTATAATTTATTTATCCTTTTTATTAATTTACAATTCTTATGATTATAAACAACAATGCCTTTCAACAGGCACGATAGAACTCAGTTTAGTATTCGTTATGTGCACATATTTATACTAAAATATGTGAACATAACAATAAGCTTTATTTCGTATATGAATCATTGTATAACATTCATATGCGAAATTCCAAAGATTTATTATTTATTCATAACATTATAAAAATGAACCCAAGATAACAAATATAATTCATTTGTTACTTTATTTATGCTTATTTATCATAACCCAAATTCCAATCTAATGAATAAATATCCTTTATAAAAAGGACTTTAGACAACAATCAGCCTGTATTTATTATCATTATTATTATTATATCTTACATGCTAAATTCCAATGATTATCTTATAATATCAAAATGCACTTTAGATTCTGTTATTATTGTAACGCGACGATGATTCATAGTAATGTCGACCATGATATCGTGGGTGCATTAGAATACATAACTATATATATATACATATATATAGAAAGAGCTGTCGAACTATTTTTTATGAATATTCTTTATGCAATAACCCATCTTTTACTTAAATTTAAATTATTTACTATGATCCCATTTTTAATTTATTCACAAATTCTCCCCATATTTTTATGAGTAACAGAAATAAAAAATCACTTTAAAACCATACAAAAAAATCATTAAAGATAAATGTCATATTATTTAATATTCATATAAAAATAAATTCCATTGAAAATATATTGAACGATCTTAAGATACGATGATATATATTTATATATAAATAACAAATATTATTATTAATTTTTTGTGTTAAAAAGGGGCCACCGAAAAGGCACTGTGTCGTGTCTGTGCGCTCAGTCTTTATATATATATTTATGAATTTTATTATAAGAAAATTTGTAACATTATTTGAAAGAAAAAAAAATCTTATCTTAAAATAAATGATAATTTACACGCCCCATAAACTATAAATGTGAAACATTTAATCTAAAAATATTGAATAAAATCCGTGATTAGGCGTTAAATGACTTAACGCAAGGAGACAATTTTTTTTCAAATATTATATTATATATATTAATAATGGTATATATAGAGTTTTTTTTTTATATTTTTTTCTATATATGTTGTACTACGTATACATAAAGAAGGAAGTAAAATGTTCTTTTCACGTTTTATTTATTACCCATTGAATTCTCTAATAAAATCGGGAAAAAAAAAACCGAGTGTTGTAAAGCAAAAAGAAAATCATTTCACAGCCCATTTATTTATTATGAGTTTACTTTCATTTATTATTATTATTATTGTTATTATTATTATTATTATTATTATTATTATTATTTTTTATTATTATTATTATCTTCATTTATTATTAATACTATTTATATATTATATATCGCTACTATATACGATGATACGGCTATTATAATTTACAACAAGTATTCGTATATATAAATATATAAATGAATTAAGGTATAAATATATTTAAGGTAAATTATGTTAAAAAATATAGCTAAAATATGATATATTTTGAATACGAAATCAATCATTTTAAATATTCAAAAAGTGTCAACAAAAAAAAAAAATATTACAAATATTCTATTCTACATCATTTAATCTGATTATGTGTTTTGTATTTTTTTTTTACTTTACTTTACTAATACATATGCATTAATCTTAAATATTCAACTTTTTTTTTCTTCTGCTTCTGATAATGTAATTCTGCTGTTAAGTTAACCGCATACATATATATGGTATATATTTATATATTTATAAATATAGTTAGTAAACCATGAAACCATCAATAATTGAATAAACAACAGTATACATTTTTATCATCGTAACATATATACAATATTACAATATAATAAAAGAAAATCAATATTTTCTTTATATATAAATATAAAGGATAAACCTTTATTTATATATTTATATATTATAATATAATGTGTGTGTGTGTGTGTGTGTGTGTGTGTAGATACATTAAATATATATATATATATCTATAAATATGTATATATAAATTTCTTATGGGTTTAAGTAATTTATATATCAAAAACTTATGAAATTCTTTTGACTGTAAAGATGTGATTTTGTAAAACCTTAACATATGATTTTCATTTTTATCTCTATATATACTTTATGTAACATGCATGCATACATATCCATATACCTATAATATATATATATATATATATATAATATATATGTGGTCAAAACGGAAATTGGATTTTCTTTTGAGATTGACCTTCGAGATTCGGTTTTTGCTTCTCCTATATATATACGTAAATACAGGGCATTTCGTAAATGATAATTATATAGAAATTCTGAAAATTATTACAATATTATGGTAAGGATGGAATGAAAATGAATCATGTACGTCTATTAAACGGGCTGACCTTACTTCTGGCATGTGGAATAAACTACAAGGATTTGCTTGTTATGTCTACCACACTTACTCACTATATACTCTTCAAAGTGCACTGTGGCATTCATGCACATTTTCGTCATTTGATTTGAATATTAAATTAAAATTTAAAACAGAATAATTATTTAATGATAAATTATAAAATTTAGTGGGCTAGGTGGCAATACATCTAAAATATTCTTATTAGAATTATTCTACATAGCCCCATTTTCTCGAAATTTTTAACTTAATTATTTGATGTCAAAATTTTCAAAGTTTACTGGAAATAGAGATGATAATAAGCCTCGCTAATTCTGGAGTAATCGTGGTTAGAAGGTATAAAGCTGTTGCATGAAATGTTGTTGGGTAAATTTGAAGGAGCAGAGAAATTTAAGAGGATAGCAGATACGTAGTGAAATTATACCCGCATCTCTTTCCTTTACAATATCTGCCTATATCTATTATACAACCATCACATCACCATACCTTTACGAAACACCTTGTAAATGCATGCATTTATAACATTTATTATATATATATATAATGTATAAATAATGTTATATACTACATTGATTTATTTATAATGTATGTAGGACACAGGATTTGATATTATAATAAATAAGATTTATGTTAATTTTAAAGGTTTTCTGTTTCTTAAGTATTATAAAATTAATTTAAAAATAACAATAACATCTGGAGCGTATTCGCATAGCCATATATATATTTATATAGTTATTTAGGTTATAGGTTATTTATATAGGTAACATATATAGTTTGTTTGTGACAGATATTTGTTATACTCGTATATATATGGATAGATTTTCGTGGTGCAAAAGTCAAAACTGATTAGCCAACGCAATATTCAACTACTTTTAACTGTATTAATATAAAAATTTTGGAATTTATTTTTTGGCTGTATTGAGTATTTCTTAATGCCATCATTCAAAATTTTTTTAATTTAATCAATTAAGCAAAATATTGCATAATTTAAAATCCATTCTTTAGATCATTTATACGAGCGCAGTGAGATCCTTAAAAGCTGCATCGAAAATATTAATTGACATTTCATTTAAATATATGTTTCTATTTGCAGTAGAAATATGTACACTTGTAATATTTGATGTATTTATATAGATGCGTCCATTTGACGATAAATCTAATTGTTGTTGTCCCAAATACGATATTTATTTTTCATACATAGTCTGAGAACACAATTAAAACTATTTCCACACATTTTTCGGCATTGTTTGAACTGATATTTGCTGGGAAATTTTGTTAAGAACATTTATTCATCAATTAGAAGACTTTTTTTTTCAAATTTATACTTTAACATTTTTCTTTCATCAGAAATAAATTCTGTTTCGAAACATGTTTGAAACTGTTTTCCGAAGTGAGATATTAAAAATGTGTTCCTGTTTGTGTTGCTATAGGGTAATGCATCATCCTATAACTATTACAACAGATTTATTTTTTACGACATTAATTATATAATATATTTTAAATTTACATTAATTAATAAATATTTATTTTATACCATTGAAATTTTAAAATAATAATATTGCAACACCAATTGAATTTAAATGCTTGAATAAATTTTCAAAATACATATTTATTTATTTTCACTATATATATATACTATGTATTTATTTACAATATTACAATACATACTAATGGTTCATATATAGAGAAGGAAGCGTTTATTTTATATAATAAATATTCTGTAGTATTGTAGTATTTATCTCATTTTATCTGTTAAATGTTTGAAATGGTTTTTAAATAACATTTTTACAAAATTTTAATCATATATTATAGAATTTGAAATTCAATTACAATTTTGAAATTGATGACAAACCAATTTAAAAAATAAATATATATATATATATTTATTTCAAATTTTATATTATATAAATAAAATGAAATGTGTGTGTTGTGTACCTCATAAAATATATTTATAATATAGAATTTATATTGAGCGAACGGAGCACACTTGTTTAAATATATGTATTTATTTGCATATACTCGTATAAATGTTTATTTCTATATATACTCGTATATATAAATAATATACAATATATGAATTCATATGAAAATCATTTAAAATAACAATAACACTTGTTGCATATATATACATATTCATATATGGTATTGTACATAACAAATGTATATAATAAAATAATGTATATATTGTACATAGAAATTTTATCTTATTTATTAATATTAAATTTAAAATATATTAGAATAAATATAAATGAATCAGTCATATAAAGTATAAATATTCTCTGTATATGTACAATATTACAAATATAAAGATAAATGTTAAAGTGGAAAATATACATGAATATTCTGTTATTTTTTAACAAAAGTTATAATATAAATAAACATTCAGCATTACATTTTTATATAATAATATAACGTCTGCGTAACAATACAATATAATTTAATATCTATTTTCTAGATAAGCCTCGAAAATCATTCAATTGAAATGATTGATTCCATTTTATATATTAAAATATTCTCAATATATAATATTGTTATATAAATTTAGAAATACCATATATTTGGATATAATACAATTCACATATAATGTATTCATAAAATATACATAGACATAACATATAGTTCCTGTGTTTTGTATATAATAACACAAATATAGAAATGTTTATAATAAAGTATATAATAATAACATTTTGGGGGGATATATATATCGGCCAGTTAGTTTCCAAACCATTTGATTTGGAATTTAATAAAAAGTGTTAAATTGCGCAAAAGTTGTGTATAATAAATAAATATAAATATGTAGAGTATTGGAAGTTGATGTGTAGCGGTTAACTAAAATTTACATGCTATATATATTTTTGTATTAGTTTAATATGAAGCCTAATTCTTCTTATCTGTATAGAAACTTATATTAATATTACTAATCAAAGTGTTTATTATGTCGTTTGATAATTACATTACATAATAGAAGAAGCCGTCAGTTATAATTAAAATATCATTATCTGTAATTGGCTCTTGAAACGTATTAGGTCAAGTTAATTCACAATTTATTATTTTTCTGTTTATTTATATGCTTAAATTTAATAATTACCCCTGATGCAAAGTCCTACATGTAAGTGTGTTTTCTCATTCATATATATGTGTTAAATTCTGCATATATTTTTGAAACTTGAAAGATGGCATTTGTCATGGAAAAATATTATTTGCTTCTAAAAATCACTTTGATATTCTAGTGCAATACAAATTGCAAAGAGTGGTGTAGATGTTTGGATACAGCAAGGACAAGTAAACAACTTGGTCTACTATATTGATATAGTGGTCGACTTTGTAAATATATATATTTTCCGTTCCCAGTACCCTATATTTATTTCATTTGTATATTAGTTGTATAATGGTGATTCTTTGTACGTACTTTTTTTTTTATTCACAATCACTTATTAAATTGCAGAAAATATTTTATTTGGTGTTTGTTATTAATGTTGTTGTTGTTGTTGTTGCTAAGATTGTTATTGATATTATTGCTAGTATGGTTGCAGGGTTTTTATTATAAAATATATATTGTATAAATGAAATGAAATGGATGAGTTATGATGAGAGAGCAATTTTACATATATATTTTCTTTTATTTTTTTTTTCTTTCACATAATGACCATTAAATCTATATATAAAATATTTATTTTTAATATCTTTTCCCATATGTACGCAATACGCGCATCATTTATATGAGATACATACCATAATATATATACAAATATATTCGTATATGGCGTATTTGCCATGTATTTATAACTTCAAATATTGTATATATATTTCTTCATCCCATATACAATATTATTGATATTTATATGTAATATTGAAAATCCTTTTCACAGCATTTTTATTATTACCATTATTTGTGAAAAAAAAAATATAATAAAAATAATATAATCTTTTTGCATATACAATAATATATTGTAATATTACAATCAATATTATGACCTTGTAAATTTGAGATTAGATAAGTTTTTTTTATATGCATGATTGTACGTATACCAGGTGTATGCATATGAAATTACAAATTGAACATAGATATAGGTAAATGGAAAATCATAAAACCGTGAATTTTTTTGCCAAGTGTATGAAAAGAAATTCTTTTTTGCGTCGTATTGTGACTGGTGCAATGAAAAGTGGATTTATATTAAGAATGTTAAAAGTAAAACATGGGGTTACACTAGGTCAATCAACCAAATGGACTGCAAAGTCAATTTGGAAAGAAGAGAATGCTATGTGTTTGGTGGGATCAAAAATGTATGGCATATTATATGAACTATATTAAAAACTATAATGGTAAAATTGTCCGATACCCGGACAACAAATGATTAATTTGAATTGTAAATTGAGTCTCTGAATGGTTTGCCAGAGAGATGGTAAAAATGTGTAGCTTACGATGGCAATTATTTTCAATCATTCATCATGTTATTGTAGAAGTGTATAAATTATAAATCTAAATATAACAATTCAAATGTAATAGCACATAAATGTGTTTGTACGACATGCATTCAAATATAAGTATTATATATTATATATGTGGGTGTATAAGTGTATGAAATTTACCTGAAATAAATATATGATTTGATCCTAAAATATTATATACATAATAAAATTATTTAATATCATAATATACTTGGGATAATCATCACCTTTTTTTTATTGCTAAATATACATATACAATATAAACTGGTTCAAAAACAATCCTTTTTCTATATATTTGGTACATATTTATAATATATTATTATTATTATATACAGAAGTACAATATATTTGAAAACGCCTTGACCCAATGTCTATATTATATGCATACGATATATATATATTTATATATTGTTATATATACTTGACAAGTGATTTCTATATAAATATATATATAATATGTATGTAGTAGGTCTATAATACTCTTTATACGTACTATATAATATAATTTAGAGTATACATATGGGATATCTATACCATAGACCAATGGTTGTACTTACTATATATATATATGAAATAAAGTGCTATTGTTTTACATAATATTAGATAGATAAATTCTGGTATATATTATACATTCTGTATTTTATGTACGATATTTATGTATATGATGACTTTATATATGTGAATTATATATACACACACTTATATATATTATATGGCATATAATATTTTGTAAAAACACATACAAATACAAATGTGTTTTGAAATAAAGATTTCTTTATGGTAATAAAAATAAAACGGTAAGGGTTGTTGACATATAACCCCTTTCATTATTTATATAAATAGCATATAGAGTACAATATATATATATACACACCCTAACTATATATTAGAATGAGATATATACACTTTACTAAATTTTTTTCTACTTATTTTTCCACTTTTATCTCTGATGTATTATATTACAAAACTTATCCTATATACAATAAGATTATATATTTATATATATATATATATGGTATACAGCTCTATACGTATACGTGTACTCTCGTATAGGTTAGTTGCAATGAAAAATTTATATTAAGGATAATCGAAAAATCAAAAATCTTTTATATCTATTTAAATATGCTGATTGTATATATCTTTTATTTTATTATTTAATATATATATATATATACTCGTCGTATGTAATAGCACATAAATACATACCATACATACATAAATATATATATATTTCTATATAAATATAAAATGAAAGCTTTTTCTTGACTTAAATGAACGTGTATATATTTATAATGTACTATATATATATAATACTTTGTATGTATATAACAAAAGGAAATGTTTTCCTTTTGATTTTCTTGTGTAAATTACTTTAAATAAAATAATCAATTGAAAAGTCTATTAATCTTTAAATATATACATATACTCGTATATAATTTATATAAATATATATCATGTATATTGTACTGTGTGTGAATGAATATAATAAAATTTAATCGGATACAAAGTGTAAAGTTAGCATATATTTATTAATTGTTTCACAGTATTATTTAATATATGTATGTTTTGTGATATATCTATATATATATATATATAGGGTAAACCTGGAATATAGTTGCAACGTATGATAATGATAACTTAAATTTATTGTTACGAAAATTGGTATTTGTAACACCATTTTATTAGCAGACATATTTTTTGGTGATCTCCAACTGTATTTACTACATTATTTATCTTTTTCTCGTGTTTGTGAACTTTGCCAAATCAATTTAATTAAGAAGAATTTTTGTTGTGAATTGAATACAACAATTTCTAATCGCATTCTTATTAGAACCAACGAAAGAAATAAGTTTTATCACTTTTTAATAAATAAATCAATATTTTACCACTCGTTTCACTCCCAACTTCATTTTTTCTCGCAGTTAAAACCAATAAATGCACAATTACCACTTTTTTTCTTACGAATTTACTTTTATTAATATTAAATATAAATAAATTAATGGTTAAAGTAAATCAAAAATTATAGTCAATTAACACAATAATCTTCGATTTTGTTTTGTACACATTGTAAAGCAAGATGAAAATATGTGAAATACAAATTTTCACTGGTGAATAGAGGAATAATTTATTGTTAGAAAAATCCTATAACATTATGTTATATTCTGTTTGCATTTATAATATAACTTTTTGCCGTTTTTGCACGTTGAAACCGAAACGTTATATCCAACAACTACCCTATATATCTATTATATATATTATAATCCTTTTAACTTTAAAGTTATATAATCTAAATCGCACAAAAAAAAAAAAAAGAACAACATAAAGAATTTTTAATAACGCTTCAATAAATTTAAATAAATATTTGTGGATTAAATATTATTCATTATATATATTTGGTTGATATTTTAGGGAGATTATTCTATATTATTATACGTAATAAAGATTATTTCATTATCGAATATAATAAAAGTTTTATTTTATATACTTGTGCATTAGTATAAAAAGTATCTTATTATATTATTTGTGTGGTGTCGTCTAATGATAGTTAACATTTTTATTTTTACCTTTCTTCATAAATTTATTTGTTATTTATTTGTTTTTAATTCGATTACAAATTTAATGTTTTTTTTTAATTAAATCAGTGTTTTGATTATAATTTTTAAAGAAATTACATACTTTCTTCGGTTAGATACTAAAAGTAATTTCATATAATGTCGATCCAATATTATTAATTGACTTTATATTAAAATAATTTGTAGTTTAATTGTTATTCAGTAAAAAATTTATATCGGATTAGTTTGTTTGCTAAATTTTATTCTGATAATTTCTAACTTAAATATGCGAACTATGTTCAAAAATGGTGGTCCAGTTGATGTTGCGATAACTATCAAATTAAGGCAATATATATATAATACCAAATTCAATTATTTCGTTACATGAAAAATTCCGCCTAAAAATTTGTGCAATTTTGTAATACTCAAACCAATTTACAGTCAATTGTAATAAACAGCTTTGTTAATTGATTTATTTATAAAATACTATATATCGGAAAACTTATTAACATTTGACTAAAAATTATTAAATAATTTCAAAGTAAATTATTCGTTGTTATATGTATAAAATTCATATAAAAACGGTTTTGAGTTTAACGTATATAAATATATACTATGCACTTCGCTTCACTTTGTCAGGCACACTTGCATTTTTGTCAATTTCGTTCTCTGCTAAGGATTACAAATTATATTTCTTCAAAAATTATACGGTGCATGGAAATTGATTTTTGATTCCTCTATTTTTTGCATTTGTTTATTAATGATTAGCTCCATCTTAATCGTATACACTTATGGTGTTATAATAAATTGAAGCTAATGCGTACTTGCATCTAATATCATATACATATTTATTATATCCTATGTCTAATTTGCCTAAAATTTGACTCGGTGATGATTTAGAATTGGTTATTCGAAACGGTTTCATAACCTGGCAATTATAATTAGCAAAACTATGGGCTGGGATTCTATTGTGACTATATTCATGTTTATTCTATCCTGCGTATACATTGCCACAAATTCTAATTTTGGTTTAATGATTTAAATTAGGTTTACTTTATTATTTAATTGAAAAAATTAAGCTGTCTTTAAATTAGTGAAGCAAAGTGTATGTATTTTATAACTTCATTGATATTTTATACTCGTATCGTTCGTATATTAAATAAAGATACTTTTTTTTCCCATTTTTAAATTTATTTCATTTTATATTGCAAAATCTTTCAATGCTTTCTTTGCTGCTCATAAATATGAAATGTTTTATTATACAAATAATATTATATATGAGTAATAAAAGTATATATATATGTATGTATTTATAATATTGAAATGCATATAGAAGACTTTTAAGCTTTCCTACCTAAATAGAAAAAAGAAATTCTAAAGAAATGAAAACATTTTTATTTTACCTTCAGATAAGATTATAAACGCTTTTTTTTTTTTTTTTTTTTAACATTCAATGAATAAGTGTTTGTTTCTCTATATATACTAACAATATATTATTTTCGTTATACGTTACGTGTGTCTCTACAAAAGTATATAGCATTCATACGAGTTTTTTTTTTTTAAGTATATCTTTCTTATACGTATAGTTCATATCCTGTAATGTAAACTTTTGCAATTATATTAAGCGTAGAAATTTTCAAGTATTATATAAAAAAAAAAAAAAAAAGGATAATAATATAATATTATTAATGGAAATTTATATAAAATGAAGTATAGTGAAAAGCGCATTTTATTTATTTATAATTTTTATTTTTAAATTGTATTCGTAATTTAAATAATTTAAAAAATAATGTAAATACATATATTATTAAGTGTGTGTTCACTACAATTCACGTATAGACATTTTAAAATGTTCTTATCAGCTTATAGAGGTTTTTTTGTAATTTTTTAAAATAGTTTCATAATTATTATGTTCGACAGATTGAACAAAAATTTACAATCCATACTAATTTTTGCGTATACTTTTTATTTCACATATTATTTTACATCATATAATTTGTACGGGAATTGATGTGATTATACAATTATATTAAAATTTTTGTTTTATAATGGCAAGCGAACATTATGATTTTTTAATATTAAATGGTGTCATTGTTTTTAACTTTCAATATAATTAAAACGTTAAAATAATTAATGCATTTTATACTTTAATAATAAAAAATTGTATTATTATTATATATTAGTTTTTAATTATACGCTTGATAAAATGTTTTGTGGATAAATACGAATAGTGAAATATTGTTATAAATATATGTTTTTTTTTAATTCTGTGGTTACAATCTAAAATTTTGCATGAAAACTTTAAAAAGCATATTGTTTTGTTTAAAATTGTTTCTATATTTATCGATGTAATCTAGATGAAATTTTGGTTTGCTTCTGTCGATGCGATTCATCCAATTTCAGAGTAACAGAGTAACACATTTAATTTAATAAATTTCTCATGCTGGTTAATGTACTTTGAAGGAACCGGAATTGTTCAGCCGCTGCTGTTAATGTTGTTCCAGTCGATTTCCCTATACAATGCTCGGTTTAAATGTATCCATTGTTGTCGTAGTTATCATCGGTAAACGTTTAACTAGGTTTTTCAATGGACAACAGCTTCCTATTGACACTAAATTAATTACACAGAAATGTCTCAGTAATAAACTCGGATATATAGTATTTCTGGTGACAAGGAATAACTCAATGGATTAACTGTGGTCCATGAATGCAGGATAATGTTTCCGCTTTTTAAACTCAATAAATTTAAAAATAAAAATAGTAAAGTTTGCAATTCTATCAAAGTTTTTCATTGGGTTACCAATGAATTTTTGTTGTAGACAATCATTTTTTCTGCAGTGGAGACGTGTGTTCAGCAAAAATCTTCTACCAACAATCGATACATTTTTGCAGTCGTTTACTTTTGTTTCTGCATATTGCTGTTTACAAATGTTTAATCATCACGATAGAAATTCACATTTTTCCATTTTATCAAATAAAATAAAAATTATTGCCCTCGAATGGTTACCAAAACAAATTAATATATGTATTGTCTAAATTTTGAATGCAAAGTATATCCAAACTGATGTTTACCGTTCCTAGCGACCCACCTTACCTTACATACTAACATACATGCATTATGTATAAAAAAAAAAAAACCTGAATATAATTACAATATAATAATTCAATTTTTATTCAATTTTATATATTAGATCCAATTTTCTATTCCAATGATTTTATGATTTCTTTTTTTTTTTTTATTTTTACAGATTGTTTCACCACACAAAAGTCATGGGATTGTGATTTATTTATTTTATGTATATACTAGATATTATTCCATCCACAACAAAATCATTGTAAGTTATATACCTTTATTTTATATTTATATGTTGTATATGTATATATATAATATCGTCCTTTTATAGTCTATATGCGTATGTAATATATACACATTTGTTCATATTATATCCTTAAAATATATATGGGTATTTTGATAGTAGTATATTCTTTACTTCTGTTTTCTATTATAACCGACTATAAATACATTCGGATATATGATATAAAAATAGATACATATATTGTACGTAAATACGTATATCCGTAGGTCTATCTCTATATATAAATTTATATATACATTTTATGTGAATTCATTGCGTATTCTATTCACATATTTTTAGTGAGTAAACATCGCGTTATGTTGTGTTGTGTTGTGAATAGTATGTATATCATCTATAGAATATAGGATATAGAATTGTATAAAAGGTGTTCCCACGGGACATCAATAAATTTAGGAAAATTGAACAGATATGAGGTATTTTGTTCACAATGAATAATGTATTGACTTCAAATATTTATAAAATTGTGGATAATTTTTGTTTATTTGTCAAAAACAAAACTTGGAATTATATCTACAAAATACATTAAATATACAATATATAAAATGGAAACGATAAAATAAAATAGCTATACACTCACACACAACAAATATATATATAATTTGAAAAATAAACTTGACCGAATAAAATTTAAATAATTTTATTATTCATCATAACTTATTTATTTTGTTATTTTTCCTATTTTTTATTCGTCCTTATTTATAATTCCAATATAATATTTTTATATAGTATTTATTTAATTGATTGATTACAATTTTAAACGCATATCAAATTATTATCTCTCTCTCTATGGTTTTATTATTTGACATTTCAATTGTTGCATGTATAAAAAGTATATAGATATAACTTAAACTAGAAAAAAAACTTAATTGATTTCTTCTGTCTTGTTAAAGGAAACAAAAAAAAAAACCTACCCTCATTTATCTCAATTTAATTCGTTATATGTATATAAAAAAGAAATTGTATATATATTGTAATATATGTATTGCAATATAGATATTTGCATAACAGTCGTCAATTCATTTATCGAATGAAAATGAAATGAAAGTACTCAACTAAAAATATATAATTTATATATTCATATATAATATATAGTAGTATACAAAGAACATTATAATTAGTATATACATACATTGTGTGTCCGCAAAATAATCGGAATTATTATCTTATTTATAAATCTGTTGAATGATATATGTATTGTTTCACTGATCCTAATAATCGGACAAAGTTTTATGACATTTCTTTAACTGTAAGTCAAAATATTAAGCATTATGTGCCATTAGATTATGGTGATAATTATTTATGCAAAACATAAATTTTTGATTGGCATTCAAAGGCGACACGTAGAAGATATGGATGATGATGAACGTCTTGGTTTACCATCAACAACGATTACTAAATAAATATTACGAAAAGTAAGTTAAAGTTAGCAAAAAATTTCCAATGATATTCATGAAAAATTGAACTTTTTATATCCGAAACAATAATTCATGAAATGCTAACAGAAAAATTAATTTACGTGAAGGTGTATTCAATCGTCAAAAATTGTACAACAATTGTCACTGATTTTATTTAATATAAAAATCAAGTTTATTGCGCTCAAAATTCTCCTTATTCAACCGATTTAGTTCCCACATCCAACTGCATTTAAAGATGAAAAGAAATTGTCAAATGAAAAAAAAAAAATGAATATTTCGATTAAATAAAATTATTTTTCTAAAAATAAATTAATTGTTTGCTTTTTCTTAATCCATTCTGGTTATTTTGCGTAAAGAGGGTGTTTAAAATCTTATTTCAATATACACAGATACACAGATACACTCAATTAACGCATCAACATTTTATAATAAATATTTTTATTATAACTTTTTTTTTATTCAAGAAATTCTTTTATAATAAGATGAGTCTAAATTATATATAAAAATATTGGATATATTGAAAATATTCTATATTAATTAATATTATTATAACACTTTAAAAATTAATTAGTTAATAAATGAATAGAAATATTTTTCTTAAAAAACAAATTGTTAAAAAATTTTAATTATTTCCATATAAAACATTCTTCTTAACTTAAGTTATCTTATAATATTAGATATTATTCTGCTACTTATAAATTTTCTTATTTATTATATTACATTATATATATATAGTTAATCTTGTGAATTATATATAGATAATAATAAGATTGAAGAAGCCAGCATAGGCATATTTTTATATAGATATTTGTGTAATATTATTAAATATAATATAGATCTATTTCTTGTTTATATTCGGACTTTATGTTTAGATTCAAATTCAGAAGTTTAAACAATATACTTGAGCTAAAAAGGAAAATATATTTATAATATTATTTTATAGAGTGACTTTGGTAATTTAATTTTTTGAAATGATATAGTTTTTCTTTACCTTATCCATATAAATATATACAAATTCAATTATCAAATCAATATACTTAGTATTTAGCCGTGAAAAAATGTCATTTTGTGTAATCTATCGCTTCTTATAAATCACCAACGCTTACTAATTGTGTTGATTTTATTTTAAAAATTATTGTTCAGATATGGTTCAGTAAAAATTCCAGTAAAGTGTGTGACAAGGTTTCATGAGATGAACGGAAATCATTGAGATGCATTAGCAGATCAATTTTTCATATGCAATAAATAAAATTTTATGTGTAAATTACAAATTTTGATACAACACTGGACGCAGTCAAATTACTGAACCAATATGCAAATACTTTTTGGTTTACGGATAGCGAATTTATTTTCTATATAATTTTTTAACATATATACTCGTATGTGTTATAAATGATGATAAAATAAACATGATTTTGGAGAAAGGATAAATTAAATTTATTTATTTTTTTTCAATTGTATAATATTTTAATAATATATTGTAAATAACACATTATTATAATAATATATATTTTCACAGTATTTATATAATACATTATTATAATATAATAAAATTACATTATACATATATTTGTAAACTCATTCTTTATACTTTTGGGTTTATTTTGGGCCATTTGTATAAAAGGATTACTTACATTTACAATAAAATAATGTATATATATCTATCTATATAAACGACAAACGGTAGCCAACAAATTTTATAGTCCATTTGCATTTATGTAAAATTGTTTTCCACTTGAATATATTTATGGTATCCGATTGCGCTTAAATATACACTAAAATTAATGAAATCCTTGTTTTATTTATACATAACCATATATATAAATGTAATGTATGTATTTGTTATATCTATATATAAGTGTATTTTCCAAGTATGTAATGTAATTTATATTATATTAGAAAAGAAATTGCAATGTGTCTTTATATATACATTTTAATATATATAGTATTTTCGAAAATTCTTTCATTTTCAATATAATCTCATATGTATAGATAGTAATTGAATTGATAAATTCTATATTCCTTTTGTGTTGAATATTTATTTATGTATGTATTTATTGATTTTCTTATACAGCGAGTATACATATGTCGTATATTACATGTACATAATCTATATGTTACTTGAAATGTGCATATAATACTTAAGGAAATATAAAAATCTATATATACATAAAGAATTAATCGACAAATGCATATGTGATAGCTATATCCTAATATTTATATAATTTAAGCCACTATAAATATATATATTTTGGTAAATATAGATAGAGTAAAATATGCCGTATATAAAAATTCTAATAAACACACATGGAAAGAATTAATTTTACATTACCGTACGTTTAATCTTCTAAATTGTTGTAATGTTATAGAAAAATTTCTACAAAACTATTCCAAATTCAGAATTATTCCATTCAGTAAAATATAGTGAACGTTTCAGTTTTTCTGGTGTAAAAAATCAGAATTTGAAAATTTGAATCGGTAATAAATAAGATAAATTGTCAAAAATCTTCCAGAGGTGTTGCACAAATACCAATATCATCAAGTAAGCCAAATCAAAATTTTAAGTTCTAAATATGCAATTGCAATTGCGGAGATAAATGAAACTTGAGCATTTCTATAAATTGGTAATACAGTAGCCTGATCCGATAAATTGTTATGCCATGAAATCTATTTTATAAATATAATTACACCTTACACGGATATTGTATATTGTTTGCATGTGATACTTCGTATAAGTATGATCCGCATATGTGAAATCTCTCCGCACCACACGTTAAGATGAAAATTGTGTGGACATGTAACATGTAATATGTTTTGAAAAAATACGAAAGCCAATTGTTTTAATTTACTTTTTATATAATGGGTAATTTATTGAACATTATTATTTGTATTATTATAGTTTATTTATTGAATTATATAACTAATTAATAGAAAACGTTGGTAATTCATCGTATATCATTTATATGATGTGACACAGCAATTTGCTAAAATAAATAAAATTTCCAAAATTATAAATAAATTTCCATAATTTCTGATTCAAATCCTTGTAGTCTTTTCATATATGAGTTATTCCATGCATAATTAAAAAAAACAATATCTTTGAATAATCCTTGAAATGTTCTTAACCCTTGAATTATCAATTCCAGTCAAAATTTGCTTATGGAAATGTCTCAATCTTTTTGTTTTTCTTTTAAACTGTATAAAACAATGTTTCAAACTTATATCAGTAAAATAGTTTAATTCAGTAAAACAAATTTTATTTTTAAATATATTGTAGCTTATTTTTTTTAAATTTATATCATAATTTGCATAATTATTTTTTCCCCTGTACCGGTGCAATTAAATAATGATGCGATACTTTAAGTTTTTAACTATACGTATCTTGTACACGTATATTTCAATTATGTGTTATATTGTCACAATACAATTATATGGAATTATGGTGATACACAAGAGCAATTAATAAACGATATGATGAACGTAATTATATGTATATATTGTTAAATTTTTTATCTCTCGTCGTTTCTCTACACTTGGACACATTCTTTATTGAGCTTTGGAATGTAATATATATATATATATATTTACAAGTCCTTTCTTATTATATATATGTATGGTATATATCTTGTGTTCCATAAATTTTATAGAGTAACAAATGACGTGATAAAAACAGAGGTCTATTTATATGGAATGACTATATTTTCGTTGTATATATTTATACGACGAGTTCATAAATTCTCTATACAAAAAAAAAAGAACAAAATTGCAATTTTAATTAAATAAATTTCAACAAAAAGTCTTTCAAAACAAAAATATAATGAGCAAATAGAGAAATCAACTATGTACAATTTAATATTATTATAAATATTTATATGATAACAAATGGGAATAATAATATAATTTGTTAAATCATTCATTAAGTTTTGTTGTATGTATATGAGAAATGAAAAAAAAATATAAAAGTTTTTTCTTTATTTTTTCTATCCTATCAACATTATTATTTTTTTTTTATTATTATTGTTTGTTTACATTATGTTTTTAGATATAACTTTACCTTCTGTTATATACTGTGTCAGGATTATTTATATATAATATACAATACCTCTAATTTCTTATACATTCCATTTATATATAATAAATATAAAGATTTACTAGAAAAGTTCTAATATAACGTACATATTATATATTATAATTTATATTACAATATATATTTAAATATATAATAAATAAATACATATAATAACAATGAATTGAGATAAAAGATTTTCAATTAAGATCACAACGATTTCGATTTTATAGTGAATATATAAGACTTTATAATTCGGTAACTTTCATTTTGAGTTATAGACCTCTGCTATATATGCATAGTACAATATACAATATATATATGTATAATATTTATAGATTTATATTAAAAAATTATATAGAATAAATACTATATACAGGATGTTCTTGAATGTGTCCTTTTAAATAATACATATATAATAATAATTAAAATATTTTTGTAAATTGAACATTGTATAAATTTGTCTAAAAATATGTACAAAATTGAAAACTATATATTTGTTGAATTGAATTGCCGGAGAACGGCGATTAGTAATAAATAATTAAATTATTGAAATTACATTTACATACTTTTTGTATTCAATGTAATCCTAATCGGATTACTTTTAATTATATATAATGTATTAATTAATTTCTTTGTACTATACAATACAATATAGAAAATTTGAAAAGTTGTTTTAACATAAGAATTAATAATACAAAGTTTACAGAAAATAAAATGCAAATCTATAATTGTTTAAGAATTTTTTTGATTATCTTGATAACTTCAAAGTTCTGACTATATATATGTATATATAGGAACATTATGTACGTCCAACCAGGTTGAATAAAATTTAATGTAATTAAAATATGTAGCTACTACGACTGATAAATTTTGTTGGTTATATTTTATATAATCTATTTATGAATCTTTAATATTTTCCTTTTTTTTTTTTACCAAACCAAATCAAATCAACCCTTAGCATAAGTAACTTATTTTACCTGTACAAAATATTTATACTCAAACTGTAGAATTACACACCATTTTGGAAAGAAATCTATAATAATTCTACAATTGATCTGTATCTATATTTTATATTTTTTAGCTCACTCTATAATGCACTTGTATTTATAGGACATTTTAAAATCTAATCCATAAACATGGTAATAATTATATTTTTAAAAATTACATAATACAATATTTATATAGAATATCGCATAATTCCAATTAAAATTTATTCAATTGGATTTTTGAATATACACATTTAATTAAAATTCATTATCGAAGAAGATTCATTAATATATAATTTTCGAAAAAAATTTATAGAAAATGAACATGAAGCATGTTGCATTTATGTATAGATAATTATAACTAGAATCTAATATATAGCTAATTGTAAGGTAAAGATAATTTGAAATAAAATTATCTATATAGATGAAAATTAAGATATAATTTTATTTTTCGTAAATATCATTTAACATAAATTGTCTTGACAAATTTTTTAGATAAAGAATTATATGATTATATTTACCATTGTATTTCATAACAATAAGGTACTGCCCCATACATATTGGGGGGCAAAACAAAGAAATAACTTATTGGATTTATTCCGCATTGATATTTTTCTATTTATATTAGCAATTTATTTTTTTTTCAGTAGCATTCTTGTAGCTATAAAAATATTACTCAAAATTCATCGTTAGATGTTTTAACGATTTTATTTATCATGTACAGCACCTTCTCAAAACAATTAATTTGTCTTTTATTACTATTCTAATTGCTTTCTTTATATGATATCCTCATACTTTATATTTACTATTTACACGGATTTGTATGTAAATTTATTTGTCATTTTAATTTATTGAAATTATTTTCGGTGACTATTTTACATTATGTTATAACAGAAGAAGTTAGTATTATATTTATGATGTTTCGCACTTGGGATTAAATCCATACAACCCACTGACTATAACTGAACATCTTACCAATCGATTTAACCAAGTCGGTCTATATGGTATAGTTTTGTTATAATCATGTCATATTCTATTACTATATACGCGGTATATAGTTTATATGAGTGTGTGTGATTTGATATAAATATGATTATAAGCGACATGCATATGTAATATAATATCATATCTATATATATATGTCATTTCTAAATCTATTGATTGTATATATGTGATACGACAGTATGTTTGCTACACACGTTTTTAATTTTTTTACTACGAGTCGAATACAATACAATAACATTGAATTAGACATTTTAATCATTCTGTAATTTTTGTGCAATAAATTATAATATAATATAAACTTTAAACTACTAACTACCGTTAAAAGTTTTAGTCAAACTAAACAATGTTTAAGCGAAAATAGGACATGCAAAAAACGGTTAAAAAATTTGTGTTCAACAATTTGAAATTGGGTACAAATTCTATGTACTATTTTTTCGACTTATAGTTAAAAATTATATATAACCATACGCGCACACTTTATACAGCCATTCGAGAACACTCTGTATTTAAGTACAAAATACATGGTACACATATAGATGATACGGTAGATATATATATATCGTATACATATATAAATATATATACCATTTATAGATAGATATAGAAAATAAAAACATATATTTATACACAATAACACCCGTAAAAAAAAAACGAAGAAACTTATACATTTTCTTTATTACATAAACTTTGCCTTTTAAAATAAAATATATTGAAAAAGTTTTTGAAAAGTTTTGTTAAGCGTAAAAATGTCTTAATTTTTGCAATAGTATATAAGAGTATATAACTAAAATATATATGTATAAATAACAACAAAAAAAAAGGCAAAAATGAAGAAGGCATATATAGGCAGACCGACATATTTAGATAAAATTGAAGAAAAAAAACACATTTAATGGATGAGGAGTATATAATATATATTTTATTCAATATTATTATATTATATATTAAAGTTATATTTTATATATATATATATAACTCAAATATATATAAATATCTATATATTATATGATTGGATAAAATATATAATTTGTTTAACACTTTCTCTCTTTTTCAATTCAATATATATGAACTAGTAAATTTTATAATTAATTATATATATATATATAAAGATATATATATATAAAGATATACAATATATATATAGACTTACACAGGTAGACACTTAGATTAAAGAACGGAAACAAAACTATATATATATTTATAAAAGTACTTTATCGTGTATATATAAAATACAAAATTTCCTTTTAAAACAATAGATTTTATCAATTTCGCTATACATAAACGGAAAAATTTAATTTATTTTGTATTATAAAATATATATATATAGTTAAATATATACACAAATTGAGAATTTAATTGTGTATAAATTGTATATTTTGCAATGAAACAAACGATGAAGAATACGAATAAAAAATTGAAAATGAAAAAAAATTAAATAGAGGAAAATAAAAAGCTTTAAAAACCAAATAACTCATTTAGAAATTACTTTTTTGATATAATTGTGAGCTTTTCATGTCATTGTCATATACTTTAGTTTTATAAAGTATTTTCTTTATTTTTTGTTATTTCTATATCTACTATATATTGTACTATATTCAATGAAAGCGTTAGTAGTTGTATATTATGTATAAATTTTTTTATATATAATATTCTGTACAATTGTAAATATGTTTTTATACTATTATGTTTTAATATATATATGTGTATTTGTATGTTCGTAAAACAAATTATGTAAAGATATACTTATAGATATTATATTTTTACAATAGAAAAAACAAATTGAGTTTGTATACTTGACTATTTATATTTATTTTTTTTCATTTTATGTCAAAGGCTATATAGATAGAATATAAGGAAATAAATATATAAAGACAAACACATACACATATACTATTTCTATCTATTATATACATTAAGTTAGAAAAATAATAGTGAATAAGTATATGATGGTATATAGGAAAAAAAAACAGAATATACGTACTATTATGTAAAAGCGTTGTATTATATACAGGGTGTCCCAATTATCGACGGCAATACGAAAACACTAGATTCTCTGGGTCATTTTGCGTCGAAAATATCATATAACATTTTGGCCGATTCGACTTCGGTACCAAGTTACACGCAAATAACCAAATTTTCAATCAGACCATGTTTTGCACTCTACTGGGATCAATATCTCAATAACTATTATAATTAACCAATTTTAAATTTTTGATATACTATTAGCATTAGCATACCGAGATCTCTAATTTGATGTTAAGATAAGGCAATTCGGACATGTGGTTATACAGTTACTTACAGGAATGTTGACAATTAGCTGAACGCCATTTTTCTTTTTGAAAGTTTGTTCAAGCATAAGTCGAAAAATCATGATGAAAAAAATTTTTCGGTATAAGTTTAAAAACTTGCCACATTCATAAGCTTTCGTTTAAGCTATAACATTACGATAGGTCTCAACTGGTTCCAAAGATATACACAAATAACTACAACGATGTAAGCATAAAATTGATTTTCGCAATGGAAAAATTTTATCTTTTTTTGGTTTTTTCCAAAACCAACAATATGGACGTGACACATAATTGATTCCATACACTCCTATGCATTCACACAAACCTTCTCACACACACAAACGATCTCACACACAAAGGCCTACACACAAAGGCCTACACACATAAACCAACAAAAGCACACGCACGCATATCACCACAGTTTTAAACAAACAAAGCCTAAAGTAATTGCTGAAAATGTGCTTCTTCAGCTCGAATACATAGGCAACAATGCTTTTCAATAGACCGAATCAATCTAAGTGTTTGTTGTGACTTGTGGCGAAATTCTTGGATACAGTCTTTAGTACGTTGAATCAACTCTTCACGTGAATTAATCACAGTTGCATAGACTTTTCCTTCAAGGCAACCCCATAAATCGAAATCCAACGGGTTTAAGTCTGGAGAACTTGGCGACCATCTTATGGGCCCACCTCTGACAATCCATCACTGACAATTTAAAATTGGTTAATTAGATATTGATCCCAGTAGAGTGCAAAACATGGTCTGATTGAAAATTTGGTTATTTGCGTGTAACTTGGCACCGAAGTCGAATCGGCCAAAATGTTATATGATATTTTCGACGCAAAATGACCCAGAGAATCTAGTGTTTTCGTATTGCCGTCGATAATTGGAACACCCTGTATATATTATATATAATATATATATGTATATATGCATTGTATGGTATATATATATATATACAATATATAATGTCATCCCGTGCTACCATAATATGTTTATAAAAATATATATATATATATTGTTAAAGACAAATTTTCTGTTGTGGTATTAAATATTCAAAAGCAATTACTAGTCATTTAAATGCAAATGTTTAACTCGTTTTTTTTTTATTTTTCTTTCTTTTACATATAATAGCAAATGCTGAGATATCTGATTTTAAACTATGTGTATATAAATAGTACCCTTATATACCTATGCATTTACATATATACATACATATATAGGTATATAAACTAAATGTTGTAATGCTTTTGATATGATTTTTTGTTGTTATTATTTCTTTTTGGTATACATATAAATCATACTTATATATTACATAATACAATATATAATGAAATGTTAAATGTTCACAAGTTTTAATAGAAAAATATTTTTATATAGTTTCAAATAAGATATAAAATGACATATATAATATTTAAAGATAATCTCTCAACTTATATATTAAGAATCTATGGGCGACGACTATCTGTAAAACTAGATATAGAGAAACAAAAAACCATATAAATATATGTGTTAAGTAATATTATATAATGATTGATGGAAAAAAAAATAAACTGAATAGTGATGATAAAAAAAATAATATATGTACACAAATTTATTTATACATTTGAATTATAATAATTAATAATAAATGCGGACTCCAAATATTAGAGTGGATTAACTAGTGTTTTTCGATGAACTTTCGAAATAGTAATTATATTTTTAAAAACAAAGGTAGACTGATAAATTTTAAATAAAATCTCAATAATATTTATTGATATCGATTTAAAACTTTCGTGCATATTGTTCAATTAATGAAAAATGGTTAAATCATTTTATATAGTATATATATATGAAGAAATGCCTATTTACATTATTGTTTCAAGTCATATGGTGGCTCCGTTAAAATCTGTTATATTTTAATAATTTTTATTCACACAAAGTTATTATAAATAAATAAATATATCTACATCACTTATTTCTTTGGATAGAGAAATGATATCGATCCAATAACTTTCGGTGACTTCAAAACAAACAAAATAAAGTTATTGTTTCGGTGTCAGGCTATATATTTATAGCCATACAATTGCTGTAAAGACCATTATTTAATTTAACACACTTTAACGGAATTGTGATTTGAAATAATGAAATATAAATAGACATTTCCACATTGTCACATCATTTTGATTGTTTTTCATTAATTATTTATTTTATTTTTGTCGAATCGTTTCACAAAACAATTATTCGAATAAAAAATAAGAGATGATGCAATCTACAAGGTTTTATGTTCTAGAAAATTTACCATATACCGAATGTTCTCATATATCATCATATATATGATGGTGATTTAAAACGGATGATTTTAAAAAGAAACAGCTAATATCTACTTAAAAAGTTACCAAAGCTACAACTAAGAATGCTCCTCCCATATTAAGATATATGATTAAATTATGATTATGATTTTAACTCTTAGACATACCTGGTGCTATTAGTAAAAAAAAATCACATCAAGTCTGCACATAACCTCAGAACTGTTCGATGACAAAACAACATCACAATAAAAAAATTGAGCTAGCATTAGGAATATCGCCAATCTACATTAATAGTAGTCAAATATACAAAAAGTCAAAGCTGACGCAGTATACTATCAACACGAATAGGCAATACATCCGCATGTCAGTCCTAGTCCAAAGTCTTTTAAATATAATTTCAAGATTCCTAATCCAATAACCAATAGATATTACCACCAACTTTAATAATAGACAAACCAACATAGAATACATCCCGTCCATATATATACCATATATATAAGTATAGCATTAATGTATATATTTTCAATTTATTAAAAAACGACCAAAGATAAGCGATATCAAGGACTTTGTTAACAGGATCAATACTGTCGACAATATATCAATTATAGAGTAATAACAATTTTATAAATTATCATCAAAACTAATAATGTAAAGATTTTATTTGAAATTTATTAAGGCATATTTTTTGTGTAACCCTTATTTTAAGATAATTACTATTACAAAAGTACTGCACCTATAAAATTAATTTTTTTAATTCACAACTATTATTTTAAACACAGCTGTTTCTATATATACAAATATATGTATTCAATAGTTGTTTTCATATACGTTATATGTATTAATATACTAGTTGAAAATATAATAATAATACAATAGTTGTATACAATATATGATAAAACGTATTTATATTCCTAAATATTGTAATATTATAAATGGGTTGATTTATTTTATTGACCACATGTTTATGTAAAATTATGTATAATAGATATTAGAAAATAGTTTCATATTGAAAATTGATAAAATGATAAATTATTATATTGTATACGAGATGTATGTGGTGGTGTTCCTGCGTTACCCATATACGAACATATATCAACAGCTGAACACGCCAATTTAAAATTCGAATTGTAAAATTATTGTTTAACAGTTGTCGTATATATTGCAATATCTATATATTTAACGTCTGTACTCTAAATAAGTGTTGTATTCACTTCAAATAAATCAAGGATTATTTTTTACTGTTTTATTAGGGATCTATTTTTATATTTTACAAGCCTATGAATATATATAGAAGCTACATTTTCAATCTCTGATTCAATTTATGGGACAACTTTTTTATTGCTACTTAAAATTATGGCAATGAAAATTATAATATTTTCACTGATTTTCTTTCTTCTATTGTTCATTTATAATTTTATTTCCTTCTGAGGTATATTTTATTAAATAATTTTTTGTTTATGAAAAAATGTTTCTTAATGATTTTGTGCAAGTTTCTAACCTATGTACTGTTTTGCTAAAAACTTATTGGAATAATATATTGGAATATATGTGTAACTATAATATATTGTAACATATGTATTATTTCAGTGATATATATATCTCAAAATTTAATTTTACATTAGTACTTAGTTATATGATTATAATTATTAAATTGTAGCAAATTCATTTGCTTAAATGTCATATATTTATACTTTTAATTTATTCTATCTTATGGATTTCAATTGAATTGTATATTTTTTTGATTGTATTTATATACATACAATATTATTTTCTATATATTTTAATTTTTATAGAAGTTATAAAATCATTGTACATTTTACTAATCATATTTATTAATATTTATATAGGCATTTTCAACAACTGGTTAAATCATATTGACAAAGGAAAAATTGTAATATGCTTGTAATAACGTAAACAAAACAATCAACATTATCAAAAAAAATACATTTAACATTCAACGAGAAGTTTGATATTGCGAAATGCCTTGTTCCATAATTTTATGTGAGTCATTTATATTTTACTTATTAAAAATTTGTTTTCACATAGTTTAACTGAATATTATTTACACTGTTTGAAAACGTTTAGCGTTTCAAATAAACAAATTACAGCTGTTTAGGTTTTATAAAATAATGCCTACTAAAGTTTTGTATCATAATTTCTGTTTCTTATAGATTTATATAGAGGTTTTTTTTTTATTATTATTATTAATATATGAGTTTCTGATTGATTTGGTCGACTATGTTGTCTAAAATCATTGCGAAATTTATGATGTGTACCGATTTTCATCATATGTTTTAATAATTTTAAACCGACGAGAATAAAATTCTTAATTTGGCTGTGATATATATTTTTCTCCAATTTCGATTAATTGTACGATTTTGTCTTTAAAATACTTATTTATTTATTTACTATTGTACTATCGCTTCTTTATTTGATGAAAAGAAATTTTATTAAGATTTGCATTCTTTTTTGCACTTCCTTCCATCAGGTTTTATCCATTAATTTAATTACTTGTGTTGTAGTGGTCAAGTCAATCCATTTTAAAAAATATAACACTGATATGTCAGCAGCTGTTTTTGTATACAAATCAATTCACAGATCAAAATGATACTTAACAAATAAAATACAGTCAATGAAAACTTACTACCTATATAACTAAATATTTGAACACCACTAATATATCATAAATCACTTTTATGTTTAAATATAGTCTTCGAATTATCTGTTATGTGGATTGGAAAACCACATGTTAAGAATTTTTGTTATGTTTAGATATATAATATGTTTAATAAAGTTCACTTATTCTGTATGTTAATAAATATTAATCGCTTCATTTAATTTTAAAATTTCTTATGCATAGCATTATATAATTCAAATTATATATTACATATTTATACACAAATATTTATACATACCAACCCATACCACCACCATACATGGAATGTTAATAAATAAACTATATTGAATACTGGCTGTTATTTGCGTATACAATAGTAATAAACTTATTTATTGTAGATATATATAGAAATTTAATTTAAACAATAAATGAATGATTTATCAAATAACTTAAAGTTCAATAAATAATTTATGTATTCAGACAAAGTATATATTTGTCCATATAAGTATATAAATTATTTCTGAAATTCACAATTTTACCATAGTCATCACAAAATATGTAACGTAAATTGAAAATATAATATACAGTCTACTCTGTCTGTAATAAACTTTGACGGGGCCGAAAAATTTATTCAATACATATAGAATTAAATAGATATACGCAGGATCAGTATGTTTTAGAAAAGATAATCAATCTGTTTTAAGTTATTTGATCGGAATTATATATCTTATCAATTCAAATTGAAAGTTCGAATCTTCTAGATAATATTCTAAAAATGAAAATTTGAAAATTATAAATATAGTAGAAAATTGTATATTGGATCAGAACCATTTTTGAGGTAACCGTAAACTAAGAGGTTGCCTCTAAAACCTAACCCAATGTTCAAATTATCTATAGCTAGATTATCTTTATAGATAACATTATTTTATTATCTTTATCTTATCTATAAAAATTAATTTTTTTCATTATCTTTATCTTTTTGTATATAGATAATAGAAATAGAAATATAATAGAAATATGTTTATTATAAAATATTCAAAATTAAAGTTTACGCAATTCAACAATAATGTGTCATCGATTTTTCACAGAATACTTGAAAATTCCGCACGTAAATGTATATTCAGAACATTTGTTTCGATTTAAATTGTACATAATTGTCTGATTTTTTGATTGAAGATGAGCTTTAAATGACGAACAATGAATATATAGTTTTTATGTAATTATTTTAAAATTCATACGCTACGAACACTCCTATATTGATACAATTGCACAATTAACTGATCTGCTATAATTTATGTGGATGAAATTTTGTATAGGCTCTTTAAATGGAATTCTGTAGGTAGTTCCTTTGCAATCACAATCCACACTGTTCACTTCTACTGATCTAATAAGCCACATTTGTAATCAATCAGGTAATGGTGCAGTCTTATATAATATATAATTCAAATTTTTTTTTACCAATATACGAAAATTTCATTAAAATTAGATGGTAAATGTCAGAGTTAACAGTTTTTTGTAATATACTCCAGATAGCTCATGAGTATCAGTTTTCCTGATATTTAATAACATATCTAAAATGTTTATTATAAACGGAATATTTACTGAAAACAGAGTTTAACATATACAAACAGAGTCGACTGTACAAATATACATTTTTATACAAAGAATTCTAATTAAATAATATTTTACGTATATTTATATTTTAATAATTGATATACTGCATCATTCATTCTCCAATCATCATCATCATCATCAACATTAAGGATATTATACTAATACAATTTTAAACTATACATATTATATAGCATAGTATATAGGATAAACATAATTGTATTTATGTATTATGTTATATATATCTATATACATATAAAATTGAAATACTAAATAAAATGAAATAAAGTTTGTTTATTTGATTTTAATTTATAGATAAATTAGAATTTATATCAAAAGCAGTATACTTTCTGCACGTAATGAATGTTAATCACGTTTTCTCTATATATTTTTTATATATATTATATATATATGTTATTGTGTCTATATGTAGCTATAGATATAGAGATGGTTTATATATATGAATATATATAGCTATGGATATGGTATATTAATATATGAATATTATTAAAACTTTTTCAAATACATATTGTTTGTTATTTACATTATTGAATGAAAATGTACACTTTATATAATGAAACACATAATTCAAATAATATACGTAAAAAAAAAATCTAATAACTTATAATACATATTCTTGTTCGATTCCAAAAATATATGTGACATATTTTTATTTGTTTATATACAATATATAAAATATACGTACTCTTGCTCGACTTCAACATATATATATTCATATGTTTTATAATATATATAAACCATTTTTCTGATTGTTTTGGCTCGAAATCTTATAAAAATTTATCTATACACATATACGTATTTTTATATAATATACTTATATTAAATATATGTATCGAACAATACAGGAAGAATTTAATCTAAAATGCATTTCCAATTCCAATTCCTTTTTGAATATTTGCTTTTATTATGTGTATTGGATAGGGTAGAATGAGGGCATTTGTTGCGAGGTTTTCGTTTTTTTTTCTGGATGTAATGGCAGTGACTTGCAGATATCTTTGTTAAATAGACCCATACTTTTTAACAATGAATATTAATTTTTTATTACATCATCTCAAGCATAATTATTGGATAATTATATTTTAAATAAATAATAATAAAAGAATTGTATTTTTAATTAAAATAAATTTGACACAAAATCCGGCAGCTTTGTTATATTTAAATAAAAATGTTGTCAAACAATAGAAGCAATGTTGTAAGGTATTGGGATACATTTTAAGGGAAGATTTGTGATTTTTATAATAACAATTCGCAATTTTACATCGCTCTCTAAATAGACCCATACTTTTTAACAATGAATATTAATTTTTTATATCATCATCTCAAGCATAATTATTGGATAATTATATTTTAAATAAATAATAATAAAAGAATTGTATTTTTAATTAAAATAAATTTGACACAAAATCCGGCAGCTTTGTTATATTTAAATAAAAATGTTGTCAAACAATAGAAGCAATGTTGTAAGGTATTGGGATACATTTTAAAGGAAGATTTGTGATTTTTATTATAGCAATTCGCAATTTTACATCGCTCTCCACATAGACCCATACTTTTTAACAATGAATATTAATTTTTTATAACATCATCTCAAGCATAATTATTGGATAATTATATTTTAAATAAATAATAATAAAAGAATTGTATTTTTAATTAAAATAAATTTGACACAAAATCCGGCAGCTTTGTTATATTTAAATAAAAATGTTGTCAAACAATAGAAGCAATGTTGTAAGGTATTGGGATACATTTTAAAGGAAGATTTGTGATTTTTATTATAGCAATTCGCAATTTTACATCGCTCTCCACATAGACCCATACTTTTTAACAATGAATATTAATTTTTTATAACATCATCTCAAGCATAATTATTGGATAATTATATTTTAAATAAATAATAATAAAAGAATTGTATTTTTAATTAAAATAAATTTGACACAAAATCCGACAGCTATTTTCTTTAAATAAAAATGTTGTCAAACAATAGAAACAATGATTTAAGGGATACATTTTAAGGGAAGATTTGTGATTTTTATTATAACAATTCGCAATTTTACACCGCTCTCACCATGGTTCTACCCTATATATAACAATTTGCATCTAACTTTATATATATATAAATATTGTATATGTGTGATGTGACGCTATATATAAAATAGTAAATAGCGTGTATATTATATATAACTATATAACTATATATATATAAGTTTCTTTATAATATGTACAATGGTAAATGTTAATGTTGTTATTTCTTATTTTTTTTTTGTTTTTTTATGTTGCATTATTATTGTAAACTTTATAGTTGTTGTTCTTATTTTTATTATAAAAATATTGAAGTGCAAAAGCAAATATTGAAATAACAATTTGGTCATAAATAAAATTTTTCAACGCATAAATAAAATATTTTCTTCTTATTTTAAAAAAAAATCCTTATAAAATACGAATTATATATTTTGAATATATGCAATACATAACATATAAGAATTTTTCATTCAATGTACAATGTATATACTACAAGTTCTTATATATATATATATAAATACCTACATATGTAATACTACAATATATAGATATAATATATTTTCTATTTTTCCGCTAGCATTGTGAACGTGTCATCGAACGATGTATTACAAAACTTTTTTTATTTTTTATTTCAATTTTTCTATATTTTATTTTATATATAATATTATTATTATTATTATTATTATTATAAATAAATGCATAGAGACGATATATATCTATAAAAAAATACTACAATATAAATACATACACGTATGCACGATATTATAATCTATATATATTTATATATTGTAATATTTATATATGTTTTGTAAAATGGTGCCAACATATAAATTTTTCACTAAATGATTTTTCAATAGTTCGGAAAAATGTCTTTTGAAAAATGAATTTTTCTAAATAGAAATTTATGTATTTTTGATAAATACATAAAAGATTTACGTGTAAAGTTGAAATTTTTCAATCAGATATTAATTTATATATTGAATATAGGTGTCATATATGCCCTCTGTCCCATAATAAACCAGCAATGGATTAAAAAAAATACAAAAATAAATATTAAATTTTAACAAAAACTATTTTATTTATTCAAAATAATCATCGTCAACTGAAATTGCACGTTCTATAACAAGTGAATGGAATGGTTTTATTTTTGTCTGTTATTGGAATGCTGTTGAAAACGGTTTTCAACTGATGCATGACAACTTACTTTCACAGTCAAATGAAGTTTTGAGAATAGAAAAAGTAGTAGACAAGGAGCTAAATCTGGTGAATACGGTGAATGTTGAAGCAAAAAAAAATGTGATTTTTAGTTTTAAAAAAATCAGTGATTATTGTTGAACGATTGCATTATCATGCAGTAATCTCCATCTGTAATAATTTACATTAACCGTTGAACCATAATAAAAAGAAATCAGAATTGTTTTGATGATCACCATTCAGCACTTTGACTTTTTGATTCTGGCTAATATTGAAAGCACAATATCTAATCATACCATAGTAACAATCCACTTCAAGCCGTTTTTATCACGTCGAGCGCGTCTGCACGATGTCTTTGCAATGCTCAATTCAGTGTAATTTTTGATCATCTGTTAATCGATGTGGAACAAACTTTGCATTCAGCTTCTGTAAACCAATTTTTTCCAGTTAAAATGCCATGAATTGTTGTTTTAATTTTACCTATATAGTTCCATTTCCATGAATCTGCTTGAAGATTTATTGAAAACTTTTACAAAATCATGTACTTTTTCAATGTGTTTTTTTCTTTCATCAAAATCATGAAATGATGTTATTTCATCAAACATTCTTTACAGCCAAGTTACCTCCGCGCATTGAATTTTACATATTTATATATAACAAAATTTACATAAATAATTTTTTTGGTATTTATTTTAATACTGAAATTATTTTATCTGTGCAAGTTTTAGCATTTACTACTTTGTATATGGTATCAAAAATACTGAATATATTTGAAAACATATTATGTTGCTATATATTATCAAAAATTTCACATAATGTCAACACATCCTGCATATTATAGACTACTCGTCGCATTCTGATATAAAATAAATGGAATTGGGAAAACATTTATCATCTTTCTATCTATTATATAATGAGACAGTCACTCATACATTTTGTATATAAAATAATAATATATATATACCATTTTAAAACAGTATGATGAATTTAATTATTTCATATATTATATATCGCAATTAAAAATAGAATAATAAATTTATAAAATTTTCAAAATTATATAGTAAAAATTGTTATTTTTATCTTCCGCATTTTTCAATTAAATATAATATTAATATAAAAAGAAATATATAAATATGATATATGCGAATTACACTTGGTTTTATTTATGTTTGTGTTAAATTAATATTTCACGTATGTTTTTTTAGTTATATATTTAAAAATTGAATATCATAACTATAATTTGATTATATATTAGCTCTAATTAAAATTATTTTTAATGAGTATAATAATTTTATACAAATATTGTACACACACACACACACTCGTCGTATATATAGGAAGAAAATATTTTAATTAATAATTTTTTGTTTTATATACGAGCATATATACCCAACGGATTTGATAAATCAACAACGCCAACAACTATATTTTTCCAATAAAAATCTATTATATCGATATACATTGCTGTATATATGAAATATGTAATACTACAAAAATATAGGATCCAAAAGTTACGGGACCAGGGTTCATTTATAAATATACTTTAACAATGGAAATACTTTTTTTTTTATTAGTTAATCTTCTGCTTCTGAATCTTTCATATTTAAAAATATAAATATTAATTTCATTGAATTCTATAAAAGAAATGTATTTCTATTTGATATTGGAAATAGAATATTTACTCATCGATATTTTTTTTTTTAATTTATAGAACCAGAGTTTACTTTTGAAGAAGTTATATTTAGAGATAGAATAATTTTTTCTATTACCTTCAGTGCACCTATACTTTTTGATCACATTCATTTATATACACTAAAATACATACACTGCGATGATAATATAATTACATAATCAATATAATTATATAAAAGATAAATTGACACTCTAGTGTTTATTGACATGGTAAATATTATTTTAATAATAATATTTTGTATGTGTTTGTATATACATCCATATGTGAATATATGTGTGTGTTTGTGTTTTATTTGTTTAGTTTTATGTACATATAAATAGCCATAATAAATATATATTAAATAAATAATATTAAATTACATCACCATTTCAAATTAAAATATATATGTTTGGGTCAAAGTTGCAAAATCATTGTCAAGGTATTATATATTAATTATTAATTATTATTATATTAAATTACAAATTGAATTTTTTTACTATAATGGTTATTATAAAATATTAAATTTATTATCGATGCCGCCGCCGTGAGTGCGTATATATAATATTTTGACAAAAAACAATAATTTTTTAGTTAATTTGATTAAAAAAAAAAAATTTCATTTTATCATATTTAAAAATATTACAATAATATATTCAATTTAATTATACTTTACAATACATATATTGGTTATATGTTTGCGTATAAATAATATATACAGTGTGTCGTAAAATTATATCCAACATCATCACATATTTTATTTTCTACGTTAAAACATGTACACAAATTATTATTTGATTATATCTTATTGATTCATGATCAAAAATATATCTACTTTGCGATAAATCAATCAATATGTTTGAAGAGGAAATTATGTTCGGACGAAAATAAAATTGAAATGATATATCGCCATGGTAAAATTTTTGTTTGGAGAAAAAAGGATTGCATAACATTGTTTTGAATCAACATTTAATCAACACAAATAAACTAAATTTTATTAATTTGGAGGTTTTAGAGTATCCCCCACAAAGCACCGATTTGTCGCCAATCGAAAAAGGGTGGAGCGCGTTTTGAAAATCTGCATAGCTTCAAAAAAGTCACGAATTTCCTACTGATATCAATCCGGCGGTGTGGTGAGCTAGTGATTCAAAGTACTGTTGTGATTTAGTGGAAAGCATGATACGCAGAATTAGTGTAATGGGGGCATACAAAAGATCTGGTGGTATATTGGACATATTATTTTTTATCACATAAATATTATGAGGAAATAAAATATGTGGTGGTGTTGGATATAATTTTTCGGCACTCTGTATATATTGTAATATTCAATTGTGATTTTGAAAATTGGAAATGAAACATTAAAATGTAATTATTGATTTTTGGCAATTAGAAAAATTAAAATAAAAAAAAAACATTTCAAGTTTGAATTAAGTTGAAATAGGTTTTTTTTTTTATATCTTATATATAATTAATACATTATCCTTCACTATTAAAATTACATTTCAAAATATATTGAATTATTATTTTATGCACAAATCTTCTTTAAATTTAATAATATCTCATATATACAGCTATTAAACTTCATTAATTATTAAGTAAATAATTATAGTAATATCACATTTCAATTCATTAATATAATAATATAATATTATTGTATAAAAAATTTCAAAATAAATATTATAATTTAATAGTTTTACTATAAAGTTAGAAGAATAAAAAACAATTACTCGTGAATTGGATCGAAACGTCGTCCTCATACACATGTGTGATTAATATTTTACTTTATGTTTGCCATTTACCATGGCAGAAGAATTAGATATAGATAAATTGCTAGAACTGTTAAATTATTTTTATTTTCTTAACATAGATTTTACCTTTTAATTATATACACTTATTCACATTAACATGCCAAATCAATTTAATAATCTTTCATCTATATAGAGTATTTAAATTTAATCGAATATCGTTTTTCCTGAACTAATTGACCAATCAATAATATATGTACGTAAATATGCATAGACAAATAAATATCACTATAAATATTACAATATTCAAATAACATATATACGAACATGTTCTAGATTTTATGCATTCAATTTAGATTTATATATACCATAATTGAATTGAATGATATTTACTATATGAAATCTATGTCAACGTTATGTGCTAAATTCATCGAAATTGTTACAATGAATTAAATTATTATTATAAATTATATTGAAATAATTTTATATTATTAAAAAATATGTTTAATGATGAAAATAAATAACAATATAAAGATTACTTAAAAAATAAAAACTATAAGAAGATATAAATGACCTGTCTGTGTATTGTATTAATATAATATGTTTTGTCTGTAAAAAATCTTGTATATATATATAGAATTCCCCATAATACTGCGTATATCGTACATCAATTTCATCGCTGTACAGTACATTGCGGAAGTATAGTATATTAATATATTTTAAATATCATCAATCTATCGAAATTTAAATATAGATTCTCAAATGATTGAAAATATCCAAGTTTATAAATTTGATTATCATCGGCATCACTTACAATTATCGACTTGCTATACTTTCAAATGTTTTCTGAACTGTTTACAATAATTAACAAATGGTTCAGTACAAAACCTACGTTGAACTATCGTAGCGAATAATTCTTTTACAATGTTTTATAAATTTACGGATATTAATTATTTCTGGGAAAACTGATATTTGTATACATAATTTGTATATTGTTCTAGAAGTTTGAATTATATTCTTTTGTATGTTGAAGCTTATGGTAATTATGTGTTCTCCTATATTTGAAAACACTTTGCAGAGATTGATGTAGCATAGATTAGTCAAAATTGGTGATTGAGTATAGTAATGTAAAAAACGTGAAAAACCACAACAAATATTTTAAGCCATATTTAATATCAAGCTCTATATTTTACGACTATGTGGTACGTAAAAACAATTAACTGAATCATTAAAATTTGGAACAAGTGACTGTACACGGTTTTACAACATGTGTGAATAAGATTCAAAAAAGAAGAAAAATTTCGTTCACTTGTATTGAACGAAAAGTGGTCATTAAACGAAATGTCAATCAATTCAAAAGAAATTATTTATTGCATCGAATTGTAATTGACAATAAAATGAATTTATTTTTATAATTTATGGAACGTAAAAAAATCATGGGTTAATCCAGGTTAATTGTGAGTGCTGCAAACAAAATTGGATTATAAATATGTGAAAGAAAAATTAAATCAATCGGAAGGATGCTATGCGAAATCAATATAAACACCATGTGTGTAAAGGGATATACCACACTCGCTATACCGGCACTGTTTGGCACGTTGATTTTTTGGAGAAATGAAATAATGACTCGATGAATGGAATGACATCAAAACGAGAATTTTTTATTTTTTTTTTACATCTCCAGTTACCAAAACATTCTAGCAAAAAATTATAACAAATGTCGGCAATTATGCCTTCAATGCTTCAATAAAAAAAAATATGATTAATGAATAACTCATAAATCTTCGAAATGATTGTGTGTTTATCATGTGAACGCAGAACGTTAAACTATATAAAAAAAAGTGTTAAATATTATACGTGTATTTGAAAAAAAAGTGTGTGTTTTTTTACAAATCGTATTTTATATAAAAAGAAACAAATATATATTTATAAAAACAAACATCTCATGCAAAAATTATAATAATTAAAAATACAAATCTTTCGTTCGTATTTACTTTACCTAATAACACAAAAATACCGACTTTAAATTTATGTACAATATTTTTAATTATTTCTATGTTCATATAATAGTTTTTTTTTTATATTTGTTATTTAAACAATTCCATTAAAATTATCTGCTGTATATTATTTTATATATATATTTAATCTTATTAACAATCATCATTCATTTTATGAATTATAAATTTAAGTACATTTCAATAACATTAATAGGACAAAAAAAAATATTATTTATTTATTTATTTATTTATTTATATATTTATTTATTTATTTATTTAATTCCATTAATAATATTAATAATAATAATAATAATAATAATAATGATGATAATAATGATTATAATTATAACTATTATACAATTAATTTTATATAGTACATACAGTCTTTGTCCGAAAAATAACCGAAATGAATTTCTATTATATGGACCTGGTAATCTATTGGCTGCTAATTGATTTATATGTAATGTGAACTGACATTAACATAAAGTAAAAGTGTAAAAATGTTATGACAATTTCCTTCAGTGTAAAGCTTTTAGTTTTTTTAGAATTCGTATTTTCTTTTCAAAATCTTCCACTTTACCGTTTTCTCTAGGTACTTGAAAGTGGTTTTTCAGAAATTACACTTTAGCGAACGTATTTATACACATTATTATATTTATAATTTGCAAATTAATTGTGACACATTTATTTATTTACTTGAGGGACAGTGTAACGAAAATATAACAAATAAAATATTTTATATGACACATTTAATCCATCAACAATATAATAATATTGTCTCAATAAAATGACAACGCTTTTGTAAAATAATGAAATCAATGTATTAAAAGACGGAGAAAATTATTTTCTCAATTACGAATACGATTTATTAAAAACCACTTGTATTAAATCGGCATTAATTATTTTAAATGTTCGATAAACGAATTACGAATTCAAAAAAAACCAAAAGATTAAGCCAAAATAAAACGCATAATACAAGTTAGCAAAATGTCTTCACAGAGATTCATGGAAATTGAACTTGGTATATCGAAAAAAACTCATGGAATTATAACTAAAAAAATGTATCTACAATCAACCAAATATTTGCACCAAATTAATCATTTCAAAAACATCATTAAAAAAAAACGCAGGTAGTAATGATAATTTCTTAAAACCTATTGTAACTAGTGTGCCATTACTTTGGTTCAATACAAACCTGAAATTATATAAGCAGCTATGTGCTGAATGACAGTCACCAGCGATGTAGAATAAAAAAATCTGTTTGCTTATATAATATTTGTTTTTACGATTCCAAATGTACATATTATTCACAAAGAATTTGTTGCAATTGATACTGATTTGTATTACCTTTGTGTACATTGAAGCATTTTATTAAACCGAATTCGTCGTACTGGACTTGTTCATCGTGAGCCAGGTAGTTGACGATTATTGCACGATTATCTGCTTCCACATTTTCATCCAAATTTAGTTTCATATGAGTATACTTTCTATTCGCTAAACTTTATTTGGTGATGAAAGAAAACCATATAGTTTACCAATATCAATTGAAAACATTGAATAGTCAACGACCGCTGCATATACTGTTCAACATCTGTAACACATTATTCTATGCACTTGTTGAACATGTAAATCGATGTATTTTAGTTTTAACAGAGGTACATTTTGAATAAATCATATGAATTCTCACAATTTTTCTCCAATCCATCCGGAATATTTTTCGGACACACAAACGGTGTACAATTTATTAGTCTTTGCATATTACAAAGACGGTAAATTATTTTTTGTTATTCCATTCACAATAATTAGATAGATTTAACTTAACGTATAAAAAAAAAATTAAATACAAATAATAATAAATACAACAACTACACACCGTAACGTAAATAATAAATAATATAAATACACTTATATAAAAAATCTGTATTTTTAGATATTGAATATATAGTATTCTTAATAATTTAATTAAAGTTTAGTTATATGAAAATATTTATGTGAAACGGTTTGAAAAATATATTAAAAAACAAAAAAATAAAGGAGATAAAAATGGTGTTTTTATTAAAAGTGAATATCTTGAAATTTCTATATTATTGTTATAATAAATGTGTTTTATTTAATTAAATTAATTAATTAAATTTTTTATTTTTTAATTTTGTAGAATAATTTCCTATTAAATTTCTTTATTATTATTATTTTATGTTTATTGAATACATTAAATTCATATCCATTATATGCGGAATTGATACCCTTAGAAATTTATGCAAATGAATCACCAAACAATAATAATAATAATAATAATAATAATGATGATGTTATTAATAATTATGTAAATTATAATAATAATAATAATAATAATCGTGTAATTCGTAGTAATAAAATTTCGGTCGAAAAACTAAATGATATAATTGATAGAAATGAAAGTCGTTCACCACAAATGGTGCAGGATAATTATCGTGAAGCCAGATTACATGTAGCCGATGGTGCGTATCCCGTTTATTATAGTATCGCCCGAGTTAATGGAAATTTTGGAAAATATATACGTGCATTTGGTCCAAATGAATATGATAAATTAAATTCTTTATAAAAAATATATATCTATAATACGCTCCTAATATTTAATTTAAATTATTTTCTTCATATGTATTATCTTAATAATAATTTTTTTTGTACAATTACAAATAAATTTAAAATAAATATATGTAAAATTTAAAAAAATGAAAATGTTTTAATGGTTTTTTTTTCCCCAATAATATTATAATTGCTATATGCGTTGCGTTAGTGAGAGTGCGACTAGTGCATTTGCATATTAATTAAATGAATATTGATTTATTAATTTTTGATTTTCAAGTATTTTACTTGATAATACTATATGTGTTGAATAAAATTTGTATATATTATAGCCAATTAAATTAATATTTAATAAATAATTTATGCATTTAAACAAACTAAAAAAAAATTATAAAATGTGTGTTTAAGTATGTGAAATTTGTTCTGTAATATATTTCCAATATATTGTAATTACAATATATACAAATTGGTGTATATAAAATCGAATATATGCACTATTATATTTGAATTGAATTGAAAAAATTATTTTATATTGTTTTAAGTGTTGTTGCGTACTTATTATTCAAATTTAAATATATAGTTTTCCAGAGACAAAGTTAGAACTCACCTGTTTTTCTCATTGAATTATTTGTGGCAGTTAGTTCAACATGTAAATTGTTTGTATGTGTACCTGTTTTGAGTCCATTCATATAAAATAAATCACTCTGGCGAGTAATGTGAAATAATTAAATAAATATTCAATTCAATAATTTTAGCTTCATCATATTATACAAAATTTTTCGATTTATGAACAAAATAAAACAAATGCGAATCTTCAAGCATTAAAGCAAATAACGCCAAGAACGGCGTCATATTTGTACACCCAAAATAAAATATTATTTTATTTTTTTAATTTATTTAGAATCCGGTTAATGAAACTGATTTTTATATGGCAAAATTTTATTCATATTATCAAAAATTTTTGATAAACCGCATGTACCTATTAGTTTAACGTTCACTTAATATATTATATTATATTTAGAAAAAAATTAATTATCTGTTGTGTGTATTTGCGTTTAATATTTCTAAATAATAAAAAATATTTCTCATATTCACTCCTAAATTAAGTGCTTTTTTTTTTAAATAATTACGATACATAGCAAACATTTATTATTATAATTATATATGGTATATTTATAACCAACAATTTCCTGATGTGAATAATATTTGATTTATCTTAATAATATAAATGTATGCATAAATAAAATCTTTTATTTTTATGATATAATGATAAATATTGTAAATATCAACTATATATACTTAAAATGAACGTAATATGTGCATATGCATTTCATATATATAAATTGAATTTTAAGTCACCCATCACAAGGCTATATAATGTTTATTTTATTATTTATAAACATATATAATAAATATTGATATGTTATGATGGTACACAAAGTAATTAATACAATTACATTATAATACAACATATAAGTACTATGTACTCGAATATATACAATATATTGTAATAGAACATTTAATAGCAACATAATATTGTAGTATCGTTATTCAAAAATATTCAATATATACCGCCTGAACAAGGTATATAAAAGGTACAAGGAATATATTATTTATACGCAGTATATTTTACTTGTTGTTATATGTCATTTCCTAAATTATACATATATACTTTTATGTTAATTTATTTACCTAAACACACATCTATTTGTTGGACATAATTTACGAGAATTCAATTAATTACAAAAATTTAAATAGGAAAACATTTCCATATTATTTACAACAAATATAAAAAATTTGTATTGCTTTAGGTATGTGTATTATGGACATAAACTATTTCGTATAATAACAAAAGTATTGGAATGACTATAAATTTTTACTAAAAAAATTCTCGTAAAAATATCGCTTGCAATTTAATATTAAATTTTGTTTTTACAATCAAATATTTTATGGAATTTTTTAATCTAATTACATTTACAATCTAATGGTATTCTTAAATCAATGATCGTTCACGCATAGCTGGAGTTGGTATATATAAATAAACGCATGAACATGGAAACGTATAAAAATAAGCATATACCAATTGGTGGTGATACGATCTCATTTCAGATGATTTAATTCTATTGAATTGGTCACGAAAATCATATGAATATTTTCAATATAATATTTTCGTTGATTTAAGTAAAAAAAACTGTTAAAACTAACTCAAACAACACTCATAACATAAAAGTGCGGTTTTTACTGCTGTACATATGAACAAGTTAAAATATATGAATACGGAATCAAACATACTCAAGTGACTGTTTACGAATGAATAATATGTTTAACATTTCTTGTGTTCCAGTCAAGCGATTGGCAAGGACGATGATTTCTCATATTAGGGGTTTGTTTAGTTAGACTGGAAAATCTTTTCCATATTTAAAGTAGTTTATAAAGACATTGAATTGGTGTCAGAAATTGATTAAGTGCCATCATTGACGAGCAATCACAATGTGTCAACCTGCAAATGTAGAATTATTCAAGAAACAGTGAGCTATACCATACGCACAATGATAGTTGGAATACTAAAGTCTGTGATCTGTGATCTCTGTTAGATTGCTGGCATTAATTATGGTCAATGTGTCTAGGTTTGTTGAGTGGACGCAGTGATTATATTATATATATTTTAATTATTTCGATTGATCGTATTAGGTGATCATATATTACTGAAATATTTAATCAACATTAAAATAATTAATTTTTGTATTCAATGATAGTATTAGAACTTTTTTTATCAATTATTTAATCGTCCCATAACTTTTGTGAATCACTGTATGTAAAAATAATATATATGTATTCTAAATGTGGTATATACGTGGGCAGTTTGGAATGTTTCCTGATTTTTATTTATAATCAAAAATCAATATTTATTTAAAACTATTACTGACAGTTTGTTATAAATGTAAAATCCTTTTCCTATATATAAAATATATATTTTCATCAGATGATAAGGTTATGACTGACGACTATAATAACTATAGATAATTATTTTTTATTAAGCATTTTGTATACGACATTATGTACCAGTTTACAGTTTCAGTAATTGGAATGTTTGCAATAATCTCCAAATTTTTCATCAAATATGAAAAAAAGAATATATATTCCCAACTACCCTCTTGTACATGTATATCCGTACATTCCTTATCAAAACATTTTTGTTCCAATATCTCATTTATATACTATTAATTTATACATATAAAATACATATATACATATTATATATTATTAATGTACATATGCACATAAAACATAATACAGTGTATGTATACAGTCAACTATAAATGGAGAGGAAAGTATCAAGGCTGCTATATATGGTTTTATGTATACATTATATTAATATATTTATACATAATACCAATATATGGCATCTACAACATGTTATCATGAGAGTATTGGTATTCGCGAAGTATTTGTTATACACATGCAACTATATATACCATAAATATAAATGCACAATTTTCTATTTATATAACATTTATATACAACATAATGAAAAAACATTAATTATTTTAAGTGCACGATGTTGTTGAATTAAAATATGGTCAAAGTATTCACTAACTAAATTTCAGATTCGCACAAAGCTTGTGTTATTTATTGGTATTGCTTAATTATTTTAATGTATACAATATATACGCGTGTACTATATAATTTATATACATTTACAGATCCACTATATTGTAAACATACATATTTAATTGTGTTATGCAAATAAATCTTTGTATTATAATAAAATGAATTTAATTAAGAGTTCACCTGAAAAATGTACTATTTCAAAATATAATTTTTTGTATTATTAATATTGTAATATATAATATAACATGCATTTATAGAGTGTATTTATAGAGCAGTAATTCATAAAATGTATTGCTTATATGTGTGTATTGTTATTGTTATTGTATATAAAAAATATATTATTGTGAAGCTTACGCTATGATGAGTTGTACTGGCGTTGTGAGGACAATAATACCCAAATTTATCAAATTTAGTTTAAGAAACTAAGCACCATGAAACTTAAAATTTGAAGCTTTGTTCTTTGTATAATTTTTATAAAGAGTTACATTAAAGTGCCAGTGACAGTTTTACTGCGTCAGCTTCCTGAATATTAACCAGTACCCACACAAGGTCAACTCTATCTTGAAGTAGTTAAAGGAAATAAATGATTTTGTTTAATCTATACTGATACACCTTAAATATGCTCACAAAATTTCCTTAAGAGACCATTTTTTTTAACGATTTGAAGATGTTTTTGTTTCACTACTAAATAAAATTTTTAAGTTTTCGTATTAGTTCAATTTAAAATTGAAGCATAGTACACCTTTAAAACAGTTCTGCTAACCAAATCTTGATTTGTACTAACCAGATCACAGTCGGAATTATATATTTATATAATAATAGCATAGATTTTAATTAAAATTTGGTAATTATTTAATCAAATTTAAAAAAATTATTTTACATTTTCTATCTATATAATAAAAAGTGTTGCTCTTGTTTCTGCGGAAGTTTAATAAAATTGGAAATAGAAATTATATACTTTCGTAAAAATAAATATTACATTTTTTTTTCTCAGATTTAGGTATATAAAAGTGCGTTTGAGCTGTGATTCATTATAAAATTGTGCATCCAATTAAAAAAAAATGTATCCATGAACCTGAAAATTTATGCATTCATATTATGAAGGTCATGCAGGTCATTTATAATATTAATATTATATAGATATAACTGCACTACCATTTAGAAACAAAAAAAAAGTAATATGCTTAAAACGACAAAATTATGATACAAATTTATAAAAATCTACAATACTTGAGATTTTATATTTTATTATATATCTCGTATAAAATAATATATAATTCTTTTTTATATATATATATTTGTACAGTAAAGATTTCATAAATGTCACTCTCTTCCCGGAATAAATTTATTAAAAAGTGTACAACGAAATATAATTCATATAAGTTTCATATCTCAACCAACATATACAAACAAATATATACTTTTAGATGTAATATTTCATTACATTTATTGAAGTCACACAAAACAGCGCATTCACGTAGACCTGAAGTTTCAAGGATCGATCGCAAAAACATTTCTAGGACTTTACAATAATAGTTTTTTTAATTTAGCTATGCTTCGCCTCATTTGAAATAAAAATGAGCAGCGAATTTATTAGCCGTTATGCTTTTTATAGTTGTAGGACCAAAATTAATAAGAGTAATAATATAATTTGCTATGTGTGTATATTTTCAACTGCAATTAATCACACTTCATAAAATCTGCTAATAATTGTTAGAATTTGCGTGCTGATACCGACTGACTAAATTCATTCGTGTAATGTGATTTATTAACTTAATCATCTAACACTTCTATTCAGTTATATTAACGGTTGTGAGAACTATATTGATCCGCTTGATTCCATTCTAATATAACTGAGTTATTTAAATTAGCATTTGGCATATAATTTACCGATATAAATCTGATATAATGGATTATTCATCGAAATGAATTTCTAGAAGATTCAGTTTTAAATTTTCAGTTGTTACATTTATGAATTTTCATTCACTGAGTGATTGTTATACTTTTGAAATAAAAAAATAATACGATACCATTTCTTAAATAGTGCATATGTAAACTAATAAAATATTAAACATGTTTTAGAAAATAAACATCCCCATTTTATCAATTTGCTATTAATTAATTAATTTACTTACATTTTTTATTGTTGATCCTTAAAATTTTTATTTCTGTTGAGGTGTATCATGCAACCAACTATTATCATAAAATATCCTTGTACAATACCAGCAAAGATTTATTTCTTATTTCGATATCCTTCTTGTTTAATCATTTCTTTATCAAATACATTTATTGCTGGAAATGTCTTGATAAATTGTATTTATAATTTTTACATATATATAGCAAATTCATATTCTAAATAATATTCATTTCTAAAAATAATATGGAATATGTGGATACTTCACGAATCAAATAGAATTGTGACACTTACCGAGAATGATATTTATCAAATATTTACTGTTTTTATAAAATATGTACAAGTACTATATTAATACATTTTTATTTATATAATATTATATGATGGTTTAGTATGTAAATAATCCATAAAGCTTTATAATATACGAATATATATATATATAATAATCCTCTTTATTTCAATATACATATACGTATACTTCAACTCAAATATATAATAATATGTAATAATAATAATAATAATAAATAATAATCCTTCTTTCAATTGAAGTCCAAAAATTTCATATATATAGCAATAATTTCACATAAGGTTTTAAAATTTAAATAACATTTTACATTCACTTTATGTATGTTTTATATGTGGAAGAGTTTTACAATTTTTAGTTTTACTACAATATATTTATGCTTTATAATATGTATCTCGTATATACGGTATACGACATAAATCTATTTTATGCATTATGCTATACCATATACTACTATACATATTACAAATTATATGCATTCATTTAATACATACATTTATCATAAATAAATTGAAACCTTTTAACATGAAACAATTGAAATTATGTATTATTTGAAATATTTATAGAGATATACAATAGTTATATTAAGTATGTGATTATTATATATTATTATATAAATATGCATACAATTTACAATGCACATATTAATTCTAATATATGTATTATTATATGTGCAGCAGCATATACAAAAATGCAATGCAATTATATACAGGTATTTAGTATAGATATACTCGTATCTAGTATATATATGAGTATATATTTATCTGAAATAATGAAAGATAATACTTTTTGAAATATATGTATAGCTTTTAAATTTTAAATAAATAAGTTAAATATTATACACATGGTATTAAGTTGATGTATAGTTATATGTATTGTAGATGCATATTCGATTACATAGTCTGTTTTGTTTAAGCGTGATATAACTATAAACTTGAATAAAACTTACTGCTTGTAGCACTAACACACAAACGTGTGGTTTTAGCCTTCTCCGATATGCTTTAACCAATCATATCTATCCACATAGCGAATTTTAAGGAACTTTATAATTTACCATTTACTGTATCTTACCATCTAGCGAATTTTAAGGAACTTTATAATTTACCATTTACTGTAATTATACCTGATTCTGTGTCATACACCATCCTTCCGATCCATAAACGTTATCATTGGACGTATATTACATTTACTGTAATTATACCTGATTCTGTGTCATACACCATCCTTCCGATCCATAAACGTTATCATTGGACGTATATTAAAGTTTTATATATAGATTCCATTTTGTAAATCTCGTTTTGATTGGTATTGTTTTTTTATTTAGCCCGTTGTAAAATAGTATTTGTTTCCAATTGTTATCTTGTAACTCATTTTCTCCTCAATATCAATTGTCAACATTTAACAACGACCCCGCATGTAGATAATTTCAAAATTATATATTCTCTAAATATAACAGTTTGTCATCAATCAGATTTCTGATACATTTTTTGTAACCATATATATTTTGTTTTGTCACTATGACACCATAAACCGATGCCTCCTTGTTTCACGACATGAAATTATCCTTGACAACTTCGATATTTCATCCGAGTTACATCTACATCACCCTTACGTTCTTGCTGCAATGCTAAATATAAAAAAATGCGGCGTTGATAATACGGCTACCTGCGTTATTTAATTAATAAAAATAGATCTATACGCTTTTTCAAAATCTGTTATCTGTTATACTAAATTTTTGATCAGATATAAATCGATTTGCGTAGAATCCACATTGGATATTCACCGATAATTTCATTGACATTTATGCGGAATCAATCTGGTATAGTATATTTGTAAATACCTTATGGGCAATCGTTAATAAAGTTTTTGCTCTATAGTTGTTACAATCGAATTTGTCACCGCTTTTTTTTTTCACACCTTTCCACATTAGCATGGCACCTGTTCATATTCCAAAACTTAACAATTAGCTCATGTGCTCAGTTGATACAATACAATGCATTTCCGCCATGTGTTTAAAAAGTTCACCTGCAGAAAATTATTTGATCCGCAGATGATTTATTATTCTTGAACTGTTGAATAATGTTCATAACTTTATCAAATGCGTTGGCTTAGCTATAAATGACTGAACAATTTAAAATTGCTCATGCAATATAATTAACATTTTTTATTTCAAATGTTGATGCATGAATTACTTATAGCTATTTACTTACCCAATATCACACCATTCATATTCTAAGTTCTGTGATTTTTACATAGAATTGTGTGATAAGTTAATGTGCATTTAAATTGTTTACGAGATTATTGATAGACAATACAATAATTTTTTGAAAATTGTATTTGGTAATCCACGACTGGAAATTATTTTGTATTCCCCAATAAATCCGTTGTTCCCATGATCATTTGTTAAACGTGCGCTAAATTGTTTATGTTTTCTTAAAATTTAAATTTCTATTACGCTGTAAAAACACCCTATATATATTATATGATATATGATTTTTGGTATGATAAATAAGCTGTATTTAGTATTATTATTAAAATAATTTAGTTTATTATATGGTTTTCTGACAGTATTTAAATATATATATATTTCAATATAATTTATAATATAAACCGCATCCACTATACAAAATATTAATTAGTGAAATAATTTGTATTTCAGGTGTATTATGTCGTGTGTATTAAATATAATATATATTGTAAAATTAATATAACTAATTCAGTGACGTATAAAAATATTTGAAATATTCGTGGAAAGACTATAATAATATTCCGATTTTATTCTCGCATTGCTATTGTTCCTTTCAAGAACAAACTACGATACGCGTTAATATCACAGTGAAAAGGATAGCATGTATCGTGTTTTATTTATTGAAAGGATTTTGATATTTATTTGATTTCTCATTTCCTATCATAAAAAAAAAACAAAAAATTCGTCTATGTATATTTCGTTTATGATGACAACATTATTTTTATATTTTCATAAATTTTTATGGACAATTTTTCTTTTTTTTTAATGCATATGAATGAAATATCTAAAAATAAACATATATCAGACATAGACCATATAAAATTCACATTTATTGGAATGGATATTGTGTTGTGTTATGTACTCATGTATGTCTGTAAATATATTTTTATCGAACAAAATAGTACTTTAGATTTATTTGTAGCGAGAAAAATCTAATTTTGTTTTTTGTTTTATTTTGTATATAGTTGTGCATATATGATCCACCGGTAAAACAGTGCCAGTATACACTATAAAAGATAAGAAATAAAAGTGGAAAAAGTAATATTTGAAAATAAAAAAGCCATAGATATAATTCACCTATAATATACCATATATAGAAAGTTGAATAATACACATTACTAACGTAAAAAACGTATATATTCACATAAATTGGATGGAATCTATATTTCAATAGAGAGATAAAAGAAATGTGAATTCGATTTATGTGAATACAATTGTGTTTACTGAACCTATATAGATATATCTATCTATACATACTATTTATGTTGTATGGTTGTGTATGCATATTTAGTATATAGTATTTAGATTTTAGTCTTACATTTAATATTTATAATATGGCCATAAATGCACAAAAAAGGATATAATACATATAAAATATGGTATAGATAGTAGTTGGAATGAACTAAAATATATAATATGAAAAATAAAACCTTTTCATTTGTATATTGTCTCGAAAAATTGTTGAATAAAAATATTATAAATATATGTCATGTATAGGGGCACAGTAGACAAGATTATGAGAAGAAAATTTGGGTTGTATGTGCACACCTATAGTAAATTTTCCGTGAAAACAATTTATTTATGTATTTAATGATTTTTGGGTTGTATTGTTTAAACATAAATTTTCTGAATTCAATATATGCCCGCAATCTGTTGTGGATGAGAATTGCAAAATAACTCCTTCAAAAGATATGGTCGATTTTCCAATCGATGTCAGTCAAATAATAATGATTTGAAATTTATTGAATTTATAAAAGCTGTTAAAAATATGACCTGCATAAGATGCCACTGATATTTGTATAATGAATGCACTATATGTAAGTTTATAGGTTTCTATATAGGAAACGACTTATGGATGGATTTTTCTTTATCTAAATTGTTTACCCAATTTTAGTTATATGTGCTTAGAATATATAAGATTTTAAAATGAAATACTGGTGGTGTTGTTGTGGTGGTGGTTATAGTTATTTAGGTAAATTTTGAACCTATATGCTTCAGTTCAATTTGCCTTATTCAGTCAGTCGATATTAATGAAATTTGCTTATTGAAATTGTAAGATTATTTTGTAGCCAATTTAATACCCATCAGGTCAGTTATGCTAATCGACTTACCGAAAATTAACATTATTTCTCAACTCTGCACTTATAAAAATATAAAATATTGTATGCTTATAGTTTAAACTTAACAATTATTCGTACAGTTCATCAGAAAATTATTATTTAAATCTATATCCAGGTCATTCTATGACCAGCTTCCGCAGACAAGTTGAAAACATTTTAATTAAATTGTGTATGTAGTATTGTATTATATCATCATGAGCGAGTTGTTTTAAACTGAAGGATCTGGTAATAATGAGAGTAGTTTTACTATCTTTTACTCATTTTTTGAAGAATATTCATAAAATTTTATTATTTTATTGCTAAATGTCTGCACCATTACCATTACGCCCGCTTGGCTATGTTGGCCACAACTACATCAACGTGTTTATTCCATTTAGATGAATCATATTAAGTATTATACCTATATATATATGTATAAAGATATTTAGTTTCATATATTTCCAATGAAACTGTACGAGGAAGTCATTCGAGATAACTGCCATAGGTATTTAGCTTTGACAGAACTTTTTTCGGATCTGTTCATAAATGACATCTTTATAAGCCTACAAATATAAAATTCTATGAAGATCGACTGAAAAATGAACGAAAAATATCATTTAAGTTTAATGACCTCGATTTTAACCAGCACTTTCTAAACAAATGTGTTGACAAATACCGCACTATATAAACATTAAAATTATAATTATAAAATTTCTTCAAAATTGTTTGAAAAAATAATCAAATTGTTATAAGTTTAGGTGGTTAGGTCGATGAATATGATTAACTTTATGCGTATAGATAACGATTTCTTAAAAATCCATTAAACAAACTGCAAATGCAAATCTATACATAAAATTTAATAAAAAGTGTATAACAAAATACTAAAAAAAGGACTAAATGTATATATTTGCTTGTACCAGAGGTAGAGAGCCTTGTTTGTAGTTACACATCAACTGTAATATATATATGGTACGCTTTTATTTATATTTTGTATATATTGGTATTTCTTAGATGTACGTACATGTAAAGATGTGGTATGGTTATTTATAAATGGCATTTGGTGCAAATATATTAATACTATTTTATATAATATAGTTATACTAAAGTATATCGCATTTATTTATCTATTTTATAGTCTACACTGGTCTACACTATATTCATACAACCACCTATATTATAGTGTATATTTTATAATAGTGTACAAATTAAATTGGAATTGTCTTACATTTTTACTGCATATATACACCACACCACATTTGATTGGTATCATCTGCTTTCTTTAAAATGTATTTACTTTCAGCTTTACCATATCCCATTTATAGTAGAGAGACACGTATAATTGTGTATATGCACTCGCGTGGACTATATAATAAGAATTTAAAAATTGTATTATATATTTTATTTTATCATTTTACATTTATAAATACTTAATACAAAATCCATTCAATGGAATAAATGTACATCAATAATTGATTTTATGATGGTAATTGGTTAGCAAAATATAAAATGAGATTACGTGAACAGAATTAAATGTTTTTTATCTAATATTTTTTTTTTTGGTTTTTGTATTAAAATTTATTAAATTATATTTATTTTATAAATTTATTTTTATTCAGTGAAAATTTTAAAAGATTTTTTTTTTATTTTAAACATTTATTGCTTTAACACTAAACGTACCGACACTTCGTATATACCTATTCCTACCACAGAGGGTCAAATGACCCCTATAAAAAAAGTTATGTATTTTACTATTTTTTTTGGCAAGTTTGGTGCATGAATTAAACCTTTTTTCAATAACGATTACAAATTGTTAATTTATTAAATCAAAAAAAATAATAACATAACACAATTCTAATTTCAAACATAATAATTAATTTCGATTTTAATATTACACGATTCATTTTTTATTTTCATAGCATTTTTTACAAATTATTGGGTCTTCGATGGCACATTTTCCACACACATTTTTTGTACATTTCATACCATTTTTTTGTAGTTTTGTTTTTCTCTTGCAGAAACTTATTTGGCAATTTTTCCTCTTTTCCACACATGTAACTAATTCTGAATCTGTTGAGGTTTCCTGCATAATTTCTTGTTCTTCCTGTTGCTTTTGTTGTAAATCTTCTGCAAGTTCTTCTGCTAATTTTTGTAAAAATTGTTGCCTAGAAATTTTATCGCCAGTTGTTTCTGTATATAGCACCCATGAATTAATTCCAGCAAGGTCAAGAATATTGAAAAAAATCTGTAGAAGCCATTTTCGGGATTTCGATTTCACGGAGTACTTTCTTGCCATCTGATTTGCCATGTCTACACCAAATTTAGTGCTATTATAAAATCTAATAGTTTCGGGTAAAAACTTCCCCTCTTTTTCAATGCGTATACATGAATGTCTTGAGCTAAGTAGAAGTACCTTTTTCGTCGGCTTACTTTTGTAAATTGTAAGTGTACATTGATTAGCTTTATATAATTTCGTTGAGAAGCGTGGCCATATCCACTTATACTACAACATTTATTATGTGAACATACATTTGCGTACACAGATTGATCATTTTTGATATTTGTCCATAGGAAATGACCTAACAAGAGGAAATTATGGTCAACATAGTTATTGCAACGTGTAAGAATGAGAAAGAATATACGGCAAAATGAAAAAAAAATGTATTTATAATTATCCGACAGATATAAATCCTCATGTTTCATTTTAATACTCGCAGGAGTCAAATGACCCCTGGCGGTAGTTTAGTCAATTTTTTTTTTGTCTCTCAGTAAACAGTAGCCAGTAGAGAAGCCAATTTGGAAGAAAACTTGTATATATGTTTTCACTAAAAGTGGTATAAAAAGAATCTGATTTTAATGTTAATTTCAAAGAAATTTAATAAGCAAATGTCTAAAAGGGCTCATTTGACCCCTTCTCGTAGTTTTAGTGTTAATATCGGTCAATGTATTGTTAAATAATAATAGTTATTTATTTTGCTAATAATATATTAAGTAATATTGTAACAACTTAATTTCAATCAATCTCTAATTACAAGTAAAGTATATTATGTACAATTCACAGTATTTTTATATATACTATCAATAAATCGGATTGTATGTTGTTCGCATACAACAAAATATAGTACAATGAATTAAATATCTTTAGAAAATACTCTTTTGTCATGAGATGTAGTTTTTTTTTTCTATGCGTTTTTATATGTGGAGTTTATTTATTTATAGCTGAAGAAAAAAAAAATGTATTTCATATATTTCCTTTTGTCATTCATCTTTTTTGTTATTATTTGTTATCATATATAAAACAATTTTTCTTTTGGCGAAAGAAAAAAAAAAGAAAAACTGTTGTACAATCTATAAAAAAGAAAAACACAACACACACACACACACACACACATACGACAAGCTCATATTCTTTGCACGTATTTTTCCATTGTACACAGAAACGAAAAATTGGCGCCTTTATATTTTCCATTCTGCAAATATTGTTGAAGTGTGCTCTTGCATTTAAAATTCTTTAGGGAATATTGTTGTTTTTTTTTTTTTTTTTTTCTATCTGGTGTCCTTTTCACAATTGTTGTAGTTATTCTTTCGGCTATGGTATTTCAGTTGTTGTTGTTTTTTTTTTTTTTACATTTTCTTTATATGTTAATAAATATTAAAATTAATGTATTTCATTGTTTCGTAATTTTTTTTTATTTATCAATATCGTCGTGTATTTTGTGTACAAAATGAAACATATATGTAAAGGACATACAAAAAATTATGTGAAATAATTTCTATTTATACATAATGCAATCGATCACGGTATATATATATATAGCACCACATGGTGCCTCTAACGAAATATCTCAATATTGCTAACACCCGCAAAACATATATGTCAAAATTTCTTAACAATCCGGCCATTAGTTTAAAAGTTACAGAGTGGATTAATTGACACTTTGTTTTTGTTATTTTCAGAAAAGTGAATGCAAAGCAGGATTCGTGTGTTGATTCTGAATATTGAATTCTAGTGGATCTAATTTTTCATCCATTTTGATATGCCTACGCAAAAACTCAGACATATTCCGCTTAAACATGACCAAACAGCGTTCTGAATTATCAATTCGTTGTTGTTTTGTTGTTCTTTGGTGTGAACAAATGCGGCTCACATTTGGAAAACTAATACCTAAATGTTTGTGTATAATACTGAAAATACTGCCTTTCGATTACTTTAGGTTGTCAGCTATCTCTTACCACTTCACTTTATGATTATCCATAATGATTTTCAGGGTTTTTTCGATGTTTTCATGGATTAACAACCTCTTTTGGACGTCCAAAACATACGTTCACCATCAGCGGCGGTGTTTGTACGACCAAGTTTAAAATCATTTGATTATGGTTGTTATTGATGGAGCATATTCCAGGTAACACTTTTAAAGTCTATGCTCAGCTTGTGCGGTATTTTTTTTCCATTAAAAAGCATTGATAAATTAACACACGAAACTGCTTTGATTTCATTTTCTGAAAATATCTAACAAGTATTAATTAATTCACTTTAACTTCTTAACCAATGGTCGGATTGTTATGAAATTTTGACATCATGATATTTGGTTACAGACACCATATGGTGGTTAGACCCGGCACTAATATCTAATAATATTTTATAATCTATTATTGTTATATTTTGGATGCTATATACATATTTATCGCACCAAATATTCATAAATTATTTCCGAATCGTATTTCATGTAACCATATAAACCGCAAAAATGTATTTACACTATTAGCCCACGTTCTTTCTTTTCAGTTTTCTATAATAATCAAATGTCTTCTATATATGCGCATTTTTATACTATGTTATAACCTTCTTATATATTGTATCATCATCATATAATGGAACTAATGTATAGTTTTTACCTTCTTTTTGGTCTTCTTCTTGCATGTATTATCCATAATTGTATATAAATATATAGGTATACTGTTTCTATTTATGGTGTCATGAATCAAAATTATTATATGATTCGATGTAGCATTATATCTAAGAATTGACCGTGATACTATTTATAACAACAGATATTCATATTAAAAAGGCAACTGCCAATATTTCAAAAGGATTTAGTTGGTATGGTGTGATGACAGGGCGTCGATTGCATTAACATTTTAAATTATTGTATATATAGTTTGGTTGTCATAATATAATCATGTTGAAACAGTAATACTTTATGAATAATTTTAAAATCGATTATATATTTTTTTTAGAATTTATTCACTCTGATTGTAAGTCTGAATATAAAGAAAATTGAATAATGCGTAAACAAAACTTATGTTTAAAATAATATTTGCAAATATAGATATAGGTCTTAAATAAAATTCCATCTTGGAAGGAAGTGTACAATGAAATATATCTAAATAAAATATGAGTATAGAAAGGGACATTAATTTTACAACATATAACGTTAGTATGCCTATTATTGACATGGATTGTAAAAATGCAAATGAAATGTATTGAGATTTCATTAAATGCAATTTCTGTCGAATGTTGATACCATATCTGTTCACAGGGTCGTCACCATCACAGAGTTTTTATTTAATAACACAAATTTTTAGTTAAGAAATTCAAATTGATAGTCTTAAACGCTGCCTTAATCTTTGTTATTTATTATAACTTTACTGTATTAACAAAATATCATTTATGCAAATGTAAATATTCAAATATAAAATGTATTTGAAATACTTGGAATTGAAATAGTCCCCAGTACTATTACATACTTTATAAATTATTAAATTAATTAATTGTATGGGCATTTCCTGTTTTAATAACGAATTATTGTTTTCTGGTAAAATTGTTATAGTTAATATTTTAATAATATCGCTCAAAATGAAATAACTGAAAATTACTATTTTATTCGTATGTTTTTCATTTATTTTTTTAATGTGTCAATAATTGGCATCCATATACGTTTAACGGCCCCAAACACAAATAAATAACTTATATCATCAGTATTATTATATGTATTTGTCTATACAATTTACCATATAAATATATATTGTATGTACTTTATAAAAATAAAACTCCAACCGTGCTGCTGCTGCTGCTGCTGCTGCTGCTCATATCGCATATGAAATGTGTATATGGCCGTTACTTTTTTTTTTATATATTTTTGTCGCCTTTATTACATGCTGATTGGAACCATACCAAACATATCCTTCAAAATATATAATATATAAACAATTCCAAGTTATTTGTTTTTGATGCCCTCAATCTGTATGTACACTCGATATCCTCAATGGGCTGATATATATATATTTATATATATACCCTATATTTGCTTTATATTGTACAATGTATGAATATTTTAGCCAAAAAAAAGAAATACAAAATAACATATATATTCAACAAAAAATAGTATATTATAGAAGAGGCAATGGATTTCATCGCTCAGCAGGGATTTTACACTTGTCATTTATTATTATGATATTTGTTCTATTGTTTTTCTACTCGCTTATATTTATATAATACACAAAATCATAATGTAATATATTCAAACAGCATATATACCATATACGCTATCCATGCAAATATTGTATATATATATATATACTACGACTTATATATACCAGGTATAGGAGCATGAAAGGAGCCTTTGTTAAAGGAAGAAAAACACATTATTTAGAATAGAAAAATCAAAAATATTTTATTCAAAATAACTTCCATCGCTTTCTACACATTTTAACCACCTTTCAGGCAATTTTCGTATACCACGTCGAAAAAATGGTGTTGCTTTGGACGAAAACCATTCAGATAGCCAATTTTCAACTTCTTCAGATGTTTTGAAGTGCTGTTCTTTCAAAGCATGTCCCATCGATGAAAACAAATGGTAGTCAGGAAGGAGCCAAGTCTGGTGAATAAGGCGGGTGTGGTAACAGCTCCCATTCAAGCGACTTTATCGTATCCTGAACTGGTTTTGCTTTGTGTGCTGTTGCATTATCATGTTGCAAAATTACCTTAACAGATTTTTTCTTTCTTTCTGTCCATTCTGGTAGGTTATCTAATAATGCATGGTTTAAATCGATTATTTGTTGTTGGTAGCGAACCGTATTAACAGTTTCACCAGGTTTCAGAAGTTCATGATACACCACACCTTCCTGATCCCACCACAAACACAAAGCATTCTCTTCTTACCGAATCGTTTTGGTTTTGCAGTCGATGTTGCTGCTTTACCTGGTGTAATCCATGATTTTTTTTCGTTTAGGATTCTCAAAATATATCCACTTTTCATCACCAGTCACGATTCGATGCAAAAAAGACTTTCTTTTGTATTGTTGACGGGTGCAATTCACAAATGGTTTTTCGATTTTCTTGTTGCCTTTCAGTCAATTCATGTGGAACCCTTTTTCCACACTTTTGAATCTTTCCCATTGTCGTTTAAACGATTAGAAATTGTTTTTTGATCTACATTTAAGGCTTCTGCAAGTTGTTTTTGAATTTGTGTGTATCATCTTCGTCCAACAATGCTTGCAATTCACTGTCTTCAAACTTTTTTGGTGGTATTCCACGTTCTTTATTTCTCAAATCAAAATCTTTGTCTCTAAATTGTTGAAACCATCTTTTGCATGTTGCTAATGATACAGCATGATCACCAAAAGCTTCTACAAGCATTCGTTAAGATTCAGCTGCGTTTTTCTTTAAATGATAACAAAAAACTAATGCAAATCCCGCAAATCGTTTGTTGAAGGCACAAAATTAGACATTTTTAACACAATAAAATTTTATGTTGTTGTATTACAAATGGAATTTACCACACTGAATGTTGTTGACGGATGTCAAAACAATAAAAAAAAAACATCGCATTAAGGCTCTTTCACAATTACTAATATAAGTACAGCCATTTATTGGCAGCGGCTCACTTCATACTCCTATACCTGGTATACGCTATCCAAGCAAATATTGTATATATATATACTACGACTTATATATACCATATATAGTAGTTAATTCTGTTAGTCATCCACGAATATATATATGGCTTTTGTGTATATATTTTATTTTATTTTTTTTTGCATACCCATATATGCGATAAACGCAATGAATTTTAAAGAGGCGAAAATTGAAATTATTATATTATCATCGCACTTTGTGGATGTATAATTTTTGTTTATTTTTTTTACTTGGTATATTAAAATTTTTCCAACAAAAAAATTAAATAAATAAAACAATTTGATGAAAATTCTGAACCACAATTTTCCTAATTTAAGTATACGAATTTATGAATGTATATAACATGAATAATAAATAACTATTTTGCATAATATAATAAAATAAAATATATCTAACACTATACCATTTATTATTATATTGTATTCTAAAATAAAAAAAGTATAATCAAATAATGTTATTATTATTATTATTATTATTATTATCGCATGTTTAACATTTAACATTTTCTTATTTTTTTTATACTTATCAAAACGTAAAGTTATATCTCAATTTATTTTGATATTGATTTTATTACAATATATGTAAATTTTTTTTTATTATAATACACATGTAAAATATTATAATCCATATAAAAACATATTTTTACAATATGATTCAGTGAATAAATATATAAGGTTGTCAAATATCTCCCTTCCGCCTTTTTGTCTTTTTAATTTCGCGGCTATGTACAAAGCGCTACAGAGCTCGTATCTGGCAACACTGTACATAATTTGAAAGCTCTTGACATAACAAACAAAACGACGCTATGTATGATTAGTTTGGATATTGCGTTCAACAGTTATAGACGTGTAAACATGGAGTTCACTAACGCCGAAATTCGCGCTATTTTAAAGTTTTCCTTCGTTAAAGGCAAATCCGCTAGAGAAACGTTCCGTGAGATTAATGGTGTTTTGGGGGATGGTACTCTATCACTTCGAACCGCGGAGGAATGGTTTCGACGATTCAGAGCCGGTGAAAACGACACCATGGATAAGCCAGCCGGCGGAAGACCTGTGACGACAAATACCGATCAAATCATGGAATACATCGAGTTAGACCGGCATGTGGCATCTCGTGACATCGCCCAGGAGATGGGAGTTAGTCACCAAACCATTTTAAACCATCTGCAGAAGGCTGGATACAAAAAAAAGCTTGATGTTTGGGTGCCACATGAATACAGTGAAAAATCTAATGGACCGAATTTCCATTTGCGAAATGCTGCTGAAACGGAACGAACTCGACCCATTCTTGAAGCGGATGGTGACTGGCGACGAAAAATGGATCACATACGACAATATCAAGCGAAAACGGTCGTGGTCGCAGGCCGGTGAATCGTCCCAAACAGTGGCCAAGCCGGGATTGACGGCCAGGAAGGTTTTGCTGTGTGTTTGGTGGGATTGGAAGGGAATCATCCACTATGAGCTGCTCCCATATGGCCAGACGCTTAATTCTACCATCTACTGCGAACAACTGGACCGCTTGAAGCAGGCGATCGACCAGAAGCGTCCAGAATTGGCCAAAAGGAAGGGTGTAGTGTTCCACCAGGACAACGCCAGACCACACACTTCGTTGATGACTCGTCAGAAGCTACGGGAGCTCGGATGGGAGGTTTTATCGCATCCACCATATAGCCCGGACATAGCGCCAAGTGATTACCACCTGTTCCTGTCCATGGCGAACGCCCTTGGTGGTGTAAAGTTGATCTCAAAAGAGGCTTGTGAAAAGTGGCTGTCCGAGTTCTTCGCAAATAAGGAGGGGGGCTTCTACGAGGGAGGTATTATGAAGTTGCAGTCTAGATGGAAACAGATTATCGAACAAAACGGCGCATATTTGAACTAAATCCGATTACTGTAACACTTTTTATAAAGCATTGAATAAAGAGCAAAAAGGCGGAAGGGAGATAGTTGACAACCTAATATATCCGATACAATATATCGCTTATAAATAAATATATGTCTATCTCTATATATTCGGTAATATATTAATATTATAGATATACTCGGATATATACGGACGGATATTGTATTGTATATTGATTGTACAATATAAGATCATATATAGATATATATAAAAATGATGCAATCCTAAAATAACAACTTATTGAAAAGTATAAAAAAAAATATCAAAAGATTTTCATTTTCTTTGTTGCGTGTGTAGTAGTACAATATATAGATTTCTTATGTTGTAAAAATGAATATTTGTAATATAATATGTACGTGTGTGTATGTGAATATGTCTGCTTTTTTTTTTTGTATCTTCAACTGAATCTATACATTTTCTTTAAAATGAAAATTTGTCTATATGAATACGAAAACGAAAAGAAATTACTTTGCAATAAAATTTAAATATTAAAACAGTCAGATATAAAATATAAAACTGAACAAATACTAATATAAATAATATATATATATACAATTCGAAATGTTGCAAAAAAATCTATATAATCGTGTTAATATAATAGTAATCTATCCAAAGATTTATCGGCAATAATATCACTGTTGTCAAATCAGCTAGCACTAAACAGAACTTATGAAACATGTTTACATATTGTACTGTATACATATTTACAAGAACATATTCTTAATTACAATATAGAACTGTGTATATAAACATTAATTTTTTTTCAATGAATAACACATGGGTCAAATAGTCTCATATCGCCTATGTAATAAAACAAAATTTTTTGGAAACAATACAATCATTTCAACGTTTTTTTAACATTTCGATGGCACCCTATGTACAACAATTGATCTTTGCCTTCACAAAAGGCTTCAGTTTTGTCGATGACTGCCTCCTTTGAGCCGAATCTGTTGCCACATAGCATCTTTTTGAGTTCGAACATCGTGGTAGTAATTGCTGGAGGTTAAATCTGGTCTATACGGTGGTTACGCAACCAATTCAAAGCTCAATTCGTACATTTTTGCCATCGTTTTCAGTGACTTGTGACAAGGTGAAACCAAAGTTTTTTTCTTCACCAAATGTGACCTTTTTTTTTTTAGTGTATTCAGCCGCCAAATGCTCCAATAATCCCAAGTTGCTGTTGATTGTTTTTCCATGTTCATGGTAATTAATAAAAATTATACCTTGTGCATCCCAAAATAAGAAAAATATAACCTTGCTGGCCGATTGTTGATGGGGGTCCTTTCATCGGTTGTCCGGTACTCAGCTGACTGTCGACTGGGTTCTGTAGTGAAATTATGAATCCATATAACATCCATTCCGATGTACTGACTCAAAAACTTAAGCTGCCGTTTAAACATGTCCAAACAGCATTGTGAATCATCAATTCGTAGTCGTTTTGTTATTCTGGTGCGTGAGCAAAATTTTTCAAAAATGTCGTCATGGATTACTTGTGAAAAAAAATCTGAAAGAACTATAACAGATTATTAACAAAATTATCAACAATTTGCTTTAAAAATAAGCTAATGGTATGATATATCATATAACATTAACAGAATTAGTTTAAAGTTAACTCAATAACTCATTACATAAATCCAAAATTTTAAGTATTTTATAGCAACTATAGTTCTATAGTTATTCTAATTTGAATGTATAAAGCGAATATTATAGAGAATATTGTATGTAGAAAACATTGAAGTTTATTGTAGTAAATTTTTCAGAAAAATAATTTGTTTAGTACGACGTACAGGCTCATATTTGCTTACTTTGAATATCTTTGCTCCGCCACTATCGTTTATTATATAAATTATTCAATTTAACTACTCCAATTATAATAAATTATTTACATTTACATGTTAATTATTATAATATATAATATATTTTACTAAACCATCACTGATGCCAATAGTCAAACAATTTAATTGTGTAAAATAAATGTTATATAGTATCATAGACAAAATATAGATAGACGAATATTTTCTAATTTACATTTTTTCACGTTAACAACAAAATGGAATTTAATTTCACAAGATTACTATACACACGTTAACATATTCATAATATTTCGATGTACTAAGGCCACCGATCCTAGATTTACATTGCTTGCTTATGAGAATAGACTTTATATGACTTTTAAATATTCCAAATCCATCAAAGACATTATAGACATTATTTAAAATTTTTGTTTATAACAAGTTTATTGAATATGTCTAAGTTGTTTGCCAGTGTTTACTTGAAAAATCAATTATGATCGCCTTAAACTCTATATATTATCAATATAAATTTAGTAATAAATTAATTTTAAATCATAATTTGAAATTTTATTTTTTATAAAACATTATTGGTGTACCAGGGGGTGATACATTATAAATTTTACATTATCTTATTTATGATGCGTTGGTGAACGTCTGCATACAAATAGATAATATTTCATTGACATTCGAGTTGCTTTATCTTTTACATCTTAAAATAAATATGATTTTTCATTTCCTATATCAAAGAATTAATCGTCTGTGTACAAAATGCTATACACATATTTATATATTGTAATATTCGGTATCTAAATCTATAATAAAATCAGGTTGTATTTTGTCCTATATAACCTTTGATACCTTATTGATACTAGATTTAGATATTAGTTCTTGTTTATTGTAAAACCTTTGATATTCAATCGATCAATTTAATTTTATTGCAACACTATTTACTATAATTTACATGGCTATATAATCATTATTATGTTATTATAATGCACGTACCATAAACATATCATTTTCTTATAATAGCATATATAATTTTGGTTTAAATCAACATATCCTTTTAAGTATAGCTATATAGTTTTACAAATCAGTTAGATTGTATGGTTTGAGTGTCTGCATATATAAATTATTGTTGTATTTCTTGATATTATCTTACCCACCAACAAACCATAATAATTCCTTTTGTTATCGGAAATATTTATCATATAATTTCTATACTGAAACTGAGAAGATTGTAAAATATAACTAAATGTTCTGTTCGCCGATATTTAAATCTAACTAAACTGACCTGCTTTTCAACATTACATTTGAAATTTAAATTACTAAATAATTGAATTTGAATGTTGTCAGATAAATAATAATTTAAATAAATAATAATAAATATAAATTATAATAAATTAAATATTATATAATTATATAGATGATCTTCTGGTGATGGATATTGGTGGATTTTAAAGTCGTCCGACTGGTTTTACCCATGATAGCTAGTACGAATACCGAACTTTTCTGGTCAATTAAATACAGAATGCATAGTATATAATATACTAAGGTTAGTATAGTTATGTTATAATACCTTAATTATCTTAATTTGTTGTATATTGTATTAATGTTGTTCATTATATTTATTATCAAATCCTTGATATAATAATGGTAACAACATTTACCTATAAACTTTGACTACAATATTTGTAATAATTCAATTTTATTTTTAGTTATGATGAAATACTGAAGGGTTTCATTCTGGAAATATTTTTAAACAACAAAAATATCCTCAGCAGAAACCAGATCCAAAATGAAAATTATAGTGTTCGCTTGGAGACCGCTGCAGAAAATAATAAAAACACATCAAGAATGATGTTATTGGATGACCAACTGTAAACTACAAAAATTAAAACAAAGAACTTCAAAATTAGATACGGAGCGGTTTAAAACCAACCCTCCAATGCAGAAAAATTAATGTTGTCCAGTATATATAACACAAATGCTGCTATGTGAAGTTTAATAGAAGATTCCAAATGCAGCACTGGAAGATCGAACTTATTCATCTAATTGATTGATAACTCAACTTTAACACAAAACGCTATAAGTTGTTATATATGTGAGCCAGATATTGTCAAACCAACAAGTGCAATTATTATTAAAAATCATAAAACTACTCTTTGGAACAACAAAAACGTTGTTAAAATATGGGTAAGTTAATTTTATATTATTACAAATACCTTAAATTAAAAGTAAACAAAATGTAAATAATTCATTTAATCTTATTCAAAAGGAAAATTGGTTCCATATGAAAATGAGTGATTGATGCAGATATCTCGAAAACGATAACGCATTTGTAAAGTTTTTGTTATCCAGTTCAATAATTTAATGGTCGACAAAAAAAACGGAATATCCATATGGAGAGGATGTATATTTGATGGAATCAGAAGAGTGTATTATAAGATGTTGAAACCTGGATCAAACTATCAAGATGGCGATTGATTGGATTAAATATTGATGAAACGTTGAAAGAAAAACGACCTATAGACATGGAAAAGTGATTGCACTTATACAGAATGATTAAACACATAAAATACAACGATACCACAATTCTGAAGACGTCAAAAAATGGCTTGATTCGTCATGCAACACATTAAAAGAGAAGAATCTAAAAGGACGGATAGCTTTGACGTATTCTTTTGTGACAACTCCACAAATAGTGTTGGAACGGTAAATCACATCATGATCATTAAATCGCTGTAACAACTGTATTTAAGCCGTGAAGGTACTTATTTTATATAAAAAAAGCAATAATTAAATAATAATATCTTTTTTTTTCTATTTTCTATTTTACAGATAAAGTATTAAAAATTATTTAACACATTGTGGATAGTACCAATAAGTTTGTTTAGCTAACGATGACGAACAACACACCACACACCACCATATAATCCAAACTGCAGCTAATCCGATAATGATATAAATAAAATTATTTCACTAACCTAATTTTAATTGTTAAAATCATGAAATAAAAAGTATCTAGAAGTTGGAACGTCGTTCTAGTAGACTTCTTAAGAAAAAAAAAATTATAACCACCTTAATATTTTGGAAGTCCTGCGATAGTACCTTATTTTTTAATAATTTTAATATTAATTCAATAAACTTAAACGTATATATGTTCAAATTGAGATTATGTGAACAATTCCTGTTGAATTTTTGGAAAATCGATACCTCTTGGACTGTTGCTTACTGGAAATTTCATCGTTTGCTAAGCGATTTTAATAGAATTTCGTATATAAGTTTATTTAAAATTATATGAACAATTTCTATGAAAATTCTGGAAAATCTATAAAGTAGACAGTTGCTTCCTGAAACGTGGTAATTTGGGCATTTATTAATCGATTTTAATGCAATCTCATATGTATATACCAATTTGTATTATACAAACGGTTCCTATGAAAATTCTGGAAAATTTATACATTGAACCACTTTTCACACCAGCTTTGTTCAATTTGGATGGTCTTTATTTAACCGATTCAAATAAAATTTCGTATGTATTTCTTATGAAATTGGTTCAGTATAACGATTTTCCAGGATTTTCTAGGGAAACCAATTTAAACATACATATAAAATTTCATCAAAATCAATTAATAAATTACAAATTTATCAAATGCTAGGAATCTTTTGTCAATCACTTTCCATTTGATGTTAATTTAATGATATCTGTGTCGAGTTTCATTGGCGTACCTGAAAAATTACCATAAGTTTATTGAATTAATTTTAAAATTATTAAACAAAGTAGGGTACTTTGGTAAAAACTGCGATCCCAGGACGTCCAAGATATGAGGATGAAAATATTTTTTTTTTTATAAGTCTAATAGAAGATTTCGGTTATCAGATACTTTTAATTTTACGATTCTATCAATTAAAATAAGAAAGTTATGAGTATTTTAGTGAAATGTTTATATTTATATTTATATTTTTCTGTGTGATAATACGAACGCAAAAAACTACATATTTGCAAAAGTAGGATTTGGAATTTTGGATGTGGGTGTATATATAATGCTAAATTTGATTTTGCCATAAAAAATATACATGTACGATGGTAATCAACAAAATAATAATAACAAATAATACATTAAAACAATTTTTGCTGAACTATGCAAAGCATAAATATTTTTATACACAACATATTATTATGGTTTTTATGATTTATAAATGTGTATTAACAACAACGGAGGAGGCATTACGCAGATAATATAGATAGACTATAGACATATATTATGTATAACTTATATATGAAAATATATATCGCAAAAAAAACCGGATAACGGAAAAAACCAATATCGATATATTGAGAGCAGCAAATTGTACAATATATTTGAATCGTATATGAAATTATATTTGTAATATTAAGGTTTTTTTTTTTTTTTTATTTTTAATATTTCATACAAATGTATATTGCTGCGGTATTTATTTGGCAAAATTTAACCACAATTTCCGTAAGACGGAAATTAAATATTTTTCATAATATTTCTTAAATTCTTTTCTTTGCTATTTCTATCATTTATTGTATATAAAATTATAAACACACATACGCACACACACACACTGTGCACTCATAAATATAAGTCTTTTTTTTTTTTGTTATTATATAAAAAAATATATTATATAAAAGAAAATTAAGTTAAATTTTCTTTTATTTTAAAAATTTCCTTTATTTTGGAAAAATTTTAGTTTATATTTTTTTTTCTTTTCTATATAAAATATAAGACATTTATTATTTAATAATAATTTACAATAGATAGAGGTTAATAGATATAAAAAATATATAAGTTGTGCTGCACACTTTAAATTTTTTACACATACTATTTATATGTGATCGGAATTATAATGAATTTTGATAAATAATTGGTGCCAATAATAAATAGATATATATATACTTTCAAACGGAAAATTATGCAAAGACAATAGAGTCATCGTGTGTGTGTGTGTATGTATGTGTCCTATATTTTATTATTATGTGCATATATGTCCCTAAGTTTATCTGAAATAATCAAATTTCAACTTATTTCGGTTATAAATATATAAATTTTCATTTCGACTTCTTAGCGATGATGAAATCAACCGTTTTATTTATTCACCCTAAATTTATTTTTCTATATTTTCTACTTCTTATAATATTTTCTTTTTATAAATATATTTATTTTATTTTATTTTATTTAATTTTGTTCTTCAGTGGGAAAATACACTTACTACTACCATGTTCAAATTTAACGCGGAATTTATTCATAAAATTTAAAATACATGATCAAAATCTTCGAAATACTTTGCATCAACTGCTAATACATCTATGCCAGCGTTTTATCCAGCTTTCAAAACATTTCCGGTACATCGTCGTTGGTAAAGCCTTTAAACTCTTTCAATGATTTTTATTGTATAACTTCAGTGGTCTGATAACATGTTGCTCGAAATGGTTTTTTGACTTTATAGAAAGAAGTCACACGGTGCGCCATATCAAGTGAATTTGGTACTTGTTGAATGACTGTTGCGTTGTTTTTTGGTTAAAAATTCACGAATAGTCTGTGCATTGTGTGATGGTGCATTATCATATGATGCAAAATCCATGAATCGTTTTTCCATAACTCCTGTTTTTTTTTTACTACGCATTGATTCACGTAAACGATTTATAATGCCTAAAACTATTATTCTTTATTAACATGTCTTGTCACCAGAAATACTGCGTTTAATAAATGTTTCATCGGAATCAACGTTGGACAGCATTCCCTCAGCAACTTCAACACTTTTTATACCACGTTTCAAGGCCAAATCATCATGTATAATGTTATGTGTTGATCCAGTTGATATTTTGATCTCTTCAACAATCTCTCTGATGGTTAATTTTGGATTTTCAACAAACATTTTTCTTATTTTTTCAACGTCTTCATCGGTGTTCGATGATGATGGTCTTGCGGCATGAGGATCACTGTTGAACATCATCACGACCACTTTGAAAACGTTCAAACCACTTGTATACTGGTGTTTTCATCAAAGCATCATCACCATAATACTTTTCTATCATTTTCAATCTGTACATTTAATTTCATTCTTTTAACACATAATTTAATGCTCATTCCTTGTTCAATATTTTTATCCATTTATTAAAAATTGACGAGAAACAAAAGTGTGATGGAAACAATACGCTGTCGAATTAACAATTGATAAGTAATCAAGCTATAAATTGGTAGCAATGCCAACAAGGGTGTGTGCAAAGAAGAACAAAACAACACATTGACATTATCTGAAATGTGCAAGATTTAAATGAGAAATTCCGCATCAAATTTGTACATGGTAGTATTTATATATAATATAAGAAAATTTCTTTCATTAATATGCTACTGAAAATTCCCAAATTCCATTTACCATTCCATCGTAATAATAATAATAATAATAATAATAATAATAATATAATATAATATTTTACGTATATGTATTATAATAATAAAGGCATAGCAATATATAATACATGTACATAGTATATAATATACATAACAGAGGTATTATATAGATAGGTATGTATCCATAAATAAATTATGGATATATAATAAAATACTATTATATAAATATAAAAGATGTTTTCTTTTTTCTCTTTTATTTTCTACAATTTCCTTATTTTTTTTACAAAATTTTCCTCTTAATTTTTCGGCAATATATAATTTTTTTTATATAAAAATATAAACAATAAATGTCGGTATTAGAAAATTGTATTATTATGTACCTACGCAATATATATTATATATACAATAATATGTATAGATATTATTATATAGCCATAATAGAACATTATATATTGAGTATTTATGGGTGATTATATAATATTTTCTGTAAAATAATATTGTAAAATGATGATAATATTTATTAATATACATATTTAAGAGAATAAAATGTTTTATTCAAATGTAGATGTAAAGTGCTTACGAGATGAATACAATGGGGATTAATAATAATTTAAAATTGATTGGTATATTGTGTAATTATTATTATTATTATTATTATTATTATTATTATTATTATTATAATTTACACTTAAAATATATATATAGGTATTTTATTTTATATTACATATAAATAGAATAGTATATATATTAATAATATAAATTTGTCACTTTTAATCTAACCATTTAATTTATAATATCCATTGAATTTAACTACATATTATTGCAAAAGCGTACGGAATATAAATATAAATTGTATTTAAAATTATGGAAAATTATAATAGATTCGTGATATGAAGATCGACAAAATATACATAATATGTTGAAATGGTCTGAAAAACTATATTTTAAGTTGACAAATTTGTATCAGCAGAGAGTATAAGCCGCAGGCAGAAGTGTCTTCTAAATTTCATTCTGGTATATTTGAGAACTTAAAATACAGTTTTTCATACCATATAAACATATTAAAAACTTATAACTATTTCTTAAATAAAACAAATTATCATGAACTGTGCAATTGTCAAGTCATAAAAATAAATCATTCGGCTTTAAAAAAAATTTCATCCAAAACAAACTGAATACTAAAGTTTCTTTTAAATTCACAGCTACCGTAAATACATATTATGTAATATAAATAACGCCACCATCAGTAAAACACAAGAAAATACTCTATAGTACCTTACAGTTGACGGAACAAAACCATGTATTGTCGAAGTTTTAATTTACATACACACCAACCACGATCTTAACTATCAAACAAATCAATTGAAATAGAATAGGTATAATTTTACAGTACACAGATTTTTGTATATCAGTGGAATGGAGATGAACATAAAATATATGTGTAACATGAAATGATTAATGTGTTTGAATAAGCTAAAATTATATTTAATAATATAATATATTGATATGACGTCGGATACTTAAAATCAACTACTATTACAATTGTATTAATTCAAATCATCATCATCATCAAAACATCTTACTCCGAGTGGATGGTATATTGGTATGACTTTGGATGCATAATTTAAAATCAACTATTATTACAATTATATTAATACAAATAATCATTATCAGCATCATCATCAATTCATCTTATTCCGAGTAGATGCCATATGACATCTACCATACATATTGGTATTACTTCGAATTCATAACTTAAAATCAACTACTATTACAATTGTATTCATTAAAATGATCATCATCATCATCAACATCTTCAAGACATCTTACTCCGAGTGGATGACATATTGGTATGACTTCGAATGCATAACTTTAAATCAACTACTGTACTATTACAATTGTATTAATTCAAATAATTAACATCATCAAGACATCTTACTCCGAGCGGATGGCATATGACATCTACCAAACATTCATTACTATCAAGTTGGTAAAATATAGATATGTAAGTATATAAAAATGCACCAATTGATCTGCAATTATCTATAGATGGATACGTTTCCTTAATTCCAGTATTTTTATATCGGTGATTATTAGCTCATTATGATTACAAAGTACATTCATTTTAAATTATTAAATTTTATGTAAATTTGTATTAGCCGAGCCGAGCACAATGTTTACTATCCAACTTTCAAAATTTCGTAGAATCAAAATCAATGGTACAATATACCGATAAATAATTGAAAATGTTTTACGTCGCTGGTCTATTCCGCTCACACTTTTATAAATGGTAAGAAATACCACACAATAATTTAGAAAGCGTTACCAATTCTCTTCGGTTGTTACAAATTCACAATATAGAACTAAAAAACAATGTTCATATATGATAAGAAATGTAGTGAAATAATTGATAAAGTGTTACCTACCGCCTGTCGGTCGATTCTATTAGCCTGTTAGAAATTTTTGAACCGAATGCTCTCTTGACAAAAATTCTCGTAAATGACCTGTTGTAATATTGAAATTCAAGTTATACCAGAAAAAATGTGAAAATAATTTTTTTCCTTTTAGCATTTATTTCATATAAGTAATTTAATTTTAATTTTTTTTTTATATTACAGATATTGTATGGTATGAAAAACGAACATTTATTGAAGAAGAACGTGATACTTGTGATACACCTACTACTGATAACAATGAAGTGCCAAGAAAAATAAATAAATAAATAAAATACAATAAAATTCAATTATAAATACTAAAATAATATATTATAGAATAGATACAAAAATTATTAAAATTATAAATTAGAATTACATTATACATTAAAAATTTTATAAATAATTATTACTATTATAATATTATATTTTTTAAATAAAAATCATGTACAATTTTGAATTATGTAAAAGAAGAAAATTGAAAATGAAATAAAAGTAAAAATATAATTAAAAAAAAACAATAATCTTTGTCTTCTTAATTATTATGTTGATTTTACTTCAACTGCATTGATATCTGAAAACAGAAAAAAAATAAATAAAATAAAGAATTAAGTAAAATATATAATTAATTAATTATAATAACGAAAAAATATAATGTAATAAGAAATTAATTAGCTTGTCCTCCTGTTCTGCCATTACAGTAAATACACGTGTAAAAAAATTTATTTGTAACGAGTAAATTATATTTTTCCAATATTAATAAAATAAGAAAATTAAAAGGGAATTTCTTTTTTGCTTTTTGCAGATCTGAAAAAGAAACACTATAATTATTGACATTAAAAAGTTCATGGCGTCCGATCCAATTATGTCCGATCCAATTATATTATGCCTACCTCTTCAAACGGCTGAGTTATAGCGTTTTTAAAAAATCCATAAAAATTTCCACTAAAATACCAGGCATTTTTCAGACTAAGTAACAGTCGCGCAGAACTAACAGGAGGTAAATTTTTTTTAATTTTTTTCTTTTTCATTTTTGAGCCACTTAGAGGCGGAATTTTCGAAAAATCTCAACGGATTCTTGTTCGCACGATCACCTCCGATCGTTTGAGCCTATTTTCAGCCATAATTTTTCACGAAATTTTCCGGAATTTTCATTTTTTGTTTTTCATTTTTGACCCACTTAGAGGCGAAATTTTCGAAAAATCTCAACGGATTCTTGTTCGCACGACGACCCCTGATCGTTTGAGCCTATTTTCAGCCATTTTTTGGATTTTTTTTTGGAAAATTTTTTGAAAAAAAATTCTTGTTTTTATGTTTCCAAAAGTTAGGTTATGTAATTACCTATCGTTTGATACCTATCCCACCCGCCTACCACTTCAAACAACTGAGTTATAGCGTTTTTAAGAAATTCATAAAAATTTCCACTAAAATACCAGGCATTTTTCAGACGAAGTAACAGTCGCGCAGAATTAACAGGAGGCAAATTTTTTTTAAATTTTTTTCTTTTTCATTTTTGACCCACTTAGAGGCGGAATTTTTGAAAAATCTCAACGGATTCTTGTTCGCACGATCACCCCCGATCGTTTGAGCCTATTTCCAGCCATAATTTTTCACGAAATTTTCCGGAATTTTCATTATTTCTTTTTCATTTCTGACCCACTTAGAGGCGGAATTTTCGAAAAATCTCAACGTATTCTTGTTCGCACGATCACCCCCGATCGTTTGAGCCTATTTTCAGCCATAATTTTTCACGAAATTTTCCGGAATTTTCATTATTTCTTTCTCATTTCTGACCCACTTAGAGGCGGAATTTTCGAAAAATCTCAACGTATTCTTGTTCGCACGATCACCCCCGATCGTTTGAGCCTATTTTCAGCCATTTTTTGGATTTTTTTTCGGAAAATTTTTGAAAAAAAAATTCTTGTTTTTATGTTTCCAAAAGTTAGGTTATGTAATTACCTATCGTTTGATACCTATCCCACACGCCTACCACTTCAAACGACTGAGTTATAGCGTTTTTAAGAAATTCATAAAAATTTCCACTAAAATACCAGGCATTTTTCAGACGAAGTAACAGTCGCGCAGAATTAACAGGAGGCAAATTTTTTTTTATTTTTTTCTTTTTCATTTTTGACCCACTTAGAGGCGGAATTTTTGAAAAATCTCAACGGATTCTTGTTCGCACGATCACCCCCGATCGTTTGAGCCTATTTTCAGCCATAATTTTTCACGAAATTTTCCGGAATTTTCATTTTTTGTTTTTCATTTTTGACCCACTTAGAGGCGGAATTTTCGAAAAATCTCAACGGATTCTTGTTCGCACGATCACCCCCGATCGTTTGAGCCTATTTTCAGCCATAATTTTTCACGAAATTTTCCGGAATTTTCATTATTTCTTTTTCATTTTTGACCCACTTAGAGGCGGAATTTTCGAAAAATCTCAACGGATTCTTGTTCGCACGATCACCCCCGATCGTTTGAGCCTATTTTCAGCCATTTTTTGGATTTTTTTTCGGAAAATTTTTGGAAAAAAAATTCTTGTTTTTATGTTTCCAAAAGTTAGGTTATGTAATTACCTATCGTTTGATACCTATCCCACCCGCCTACCACTTCAAACGACTGAGTTATAGCGTTTTTAAGAAATTCATAAAAATTTCCACTAAAATACCAGGCATTTTTCAGACGAAGTAACAGTCGCGCAGAATTAACAGGAGGCAAATTTTTTTTTAATTTTTTTCTTTTTCATTTTTGACCCACTTAGAGGCGGAATTTTTGAAAAATCTCAACGGATTCTTGTTCGCACGATCACCCCCGATCGTTTGAGCCTATTTCCAGCCATAATTTTTCACGAAATTTTCCGGAATTTTCATTTTTTGTTTTTCATTTTTGACCCACTTAGAGGGGGAATTTTCGAAAAATCTCAACGGATTCTTGTTCGCACGATCACCCCCGATCGTTTGAGCCTATTTCCTGCCATAATTTTTCACGAAATTTTCCGGAATTTTCATTATTTCTTTTTCATTTTTGACCCACTTAGAGGCGGAATTTTCGAAAAATCTCAACGGATTCTTGTTCGCACGATCACCCCCAATCGTTTGAGTTTATTTTCAGCCATTTTTTGGATTTTTTTTCGGAAAATTTTTGGAAAAAAAAATCTTGTTTTTATGTTTCAAAAAGTTAGGTTATGTAATTACCTATCGTTTGATACCTATCCCACCCGCCTACCACTTCAAACGACTGAGTTATAGCGTTTTTAAGAAATTCATAAAAATTTCCACTAAAATACCAGGCATTTTTCAGACGAAGTAACAGTCGCGCAGAATTAACAGGAGGCAAATTTTTTTTTAATTTTTTTCTTTTTCATTTTTGACCCACTTAGAGGCGGAATTTTTGAAAAATCTCAACGGATTCTTGTTCGCACGATCACCCCCGATCGTTTGAGCCTATTTCCAGCCATAATTTTCCACGAAATTTTCCGGAATTTTCATTTTTTGTTTTTCATTTTTGACCCACTTAGAGGCGGAATTTTCGAAAAATCTCAACGGATTCTTGTTCGCACGATCACCCCCGATCGTTTGAGCCTATTTTCAGCCATAATTTTTCACGAAATTTTCCGGAATTTTCATTATTTCTTTTTCATTTTTGACCCACTTAGAGGCGGAATTTTCGAAAAATCTCAACGGATTCTTGTTCGCACGATCACCCCCAATCGTTTGAGCCTATTTTCAGCCATTTTTTGGATTTTTTTTCGGAAAATTTTTGGAAAAAAAAATCTTGTTTTTATGTTTCCAAAAGTTAGGTTATGTAATTACCTATCGTTTGATACCTATCCCACCCGCCTACCACTTCAAACGACTGAGTTATAGCGTTTTTAAGAAATTCATAAAAATTTCCACTAAAATACCAGGCATTTTTCAGATGAAGTAACAGTCGCGCAGAATTAACAGGAGGCAAATTTTTTTTTAATTTTTTTCTTTTTCATTTTTGACCCACTTAGAGGCGGAATTTTCGAAAAATCTCAACGGATTCTTGTTCGCACGATCACCCCCGATCGTTTGAGCCTATTTTCAGCCATAATTTTTCACGAAATTTTCCGGAATTTTCATTTTTTGTTTTTCATTTTTGACCCACTTAGAGGCGGAATTTTCGAAAAATCTCAACGGATTCTTGTTCGCACGATCACCCCCGATCGTTTGAGCCTATTTCCAGCCATATTTTTTTGACCACTTTTTGGCTTGAAAAATAGTGGGTTATAACCTCATGCCGAAAAAATTTTTTTGCCCGTAGGACATTCATATTTTCAGGGATTGTAGAGCTCGGAAAAAAAACACTTTCTGTAGACCCCTTTCTCCGATTTCCCTCGGGGGGCGGAGCTACGGAGCTTCAAAAGTACCAAATTGGTCACTTTTGGACCCCTATAACTCCGGGAAAACTCAATATTTTCCGATGAGCTTCTCACCAGCGATAGTCCTCATCCAGGGCTACAAATTATATTATGGGGGTAACTTTCTATCTGTCTGGGTTTTCCGGCTATGGCTGCCTAAACTTTGGAAAATCGTTTGCAGACCAATCTTTAGGTACCTGGGAAATCGCCAAAACTCAATATTCCAAAAATATAATGATGCAGAAATGTAAAGAAAAGTTTAATCTAAGTTTTGAGTCTTTTTTGGAAATTTCCAATGGGAAATACAGGGTTTCCAGGAACAACGAAAAACATCGATTTCTGCATGTTTTCAAATTGGAATTTTCCAGCTTTCCCAATGGAATTTTCCAATGCCCTGTTTATCACTGATAGTAAACTATATACCACGTAGTTTAAGCCTCACCACAACATTTTAAGTTTAACGGTTTTCCCAGAATGACCGCCCAAAGTTAGGCTTACACGAAAATTCCCAAATCTTACATCGGTCATAAGTCGACCCATATATTTTTCACAGAAAAAGTCCAGAAGCTTTATTGTGCGCCTTAAGATTCTCTATAACATGGCCGTAACAAAAATTGGCTACCTAATTTTTTTGCATCGTGAAAATCAATAAGTCCGTTTTCAGAAATTCCGGGAATTTTCTCCAGCCCAAAGTTGATGACTTACAGATGTCTTATAGCCATAAATGTATTTAGATGGTAAATGTACTGTGGAAGTGGTACTGAACATTATTCCTAACTATTACAGTTTTCCCGGAATTTTCCGATCAAAATTAAAATTTTCCGGATTTTCCTGAAAACTTCCAGTTGCCTTAGATAGAAGATTAGAAACATTTTTTACCACTAGAGGACTCGAATCTATTTACAGGTTTTCCCGGAATTTTCATATAACGGTTTCATATGCATGGTGGAAAACCCATTGTTTTATGTTATCAACAGTTAGATAATTTAATTACCTATCATTTGATACCTATCCCACCAGCCCACCACTTCTAACGGCTGAGCTAGGCTGTTTACCGTGGACTAAATGTACCATCATTTTTCCACATATTTACCTTCAGATTTCCTCATTAATTATTTTCGATTTGCCTTAAATTTTCCTATTATCAGTTTGTATCACTATATTTTCAAGTGCTTCCCCAGAATATTCATTTAAAGTTTTTCATATAAAGTCATTTCTTTTTATTTTACTTTTTCTTTTCCATTCGAAATAATGTAAACAAAAAAATAAAACATCGTTGGTGTTTGTTATTATCTTCTTCTTCTTTTATTTGTAAGTTGTTTATTAATTTGTTGTATATTTTAGTTCGACCTTGAAAAGCAGTAAATCGAAATTGACTTTATTATTGTATTATTTTTCTCCTATAATAAATTTATAAATAAATAAAAATTAAATAATATTTTCATTAGCATGTGATTCTGATCGCTTGATAACTATTCTCAAAAAAGAAGAAGAAGAAGATAATAACAAACACCAACGATGTTTTAGTTTATTGTTTACATTATTTCGTATGGAAAAGAAAAAGTTAAATAAAAAGAAAAGACTCGTTTAAGCCTATTTCCAGCCATTTTTTTGGAAAATTTTTTGGCAAAAACATCCATGTTTTTATGTTATCAACAGTTAGATAATTTAATTACCTATCATTTGATACCTATCCCACACGCCCACCACTTCAAACGGATGTGTTATAGTGTTTTTAAAAAATCCATAAAAATTTCCACTAAAATAACAGGCAATTTTCAGACCAAGTAACAGTCGCGCAGAATTACCAGGAGGCAAATTTTTTTTTTTAATTTTTTTTCTTTTTCATTTTTGACCCACTTAGAGGCGGAATTTTCGAAAAATCTCAACGGATTCTTGTTCGCACGATCACCCCCGATCGTTTGAGCCTATTTCCAGCAATATTTTTTTGACCACTTTTTGGCTTGAAAAATAGTGGGTTATAACCTCATGCCGACAAAATTTTTTTGCCCGTAGGACATTCATATTTTCAGGGATTGTAGAGCTCGGAAAAAAAACACTTTCTGTAGACCCCTTTCTCCGATTTCCCTCGGGGGGCGGAGCTACGGAGCTTCAAAAGTACCAAATTGGTCACTTTTGGACCCCTATAACTCCGGGAAAACTCAATATTTTCCGATGAGCTTCTCACCAGCGATAGTCCTCATCCAGGGCTACAAATTATATTATGGGGGTAACTTTCTATCTGTCTGGGTTTTCCGGCTATGGCTGCCTAAACTTTGGAAAATCGTTTGCAGACCAATCTTTAGGTACCTGGGAAATCGCCAAAACTCAATATTCCAAAAATATAATGATGCAGAAATGTAAAGAAAAGTTTAATCTAAGTTTTGAGTCTTTTTTGGAAATTTCCAATGGGAAATACAGGGTTTCCAGGAACAACGAAAAACATCGATTTCTGCATGTTTTCAAATTGGAATTTTCCAGCTTTCCCAATGGAATTTTCCAATGCCCTGTTTATCACTGATAGTAAACTATATACCACGTAGTTTAAGCCTCACCACAACATTTTAAGTTTAACGGTTTTCCCAGAATGACCGCCCAAAGTTAGGCTTACACGAAAATTCCCAAATCTTACATCGGTCATAAGTCGACCCATATATTTTTCACAGAAAAAGTCCAGAAGCTTTATTGTGCGCCTTAAGATTCTCTATAACATGGCCGTAACAAAAATTGGCTACCTAATTTTTTTGCATCGTGAAAATCAATAAGTCCGTTTTCAGAAATTCCGGGAATTTTCTCCAGCCCAAAGTTGATGACTTACAGATGTCTTATAGCCATAAATGTATTTAGATGGTAAATGTACTGTGGAAGTGGTACTGAACATTATTCCTAACTATTACAGTTTTCCCGGAATTTTCCGATCAAAATTAAAATTTTCCGGATTTTCCTGAAAACTTCCAGTTGCCTTAGATAGAAGATTAGAAACATTTTTTACCACTAGAGGACTCGAATCTATTTACAGGTTTTCCCGGAATTTTCATATAACGGTTTCATATGCATGGTGGAAAACCCATTGTTTTATGTTATCAACAGTTAGATAATTTAATTACCTATCATTTGATACCTATCCCACCAGCCCACCACTTCTAACGGCTGAGCTAGGCTGTTTACCGTGGACTAAATGTACCATCATTTTTCCACATATTTACCTTCAGATTTCCTCATTAATTATTTTCGATTTGCCTTAAATTTTCCTATTATCAGTTTGTATCACTATATTTTCAAGTGCTTCCCCAGAATATTCATTTAAAGTTTTTCATATAAAGTCATTTCTTTTTATTTTACTTTTTCTTTTCCATTCGAAATAATGTAAACAAAAAAATAAAACATCGTTGGTGTTTGTTATTATCTTCTTCTTCTTTTATTTGTAAGTTGTTTATTAATTTGTTGTATATTTTAGTTCGACCTTGAAAAGCAGTAAATCGAAATTGACTTTATTATTGTATTATTTTTCTCCTATAATAAATTTATAAATAAATAAAAATTAAATAATATTTTCATTAGCATGTGATTCTGATCGCTTGATAACTATTCTCAAAAAAGAAGAAGAAGAAGATAATAACAAACACCAACGATGTTGTAGTTTATTGTTTACATTATTTCGTATGGAAAAGAAAAAGTTAAATAAAAAGAAAAGACTCGTTTAAGCCTATTTCCAGCCATTTTTTTGGAAAATTTTTTGGCAAAAACATCCATGTTTTTATGTTATCAACAGTTAGATAATTTAATTACCTATCATTTGATACCTATCCCACACACCCACCACTTCAAACGGATATGTTATAGTGTTTTTAAAAAATCCATAAAAATTTCCACTAAAATAACAGGCAATTTTCAGACCAAGTAACAGTCGCGCAGAATTACCAGGAGGCAAATTTTTTTTTTTAATTTTTTTTCTTTTTCATTTTTGACCCACTTAGAGGCGGAATTTTCGAAAAATCTCAACGGATTCTTGTTCGCACGATCACCCCCGATCGTTTGAGCCTATTTCCAGCCATATTTTTTTGACCACTTTTTGGCTTGAAAAATAGTGGGTTATAACCTCATGCTGAAAAAATTTTTTTGCCAGTAGGACATTCATATTTTCAGGGATTGTAGAGCTCGGAAAAAAAACACTTTCTGTAGACCCCTTTCTCCGATTTCCCTCGGGGGGCGGAGCTACGGAGCTTCAAAAGTACCAAATTGGTCACTTTTGGACCCCTATAACTCCGGGAAAACTCAATATTTTCCGATGAGCTTCTCACCAGCGATAGTCCTCATCCAGGGCTACAAATTATATTATGGGGGTAACTTTCTATCTGTCTGGGTTTTCCGGCTATGGCTGCCTAAACTTTGGAAAATCGTTTGCAGACCAATCTTTAGGTACCTGGGAAATCGCCAAAACTCAATATTCCAAAAATATAATGATGCAGAAATGTAAAGAAAAGTTTAATCTAAGTTTTGAGTCTTTTTTGGAAATTTCCAATGGGAAATACAGGGTTTCCAGGAACAACGAAAAACATCGATTTCTGCATGTTTTCAAATTGGAATTTTCCAGCTTTCCCAATGGAATTTTCCAATGCCCTGTTTATCACTGATAGTAAACTATATACCACGTAGTTTAAGCCTCACCACAACATTTTAAGTTTAACGGTTTTCCCAGAATGACCGCCCAAAGTTAGGCTTACACGAAAATTCCCAAATCTTACATCGGTCATAAGTCGACCCATATATTTTTCACAGAAAAAGTCCAGAAGCTTTATTGTGCGCCTTAAGATTCTCTATAACATGGCCGTAACAAAAATTGGCTACCTAATTTTTTTGCATCGTGAAAATCAATAAGTCCGTTTTCAGAAATTCCGGGAATTTTCTCCAGCCCAAAGTTGATGACTTACAGATGTCTTATAGCCATAAATGTATTTAGATGGTAAATGTACTGTGGAAGTGGTACTGAACATTATTCCTAACTATTACAGTTTTCCCGGAATTTTCCGATCAAAATTAAAATTTTCCGGATTTTCCTGAAAACTTCCAGTTGCCTTAGATAGAAGATTAGAAACATTTTTTACCACTAGAGGACTCGAATCTATTTACAGGTTTTCCCGGAATTTTCATATAACGGTTTCATATGCATGGTGGAAAACCCATTGTTTTATGTTATCAACAGTTAGATAATTTAATTACCTATCATTTGATACCTATCCCACCAGCCCACCACTTCTAACGGCTGAGCTAGGCTGTTTACCGTGGACTAAATGTACCATCATTTTTCCACATATTTACCTTCAGATTTCCTCATTAATTATTTTCGATTTGCCTTAAATTTTCCTATTATCAGTTTGTATCACTATATTTTCAAGTGCTTCCCCAGAATATTCATTTAAAGTTTTTCATATAAAGTCATTTCTTTTTATTTTACTTTTTCTTTTCCATTCGAAATAATGTAAACAAAAAAATAAAACATCGTTGGTGTTTGTTATTATCTTCTTCTTCTTTTATTTGTAAGTTGTTTATTAATTTGTTGTATATTTTAGTTCGACCTTGAAAAGCAGTAAATCGAAATTGACTTTATTATTGTATTATTTTTCTCCTATAATAAATTTATAAATAAATAAAAATTAAATAATATTTTCATTAGCATGTGATTCTGATCGCTTGATAACTATTCTCAAAAAAGAAGAAGAAGAAGATAATAACAAACACCAACGATGTTTTAGTTTATTGTTTACATTATTTCGTATGGAAAAGAAAAAGTTAAATAAAAAGAAAAGACTCGTTTAAGCCTATTTCCAGCCATTTTTTTGGAAAATTTTTTGGCAAAAACATCCATGTTTTTATGTTATCAACAGTTAGATAATTTAATTACCTATCATTTGATACCTATCCCACACGCCCACCACTTCAAACGGATGTGTTATAGTGTTTTTAAAAAATCCATAAAAATTTCCACTAAAATAACAGGCAATTTTCAGACCAAGTAACAGTCGCGCAGAATTACCAGGAGGCAAATTTTTTTTTTTAATTTTTTTTCTTTTTCATTTTTGACCCACTTAGAGGCGGAATTTTCGAAAAATCTCAACGGATTCTTGTTCGCACGATCACCCCCGATCGTTTGAGCCTATTTTCAGCCATAATTTTTCACGAAATTTTCCGGAATTTTCATTATTTCTTTTTCATTTTTGACCCACTTAGAGGCGGAATTTTCGAAAAATCTCAACGGATTCTTGTTCGCACGATCACCCCCGATCGTTTGAGCCTATTTCCAGCCATATTTTTTTGACCACTTTTTGGCTTGAAAAATAGTGGGTTATAACCTCATGCCGAAAAAATTTTTTTGCCCGTAGGACATTCATATTTTCAGGGATTGTAGAGCTCGGAAAAAAAACACTTTCTGTAGACCCCTTTCTCCGATTTCCCTCGGGGGGCGGAGCTACGGAGCTTCAAAAGTACCAAATTGGTCACTTTTGGACCCCTATAACTCCGGGAAAACTCAATATTTTCCGATGAGCTTCTCACCAGCGATAGTCCTCATCCAGGGCTACAAATTATATTATGGGGGTAACTTTCTATCTGTCTGGGTTTTCCGGCTATGGCTGCCTAAACTTTGGAAAATCGTTTGCAGACCAATCTTTAGGTACCTGGGAAATCGCCAAAACTCAATATTCCAAAAATATAATGATGCAGAAATGTAAAGAAAAGTTTAATCTAAGTTTTGAGTCTTTTTTGGAAATTTCCAATGGGAAATACAGGGTTTCCAGGAACAACGAAAAACATCGATTTCTGCATGTTTTCAAATTGGAATTTTCCAGCTTTCCCAATGGAATTTTCCAATGCCCTGTTTATCACTGATAGTAAACTATATACCACGTAGTTTAAGCCTCACCACAACATTTTAAGTTTAACGGTTTTCCCAGAATGACCGCCCAAAGTTAGGCTTACACGAAAATTCCCAAATCTTACATCGGTCATAAGTCGACCCATATATTTTTCACAGAAAAAGTCCAGAAGCTTTATTGTGCGCCTTAAGATTCTCTATAACATGGCCGTAACAAAAATTGGCTACCTAATTTTTTTGCATCGTGAAAATCAATAAGTCCGTTTTCAGAAATTCCGGGAATTTTCTCCAGCCCAAAGTTGATGACTTACAGATGTCTTATAGCCATAAATGTATTTAGATGGTAAATGTACTGTGGAAGTGGTACTGAACATTATTCCTAACTATTACAGTTTTCCCGGAATTTTCCGATCAAAATTAAAATTTTCCGGATTTTCCTGAAAACTTCCAGTTGCCTTAGATAGAAGATTAGAAACATTTTTTACCACTAGAGGACTCGAATCTATTTACAGGTTTTCCCGGAATTTTCATATAACGGTTTCATATGCATGGTGGAAAACCCATTGTTTTATGTTATCAACAGTTAGATAATTTAATTACCTATCATTTGATACCTATCCCACCAGCCCACCACTTCTAACGGCTGAGCTAGGCTGTTTACCGTGGACTAAATGTACCATCATTTTTCCACATATTTACCTTCAGATTTCCTCATTAATTATTTTCGATTTGCCTTAAATTTTCCTATTATCAGTTTGTATCACTATATTTTCAAGTGCTTCCCCAGAATATTCATTTAAAGTTTTTCATATAAAGTCATTTCTTTTTATTTTACTTTTTCTTTTCCATTCGAAATAATGTAAACAAAAAAATAAAACATCGTTGGTGTTTGTTATTATCTTCTTCTTCTTTTATTTGTAAGTTGTTTATTAATTTGTTGTATATTTTAGTTCGACCTTGAAAAGCAGTAAATCGAAATTGACTTTATTATTGTATTATTTTTCTCCTATAATAAATTTATAAATAAATAAAAATTAAATAATATTTTCATTAGCATGTGATTCTGATCGCTTGATAACTATTCTCAAAAAAGAAGAAGAAGAAGATAATAACAAACACCAACGATGTTTTAGTTTATTGTTTACATTATTTCGTATGGAAAAGAAAAAGTTAAATAAAAAGAAAAGACTCGTTTAAGCCTATTTCCAGCCATTTTTTTGGAAAATTTTTTGGCAAAAACATCCATGTTTTTATGTTATCAACAGTTAGATAATTTAATTACCTATCATTTGATACCTATCCCACACGCCCACCACTTCAAACGGATGTGTTATAGTGTTTTTAAAAAATCCATAAAAATTTCCACTAAAATAACAGGCAATTTTCAGACCAAGTAACAGTCGCGCAGAATTACCAGGAGGCAAATTTTTTTTTTTAATTTTTTTTCTTTTTCATTTTTGACCCACTTAGAGGCGGAATTTTCGAAAAATCTCAACGGATTCTTGTTCGCACGATCACCCCCGATCGTTTGAGCCTATTTCCAGCAATATTTTTTTGACCACTTTTTGGCTTGAAAAATAGTGGGTTATAACCTCATGCCGAAAAAATTTTTTTGCCCGTAGGACATTCATATTTTCAGGGATTGTAGAGCTCGGAAAAAAAACACTTTCTGTAGACCCCTTTCTCCGATTTCCCTCGGGGGGCGGAGCTACGGAGCTTCAAAAGTACCAAATTGGTCACTTTTGGACCCCTATAACTCCGGGAAAACTCAATATTTTCCGATGAGCTTCTCACCAGCGATAGTCCTCATCCAGGGCTACAAATTATATTATGGGGGTAACTTTCTATCTGTCTGGGTTTTCCGGCTATGGCTGCCTAAACTTTGGAAAATCGTTTGCAGACCAATCTTTAGGTACCTGGGAAATCGCCAAAACTCAATATTCCAAAAATATAATGATGCAGAAATGTAAAGAAAAGTTTAATCTAAGTTTTGAGTCTTTTTTGGAAATTTCCAATGGGAAATACAGGGTTTCCAGGAACAACGAAAAACATCGATTTCTGCATGTTTTCAAATTGGAATTTTCCAGCTTTCCCAATGGAATTTTCCAATGCCCTGTTTATCACTGATAGTAAACTATATACCACGTAGTTTAAGCCTCACCACAACATTTTAAGTTTAACGGTTTTCCCAGAATGACCGCCCAAAGTTAGGCTTACACGAAAATTCCCAAATCTTACATCGGTCATAAGTCGACCCATATATTTTTCACAGAAAAAGTCCAGAAGCTTTATTGTGCGCCTTAAGATTCTCTATAACATGGCCGTAACAAAAATTGGCTACCTAATTTTTTTGCATCGTGAAAATCAATAAGTCCGTTTTCAGAAATTCCGGGAATTTTCTCCAGCCCAAAGTTGATGACTTACAGATGTCTTAGAGCCATAAATGTATTTAGATGGTAAATGTACTGTGGAAGTGGTACTGAACATTATTCCTAACTATTACAGTTTTCCCGGAATTTTCCGATCAAAATTAAAATTTTCCGGATTTTCCTGAAAACTTCCAGTTGCCTTAGATAGAAGATTAGAAACATTTTTTACCACTAGAGGACTCGAATCTATTTACAGGTTTTCCCGGAATTTTCATATAACGGTTTCATATGCATGGTGGAAAACCCATTGTTTTATGTTATCAACAGTTAGATAATTTAATTACCTATCATTTGATACCTATCCCACCAGCCCACCACTTCTAACGGCTGAGCTAGGCTGTTTACCGTGGACTAAATGTACCATCATTTTTCCACATATTTACCTTCAGATTTCCTCATTAATTATTTTCGATTTGCCTTAAATTTTCCTATTATCAGTTTGTATCACTATATTTTCAAGTGCTTCCCCAGAATATTCATTTAAAGTTTTTCATATAAAGTCATTTCTTTTTATTTTACTTTTTCTTTTCCATTCGAAATAATGTAAACAAAAAAATAAAACATCGTTGGTGTTTGTTATTATCTTCTTCTTCTTTTATTTGTAAGTTGTTTATTAATTTGTTGTATATTTTAGTTCGACCTTGAAAAGCAGTAAATCGAAATTGACTTTATTATTGTATTATTTTTCTCCTATAATAAATTTATAAATAAATAAAAATTAAATAATATTTTCATTAGCATGTGATTCTGATCGCTTGATAACTATTCTCAAAAAAGAAGAAGAAGAAGATAATAACAAACACCAACGATGTTTTAGTTTATTGTTTACATTATTTCGTATGGAAAAGAAAAAGTTAAATAAAAAGAAAAGACTCGTTTAAGCCTATTTCCAGCCATTTTTTTGGAAAATTTTTTGGCAAAAACATCCATGTTTTTATGTTATCAACAGTTAGATAATTTAATTACCTATCATTTGATACCTATCCCACACACCCACCACTTCAAACGGATATGTTATAGTGTTTTTAAAAAATCCATAAAAATTTCCACTAAAATAACAGGCAATTTTCAGACCAAGTAACAGTCGCGCAGAATTACCAGGAGGCAAATTTTTTTTTTTAATTTTTTTTCTTTTTCATTTTTGACCCACTTAGAGGCGGAATTTTCGAAAAATCTCAACGGATTCTTGTTCGCACGATCACCCCCGATCGTTTGAGCCTATTTCCAGCCATATTTTTTTGACCACTTTTTGGCTTGAAAAATAGTGGGTTATAACCTCATGCTGAAAAAATTTTTTTGCCCGTAGGACATTCATATTTTCAGGGATTGTAGAGCTCGGAAAAAAAACACTTTCTGTAGACCCCTTTCTCCGATTTCCCTCGGGGGGCGGAGCTACGGAGCTTCAAAAGTACCAAATTGGTCACTTTTGGACCCCTATAACTCCGGGAAAACTCAATATTTTCCGATGAGCTTCTCACCAGCGATAGTCCTCATCCAGGGCTACAAATTATATTATGGGGGTAACTTTCTATCTGTCTGGGTTTTCCTGCTATGGCTGCCTAAACTTTGGAAAATCGTTTGCAGACCAATCTTTAGGTACCTGGGAAATCGCCAAAACTCAATATTCCAAAAATATAATGATGCAGAAATGTAAAGAAAAGTTTAATCTAAGTTTTGAGTCTTTTTTGGAAATTTCCAATGGGAAATACAGGGTTTCCAGGAACAACGAAAAACATCGATTTCTGCATGTTTTCAAATTGGAATTTTCCAGCTTTCCCAATGGAATTTTCCAATGCCCTGTTTATCACTGATAGTAAACTATATACCACGTAGTTTAAGCCTCACCACAACATTTTAAGTTTAACGGTTTTCCCAGAATGACCGCCCAAAGTTAGGCTTACACGAAAATTCCCAAATCTTACATCGGTCATAAGTCGACCCATATATTTTTCACAGAAAAAGTCCAGAAGCTTTATTGTGCGCCTTAAGATTCTCTATAACATGGCCGTAACAAAAATTGGCTACCTAATTTTTTTGCATCGTGAAAATCAATAAGTCCGTTTTCAGAAATTCCGGGAATTTTCTCCAGCCCAAAGTTGATGACTTACAGATGTCTTAGAGCCATAAATGTATTTAGATGGTAAATGTACTGTGGAAGTGGTACTGAACATTATTCCTAACTATTACAGTTTTCCCGGAATTTTCCGATCAAAATTAAAATTTTCCGGATTTTCCTGAAAACTTCCAGTTGCCTTAGATAGAAGATTAGAAACATTTTTTACCACTAGAGGACTCGAATCTATTTACAGGTTTTCCCGGAATTTTCATATAACGGTTTCATATGCATGGTGGAAAACCCATTGTTTTATGTTATCAACAGTTAGATAATTTAATTACCTATCATTTGATACCTATCCCACCAGCCCACCACTTCTAACGGCTGAGCTAGGCTGTTTACCGTGGACTAAATGTACCATCATTTTTCCACATATTTACCTTCAGATTTCCTCATTAATTATTTTCGATTTGCCTTAAATTTTCCTATTATCAGTTTGTATCACTATATTTTCAAGTGCTTCCCCAGAATATTCATTTAAAGTTTTTCATATAAAGTCATTTCTTTTTATTTTACTTTTTCTTTTCCATTCGAAATAATGTAAACAAAAAAATAAAACATCGTTGGTGTTTGTTATTATCTTCTTCTTCTTTTATTTGTAAGTTGTTTATTAATTTGTTGTATATTTTAGTTCGACCTTGAAAAGCAGTAAATCGAAATTGACTTTATTATTGTATTATTTTTCTCCTATAATAAATTTATAAATAAATAAAAATTAAATAATATTTTCATTAGCATGTGATTCTGATCGCTTGATAACTATTCTCAAAAAAGAAGAAGAAGAAGATAATAACAAACACCAACGATGTTTTAGTTTATTGTTTACATTATTTCGTATGGAAAAGAAAAAGTTAAATAAAAAGAAAAGACTCGTTTAAGCCTATTTCCAGCCATTTTTTTGGAAAATTTTTTGGCAAAAACATCCATGTTTTTATGTTATCAACAGTTAGATAATTTAATTACCTATCATTTGATACCTATCCCACACGCCCACCACTTCAAACGGATGTGTTATAGTGTTTTTAAAAAATCCATAAAAATTTCCACTAAAATAACAGGCAATTTTCAGACCAAGTAACAGTCGCGCAGAATTACCAGGAGGCAAATTTTTTTTTTTAATTTTTTTTCTTTTTCATTTTTGACCCACTTAGAGGCGGAATTTTCGAAAAATCTCAACGGATTCTTGTTCGCACGATCACCCCCGATCGTTTGAGCCTATTTCCAGCCATATTTTTTTGACCACTTTTTGGCTTGAAAAATAGTGGGTTATAACCTCATGCTGAAAAAATTTTTTTGCCCGTAGGACATTCATATTTTCAGGGATTGTAGAGCTCGGAAAAAAAACACTTTCTGTAGACCCCTTTCTCCGATTTCCCTCGGGGGGCGGAGCTACGGAGCTTCAAAAGTACCAAATTGGTCACTTTTGGACCCCTATAACTCCGGGAAAACTCAATATTTTCCGATGAGCTTCTCACCAGCGATAGTCCTCATCCAGGGCTACAAATTATATTATGGGGGTAACTTTCTATCTGTCTGGGTTTTCCGGCTATGGCTGCCTAAACTTTGGAAAATCGTTTGCAGACCAATCTTTAGGTACCTGGGAAATCGCCAAAACTCAATATTCCAAAAATATAATGATGCAGAAATGTAAAGAAAAGTTTAATCTAAGTTTTGAGTCTTTTTTGGAAATTTCCAATGGGAAATACAGGGTTTCCAGGAACAACGAAAAACATCGATTTCTGCATGTTTTCAAATTGGAATTTTCCAGCTTTCCCAATGGAATTTTCCAATGCCCTGTTTATCACTGATAGTAAACTATATACCACGTAGTTTAAGCCTCACCACAACATTTTAAGTTTAACGGTTTTCCCAGAATGACCGCCCAAAGTTAGGCTTACACGAAAATTCCCAAATCTTACATCGGTCATAAGTCGACCCATATATTTTTCACAGAAAAAGTCCAGAAGCTTTATTGTGCGCCTTAAGATTCTCTATAACATGGCCGTAACAAAAATTGGCTACCTAATTTTTTTGCATCGTGAAAATCAATAAGTCCGTTTTCAGAAATTCCGGGAATTTTCTCCAGCCCAAAGTTGATGACTTACAGATGTCTTATAGCCATAAATGTATTTAGATGGTAAATGTACTGTGGAAGTGGTACTGAACATTATTCCTAACTATTACAGTTTTCCCGGAATTTTCCGATCAAAATTAAAATTTTCCGGATTTTCCTGAAAACTTCCAGTTGCCTTAGATAGAAGATTAGAAACATTTTTTACCACTAGAGGACTCGAATCTATTTACAGGTTTTCCCGGAATTTTCATATAACGGTTTCATATGCATGGTGGAAAACCCATTGTTTTATGTTATCAACAGTTAGATAATTTAATTACCTATCATTTGATACCTATCCCACCAGCCCACCACTTCTAACGGCTGAGCTAGGCTGTTTACCGTGGACTAAATGTACCATCATTTTTCCACATATTTACCTTCAGATTTCCTCATTAATTATTTTCGATTTGCCTTAAATTTTCCTATTATCAGTTTGTATCACTATATTTTCAAGTGCTTCCCCAGAATATTCATTTAAAGTTTTTCATATAAAGTCATTTCTTTTTATTTTACTTTTTCTTTTCCATTCGAAATAATGTAAACAAAAAAATAAAACATCGTTGGTGTTTGTTATTATCTTCTTCTTCTTTTATTTGTAAGTTGTTTATTAATTTGTTGTATATTTTAGTTCGACCTTGAAAAGCAGTAAATCGAAATTGACTTTATTATTGTATTATTTTTCTCCTATAATAAATTTATAAATAAATAAAAATTAAATAATATTTTCATTAGCATGTGATTCTGATCGCTTGATAACTATTCTCAAAAAAGAAGAAGAAGAAGATAATAACAAACACCAACGATGTTTTAGTTTATTGTTTACATTATTTCGTATGGAAAAGAAAAAGTTAAATAAAAAGAAAAGACTCGTTTAAGCCTATTTCCAGCCATTTTTTTGGAAAATTTTTTGGCAAAAACATCCATGTTTTTATGTTATCAACAGTTAGATAATTTAATTACCTATCATTTGATACCTATCCCACACGCCCACCACTTCAAACGGATGTGTTATAGTGTTTTTAAAAAATCCATAAAAATTTCCACTAAAATAACAGGCAATTTTCAGACCAAGTAACAGTCGCGCAGAATTACCAGGAGGCAAATTTTTTTTTTTAATTTTTTTTCTTTTTCATTTTTGACCCACTTAGAGGCGGAATTTTCGAAAAATCTCAACGGATTCTTGTTCGCACGATCACCCCCGATCGTTTGAGCCTATTTTCAGCCATAATTTTTCACGAAATTTTCCGGAATTTTCATTATTTCTTTTTCATTTTTGACCCACTTAGAGGCGGAATTTTCGAAAAATCTCAACGGATTCTTGTTCGCACGATCACCCCCGATCGTTTGAGCCTATTTCCAGCCATATTTTTTTGACCACTTTTTGGCTTGAAAAATAGTGGGTTATAACCTCATGCCGAAAAAATTTTTTTGCCCGTAGGACATTCATATTTTCAGGGATTGTAGAGCTCGGAAAAAAAACACTTTCTGTAGACCCCTTTCTCCGATTTCCCTCGGGGGGCGGAGCTACGGAGCTTCAAAAGTACCAAATTGGTCACTTTTGGACCCCTATAACTCCGGGAAAACTCAATATTTTCCGATGAGCTTCTCACCAGCGATAGTCCTCATCCAGGGCTACAAATTATATTATGGGGGTAACTTTCTATCTGTCTGGGTTTTCCGGCTATGGCTGCCTAAACTTTGGAAAATCGTTTGCAGACCAATCTTTAGGTACCTGGGAAATCGCCAAAACTCAATATTCCAAAAATATAATGATGCAGAAATGTAAAGAAAAGTTTAATCTAAGTTTTGAGTCTTTTTTGGAAATTTCCAATGGGAAATACAGGGTTTCCAGGAACAACGAAAAACATCGATTTCTGCATGTTTTCAAATTGGAATTTTCCAGCTTTCCCAATGGAATTTTCCAATGCCCTGTTTATCACTGATAGTAAACTATATACCACGTAGTTTAAGCCTCACCACAACATTTTAAGTTTAACGGTTTTCCCAGAATGACCGCCCAAAGTTAGGCTTACACGAAAATTCCCAAATCTTACATCGGTCATAAGTCGACCCATATATTTTTCACAGAAAAAGTCCAGAAGCTTTATTGTGCGCCTTAAGATTCTCTATAACATGGCCGTAACAAAAATTGGCTACCTAATTTTTTTGCATCGTGAAAATCAATAAGTCCGTTTTCAGAAATTCCGGGAATTTTCTCCAGCCCAAAGTTGATGACTTACAGATGTCTTATAGCCATAAATGTATTTAGATGGTAAATGTACTGTGGAAGTGGTACTGAACATTATTCCTAACTATTACAGTTTTCCCGGAATTTTCCGATCAAAATTAAAATTTTCCGGATTTTCCTGAAAACTTCCAGTTGCCTTAGATAGAAGATTAGAAACATTTTTTACCACTAGAGGACTCGAATCTATTTACAGGTTTTCCCGGAATTTTCATATAACGGTTTCATATGCATGGTGGAAAACCCATTGTTTTATGTTATCAACAGTTAGATAATTTAATTACCTATCATTTGATACCTATCCCACCAGCCCACCACTTCTAACGGCTGAGCTAGGCTGTTTACCGTGGACTAAATGTACCATCATTTTTCCACATATTTACCTTCAGATTTCCTCATTAATTATTTTCGATTTGCCTTAAATTTTCCTATTATCAGTTTGTATCACTATATTTTCAAGTGCTTCCCCAGAATATTCATTTAAAGTTTTTCATATAAAGTCATTTCTTTTTATTTTACTTTTTCTTTTCCATTCGAAATAATGTAAACAAAAAAATAAAACATCGTTGGTGTTTGTTATTATCTTCTTCTTCTTTTATTTGTAAGTTGTTTATTAATTTGTTGTATATTTTAGTTCGACCTTGAAAAGCAGTAAATCGAAATTGACTTTATTATTGTATTATTTTTCTCCTATAATAAATTTATAAATAAATAAAAATTAAATAATATTTTCATTAGCATGTGATTCTGATCGCTTGATAACTATTCTCAAAAAAGAAGAAGAAGAAGATAATAACAAACACCAACGATGTTTTAGTTTATTGTTTACATTATTTCGTATGGAAAAGAAAAAGTTAAATAAAAAGAAAAGACTCGTTTAAGCCTATTTCCAGCCATTTTTTTGGAAAATTTTTTGGCAAAAACATCCATGTTTTTATGTTATCAACAGTTAGATAATTTAATTACCTATCATTTGATACCTATCCCACACGCCCACCACTTCAAACGGATGTGTTATAGTGTTTTTAAAAAATCCATAAAAATTTCCACTAAAATAACAGGCAATTTTCAGACCAAGTAACAGTCGCGCAGAATTACCAGGAGGCAAATTTTTTTTTTTAATTTTTTTTCTTTTTCATTTTTGACCCACTTAGAGGCGGAATTTTCGAAAAATCTCAACGGATTCTTGTTCGCACGATCACCCCCGATCGTTTGAGCCTATTTCCAGCAATATTTTTTTGACCACTTTTTGGCTTGAAAAATAGTGGGTTATAACCTCATGCCGAAAAAATTTTTTTGCCCGTAGGACATTCATATTTTCAGGGATTGTAGAGCTCGGAAAAAAAACACTTTCTGTAGACCCCTTTCTCCGATTTCCCTCGGGGGGCGGAGCTACGGAGCTTCAAAAGTACCAAATTGGTCACTTTTGGACCCCTATAACTCCGGGAAAACTCAATATTTTCCGATGAGCTTCTCACCAGCGATAGTCCTCATCCAGGGCTACAAATTATATTATGGGGGTAACTTTCTATCTGTCTGGGTTTTCCGGCTATGGCTGCCTAAACTTTGGAAAATCGTTTGCAGACCAATCTTTAGGTACCTGGGAAATCGCCAAAACTCAATATTCCAAAAATATAATGATGCAGAAATGTAAAGAAAAGTTTAATCTAAGTTTTGAGTCTTTTTTGGAAATTTCCAATGGGAAATACAGGGTTTCCAGGAACAACGAAAAACATCGATTTCTGCATGTTTTCAAATTGGAATTTTCCAGCTTTCCCAATGGAATTTTCCAATGCCCTGTTTATCACTGATAGTAAACTATATACCACGTAGTTTAAGCCTCACCACAACATTTTAAGTTTAACGGTTTTCCCAGAATGACCGCCCAAAGTTAGGCTTACACGAAAATTCCCAAATCTTACATCGGTCATAAGTCGACCCATATATTTTTCACAGAAAAAGTCCAGAAGCTTTATTGTGCGCCTTAAGATTCTCTATAACATGGCCGTAACAAAAATTGGCTACCTAATTTTTTTGCATCGTGAAAATCAATAAGTCCGTTTTCAGAAATTCCGGGAATTTTCTCCAGCCCAAAGTTGATGACTTACAGATGTCTTATAGCCATAAATGTATTTAGATGGTAAATGTACTGTGGAAGTGGTACTGAACATTATTCCTAACTATTACAGTTTTCCCGGAATTTTCCGATCAAAATTAAAATTTTCCGGATTTTCCTGAAAACTTCCAGTTGCCTTAGATAGAAGATTAGAAACATTTTTTACCACTAGAGGACTCGAATCTATTTACAGGTTTTCCCGGAATTTTCATATAACGGTTTCATATGCATGGTGGAAAACCCATTGTTTTATGTTATCAACAGTTAGATAATTTAATTACCTATCATTTGATACCTATCCCACCAGCCCACCACTTCTAACGGCTGAGCTAGGCTGTTTACCGTGGACTAAATGTACCATCATTTTTCCACATATTTACCTTCAGATTTCCTCATTAATTATTTTCGATTTGCCTTAAATTTTCCTATTATCAGTTTGTATCACTATATTTTCAAGTGCTTCCCCAGAATATTCATTTAAAGTTTTTCATATAAAGTCATTTCTTTTTATTTTACTTTTTCTTTTCCATTCGAAATAATGTAAACAAAAAAATAAAACATCGTTGGTGTTTGTTATTATCTTCTTCTTCTTTTATTTGTAAGTTGTTTATTAATTTGTTGTATATTTTAGTTCGACCTTGAAAAGCAGTAAATCGAAATTGACTTTATTATTGTATTATTTTTCTCCTATAATAAATTTATAAATAAATAAAAATTAAATAATATTTTCATTAGCATGTGATTCTGATCGCTTGATAACTATTCTCAAAAAAGAAGAAGAAGAAGATAATAACAAACACCAACGATGTTTTAGTTTATTGTTTACATTATTTCGTATGGAAAAGAAAAAGTTAAATAAAAAGAAAAGACTCGTTTAAGCCTATTTCCAGCCATTTTTTTGGAAAATTTTTTGGCAAAAACATCCATGTTTTTATGTTATCAACAGTTAGATAATTTAATTACCTATCATTTGATACCTATCCCACACACCCACCACTTCAAACGGATATGTTATAGTGTTTTTAAAAAATCCATAAAAATTTCCACTAAAATAACAGGCAATTTTCAGACCAAGTAACAGTCGCGCAGAATTACCAGGAGGCAAATTTTTTTTTTTAATTTTTTTTCTTTTTCATTTTTGACCCACTTAGAGGCGGAATTTTCGAAAAATCTCAACGGATTCTTGTTCGCACGATCACCCCCGATCGTTTGAGCCTATTTCCAGCCATATTTTTTTGACCACTTTTTGGCTTGAAAAATAGTGGGTTATAACCTCATGCTGAAAAAATTTTTTTGCCCGTAGGACATTCATATTTTCAGGGATTGTAGAGCTCGGAAAAAAAACACTTTCTGTAGACCCCTTTCTCCGATTTCCCTCGGGGGGCGGAGCTACGGAGCTTCAAAAGTACCAAATTGGTCACTTTTGGACCCCTATAACTCCGGGAAAACTCAATATTTTCCGATGAGCTTCTCACCAGCGATAGTCCTCATCCAGGGCTACAAATTATATTATGGGGGTAACTTTCTATCTGTCTGGGTTTTCCGGCTATGGCTGCCTAAACTTTGGAAAATCGTTTGCAGACCAATCTTTAGGTACCTGGGAAATCGCCAAAACTCAATATTCCAAAAATATAATGATGCAGAAATGTAAAGAAAAGTTTAATCTAAGTTTTGAGTCTTTTTTGGAAATTTCCAATGGGAAATACAGGGTTTCCAGGAACAACGAAAAACATCGATTTCTGCATGTTTTCAAATTGGAATTTTCCAGCTTTCCCAATGGAATTTTCCAATGCCCTGTTTATCACTGATAGTAAACTATATACCACGTAGTTTAAGCCTCACCACAACATTTTAAGTTTAACGGTTTTCCCAGAATGACCGCCCAAAGTTAGGCTTACACGAAAATTCCCAAATCTTACATCGGTCATAAGTCGACCCATATATTTTTCACAGAAAAAGTCCAGAAGCTTTATTGTGCGCCTTAAGATTCTCTATAACATGGCCGTAACAAAAATTGGCTACCTAATTTTTTTGCATCGTGAAAATCAATAAGTCCGTTTTCAGAAATTCCGGGAATTTTCTCCAGCCCAAAGTTGATGACTTACAGATGTCTTAGAGCCATAAATGTATTTAGATGGTAAATGTACTGTGGAAGTGGTACTGAACATTATTCCTAACTATTACAGTTTTCCCGGAATTTTCCGATCAAAATTAAAATTTTCCGGATTTTCCTGAAAACTTCCAGTTGCCTTAGATAGAAGATTAGAAACATTTTTTACCACTAGAGGACTCGAATCTATTTACAGGTTTTCCCGGAATTTTCATATAACGGTTTCATATGCATGGTGGAAAACCCATTGTTTTATGTTATCAACAGTTAGATAATTTAATTACCTATCATTTGATACCTATCCCACCAGCCCACCACTTCTAACGGCTGAGCTAGGCTGTTTACCGTGGACTAAATGTACCATCATTTTTCCACATATTTACCTTCAGATTTCCTCATTAATTATTTTCGATTTGCCTTAAATTTTCCTATTATCAGTTTGTATCACTATATTTTCAAGTGCTTCCCCAGAATATTCATTTAAAGTTTTTCATATAAAGTCATTTCTTTTTATTTTACTTTTTCTTTTCCATTCGAAATAATGTAAACAAAAAAATAAAACATCGTTGGTGTTTGTTATTATCTTCTTCTTCTTTTATTTGTAAGTTGTTTATTAATTTGTTGTATATTTTAGTTCGACCTTGAAAAGCAGTAAATCGAAATTGACTTTATTATTGTATTATTTTTCTCCTATAATAAATTTATAAATAAATAAAAATTAAATAATATTTTCATTAGCATGTGATTCTGATCGCTTGATAACTATTCTCAAAAAAGAAGAAGAAGAAGATAATAACAAACACCAACGATGTTTTAGTTTATTGTTTACATTATTTCGTATGGAAAAGAAAAAGTTAAATAAAAAGAAAAGACTCGTTTAAGCCTATTTCCAGCCATTTTTTTGGAAAATTTTTTGGCAAAAACATCCATGTTTTTATGTTATCAACAGTTAGATAATTTAATTACCTATCATTTGATACCTATCCCACACACCCACCACTTCAAACGGATATGTTATAGTGTTTTTAAAAAATCCATAAAAATTTCCACTAAAATAACAGGCAATTTTCAGACCAAGTAACAGTCGCGCAGAATTACCAGGAGGCAAATTTTTTTTTTTAATTTTTTTTCTTTTTCATTTTTGACCCACTTAGAGGCGGAATTTTCGAAAAATCTCAACGGATTCTTGTTCGCACGATCACCCCCGATCGTTTGAGCCTATTTCCACCCATATTTTTTTGACCACTTTTTGGCTTGAAAAATAGTGGGTTATAACCTCATGCTGAAAAAATTTTTTTGCCCGTAGGACATTCATATTTTCAGGGATTGTAGAGCTCGGAAAAAAAACACTTTCTGTAGACCCCTTTCTCCGATTTCCCTCGGGGGGCGGAGCTACGGAGCTTCAAAAGTACCAAATTGGTCACTTTTGGACCCCTATAACTCCGGGAAAACTCAATATTTTCCGATGAGCTTCTCACCAGCGATAGTCCTCATCCAGGGCTACAAATTATATTATGGGGGTAACTTTCTATCTGTCTGGGTTTTCCGGCTATGGCTGCCTAAACTTTGGAAAATCGTTTGCAGACCAATCTTTAGGTACCTGGGAAATCGCCAAAACTCAATATTCCAAAAATATAATGATGCAGAAATGTAAAGAAAAGTTTAATCTAAGTTTTGAGTCTTTTTTGGAAATTTCCAATGGGAAATACAGGGTTTCCAGGAACAACGAAAAACATCGATTTCTGCATGTTTTCAAATTGGAATTTTCCAGCTTTCCCAATGGAATTTTCCAATGCCCTGTTTATCACTGATAGTAAACTATATACCACGTAGTTTAAGCCTCACCACAACATTTTAAGTTTAACGGTTTTCCCAGAATGACCGCCCAAAGTTAGGCTTACACGAAAATTCCCAAATCTTACATCGGTCATAAGTCGACCCATATATTTTTCACAGAAAAAGTCCAGAAGCTTTATTGTGCGCCTTAAGATTCTCTATAACATGGCCGTAACAAAAATTGGCTACCTAATTTTTTTGCATCGTGAAAATCAATAAGTCCGTTTTCAGAAATTCCGGGAATTTTCTCCAGCCCAAAGTTGATGACTTACAGATGTCTTATAGCCATAAATGTATTTAGATGGTAAATGTACTGTGGAAGTGGTACTGAACATTATTCCTAACTATTACAGTTTTCCCGGAATTTTCCGATCAAAATTAAAATTTTCCGGATTTTCCTGAAAACTTCCAGTTGCCTTAGATAGAAGATTAGAAACATTTTTTACCACTAGAGGACTCGAATCTATTTACAGGTTTTCCCGGAATTTTCATATAACGGTTTCATATGCATGGTGAAAAACCCATTGTTTTATGTTATCAACAGTTAGATAATTTAATTACCTATCATTTGATACCTATCCCACCAGCCCACCACTTCTAACGGCTGAGCTAGGCTGTTTACCGTGGACTAAATGTACCATCATTTTTCCACATATTTACCTTCAGATTTCCTCATTAATTATTTTCGATTTGCCTTAAATTTTCCTATTATCAGTTTGTATCACTATATTTTCAAGTGCTTCCCCAGAATATTCATTTAAAGTTTTTCATATAAAGTCTTCTTCTTTTATTTGTAAGTTGTTTATTAATTTGTTGTATATTTTAGTTCGACCTTGAAAAGCAGTAAATCGAAATTGACTTTATTATTGTATTATTTTTCTCCTATAATAAATTTATAAATAAATAAAAATTAAATAATATTTTCATTAGCATGTGATTCTGATCGCTTGATAACTATTCTCAAAAAAGAAGAAGAAGAAGATAATAACAAACACCAACGATGTTTTAGTTTATTGTTTACATTATTTCGTATGGAAAAGAAAAAGTTAAATAAAAAGAAAAGACTCGTTTAAGCCTATTTCCAGCCATTTTTTTGGAAAATTTTTTGGCAAAAACATCCATGTTTTTATGTTATCAACAGTTAGATAATTTAATTACCTATCATTTGATACCTATCCCACACACCCACCACTTCAAACGGATGTGTTATAGTGTTTTTAAAAAATCCATAAAAATTTCCACTAAAATAACAGGCAATTTTCAGACCAAGTAACAGTCGCGCAGAATTACCAGGAGGCAAATTTTTTTTTTTAATTTTTTTTCTTTTTCATTTTTGACCCACTTAGGATTCTTGTTCGCACGATCACCCCCGATCGTTTGAGCCTATTTCCAGCCATATTTATTTGACCACTTTTTGGCTTGAAAAATAGTGGGTTATAACCTCATGCCGAAAAAATTTTTTTGCCCGTAGGACATTCATATTTTCAGGGATTGTAGAGCTCGGAAAAAAAACACTTTCTGTAGACCCCTTTCTCCGATTTCCCTCGGGGGGCGGAGCTACGGAGCTTCAAAAGTACCAAATTGGTCACTTTTGGACCCCTATAACTCCGGGAAAACTCAATATTTTCCGATGAGCTTCTCACCAGCGATAGTCCTCATCCAGGGCTACAAATTATATTATGGGGGTAACTTTCTATCTGTCTGGGTTTTCCTGCTATGGCTGCCTAAACTTTGGAAAATCGTTTGCAGACCAATCTTTAGGTACCTGGGAAATCGCCAAAACTCAATATTCCAAAAATATAATGATGCAGAAATGTAAAGAAAAGTTTAATCTAAGTTTTGAGTCTTTTTTGGAAATTTCCAATGGGAAATACAGGGTTTCCAGGAACAACGAAAAACATCGATTTCTGCATGTTTTCAAATTGGAATTTTCCAGCTTTCCCAATGGAATTTTCCAATGCCCTGTTTATCACTGATAGTAAACTATATACCACGTAGTTTAAGCCTCACCACAACATTTTAAGTTTAACGGTTTTCCCAGAATGACCGCCCAAAGTTAGGCTTACACGAAAATTCCCAAATCTTACATCGGTCATAAGTCGACCCATATATTTTTCACAGAAAAAGTCCAGAAGCTTTATTGTGCGCCTTAAGATTCTCTATAACATGGCCGTAACAAAAATTGGCTACCTAATTTTTTTGCATCGTGAAAATCAATAAGTCCGTTTTCAGAAATTCCGGGAATTTTCTCCAGCCCAAAGTTGATGACTTACAGATGTCTTAGAGCCATAAATGTATTTAGATGGTAAATGTACTGTGGAAGTGGTACTGAACATTATTCCTAACTATTACAGTTTTCCCGGAATTTTCCGATCAAAATTAAAATTTTCCGGATTTTCCTGAAAACTTCCAGTTGCCTTAGATAGAAGATTAGAAACATTTTTTACCACTAGAGGACTCGAATCTATTTACAGGTTTTCCCGGAATTTTCATATAACGGTTTCATATGCATGGTGGAAAACCCATTGTTTTATGTTATCAACAGTTAGATAATTTAATTACCTATCATTTGATACCTATCCCACCAGCCCACCACTTCTAACGGCTGAGCTAGGCTGTTTACCGTGGACTAAATGTACCATCATTTTTCCACATATTTACCTTCAGATTTCCTCATTAATTATTTTCGATTTGCCTTAAATTTTCCTATTATCAGTTTGTATCACTATATTTTCAAGTGCTTCCCCAGAATATTCATTTAAAGTTTTTCATATAAAGTCATTTCTTTTTATTTTACTTTTTCTTTTCCATTCGAAATAATGTAAACAAAAAAATAAAACATCGTTGGTGTTTGTTATTATCTTCTTCTTCTTTTATTTGTAAGTTGTTTATTAATTTGTTGTATATTTTAGTTCGACCTTGAAAAGCAGTAAATCGAAATTGACTTTATTATTGTATTATTTTTCTCCTATAATAAATTTATAAATAAATAAAAATTAAATAATATTTTCATTAGCATGTGATTCTGATCGCTTGATAACTATTCTCAAAAAAGAAGAAGAAGAAGATAATAACAAACACCAACGATGTTTTAGTTTATTGTTTACATTATTTCGTATGGAAAAGAAAAAGTTAAATAAAAAGAAAAGACTCGTTTAAGCCTATTTCCAGCCATTTTTTTGGAAAATTTTTTGGCAAAAACATCCATGTTTTTATGTTATCAACAGTTAGATAATTTAATTACCTATCATTTGATACCTATCCCACACGCCCACCACTTCAAACGGATGTGTTATAGTGTTTTTAAAAAATCCATAAAAATTTCCACTAAAATAACAGGCAATTTTCAGACCAAGTAACAGTCGCGCAGAATTACCAGGAGGCAAATTTTTTTTTTTAATTTTTTTTCTTTTTCATTTTTGACCCACTTAGAGGCGGAATTTTCGAAAAATCTCAACGGATTCTTGTTCGCACGATCACCCCCGATCGTTTGAGCCTATTTCCACCCATATTTTTTTGACCACTTTTTGGCTTGAAAAATAGTGGGTTATAACCTCATGCCGAAAAAATTTTTTTGCCCGTAGGACATTCATATTTTCAGGGATTGTAGAGCTCGGAAAAAAAACACTTTCTGTAGACCCCTTTCTCCGATTTCCCTCGGGGGGCGGAGCTACGGAGCTTCAAAAGTACCAAATTGGTCACTTTTGGACCCCTATAACTCCGGGAAAACTCAATATTTTCCGATGAGCTTCTCACCAGCGATAGTCCTCATCCAGGGCTACAAATTATATTATGGGGGTAACTTTCTATCTGTCTGGGTTTTCCGGCTATGGCTGCCTAAACTTTGGAAAATCGTTTGCAGACCAATCTTTAGGTACCTGGGAAATCGCCAAAACTCAATATTCCAAAAATATAATGATGCAGAAATGTAAAGAAAAGTTTAATCTAAGTTTTGAGTCTTTTTTGGAAATTTCCAATGGGAAATACAGGGTTTCCAGGAACAACGAAAAACATCGATTTCTGCATGTTTTCAAATTGGAATTTTCCAGCTTTCCCAATGGAATTTTCCAATGCCCTGTTTATCACTGATAGTAAACTATATACCACGTAGTTTAAGCCTCACCACAACATTTTAAGTTTAACGGTTTTCCCAGAATGACCGCCCAAAGTTAGGCTTACACGAAAATTCCCAAATCTTACATCGGTCATAAGTCGACCCATATATTTTTCACAGAAAAAGTCCAGAAGCTTTATTGTACGCCTTAAGATTCTCTATAACATGGCCGTAACAAAAATTGGCTACCTAATTTTTTTGCATCGTGAAAATCAATAAGTCCGTTTTCAGAAATTCCGGGAATTTTCTCCAGCCCAAAGTTGATGACTTACAGATGTCTTATAGCCATAAATGTATTTAGATGGTAAATGTACTGTGGAAGTGGTACTGAACATTATTCCTAACTATTACAGTTTTCCCGGAATTTTCCGATCAAAATTAAAATTTTCCGGATTTTCCTGAAAACTTCCAGTTGCCTTAGATAGAAGATTAGAAACATTTTTACCACTAGAGGACTCGAATCTATTTACAGGTTTTCCCGGAATTTTCATATAACGGTTTCATATGCATGGTGAAAAACCCATTGTTTTATGTTATCAACAGTTAGATAATTTAATTACCTATCATTTGATACCTATCCCACCAGCCCACCACTTCTAACGGCTGAGCTAGGCTGTTTACCGTGGACTAAATGTACCATCATTTTTCCACATATTTACCTTCAGATTTCCTCATTAATTATTTTCGATTTGCCTTAAATTTTCCTATTATCAGTTTGTATCACTATATTTTCAAGTGCTTCCCCAGAATATTCATTTAAAGTTTTTCATATAAAGTCATTTCTTTTTATTTTACTTTTTCTTTTCCATTCGAAATAATGTAAACAAAAAAATAAAACATCGTTGGTGTTTGTTATTATCTTCTTCTTCTTTTATTTGTAAGTTGTTTATTAATTTGTTGTATATTTTAGTTCGACCTTGAAAAGCAGTAAATCGAAATTGACTTTATTATTGTATTATTTTTCTCCTATAATAAATTTATAAATAAATAAAAATTAAATAATATTTTCATTAGCATGTGATTCTGATCGCTTGATAACTATTCTCAAAAAAGAAGAAGAAGAAGATAATAACAAACACCAACGATGTTTTAGTTTATTGTTTACATTATTTCGTATGGAAAAGAAAAAGTTAAATAAAAAGAAAAGACTCGTTTAAGCCTATTTCCAGCCATTTTTTTGGAAAATTTTTTGGCAAAAACATCCATGTTTTTATGTTATCAACAGTTAGATAATTTAATTACCTATCATTTGATACCTATCCCACACACCCACCACTTCAAACGGATATGTTATAGTGTTTTTAAAAAATCCATAAAAATTTCCACTAAAATAACAGGCAATTTTCAGACCAAGTAACAGTCGCGCAGAATTACCAGGAGGCAAATTTTTTTTTTTAATTTTTTTTCTTTTTCATTTTTGACCCACTTAGAGGCGGAATTTTCGAAAAATCTCAACGGATTCTTGTTCGCACGATCACCCCCGATCGTTTGAGCCTATTTCCAGCCATATTTTTTTGACCACTTTTTGGCTTGAAAAATAGTGGGTTATAACCTCATGCTGAAAAAATTTTTTTGCCCGTAGGACATTCATATTTTCAGGGATTGTAGAGCTCGGAAAAAAAACACTTTCTGTAGACCCCTTTCTCCGATTTCCCTCGGGGGGCGGAGCTACGGAGCTTCAAAAGTACCAAATTGGTCACTTTTGGACCCCTATAACTCCGGGAAAACTCAATATTTTCCGATGAGCTTCTCACCAGCGATAGTCCTCATCCAGGGCTACAAATTATATTATGGGGGTAACTTTCTATCTGTCTGGGTTTTCCGGCTATGGCTGCCTAAACTTTGGAAAATCGTTTGCAGACCAATCTTTAGGTACCTGGGAAATCGCCAAAACTCAATATTCCAAAAATATAATGATGCAGAAATGTAAAGAAAAGTTTAATCTAAGTTTTGAGTCTTTTTTGGAAATTTCCAATGGGAAATACAGGGTTTCCAGGAACAACGAAAAACATCGATTTCTGCATGTTTTCAAATTGGAATTTTCCAGCTTTCCCAATGGAATTTTCCAATGCCCTGTTTATCACTGATAGTAAACTATATACCACGTAGTTTAAGCCTCACCACAACATTTTAAGTTTAACGGTTTTCCCAGAATGACCGCCCAAAGTTAGGCTTACACGAAAATTCCCAAATCTTACATCGGTCATAAGTCGACCCATATATTTTTCACAGAAAAAGTCCAAAAGCTTTATTGTGCGCCTTAAGATTCTCTATAACATGGCCGTAACAAAAATTGGCTATCTAATTTTTTTGCATCGTGAAAATCAATAAGTCCGTTTTCAGAAATTCCGGGAATTTTCTCCAGCCCAAAGTTGATGACTTACAGATGTCTTATAGCCATAAATGTATTTAGATGGTAAATGTACTGTGGAAGTGGTACTGAACATTATTCCTAACTATTACAGTTTTCCCGGAATTTTCCGATCAAAATTAAAATTTTCCGGATTTTCCTGAAAACTTCCAGTTGCCTTAGATAGAAGATTAGAAACATTTTTTACCACTAGAGGACTCGAATCTATTTACAGGTTTTCCCGGAATTTTCATATAACGGTTTCATATGCATGGTGAAAAACCCATTGTTTTATGTTATCAACAGTTAGATAATTTAATTACCTATCATTTGATACCTATCCCACCAGCCCACCACTTCTAACGGCTGAGCTAGGCTGTTTACCGTGGACTAAATGTACCATCATTTTTCCACATATTTACCTTCAGATTTCCTCATTAATTATTTTCGATTTGCCTTAAATTTTCCTATTATCAGTTTGTATCACTATATTTTCAAGTGCTTCCCCAGAATATTCATTTAAAGTTTTTCATATAAAGTCATTTCTTTTTATTTTACTTTTTCTTTTCCATTCGAAATAATGTAAACAAAAAAATAAAACATCGTTGGTGTTTGTTATTATCTTCTTCTTCTTTTATTTGTAAGTTGTTTATTAATTTGTTGTATATTTTAGTTCGACCTTGAAAAGCAGTAAATCGAAATTGACTTTATTATTGTATTATTTTTCTCCTATAATAAATTTATAAATAAATAAAAATTAAATAATATTTTCATTAGCATGTGATTCTGATCGCTTGATAACTATTCTCAAAAAAGAAGAAGAAGAAGATAATAACAAACACCAACGATGTTTTAGTTTATTGTTTACATTATTTCGTATGGAAAAGAAAAAGTTAAATAAAAAGAAAAGACTCGTTTAAGCCTATTTCCAGCCATTTTTTTGGAAAATTTTTTGGCAAAAACATCCATGTTTTTATGTTATCAACAGTTAGATAATTTAATTACCTATCATTTGATACCTATCCCACACGCCCACCACTTCAAACGGATGTGTTATAGTGTTTTTAAAAAATCCATAAAAATTTCCACTAAAATAACAGGCAATTTTCAGACCAAGTAACAGTCGCGCAGAATTACCAGGAGGCAAATTTTTTTTTTTAATTTTTTTTCTTTTTCATTTTTGACCCACTTAGAGGCGGAATTTTCGAAAAATCTCAACGGATTCTTGTTCGCACGATCACCCCCGATCGTTTGAGCCTATTTCCAGCAATATTTTTTTGACCACTTTTTGGCTTGAAAAATAGTGGGTTATAACCTCATGCCGAAAAAATTTTTTTGCCCGTAGGACATTCATATTTTCAGGGATTGTAGAGCTCGGAAAAAAAACACTTTCTGTAGACCCCTTTCTCCGATTTCCCTCGGGGGGCGGAGCTACGGAGCTTCAAAAGTACCAAATTGGTCACTTTTGGACCCCTATAACTCCGGGAAAACTCAATATTTTCCGATGAGCTTCTCACCAGCGATAGTCCTCATCCAGGGCTACAAATTATATTGTGGGGGTAACTTTCTATCTGTCTGGGTTTTCCGGCTATGGCTGCCTAAACTTTGGAAAATCGTTTGCAGACCAATCTTTAGGTACCTGGGAAATCGCCAAAACTCAATATTCCAAAAATATAATGATGCAGAAATGTAAAGAAAAGTTTAATCTAAGTTTTGAGTCTTTTTTGGAAATTTCCAATGGGAAATACAGGGTTTCCAGGAACAACGAAAAACATCGATTTCTGCATGTTTTCAAATTGGAATTTTCCAGCTTTCCCAATGGAATTTTCCAATGCCCTGTTTATCACTGATAGTAAACTATATACCACGTAGTTTAAGCCTCACCACAACATTTTAAGTTTAACGGTTTTCCCAGAATGACCGCCCAAAGTTAGGCTTACACGAAAATTCCCAAATCTTACATCGGTCATAAGTCGACCCATATATTTTTCACAGAAAAAGTCCAGAAGCTTTATTGTGCGCCTTAAGATTCTCTATAACATGGCCGTAACAAAAATTGGCTATCTAATTTTTTTGCATCGTGAAAATCAATAAGTCCGTTTTCAGAAATTCCGGGAATTTTCTCCAGCCCAAAGTTGATGACTTACAGATGTCTTATAGCCATAAATGTATTTAGATGGTAAATGTACTGTGGAAGTGGTACTGAACATTATTCCTAACTATTACAGTTTTCCCGGAATTTTCCGATCAAAATTAAAATTTTCCGGATTTTCCTGAAAACTTCCAGTTGCCTTAGATAGAAGATTAGAAACATTTTTTACCACTAGAGGACTCGAATCTATTTACAGGTTTTCCCGGAATTTTCATATAACGGTTTCATATGCATGGTGAAAAACCCATTGTTTTATGTTATCAACAGTTAGATAATTTAATTACCTATCATTTGATACCTATCCCACCAGCCCACCACTTCTAACGGCTGAGCTACGATTTTTACCGTTTATCAACTATACCATCATTTTTCACTAATTTCCTTTTTTAATTTTCATATGTATGAAAAAAATTTACTCGTCGAATGAAAAACAATTACAAAAATAATTGTGAGTGAATTTAATGATAATAATAACAACAAATACAAGTGATTTGTTTTTATTAAAGAATTTCTTTTCCTTTTGTAACGTAAATAATAAACAACACATAATAACAAGTGAGCACCTGCGTACGTTGAGGTAGGTCGCGTAAATTAGTTGTTTGTTATTATCTTCTTCTACTTCAATAAAATACATTTAATTTTATTATGTTTCGTATATTGCTCATTTTTTTATATTTTTATTATTATTATTATAAATATTACTCTTCGTTTACTTTTATTTATTACAAATTTCATGTACAAGGTGTGCACCAGTTTCAAGTGGATTGATTAGTGTTATCGCACAAACGCAATTAATCAGCCATGCCATCACATCATATCATGCATGAGTATCTGACTTATAAACAGCTGTCAGTCAGCACACAAATATATATATCTCACAGAAAGATCACACGGAGGTGATATACCATAGAATTAATTTACAAGTTCAATTTAATAAATCATGAATGTGATGGCTGCCTAGTAATTTTTTCTTTATATTATAATAAATACGTTCGTCGAAAAAAATATTAAATAATTGCAGGAATATGTAAAAATTATTAATTTCATACTTATGTAAGTATCACGCTATTTATATATTTTATGAAAATAAATTGTAAGTAGTAGTATTTTATTTTTTTTATTTTTTTTTGGATGAAATATAAAATAGATTTTCGTGTGTAAGAAAATAAAAATAAAATGGCTACCATCAGTTTCAGTACCACACCAATGCCATTCATTACTATCGTTCTATTGTTGATGCTGAAAAAAACACCTGTTCATTGAATGGATTTATAAGTTTTAAGAAAATTTTAAATTAAATTATATTTGAAGAATAATTGTGAATATTTCAACAAAATGCGAGTATCAATTTTTATAAATTATTGCATCTGTAAGTAAACTAAAATTGTCTTTTTCCAAATTATTAAGTACTAACACTTCATATCTGTACTTTATTACACTAACACATAAATTTTGGACAAATAGTATATTCCATTATTAAATTGAAAGAAAAAAAGAATCCATAGGCAATATTGATTTGTGAGATAATTTTATAAACATTTGATTCAATTTTTTTATTATTAATTTGTTTGGTTTTAATTTTTGTTAATATTCTGACAATAAATTATTATAGTGATAATCAATAATCGGTTCTTTCTTCTATTACATTTGATACCATAGCTAATTGATGTAAATTTTGTATCCGGCATCTATATTATTGGTAATGACTATATTGTCAACAGTATTGGATTATTTTGCGAACATAATTATACTATTATCATATTATCCTTTAACGTATTTTAAATAACAAAAATTAATTGTTCTTACTCAGTTTCAGCAAAATTTACCCTTAATTTTGTTTGAACTAAGCTAATTATCATAATAATATGTAGAATAAAATCTATTCTAAAAATAGAATTATAAATCTTATAGGGTATTGTACGATTACCAACAGATCAAAGAAAACTAAATAAATTAATTTTATTTTAATTTTTTTTAGTTTGTTGTATAATAATAACAGCATCAACTGCAATAATTAATTAATATTTTCTTTCATTAAACTTTCTGATTTAGAAAAAAATATATTCAAATGAAGGGATTTGAGAAAATGTATGTACTTTTTTTGAACATACAATATCGTATTTCGTACTCTATCAATCTGTAACTAAAATGCAATAATTTTTTCTCATACCTTAAATGCATCCAGTTTGACCAGAAAATAGTAACAACAAAGACTTAAAATGACTAATTTCTCAACAAATTTTTTATAGATGTGTGCCCATATTGTCCACTTATTAATAAATAATAGAAGGCAGAGCGATGCTTTGCTTTTGTCTTTAAGTCCAACAGATTACTTTGACTTTAAGCCCCCACACCGATAAACTGTAATATTTAAAACATTGGTGGAGAGGATAGATCATGTGACAAGAAAATTAACATGATTATTATGATTATTTATTTAGCAGCATTTAATCCTGAACAAATAGCTGTGTACTAAATTTAATCAAAATAAAATATGAAATGATCAAATTGTCAGGTTTATTGATAACCTGTTGTGTGCAAGAGGATTATTATTCTATATTAAATGTTTTATTTTTATATTTATTTAAAGGTAAAATATCAGATTGTGTTGTAAGGTGCGAAGAAAACTCTAGTGTTGGTGATCGCAGTTATATATCAGATTCAAAAATCGGTATATACAGTTTATTTAACTTGCCAAATTTTGGAAAATTGAATATTAGTGAATAAATGCAGATTTTTCATTATAATCACAATTACAAGAATATATTATATATCTATTAATAAATGTTAGGATAATATTGAATTTAAATACATTATTTTACACAAAGTTGCTCGCATAACACCCATATAATGTTGAATGTGGTGATACCATCGTTTGTGTAGGCAAGGTAATATGCACTCCAATTAATATAACCTGCTGAATGACGAGCAACAAATCGCATTTTATTAATAAAACAGCAAATTTTGCGTAAAATAACAACGAAAAACGATTCGATATAGAAAAATAAGAAATGAACGATGATCCAGTAAATAATCGAGATGAACAATTAACACAACAATTTGAAAAATTCAAATGCATTACGTGATTTATACATAACATTAATTAGACGTAAACAAACAACACAAATTTTATGCAAATGTTTTCAGCCTTATGGGAACGAGTTCGAATATAGTTATTACAGCATATTGCACGATTACCAACAGTTCCAATAATAGAAGTATAAAGAAGTATAAAATTATTAAATTAATCAATTTGTATGATAAAATAATATTAAAAATTTTATTTTTATTTGCAGGCAAGAACATTTGCAGTTGCATGATACGGATGGAGTGACACATTCACAATGGGATTTAACATGAGAGCGTATTCACACATTTAGGATTTATTTAAAGAAGAAGGTAATAGTTTTTATGTTTTTATATAGTTTTTTATTTTTATACTACGGTTATAATTAATTTGATTTTGCATTTAAAATATGATGTTGTGGATGCAGTTTATATCCCAAATAATAACAGATGGCTAAAGTTTGCGTGTTCTTCACAACGTACAATTTTACAATTTATTTTAACATTGTATTATATGAATACAATATATAATCGAATGTAATCATGGTGTTTTCTGAGTAATACGAATTTCCTGTGTTATATAAAATACAAACCGCCAACCTTACAATACTTTTATCACCATTGTTAATTGTTTCCATTATATATTCATTAAAATGTATAAAATAATGAAAATACTGATTTTGCAACATCATCATGAACAACAGTATTGATGCTAATGCTCAATAGTATAAAAAAAAATGAGCAGCATTTTTGGAATATACATCCAATATAAATATTTAAACTATTTTATATTACTCCGGTCTTTCTCAAATTGATTAAATATCCACAAAATATAATTTTATTATGGGTTAAATCACAGAGGCAACTTTTATTTATAATAATTATATGTTATTACAGTATTAATTGAATTTATTTAAACTAAATTTTTACAGATTTTTAGTTCCAATTATAAATTGTAACACACCACAGATACAATTGGTATTGGATACCCAACCATTACTAATAAAATTACATATCAATCATCAAAACAACTATTTTAATCGCAAAAGAAATAATCTACAATAACAGACATTGTCGCATCAATATCTTTAATAAAACAATATATCAACAGTAAAACAACAAACCAACACGTGCTATCAACAAATATTACGATATTGAAGACATTTTATATTAATCCACCGAATGTGTCAATGAATTTACAACCACAATCAAATGAATATTCAAATATTGAATTGCCAGCACATCTTCATTTACAATATTTTGGAAAATTATTATATGATGTCAAATAATATGCCGTCATTAGTAGAATCAATGACATCAACATCGTGAATAATAAATGCAGCATACCTAGCAGCTAATAATCAATGTATCAATTTTACCGTAAGCGTCAATAAATTTAAAATATAACGTAGAATTATGCACAAATATTTCTTCAACGAACAAAAGTGAAAACATGTAAAATATAAAATTACTCACTTTAGTCAACTCAACAGTAAAACTTATATAATGTTAAGAAATCATTGTTAAATATGGAGCACATATTTAAATTAATCTTACAGTTAAGTTATTACATTACCTCCACCGCCTATGGGCGTGGTATTAATAACAATTTACAAATTAGTTTGCCATTATATAAATGTTTTCATTTATTGAATTATATATTAATCCGGAGGTTTAAAGTACGCAAAATGTAAATATTAAACCCAATTAGTATTTCTATTGCTGCTTGAAAGTGAAATGCAACGCATCATATAATGTAAAATCAAATAAATGGAAATCACTTAATGAAAATTAGAAATCCATCAAAACAACATAAATGACGCGCTATAAATTTATAATTAGAAACATTTTTGTAATCAATGAATAACATTTCGCACACTTAAACTAAAAAACTACAAACTACATAAAATGCAAATTTGTGCCATAGGATATTGTGACTTTGTTAATTTGAAGAATAGTGCTCAACTTCACCATATTTTCATATAAACTAACAACCGACGGCAATTCAGTTGATTTATTTACAGTATGAAAAGTATATTAATCAGTTAATTGTGTCAGAGGGCAGTCAAATAGCTACAGCAAATTATGTATTTCGTATAAACATAAAATTTGGCAAAAAAAAAAAAATTGACTATTTGAACTTAAAAAAAATGCATACATCAATATTTTTGCTTATGTTTTTGGTGTTTAAATATAACATAATTGTATAAAAGGTGACTGGACAATTCACAGAATAAGATAACCTTACAGAAGCAAATATTTCTCGCCTTACGTGTATTTACAACTGTTATTCATCACCCTAAAATAAATATTTTAAAACATGTAAGTAAATATATATATGAAGTGTTGCTCCAGTAAGGTTATTATATTCTGTGATAATATATATCGAATGGTATATATTTGCAAAGAACCTTAACTTAATACATATTTCATTTTCAGATATCGATATTAGATGCTCAACTGTAATATGCAACACTTTTACATATATCCGTAAAAATACTATGATAGATACCTAGTGCCAAGCTGAACGTAGTTGATAGATTACTGAGACCAATAACGGACAAAAGTGAGTAATTTAATTAATTTTTCTTTTAATGAATATTTTGGTGTAACAAACAAGTGGTTGAGTTTTTTTTTTTATGAAACCTATTTTTTTTACACTTTGTTCGATGACCATTTGCCATCTTTTTGACAACTGCTTTCTTCCTCAAAGAACCGCTCTGACTCTTTTTATCAGCAAAAAAACAACTGAACTGAAATCAAAATGCAATGAATGGTGAGCATCAATATTGAATCTTTTATCGCTCAATTTCAGAACTACCAGGCATCACCAAAATGCAATCCACACATTTTCATTTTATTTTTTTTTAGTTGTATTTTCTATAAATTCGAACGTACAATATCGTATTTCGTACTCCATCGATCTGTAACTGAAGTGCAAACATTTTTTCGTATACCTCATATGGTTCCAATTTGCCTAGCAATGAATCAAAACCAAGAAAATAGTAACAACAAATACTTAAAATGACTAATTTCTCAACGACTACACAATTATTTGGTCCATCCTGCAATCCATAGGACTTACTTCTGTGCAGAGGGTGAATTCAACACACTGTCGTCCGGTTTGCCACCTGACGTACAAATTCCGTTTGTTATAAGCATTACCTATTTTTGAAGTGCTTAGTTTATCATCTACCTGCCAGAGCTTTGAGAGAGATTTGACATTAATGTTGTTGTTTGAGGATGGATTTTGTATTGGATATAAATAATGTAATCAGGTAGAACGGATGTTTCTTGACCAATTTATTGTAATAAACAAGTACTATATACAAATTTTACAATCCTATTTATACTATCCTATTGCTGATTTATGCAGAAAATATGATAACTATAAATATATTAATATGTGATAAATAAATAAATGATATAATAATAATAATAACAACAATATACTAATATTGAATAACTATAAATAAAGTGCAATTATTCTGTTCTTAATATCTTATTATAATATTGCTGTCATGTGCAGAAATATTATATTAATAGAAGATATGTGAGAGTAAATTAAATATATAAGAAAAAAAGTGCAATTATTATATTATTAATTACATTTGTATGAATATGAGTACTAAATAGTAATAACAATAAGATTGTGTTTAAAGTTATTTATTGTACATATTCATACAGTTGTTATAATATTTCATATATACTTTAATATTTAAAAATTTGTTTAAATATATTATTTTATATTATTTGTTTTCGTATAGCAAAGCGGTTGAAAACAACAAAACATCACCGAAATTTGCAAACTTAAACAAAAACAATTTGCTGCTATGAAGAAAATCATATTTGTGTAATTTAAGATTTTAATTTATAAGTTATTTATTTATATTTAAGTTATAATTTAAGTTTAATAATTTTAAGTAAATTGGATGAATTAAGCTAATAATAATAATTAAGTTCCATTTAATTATTAATTAGTTTAATTCATTAATTTAAAAGACACAATTTAGATTTTAAGAAACTAAAATATCTGAGATAGATAGGTATTCTACATAACGTTTTTTTAAAGTATAATTAAAGTATCAATTACGCGCGGGGTTTGGTATTATGTAATCACGTTTATATTTTCCATCGCTGACAGCTTTTTGTGTTGTGGCCTGGGGTCGCGTCGTATGTTAATGTCTCCATTTAGAATTTAATGGCTGTAATACTCATCGATCAGAGTATTATGGTTGCAGGATAATAAATTTAGGCATTGCATGCGATGTTCCCATCATGGGACCCCCATGGTTCTAGTTGGCTGGGCTTGTTGGCTACGCCTGATTGTGCCTACCAATATTACAGATTTAATTTTAATATATATCAATCTAATTGTGAAGAGTTTTATACTAATTTTTTCACTTGAATGGAAAACAAGTGAAAAAATTAGAAAATTGCCGACATTATCCACTGTGCCACTTGTGTTGTGCGCAGTCATGGGATCTATTCGTCCCCTTTTTACGTTTTTCCCAAAGTCATGCTGAACGATATTAGCTATAGAAATAACGAAGGCAATATTTTAAATGCTTATAAACATGCTCCGAATACGAATACAATTCCAAATAAAAACACATTTATATTTTCAAATTTTTTTAATCGTCTTTTGACACTGTATAAATTTCATTTAAATTAATATGTACAAAATTGCCTTCATTGGCATTATATTTACATGTTGTATTATTCGGAGTTCTATACTCATTCGTATACGGATCATGTTTAACCCCCATATTAGTAGTGATTTCTCTGAAAGAATTTTGCGCGAAAACGCAAGTTAAGGTCAAATGTAAAATTTATTTACAATTTTAAATGAGAGCGTTTTGTTTGAATATGTAAGAAACATGTAATCTTATTCAGATAAACCACTCTCATTCATTTAATAATTTTTCGGAGTTATCAATACTTAATATGCAGTAGTTGGGTTTTTTAAAAATCGTCAGCATAGTTTATATTAAAGTAGTTATCACTAACGCATTCTGTGCGTTCAGTGCGCGTTTGATCCATTGATCGTTCGTATAAAAAAATAAAGTAAATTAACTGTCTTTTGCTTTTCCATTATTTTAATAGCATCTAAGTAAAATTAGTTTTATATTGTTTTTTTCTCAATGCTATATCCTATCGCTATATAAAGAATTCCTATTGGGGTGTTATCGTCTCCGAGAAGTATTGCTAACTAAAATTTTATGCATTCGTATTTGATTAGGTTATTCTGTCACACGTCATAACTTTGTTAATACAAAATTACGGAGTGCAATTAGTGAATTGTTACAAACTCACATACGAGAGTAATTTACTAATTTGACTGTAATATTTATTGGATGTGCACAACAAGGAATGGCACTATTATGAAATGGTGGCTTAGCGTATGTCTTCGCACACGTCTCATATGGTACACTCCTAGGTTGAAAAATATTATAATGTTTTCTTTAAATCAATAAACACACACGCATCGTAACAATAACTCAAAATCAGTCGAATATTGTTTGATACACGGGTTGATTATTTGGTTGTTTATTCAATTACAAATTTTTTGACTCTTCGAACGCTAGTATTTGCTATGTACAACGAGTGGATGTGCGTGGATGTGTTTTTTTTAGAGAACATATTATTTTATTGTTTCAACTTCAAAATGTTGGTGTAAGGGGAGTAGAAAGTCATCTAATTAAATTTGTATTAACACTTGTTGTGAATAGGGGATGCGTTCCTGAGGCTGATCTTAATAATTTATGATATGAACGAGCCATCGGGTGTGTGTGTAAAATTGAACGAGTAATATCATTTGAACGAATTTCATTCTGGTAGTCTTAATAGTGGGTAGGATTTATTGGAAAAAGACGTACTAATTTTATTTATTTGTTATTGACATAATGGCTTTAAAACGGTCGGTTTTTAATTGTTTAGTTACTTAATATTGGTGTAATCTCGCAGGCATGTGCAATGATCTGGTCACTCACATCCTGGAAATTGTTTTGCGTGGAAAATTAATAACTTACATAAATTGGTGCGTTGTGGAAGAATATCTATTATCTCTAACCATTTAGACTTCTATTGTATATTTTGTGTCTTATTATTTATAAAAATTTTGTAATAGTAACTTACATATATATAAGTTTTAAGTTATAATTAAGATTAGAAATTGTATTGGTTAATAATTTAAGATACAATCAAACCAGACGCTTGTGTTTTATTGTCAACATCTATTAATAATATTTAATATTTGTTTTTAATGAACCAATGAAAAAATTTGAAAACCAATTTTCAAATATAATAAAACACAAGCACTCTGGATAGTTGAGGAACGAGATTTTAATTTATAAGATTTAATTTAAGTTTAATAATTTTAAGTAAATTGGATGAATTAAGCTAATAATAATAATTAAGTTCCATTTAATTATTAATTAGTTTAATTCATTAATTTAAAAGATACAATTTAGATTTTAAGAAACTAAAATATCTGAGATAGATAGGTATTCTACATAACGTTTTTTTAAAGTATAAATTAAAGTATCAATTACGCGCGGGGTTTGGTATTATGTAATCACGTTTATATTTTCCATCGCTGACAGCTTTTTGTGTTGTGGCCTGGGGTCGCGTCGTGTGTTAATGTCTCCATTTAGAATTTAATGGCTGTAATACTCATCGATCAGAGTATTATGGTTGCAGGATAATAAATTTAGGCATTGCATGCGATGTTCCCATCATGGGACCCCCATGGTTCTAGTTGGCTGGGCTTGTTGGCTACGCCTGATTGTGCCTACCAATATTACAGATTTAATTTTAATATATTCCAATCTAATTGTGAAGAGTTTTATACTAATTTTTTCACTTGAATGGAAAACAAGTGAAAAAATTAGAAAATTGCCGACATTATCCACTGTGCCACTTGTGTTGTGCGCAGTCATGGGATCTTTTCGTCCCCTTTTTACGTTTTTCCCAAAGTCATGTTGAACGATATTAGATATAGAAATAACGAAGGCAATATTTTAAATGCTTATAAACATGCTCCGAATACGAATACAATTCCAAATAAAAACACATTTATATTTTCAAATTTTTTTAATCGTCTTTTGACACTGTATAAATTTCATTTAAATTAATATGTACAAAATTGCCTTCATTGGCATTATATTTACATGTTGTATTATTCGGAGTTCTATACTCATTCGTATACGGATCATGTTTAACCCCCATATTAGTAGTGATTTCTCTGAAAGAATTTTGCGCGAAAACGCAAGTTAAGGTCAAATGTAAAATTTATTTACAATTTTAAATGAGAGCGTTTTGTTTGAATATGTAAGAAACATGTAATCTTATTCAGATAAACCACTTTCATTCATTTAATAATTTTTCGGAGTTATCAATACTTAATATGCAGTAGTTGGGTTTTTTAAAAATCGTCAGCATAGTTTATATTAAAGTAGTTATCACTAACGCATTCTGTGCGTTAAGTGCGCGTTTGATCCATTGATCGTTCGTATAAAAAAATTAAGTAAATTAACTGTCTTTTGCTTTTCCATTATTTTAATAGCATCTAAGTAAAATTAGTTTTATATTGTTTTTTTCTCAATGCTATATCCTATCGCTATATAAAGAATTCCTATTGGGGTGTTATCGTCTCCGAGAAGTATTGCTAACTAAAATTTTATGCATTCGTATTTGATTAGGTTATTCTGTCACACGTCATAACTTTTTAATACAAAATTACGGAGTGCAATTAGTGAATTGTTACAAACTCACATACGAGAGTAATTTACTAATTTGACTGTAATATTTATTGGATGTGCACAACAAGGAATGGCACTATTATGAAATGGTGGCTTAGCGTATGTCTTCGCACACGTCTCATATGGTACACTCCTAGGTTGAAAAATATTATAATGTTTTCTTTAAATCAATAAACACACACGCATCGTAACAATAACTCAAAATCAGTCGAATATTGTTTGATACACGGGTTGATTATTTGGTTGTTTATTCAATTACAAATTTTTTGACTCTTCGAACGCTAGTATTTGCTATGTACAACGAGTGGATGTGCGTGGATGTGTTTTTTTTAGAGAACATGTTATTTTATTGTTTCAACTTCAAAATGTTGGTGTCAGGGGAGTAGTAAGTCATCTAATTAAATTTGTATTAACACTTGTTGTGAATAGGGGATGCGTTCCTGAGGCTGATCTTAATAATTTATGATATGAACGAGCCATCGGGTGTGTGTGTAAAATTGAACGAGTAATATCATTTGAACGAATTTCATTCTGGTAGTCTTAATAGTGGGTAGGATTTATTGGAAAAAGACGTACTAATTTTATTTATTTGTAATTGATATAATGGTTATAAATCGGTCGGTTTTTAATTGTTTAGTTACTTAATATTGGTGTAATCTCTCAGGCATGTGCAATGATCTGGTTACTCACATCCTGGAAATTGTTTTGCGTGGAAAATTAATAACTTACATAAATTGGTGCGTTGTGGAAGAATATCTATTATCTCTAACCATTTAGGCTTCTATTGTATATTTTGTGTCTAATTATTTGTAAATATTTTGTAAGTTACTATAGTCTATAAGTTTTAAATTATAATTTAGATTAAAAATTGTATTGGTTATTAATTTAAGATTCAATCAAACCAGACGCTTGTGTTTTATTGTCAACATCTATTAATAATATTTAATATTTGTTTTTAATAAACTATATCCAAAAAATTTGAAAATCAATTTTCAAATAATAATAAACACAAGCACTCTGGATATTATTGATACTTTATCAATAATTTTGTTGGTCTCTCTCTCTACACGAGGCATAATAGCCAATAATTGTTGTGTAGTTAGACAAACCAATAAAATATTGAGATTATAATATATTCGTGATCGCGTATTTATAATTTATTCGTTAATTTGAATTCAATTTAGTTTTAATTTTTAATTTGTATATGAGTTTTTTTTCAAATGACATTGTCAAAATGTTATTTTTTTCTCATACTTTTTGATTTTGTAAATTTAAATTTCGGGAATCACTTTGGCATATTCTTTTAATATGTTACGTACAGGGATTGTCTCCTCCAAACAAAGTGATTACGCGTTCGGGCTCACATGCAAAGGAATATCCGAGGTTTCCGATAAAACCGTTCTAAGCTGTAGTAACGAGTTTCTACAAAAAAAAAAAAAAAATTTTTTATTTTATCGCCTGTCTATATTAATTTTAAAATCTGGAATTCCCAGTAGCATAATAATAATTGAACTATAATTTTTAATTGTTATAAATATAAGTGTTCGGGCTCACATTCAAAGGAATCTGAGCTTTTCGATGAAACCGTTCTGAGCTGTGAATGATCACATTTTTATTTTGTTAGATTCAAGCCGATGTATGGCTTTTAATACCCTTCAAACACCTTCGCGGAATTTTATAAATAGTAATTTTCAGGCTGAAATTATTGTTGAATTTCAACAGTAGTGTAATCATTGGGAGCTACATTATCTAACTATTTTTTTCCATCGTGAATAGGTTTTCCATGTTATGGCCGGGGTCGTGGCACTTATCAATTAGCGTTAATTGAGGCCTGGCACGCGCACGACCCTTGTTCTGGTTGCCGAACGATTATTCATGTGATTGTAGACATTCATGTTTCACAGTAAGGAAAATTTGCCCTATTTAAATAGGTAAAAAACACAAATTTTAACCTTTGTGAATATTGGTCTACTCTCGCATGTGCAGTAATTTTGTACTCATAACCGTCGAATTATATTACATGGAAAATTATATGTTACGTTGTAGTCCTATGTGAGGACCACGTCTGAATGAAGTTCGTACGGAAGGCCTATTTTAATATATATTGTATATTTATATCAGTTTTTTGGTCGCCATAACCATGAATACAGTCGATTCTATTACTCTACTTTGGGTTTTGTGGAGAATATCTATAATCTGTAAAATTTGGAATTTAAAAATTACATTAGTTCTATTTTTAATGTATAAAATTTCCACAAAATCTCTATTTATCAATTATTATTTTCATATTTATCAATTCTTTGGAAATTCCGAGAATAAATTATTCTTCAAAAATTAAGGAGAGGTAATGGGGGAATTAGTAGTGACATTAACAATAATTTAGTGTGGACTTATTTATCGTATATTTATGACTTATGGTGACATCTGCTTGCTAATAGACTATTTCCGAAGCGTTTAGCTGGGGAAAGTGGTGAGTATGTGCATGGTTTATATATGAGATGAATGGGGTGTTTGACGTTACTTTCGTTGTTGCTAGTGCCATCTCTATTCGCGTAGAGAATTTATGAAATATTTGTATTAAAGTAGTACTAGAATAATAATGTTTCCTTATTGACATTTGTAGTGTTTACAAATGAAATTAAAAAAATAACATTACCACTAGCATGTGATTATGCTCGCCTAATACTTCATCTCAAAATCGTATATTTTGTGTATTTTTTTGGCATATTTATTTTGTGTGTGTATTGAATGTATGGGTTTCACAATGTCAAAGAATATTACTTTTTCATTAAAAATATGGTATTGTAATAGAATACATTTTTGCAATACTTCAAATTTTGATATTTCAATCAATTTTTGTTTTTGTAATTCCTTTCTTCGTTGACTTTTGTTTTCTAGCTCGTTGGAAAAAGAAAAGGCTGTAAGTAATTTTAATAAAAATACATATAATTAAATAAATAATAATTATAATAATAAAATAGAAATACAAATAATATTAATATATATTTAATTGTTAAAAAAATATAATTTTTAGGGCACTGCAATCACAAGATATTCATCAGAAAGTTTTGGTGCCGACCGGAGCGTGCATTATCAGCACATGAAATATGTTTTTCTCATCACAGGTTATAAAATAAATGATTTAATTGTTTATATAATATATTAATTATAATGTATAATAAACAATAAAGATACAGATTTTGGAACATCATCACGTACACCATCATCAATATTTCAAAAAAAAAAAAAAAAACTAATTTATACCTAACCTGTAATTTGAACATTTAATATTTTTGGAATATAAATGAAATATAGAAAAAGTGATAGTAATATTATGGATAAATCTGATCATAGGTAAATTCCTACTTATTCCATATTATATTTAATGTTTAATAAATTAATTAAGTATTATTTATTTCAGATTACATTGATTACGAACAATTATGAATATTATTTTGATATAAAACCATATGAAAACGTTTGCGGAGAAGCAGTGATGAAAATATATGAGGCCTTGTATATAGGATTAATGAAAAATTCCGTTGTAATAGTAGAAAATATGATGATATTGTAAGAGATACGATTTTTTCTACTTCAACTTTTAAAATTTCAAAAATGTTTGTTGTTTTTGTAATTTTTTTCTTCATTGACTTTTGTTTTCTAGCTCGTTGGAAGTAGAAAATGCTGTATGTAATTTTAATAAAAAAACATATAATTAAATAAATAATAAGAATAATTATAAAAATAATATTAATAATAAAATAGAAATACAATTAATATTAATATATATTTAATTGTTATTAAATTATAATTTTTAAGGCACAATCACAAGATATTCATCAGAAAGGAACATTATTGTTAGTAATTAACTATAACAGGTAATTAAATAATATATAGATCACGAATTGTATTTATTTACAAAAAACCTTAATACATATTTCATTTTCAGATTTTATTAAGCTCCTGTAATAAGTAACATTTTAACAGATGTCCGCAGCAATATAGTACAAGATTAAAAAGTAATGCTAAACTCAACATAGTTGATTGATTACTCATACCACCAGTAACAGGATACAGAGGTGAGTTATTTAATTATTTATTTTTTTTGTTACAACTTATGTTTAAATCATAAAAAACAGATAAAGACAACATGATCGATGCGAAAACACATCCCATCCAAGGTTAAATGTGAGTTTTATCGAATGCGCAAAGAAGTGTGCATTGTCATGGTTACTAAAAACAATACCTTTTCGATTTGCCAATTATGGTCACTTTTCTTGGATTACATTGTTTAAATATGTTAATTGTTGCACATCTAAATTGATCGTTTGTGTTGCGTAATAAAATTTCAAAATATAGAGATTTCCTTTGTATGCCTGCACCAAACTGATAATATAATCGACTTTTGATAAATGCCATATATAAATACACGTTACTGTGTAATCACTGAATCATTAACTATGTTTTAACTGCTTTCACACAACATCCCATAGTAATTTTCATACACTGCTGCCAGATTGTCCGCGGCGAGTGTAATAACAAGTTGTAAAACAAAATCAAAAACAAAATCAAAAACAAAAACAAAAACAAAAACAGAAACAAAATCAAAATTAAAAATAAATTATTATTTTTTTAATATTTTATATTTAACTCTTTTGCTATAAATTCTTTTACTTTTAGCCATATCTCATCCGGTGTGTCACCCTGAAAATTTTTAAAATTTCCTTATCTTTAATATAATCAATTACCTCTTTTGTTGCTGTATCGTAAATTTCCAAACGTTTTCTAAATACATCTGGTTTATCATCAGCACGTTAACTCAATGGTTCACCAGTTACATCATCAATAAATGGCACTTTTGGGTCTTTATAACCAATACTATAAATTCTGCCACTATACACACATGTACCCAACGATTTTCGATCCGATCAATTATTTTTTCTTTTGGTACAATTAAATTTATAGCACTATTAATTTTATAATTATCTATTAATTTTATCGCTTGTTCTTTTGTACGTGGAAAACCATCTATTAACCACGATTTATTTTTACCAATTGAGGTAATATTTTCCATGATACATTTTAATATTAACTTATCTGGTACTAATTCACCACTATTCATATACCGCTCAGCTTCTACACCCAATGTTGTTTTAAATTCAATATTTTTTCTTAAAATATCTCCCATTGCCATATATTTAAATTTAAATTGTTTTATTATTTGATTGGATATGGTGCCTTTACCACTAGCACCAAGTATTAATGTACGATAAATTCTAGTTGTTGTCATTGTGTTGTTTGTAGTTTTGTTTGTTATTATTATATATTATTATAATTAGTTATATTAATTGTATATTACCTTTTAGCTGAATTTCTTGTATATTGATTTATTTGATTTTCTTGTAGAATAATTTATTAATATTATTTTAACAGCAATTTTTCAAACAACTTCGACTTCTAAAATAAGGGGCCAATTGAATTATGAAATCGTAATTAATCTACAATATCAACATTACACACAAAGACAACAATTAAATCAACAAGCAAAACAACAATCAGTATTTATCATGTGCATATAACAACAGAGTATTATCACCACAACAACAAACTATTATGAAATTTATGTCATTTGAATATTAGTCCATCGGATGTGTCGACAATAAAGCAGTAATTACATTTTATTAATTCAGTTTACAACCACTAAAATTGTACGTTTTATTTATAATTATTATATTTAATATTATAAAATATAATCTAATTCTAGTCAAATGCAGTTCAACCAGATTCAGTTTCATTGTATTGCCACATTTTACAGCTGCTACAATACCAATGTGTACACCACCAAAACAAGAACCACCAGCATCAATCGTTATCCCAACAGTAACGAATAGAATAATGAAATCGTAATCAATCAACAGTATCAACATTACACACAATGACAACAATTAAATCAACAAGAAAAACAACAATCAGATTTATCATATGCATATAACAACAGAGTATTATCACCACAACAACAAACTATTATGAAATTTATGTCATTTGAATATTAGTCCATCGGATGTGTCGCCAATAAAACAGTAATTACATTTTATTAATTCAGTTTACAACCACTAAAATTGTACGTTTTATTTATAATTATTATATTTAATATTATAAAATATAATCTAATTCTAGTCAAATGCAGTTCAACCAGATTCAGTTTCATTGTATTGCCACATTTTACAGCTGCTACAATACCAATGTGTACACCACCATAACAAGAACCACCAGCATCAATAGTTATCCCAACAGTAACGAATAGAATAATGAAATCGTAATCAATCAACAGTATCAACATTACACACAATGACAACAATAAAATCAACAAGAAAAACAACAATCAGATTTATCATATGCATATAACAACAGAGTATTATCACCACAACAACAAACTATTATGAAATTTATGTCATTTGAATATTAGTCCATCGGATGTGTCGCCAATAATACAGTAATTACATTTTATTAATTCAGTTTACAACCACTAAAATTGTACGTTTTATTTATAATTATTATATTTAATATTATAAAATATAATCTAATTCTAGTCAAATGCAGTTCAACCAGATTCAGTTTCATTGTATTGCCACATTTTACAGCTGCTACAATACCAATGTGTACACCACCATAACAAGAACCACCAGCATCAATCGTTATCCCAACAGTAACGAATAGAATAATGAAATCGTAATCAATCAACAGTATCAACATTACACACAATGACAACAATTAAATCAACAAGAAAAACAACAATCAGATTTATCATATGCATATAACAACAGAGTATTATCACCACAACAACAAATTATTATGAAATTTATGTCATTTGAATATTAGTCCATCGGATGTGTCGACAATAAAACAGTAATTACATTTTATTCATTCAGTTTACAACTAAACTTGTACGTTTTATTTATAATTATTATATTTCATATTATAAAATATAATCTAATTCTAGTCAAATGCAGTTCAACCAGATTCAGTTTCATTGAATTGCCACATTTTACAGCTGCTACAATACCAATGTGTACACCACCATAACAAGAACCACCAGCATCAATCGTTATCCCAAAAGTAACGAATAGAATAATGAAATCGTACTCAATCAACAGTATCAACATTACACACAATCACAACAATTAAATCAACAAGAAAAACAACAATCAGATTTATCATATGCATATAACAACAGAGTATTATCACCACAACAACAAACTATTATTAAATTTATGTCATTTGAATATTAGTCCATCGGATGTGTCGACAATAAAACAGTAATTACATTTTATTAATTTAGTTTACAACCACTAAAATTGCACGTTTTATTTATAATTATTATATTTAATATTATAAAATATAATCTAATTCTAGTCAAATGCAGTTCAACCAGATTCAGTTTCATTGTATTGCCACATTTTACAGCTGCTACAATACCAATGTGTACACCACTTAACGAGAACCACCAGCATCAATCGTTATCCCAACAGTAACGAATAGAATAATGAAATCGTAATCAATCAACAGTATCAACATTACACACAATGACAACAATTAAATCAACAAGAAAAACAACAATCAGATTTATCATATGGATATAACAACAGAGTATTATCACCACAACAACAAACTATTATGAAATTTATGTCATTTGAATATTAGTCCATCGGATGTGTCGCCAATAAAACAGTAATTACATTTTATTAATTCAGTTTACAACCACTAAAATTGTACGTTTTATTTATAATTATTATATTTAATATTATAAAATATAATCTAATTCTAGTCAAATGCAGTTCAACCAGATTCAGTTTCATTGTATTGCCACATTTTACAGTTGCTACAATACCAATGGGTCTACCACCATAACAAGAACCACCAGCATCAATCGTTATCCCATCAGTAACGAATAGAATTATGAAATCGTAATTAATCTACAACATCAATATTACACACAATGACAACAATTAAATCAACAAGAAAAACAACAATCAGTATTTATCATGTGCATATAACAACAGAGTATTATCACCACAACAAACTATTTATTATGATATTGGTAACATTTTGATATTAGTTCACCTGTTGTGTTGCCAATAACCTGATAATTACATTATTTTTTTCAATGAGTTTACATTCACCTACCACCTTCAATTGAATAATTTAAATATTATTGAATTACAAACAGAACTATCATTTCAATTACAATAAATTGGGAATATTTCTATAATTTCATCGACAACAACTCAAACATGTGAATGTATGCCAATAATTCTCAGTTAGTAGCTAAATAGTCAATAACCAACTTCAACAAATGTACCATAATAAATATAGTGCAGAATCCACCACTCATCGATGTAATTACGTATTTTGAAGAATGAGGTAAATTTCAGTATTTTGCTTTTGTTTAATCCGAATAGTCTATATATTTAATATTAAATTAAGTATTTTTATTTCTATTTCAGATAGATCGTATCAATTATTAAGATATATAACCATTTGACAAATAATTCAGAATCTGCTAATCGCTTTAATAAACTCAAGAAAAATTGATTACACGAAACTTCTAATGCCAACACCATCAACTTGGATTTGCATCATCAAGTGGAGTACATGTGGTGGCATCCATGCCATGCATACAGTCAATTGACTTTTTTGTATTCGTATGAAAAACAAACATCATATTTTTATAAATCGATGGAAGAGGATAATGATATACACTTCAAAAATGATAAACGAAAGAAATTATATAAATAACAATAAAATTATATAAATATATATATATTATATTATGTGATCTTTATTTTAATTTAAAATAACAAATTTAACATATTTATCCCATACATTTTAAACTTATTAAAATTATTAATTTTAATAAATGTATAATTAATTTAATTTAAAAAAATGTATACACGTCTAATTATTTGGTTAACTTTATCAATCCCCTACCTTTACCTTCCATTGAAATCTGAAAAGAAAAAGAAAACAAAAAAAAACATATAAATAAAATGTTAAGTATAAAATAAAATTAATTAATGTTTAGTCGCTCACTAATGTTACACACTATTTGTAATACATAAATTGCTATTTTCTATGCTTTATATAAGTAAATCGACACACAATCGCCAATAAGCTTGGTGGTGTATGCGGTAGAGGTGTTGAATATATTCTTGTATAACATGAGTTCGAAATGCGTTGGTGGTTCGCACATGTTTTTTTAATATGAAAAAAAAAATTCACTTGGGCACATGGGTGCTTCTTGGTGAAAATTTGGAAGTGGAAAAAAATATTGGAAAAAAAAAAAGGAAAAATTTTTTTTTTTTTTTTTCAAGTCCCGAAACTTATGAAAAATAGGTCATCTCTTTTGGGCACGCCTGTGAATCGGGCAGTAATATTAGAGAACCCTGTCTGAATTAAAAAATATGTACCTTATATATCGCGACCGACATACTAGTATTAATAACAAGCATAGTGTATGCGAGAGAGTTGCTGGGTGTGTATAGCAACATGTGATATGGATGGTGCGGGTTCGATTTCTCGCCGAAACCGAAAAAAAAAATTTTCTTAAAAAAAAAAAAAGTTTCACATAGGCGGCGCGATCGGGTGTGTTGACAATTTCGGAGTGGAAAAGAAAAAAGTAAATTAAGAAAAAAAAAGGTAAACAGAAAAAATGAAAAAAAAAAAAGGGAATTTCTTTTTTGCTTTTTGCAGATCTGAAAAAAAGTCAATTAAACATTTGGCACTAAAAAGCTCATAGCGTCCGATCCAATTTCTTTTTTCACAGAACGTAGAGCACGTCGATGCGCAGTTTATAGGCAAGTTCTGGACCCATGACCCCTCCGAGAGCGGAGCTATGGCCATTCTACGGTACCGTTTTTTCCGACTTTTGGGACCCCATAACTCCGGGAATACCCAATGGTTCCCAGTAAGACTAATACCAGTTGTAGTCCTCACCTGGGCCTACAATTTATGGAGGAAAATTTTTTCCCATCTACAATAGTTCTCCGGACATGGCTGCTCAAATAGTGGAAATGCAAATGTAGACCTTTCTTCCGATGGATGGAACTCTAGGAAAAACGCAGATATCCTAAAATCTAATGATGCAGAAAGGTAAAGGAAGGTTTAATCTTTACGATAAAATTTATTTTGGAATTTTCCGATGAGAAATGGAGATTTTCCTAGAACAACGAAAAACATCGATTTTCGCATGTTTTCCGATGGGATTTTTCCAGGTTTCCCAACGGAATTTTCCAAAATCCTAAATATCCCATATAGTAGACTATATGACCTGTAGTTTAAGCTATAACACACAACTCTAAGTATTATGATGGTCCCACAATAATTTCTCAAAGTAAGGCTTACCGAAAAAAACCCAAATTTCACCCCTTAATAACTCCGACAATTTAATTTTCCCAGAAGTGGTCCCAGGGGAAAAATGTGGTCCTTGTCCTCCTCTATTGGATTCCCAAAGGCAAATGCGCTAGCTCTAAAACTCAAAATCTCAGAATTTTTCATGTTTTGGATCCGTTTTTCCGTCACCACAAAAGTTATGAGACGATTTTTCCAAATTGTGTTTGAAATTCATTGAAATGTACCAAAACTTATGTAAGAAATGTTTTTTTAACGTTTTGGACATTTAAATGTACCATTAAGTGGTCAAATTCGGACATAACTTTTGCGGTGCCTTTTTTTTTAAATCAAATAAATGGTCCGATTTATCTGAAAATTTCCAATTATCTCAATTACAATATTAGAAACACATTTTACCACTAGTGAACATCGAGATTTTCACGGGTTTTCCCAGAATTTTCATTTAAAGTTTTTCATATGTATGAAAAAATATTATGTTTTTATATGAAATTTCATGGGAAGAAATTTCTCGTCGAAGGAAAAACAATTAAAAAAATATTTGTGTGTGTGTGCGTGTGTATGGTTTATTTGTAAAAAAAAAAATTTTAATTAAATTTACATACGAAAAACAACAAATACAAGTAATTTTTTTTTATTTGGCTTTTTCGTTTTCCATTCCAAATAATGTAAACAATAAACAAAAACATTGGTACGTGCGTCGCGTATTGCAGAATGCATGTGTGTGCGTGTGTTTATTTATAAAAGCAAACTTTTGATCAAACAAAATAATATTAAAATTTAATGATATTTTTTTTATATAGAATTTTTATTATTTCGACGAGTATTTCTTCTATAATAAATTCTATAATTATAATTTTGGAAGTGTTAAAAAAAAAAGTGTTTTTTATAATTTTCTTGATCATTTCGATGCACCAGTAGGTAGTCCAATTCAACATTTATTTTGCACCAGCAGTTTTTATGGTCGGATCGTAGTGTATAAAATATAAATTCATGCAAAATAAATAAATAAATAAATAAATAAATAAATAAATAAATGTGTTTATATTTATATTTACGGTTTTCAGATAAACAAAAAAAAAAAAACATATTCGTCCTTAATGTTTCGTGTATGTCAATTTATTGTTAAAATTTTTAATATAAATAATTAATATTTTGATTTTACAATTGCTAATAGTTTTTGTTATTTATGACTGGCATCCGCCACTCCATCTATTCTTTTGATCATAACATTAAATTAAAGTTTTTGTTGTTGTTTTATACAATAAAAAATATTATTTAATTAAAAATTTTAATTATTACCTTTACAATACATGATCAAGAATAATTTTATCACTAAATTTCATTGTCAATTTAATAATAACAAACCAAACCGGCCATAATTTATGATAATTATTTATTTAAAAAAATGCAAGCGAACATAAATGTCTGGATTTAATCCGCAAATATATAATATTTATCCAGCAAATCAAGTAATTAATTTTTTTGGTTATGAACGATAAAACTGTATAAATTGTATTCCTAATGCTGGGCATGATCATATTGTGGTGACCAAACATGGCACTTAAATTAACAAATCAAGTTTTTCCTATTCTCTTTTTTTAAATACAATATTTTTTTGATGAACACGAACCCGTGTCTCATTGAAACAATAAAATAACTTAACCCTACTAATGTTTGTGATATTGGTTAGTAAAAATTGAATTACTTGGATTAATTAATATTTGTATATTAAACAGTGAATATCTTATACAGTCCAAACCGACGGTCACAAAAATATTCCATTGAATATATTATTTCCAAACAATATTTTAATTTAATTATATTTGATTGAATTCAATGTATATATTCTTTTTATTTACTAATAATTAGTTTTCCTTTATCGGTTCCTCTTTTTTTTACACTTGCGTATTCAATGTAATTTCTAAACATATACAAATTATATAATTTCTTTATTTTAAATTAAATAATACATTCGTAAAATTAACTTCCATGTAATTATAATTAATTATGAATATATATTACTTACCTATTTGTTATAATTTATTAATTTTTGCAGGTAATTATGTATTAATAATCAAATGTTGTATTGGTGTAACGCAAAAATAATTTTGCATCAAATTTTGTTTAGTTGAGACTTTGTGAGATGATACAATACCACTTTGTTTTTGTAAATGATTCTTTTATCAAATTTTTATAATTATTTTTAAAAATTAAAATGAAAATTGTAAAATATCTTAATTAATTTAATAAATTAAAGCAAAAATTACTAATAACACGTTAAGAACAGAAAAAAAATTAATAAAACACATTAAACAATATGTTATCATATGTCAAATTTTTAATGAAACGATCGAAACGAAGCGATTTATGCGCTTTTGCGGAAAAAGAAACAATAACAAATCCGTTGAATGTTGACGATGGCGTGCCTATTTGAGTATTTGTGTGACGTGATATTACCTGCTGAAAGAAATTAAACAAATAAATTTGAAAAAAACCATTTTTTTATTTTTTTTTTCAACACTTAACGTAGTCGTCATAGTCGTAGATATTAAATTAATGAAATTAATAAATAAAATGAAAATTAATTTTTTTTTTAATTAAAATTTGTTAAATTTTAATCTGTTTGATTTGGTGTTGTATTATTGACAGTATAATAGGTATGCATTATTATTTAACATTTTAAATAACATATAATTAATAATCGATTGCAAAAATATTTTTTTATTTTATTACTAATACTTCGTATTCAGTTTGAGCAACTTCTTCACCATCAAATGGAATATATAAACAACCGTGACTGACTTGAATCTGTGGCGGCGGTACGTGTATATTAAAAAGAAAAAAAAAATATATTAATTTTATAATATATAAAAACGTTATGCCGATAAAATAAAACAGAAAAATAAATACCTTTCCAGGTGTTTGAGTACCATTATATAAACATCTACCCATAAATAATTTTTCACCATCGGCTGTACGTCCAACATCAATAGCACCTGATGGCACTTCACCATTTGTTGCAAATTCCCATGCAAAATTACCGGTACGTAAAAATTCAAATTCATATTTTGCAATTTCTTCACCACCATAACTAACATAAGCAACATTTTTATCTGGTATAATTTTAGCGGGTATCATATCACCTTCATGAAAACAACGACCAACAAATATTGGTGAACCATCGGCATCACGTCCAGCACGTACAGCAATATCAGTTGGAAAGGGTGCACCAACTATACAATGTTGCCAACTATAACCTTTTTTTGTTTTTGTTTTAAAAAATATATAATTATATTGAAAAAGAATTAAAATACAATAATAATTTATATAAATAAAATAATAATTATAATAATATAAATTTGATGTTTTATGTTAGTCATGGTATGTATATTTATGTGTTTTGTTAAAAATGTTATTAAAAATTATATAAAATACACATAAATACATAATATTATTCACTTAAAAATTTGTTTCCTATCATAATTGTAATTGTATTTATTGGTTTGCTGCATTGTACAATGTAAACAGCAAGCAAAAAATGAAATAAAAAACATGGAAAATTAAATAAATAAATTGAAATAAGGGAATAAATATATAAATAATGAATCATAAATTATTTATACATTTTATTAAATACTCGTATATATATATATATAAATAAAATGCATAATTCCTACATAAATATAATTTTATGAATTGAATTTAATTAATTAGTACATAATTATGTAAATTATTTATAAAATACAATACTGACAATCATCCTCTATATTAATAATACGCATGGAAATTGTAATATATTGTGATAATGTATCTATATATTATATATATATTTATAATAAAATTAATATAGTGTAATGTATAGATAGATATAGAGTTACGTGTAACGTGTTATTTGTATACATATAATTATATATTATATATAGAATCAAATAGAAACTAGGATAATATACATAATATAATATGTATATTAAAATACTCCATTCAAACCCCATTTAATTTTAATACGAATATATGATAAATAAAAGTTAATTTATGTAAATGGTATGCAAAACGAAAAACCGTACCGCGAATAAAATTCTATAATTAACAATTAACATTTTTATTTTATAAAATAATATATTATTTTTATTTTTATTATTATTATTATTATTATTATTATTATTATTATTATTATTATTATAATTATTGTAATTATTTTTGTAAATGTTGATACCTTCAATCAATAAATAATTATTGTGTATATTTTATTTAATTATTTTATTGGTGTGAAAATTGTGTGTGTATCGGTCCGAAAAATAACCAGGGTGGATGGAATAAGAATAAAAAATGTAAACTCATTATTTTACAAAACAAAATCGTCGACTGCTTGACTCTCGGTATTCAGCACGAACACAATGAAAACGGCTATAAGAAAACACTTCAATACACCATAAGGTAATACATGGCATTAATCATTGTACCATACCTGGAACCGATTCCTACAACAAATGAGCATTGTTTTATGTTTAAATTTAATGTTGTTCTTTGTACATTTTACGAAGGGGGCACATAAAAACTATTGTCACTATATTAAATGCATTGTATTTTTTTTATTTACATACTGAAGGAAGGAAATATCTTGAAATTTGGATCTATTTGTTTTGTCAGTTATCACATCCATATATTACAAAGTCATTTTGGCTATTTTTCGGACATACCGGTGGTGTATATTTTATTTTATTGTACTATGATAATTATATATAGTTTTATAATTTGTTAATTTCAATTGTTAGTTGTTTTTAATGTATACTTTTACACTTATCAATTAACACAACACTATATACTGAACATACACTGGCGGCACATTTATATGAAATATTGTAATGGAAAATGAGAGAATACTCATTGATTTAATTATATGATTAGTTAATGGCACAGATAATATATTAGTGCATCCATTGAAAAAATGATAAATATTATACATGACTTAAGAAAATAATTATATAGTATATTTTATTGGATTGTGTAAAAGCTATACGTTCATTTATTTTGCCTTATTGCCAATACAAAACAGTACTTTTTGGAATTTAATATTGGCAAATACTAAACCGTTTTTCTTCATTATATTTAGTGTAGGAACGAACCGACCAATTTGGAAGTGTAACGATTATTGGAACACCGCTGTGACTCATTCAATCACGATAACATTTTCGGTATATATTTGGTATGTCACATTACAAAAATTTGATTCTCAAATTGTTTGGATTACAATTTCTCATAAAATAATTAAGTTCAAAATATCAAGTGAATCAATCAAAACGATTCTAGTGAATAGTACTATAATGTACATGGCTTTAGAAATTAGGGGATGTAGTATGATTTTGGTAACTTTATTTCACCATAATTGAAATTACAAGATTAAATTCAAAATTGCAAGAAAATGGGATATATACAATACGATATGATACTAATTCGACCAATCCTATATATTGACTAAATTTAACCTTTATTGGGGTATAGTGATGTACTGTTGTATCACCGCTAAACTTAAACTAAGAATTTATATCAGTGAACACTTTAGTTAAACATTTCAATATAATGGGATAAATTGTATTGAAAATATGTGTGACACCATAAATTCCGTAATTTTTTTTACACAATCCAAAATATTATTATTTTCAAAGCACATATATTTGTGATGTATTTCATTTACATAAAAGACTGCGTGTAGTGGTACTATACATAGCAGTCATCAATGCTTACCAAATGTTTCAAAATTAGAATAATCAAAATTTGTATAATTTGAATTTAAATTTACATCATCAACGGTTTGTGCTGATGGTGATGGTGTGGATGATGAAGACGACGACGACGACGACGATGATGATGTTGATGTTTTAGTTGTAGTATCATTAACATTAAGTTCATTAAGATCTGGATATAATGGTGCACTTGAATATTGTGTAGGAGATGGTGATGGCATTGGCATTTGCATTGGCATTCCATATGATAATGCCATTCCAGAATAATTTTGTTGTTGCATAGAAGTTGGTATTAGATCTGTATTAAAACCATATGGTCGATTTGATGGGTCTGGATCTACATACACATATATTTATATATTTTTATTTAAAAATGATATGTTCTACTTAAATTTTGCTTTTCCTTTCATTGGCTTGCCATTTTTTTTTTTTTTTTATGTAAGTGTGTAAAAAAATGTTGATACAAATTATATAACAATGAATGCACAATGGAATATTTATTATCAATATGTATATGTATTAGTATATAAATGCTAGTGTATGATAATGAAATAATAAATTGATGGACAGAATATATAGATCTTCATCTATATTGTATATATAAACTACATGATTTGATAAATTTCCGGCATCGACATAAAATTGGATGGTCAATTGTACAAAAAAAATGATAGATAAACTGCATGACATCGTTTTAAATGATCAAAATATATGAAAATAAAAGTGTGATTGTTAATATTTCGTAACAATGTCTTATAAGAATGTTTAGATTTGAATTTACATCACATAAATTTACATATATGACAAAAATTATCTGAAAGATGTGTCCCGCCTTTGTTGAAAACCGATGATACATTATCGCGTGTGGCTACTACTAATACAATGCAATGTTTCGATATATCTCAATGAATCTTTTTCATCAATACTCATACCTGTTGATGAAACATATAAGTACATCGCAGTATACTGCCCCAGTATCATGACAACAAAGGTTACAAAATGATTAGTATTAGATAGTGAATCAACTGAATAGATATGTTGTTAGACAAATTGAATGGCTAAACTTAAGAACTAACGACCACACATTTAATAAAGGAAAAATTTCTTTATCATCACACGTGATTGCATAACATAATTGAATTAATTGATAAGCAAATTTCTTACACATCTATATCGTATTCTTAAGATTTATCATCCCGTAATTATTTTCGGTTTCAAAACTTGAAAACTTAAAATGATTCCACCAATCCCAATCATTATTTTGAACAATTTGAAAAATCGCACTTTAAAAATGGTATATACAAAAGTTAGAATATCGAAAAATTAAATAAATGCGTACCAAGATTATATATGGTAAAGAATAAAACACTTATTATTCTCAAAATTTGTGTACATTCTGGAAACTTATCAAATCATCTTGTATATAATATATTCACATATATTCTCTCTAACCGAAATTACACCGAAATGAAATTAAGAAAAAAGTAAAAACTATTAATTTAATTAAATAAAAACAAAAAAAGGATATTTTTCGGACAGTGTCGCGTTGAGTGTGACTATATGTTGTGATGAATGATTTCTATTTAATTATAACATACGTTAATTGGTGAGTATTCTCAGTTTTACACAATGAATTTATGTACGTACATTATTATAACACTATTTATACAGTGAATATTGTATACAAGCGATACACGTGGTATAAGACGAATAAATATTGCAACCAATCCACAATATAATCACGTCAAATTCAATTAATATGAAAATAAATACTATATATAGTAACGATTAAAAATGTTTTTGGAAATATTGTATTCAAAGTGAATTTGTAGTCAATGGAATATTTTTTTTAACCGTCAGTTTGAACTACCAAATACAATATTCACTGTATAACGCAATAACAAATGGAATTATGATAATATTTATTTTAAAATGTGTTTTTTATTTTTTTTTAAATGATGACTAACATAAGTTTTGTTCTTCTAATATTTTCTATACTATATTTTTTGTTATCTGCTCATTGTTTAAAAATAATCATTTAGTAAATAAATGTCAGATATAACACTTTAACATATATGAATACAATTATAAAAAATAGTAAATTCTAGAAAATTGTTATTCACGATATCATTCATACTAAAAGAAAAACAAAACATATTTATTGAGTTCAAGTTTAATCACGTTAATCAGTATTTATGTCCGGTGATTTAACAGGTACCAATTGACAACATAAAATGTTACTTCAATATGATACTAGAAATTACACAAATACCTCGCAATATTTTTATATTGAATATTTTTTAATTTGAATTTGAACCGGAAAGAAAAAGACAAGATTTTAAATGATACATTATATTGTTCTGTTGTGTAGGGAATATAAATTCTTATCTAATCGATCGCTAATTTTCATTGAACTAATGGATCTTCTTTTCAAATAAATATCATACTGCTGCGGTGTACCTTTTTTAAAACACAATATCTGTCTGTATAATCGTTAATTATAATAATTACACTACAAATGTGACCTTATTATAATAAAATAAGTAAATATTTAACATTAATTTCAATATATAATATAAATAATGTATGTCTGTCTATGGATAACAAATTTATGCAAATATGAATAAGATAACATTGTTATTGTTTTTGTTTTTACATTGACATTGAATCCAGGGCATAGTAAAGTTTATAATTTATAGAAAAATAAAACTAAAATACATATTGGTTATAGTGTTTGATTGTCGTACATTAATATATTAATTATTTAATTAACTATAACTATTCTGTTTATTCGTCACAGATGATGATGACCGTCTGTATTTAACTGCCCACGTATTACAAAAAAAAAAAATTAAAAAATAAAATGAAGATGAAATAGCAAAATAATAAAAACAGAATATCCTCGATACATTTTCCATTTTTTTTTTATATAATATATACATTATAATCAAATTAATTAATCATAAACATATATCTTTTCATATTATTGCGTATTCTGATGCATTTTAATTTAAATTATACATTAAATTTTTTTCCATTACGGAAATGTTTTATTTTATCATATAATTTAATTTTGATATAGACCGTCTGTCTCAAAAATTTATGAACTTTTTAAAACTACGAACAACAGTTGGTTATTTTGAATGAATACCCTGTCTATTGATTTTAAATAATTGCTTTTAGCTGCAACATACATCATTTGGTACGTTCTCAAATGATTATTTTTATGTCAACATTAGAAATTAGCTATAAATCATTGTGTACCGAATTGTTTTGAATCGTATTTATTTCAGTAAAATGCATTCCTTTCATAGTCATATGAAGGCAATAGAAAATAGTCGCAGTTAGCCAAACCAGGCGAATATGGTGAATGGGTTGAATGCTAAAAAATCGCTTTTGGTAAAAAAAAACATCGGTAACAGTTGATTATATATTAAGATGTCAATTCCAATTATTACGATATTCTCGTCGAATACAATGGATACGATGAGGCAAACGTTTCATAACTCTCAAATATTATGTACCACTTATAAAAGTCTCGGAAAATGTTTTTCCAAGTTTAAAACACAATTTGTTCATTTTTGTACCGATGCCATTAATTGACTAATGGTTTGAGAGCAATAAATTTGCTGGTACACAATGGAATGTCATGAAATTTTGGTACAACATCTATCAAACATGTGTCTTTCTAACAACCATTATCAAATTTGCGATTTTCTGAAAGTTCACCGATTTTCGAGACAGAGGGTGTACTACATTATAAATATAATCATAAATTTACAAAAAAAAAATTTCCAATATCATATCTAAAAAAAAAAGTATAACCGAAACAAAATAAGCAAAAACAATGTCAAGTATACAGAGCCAAGGGACTTTAGCTTTTCGATTTGAAATAATATATTTTTGATAATCCCCATTAATAATAGAGGTGATGCAATGAATAATTGAAGTTGCATCGACTTCCATTGTAATTTTGATCGATCTATGTGTAAATTGTTTATCAAAACAAGGATACTTTTCACACATATCTATGCAAATTCCAGTAAAATCACTATGGACTTAGAATATATGATGTTGAGATAATTTGCTGTTTTTATAGCAAATGTTTAACAGATTGAATATTTTCAATATGAGCGAAACTCGGTAACTATATTCTCAACACAATATCAACGAGTTCCAGCAAGTTCAATTCAAACAAGACTGCTATATGAAACAATTTTTCTGTAAATAACTAATCTTTAAATAATAAATCATAATTCCCATATATCTTTTGAAGGTGTGAATCGATTTAATAAAAATCTCTTCTCTAAAAGATTGATTATATAATTTGCAATTATGAATAGAAATATTTAAATCCATATGGCCTGCGAAATTAATAAAAAATTAATTCATAAATGTCGACTTTCCGGAAAATTTAGTAAGTTAACATTCCAATTTTTTTTTGTATTTATCTTTTCATAATTTAGTCTATTATAATTTCACCCAAGTTATAAGCAAAAATATAATGCAATTGAAAACTGTATGCTATTTCTAAGGCTTCGCCACTATATGGCATAAAAGAACAAATGACTCAGCCAAAATGTTAAAATAAATACCGAAAAATTGCACATGTGAATTTCGAGAATTAAATTGCAGTATTTATGTATCATCACAATTGTTTAGCATGAACGTTATACCCACAGTGTCGCCCACTGAGAGTGTATTGTCCAGCTATGCATTAAATTAAATTTTCAAAATTATAATTGTATTAATAAATAAATAAACTTTCACTAATATGGAAAAAAAAAAAAAAAAATATTACATTTATCGAAAAAATTATTTTCTAATCTAATAAAATAAATGATAAAGTTTTGTATCACTTGAATTTTTACTTTTTTTTTTTTTTTTTTTCACTAATACAACTGATTAAAATATAAATTATATTAAATCCATAAATTTTACGTTAAGACTTTACGTACATTATAGATAAAAAATTATTGTGTAATTATTTCAGTTAAATAAAAAAATATTATGTACTTATTTAAATTTAAATCCTTAAAATGAAATCATTTTTTAAAGAAAATAAATGAACACGTCACATCATTGATTAAATAATTCAGTTTTTAAGTTAAAACATTTACAGATACCTCCTCTTTTCACAGAGGTAAAAGGTTCACATATTATATGGTATATTTTACTATAAATATATTAATAATAATTAGATTTAAATGTATATAAATATTAAAATTAAATATATATATTTAATCAATTATTAAAGCGAAAAAAAAAACTGATGCAATGGAGAAGATAAAAAGAATAATAATATTAATTTTAAACGACCTGTTCAAACAATCGGTTGTTTGGAGTGTGTGTGTGCGGGTGCGTGAAGAAAATGAAAATTGTTTATTAATACTTTATTCGATAATTGTTACTCTATTCCTTATATATATATTAATATTTTTCTATATACACCTATACTATATATATATAGATAGATAGATAGATAGATAGTCTGTAAATATATATAAGATAACAACGCGTTATGTTGTTAATTGTTTTGCACTCATTTAGTTTATATGTTTTTCTTGTGTACTATATAATAAAATAACTCACCTGACATCTTGACTATAATTACACGTTAAATTAATAATTTAAAAAAAAATCTACAAGCAGTCACTTTTATGTTCAAATTTATACTAAATTATTAATTTATCAATTTATACACCACACTACGCAATATATTATTGTAGGTGTTGGTTGATGCATTTCTTTTCTCTTTGTTTTCTGTTATCATTATAACTTCACATTAATTTTTTTTATCAATATTATAATAATAGATACGTATGAAAATTAAAAGTAATTACAATTAATATGATAAAATAAAATAAATAATGTTCATATGATGTATATAACAATATATATATATATAGGTATAGTATAGATGTTGTGGTGTATGTTAAAGGTGTATATATTGTTACAGTGTGTATTTACAGATAAGCAACAAAAAATTACAGTAAATTTCAATTAATATGAACAACAACGTAAAAAAAATTGAATCATCACTTTTTTTTTCATTACCTTTACTTTATATAATAATTGTTTTGTAACAAGACAGAACACATTTGTAATTAACTAACTAAATGTTTTAAATTAAATTATGTTGATAAGAAGATGCGTGTGTGAGTGTGTGTTTGTGTTTTAAATGACGTTAATTATTTTACAATATCTAAGTAGAAATAAGAAAAAAAAATTAAAATAAATAAATGCATATAATTTATTTTTAATATTTAAAAAAAATGTTGTTATGATTTATTTAAAAGAAAAAAAAAAAAAAAAAGGAAAAAAGGAAAACCAATTTATAAAAAATAAATATTTGTTTTTTTTTTCTTATTAAATGTTGATTTTCGCATATAATATCCTTTTATTGGAGTTGAATACTTTTACCTTAAATTATATAGTTGAATTACACATATACACACACATACATACATAAACACACACACACACACATAGAAACGCATTCACATTTTGTTGCCGTCATTTAATTTTTATATGTTTTATTAAAGCAATTACATTCCGAATAATGCTCAAACATATTTGTATGACATGTATTAAAATTACATTGATGTCCACAATTTAGTAACACATTACAATTATCGGTACATCCACCATATTTGACCAATTCGAAGTCACTGGCTTCTTTGATCTGTATAAAATAAAATACGATTGAAAAGAAAAAAAGAAATAAAATTAAAAATCTATTCTATTATTTTATTAATTAATCTATAAAATATATTTTTAATTTATTTGTTATAACAACAGTGAACTGATGAATCTCTTATTTAGGTCAGTTGCTAAGTTATAATATATGTAGTATTTAGCAACTCTAGATAGAGATATATTAAGTAGTGACGATGGTCTAGTTGACGAAATCTCAACACACAATTAATAACATTTTTTTATGGTACTATAGTTATGATGGACATTTAACACAAGGGAATAGGTTCGAAAAGCTTTTTTTTAAGATAAAAATAAAGCTAAAATAAGGCTATTATTTGATAGAATTAAATAATTTTATTCAATAATGTGATGTCCAGTTTGTTAACTTCATGATTGCGAGCTCATAGCACTTCTGGTTCTTACCAGCATAAACTGAATTGAACACGTTTTTACATCATCTTCATTATTGAAATTTAAACCATTCCAAAAAGTTTTTCAAATTTGTGTGGAACATAACGCCTTTTTGGATTTGTTAATTCGTGGTCGCTTTTCTTGCATTGGCATGGTTAAATTTGGTTAGTTGTTATATGTACACATCTGAATTGATCGTTTGGTTGCGTGGTAAAAGTGGTAAAAATAAACAATGTCTTTGTAATCCCCCACTAAACTGATAACAATAACCATAACCTTCATTTGATGAATATCGACTGTATCTTTCTTACTCCACGATATTATTCGATTTACATTGTTGTAAAACATTCATTTTTCATCGCCAGTTATCAATCGTTTCGAAAATGAATAATTTTCGTTACATTTCATAAGCAAATCGCAGATGGAAATGTGTTGTGTTAAGTGCATTTATTATATTTGGTCGTCATCCACCTCACTTGAATGACTGACCTGAACGGTGTGCAATTTTTTCAGTGAGAAATCTCCAGGACGAAATTTTGCAAACCAACACTGACGTTCTTTTAAGACATTGTCATCGCATACACAGCATATAATTTTTTGTGAACTTGCGCTTCGCGGAAGCAAAAAAAGCAAAATATGACGAAAATGCTCATTTTGATATTCCATTTTTCAAACCAAAACTGAACAAAAAATACACAACTGATCGATATAAAATAAATATAAAAATAAAACTTCACCACCCCAATACATAGCCAAATGAATATCATTTAAAACATTTAATACAGTGTAGTCACTGTACTTTGAACAAATTTAATACTAGATTGAAATATCGAGAAATTTATTAACGAGGAAATTCTTATAGTGACATTTATAGGTAATGCATACGGTGTAAGGTGGGCTCAACATAATGTTCAAAGCGTAGGACAATAATTAACTAGATCAAAGGCCAGGGTAAAGCCAAGTGCAAAGTGAAGACTTTGCATGCCTCATCGACTAGTAACACAATATAATGATGATGATGTTGATATCACGATGAAGTGCAAACTTGTGGAAAAATTTTAATTGTTATTGTATTAAAAACGGAATTACAAAAAAAGGCAAAAGAAACAAATTTGAAATGTTAAGTTATAATATTGTGTGTGATATAAATGAAATTATTATTGCAAGTCGAAATAATTTTCATTACAGAAAAATTGATATAAAACACAGTTAAACTTATTTTATTAGGTGTACGAATTAATTTTCAATGATTAATAACTCTAAGTCATGTGCAAATATTAATATTATAGTAAACAAAGATATATTAACATCAATGTAATTGAAAATCTGACCACGTATTCAACATAAATTTTGCACATTTTAATTATCATTTCTTGTTTCGAATCGATTGATGCAATGCCATAATATTTTGAATTGCAAGCACTACAAACCATTAGCAGATGTTCCAAAATAAATGGATTACTTTAAACGACAACACAAACATGATACACATAGTAGATAGTAGTTTATAACTAGTAATTATTATAAATATTATTATATTACTTTTATATTGACTTACCAGCGTTATATTTTGGTGTCTTTGACATTGTAATGATAATACATTATCGATGGCATTTTGTTTTATCAATTCCATACGTATATCATTCCAAACGGTACTATTTTTTGATAATAAGTCCATATTTCCAATTATAAATAAACCTTCACGTGCCCTTGTCAATGCAACACATATACGATTTTGCATTGCTAAATAACCAATTTTATCATTACGATTACTTCGTACCAACGACAATAAAACTATACGATTTTCTTCACCTTGATAATTATCAACAACTGTGATACGTACTTTACGTAAATTTGAAAATTTTTTACGTTCCTATAAATATATTACGAAAATCAAAATATTAGCAAAAGTTTTACATAATATAGTTGCTTTGTTTGGTAACACCCTATATAATACTGTATTATTCTAAGCAGAATCAATCAAAATAATTAAAAAAAAAACCGAACTGTCGTATAACCATAGAAAAAATCAATTGGTGGTACACTTCAGTGTTTTTACAATTTAAAACAGAGTTAAACAATGTGTTACCAAACAATAATGACAACAATGTAACAAATAATTTCAAGTGTATATTTATATACTTGAGAAAATTGCATTAATTGTCCGTTATATGTAGTTAAAATTGTTATTTCATCTGGTGCATATCCTTGTAATATTAAATAATTACAAAAAGCAACCAAATATTGTGCTTCAAATACATTTTTTTTTGATGTTTCATCATTGTCTTCCTATCGAATATATATACAGTTAAATTAATATACATATACATAGAAATTGATGAAATGCTTAAATTAATAAATTACTATATTTTCCAGTTCTGAATGATTTATAAAAAATAAATTATTTTGAACACCCATAATATTTGGATAATTTTTCACTGAATCACTATCAAATAGATCTTTATAAATTATTGGTCTTATAAGATTGGCAATTTCGGTACGCAGACGATGTTGCGTAGTCAATGTTATACAATTAATATTATTATTTATCATACGTTCAAATAATGATATATCCATTTTATATAATTTTGATAATTTATAAACACTTGTTGTCGGTCGCAATTGCTGATGATCACCTATCGAAAATCATTTGAAATATTTATAGAATAATAATGTAAACACTGGTTTTATTACCTATTAAAATTAAATGTTGTGTATCATTTGTAATTGTGGCTATAATATGAGATTCTAATAATTCAGCTGCTTCTTCAATAAAAACTAAGCCACAAAGAAAATAATTTATATTACAAAAATTATAAAATTTATTTATGGTAACTATTTTTATGTTTGTTTCTTTCTTACCGATTGGAGTTTTTAACAATTTTATTAATAAATTACATTTTGCTGCATACGAACTTGTCATTCCAATAATACGTTTTGATTTTAACATATTATATTCCGCAATTTGTTTCAATTCTTCTTGTTTACGAGATATCGAACGAAATTGATTCTAATTTAAATGTATCATAAAAAGAAAAAAAAAATACGATTAACAATAATAAAAATTATTATTAAAAATAATATTAAAAATAGTATTTGTAGAGTAGAGTTATTTTTTTCTTAAACACCGTATTTGCAGTCACATTTATTTTTATATAATTATTTTTTAAAAACATGGGTGTCACGAACGAAAGAAAATCATATATTAGTAATATTTCTCATTTTATAATAAACTTCGATAAATTACATCGCATCGCTTTTTTCATCATTTAATTGTCTGCAATTACTAACGAACAGGCCTGTTGGATAACTTATGGATATATGCATGCAATACACAAATCTGTATAGATTCAGAAACTATGTGTGCATCACTTACTATGCAATCTATCCAATATAGATAGTTTGCAGGCACACTTTATTTAGTCTTCCGATTAATAAATACGCACTGTTACGAGACACGAAACATAAAGTCGTACGTTCAATTTTCTTCTTTATTCAATAATACACAAAGTGGTTTGATGCATTACTTTCTTACAATTTGTACAGTATTAACAGTATTGTATAACATTGTTTACTGTTTACTACATGCATATATGTGATAATTTGTATGTGAAAATTCTGAGGCATGAAGAATTAGTTTCTGAACATACACGTCTGTCAACTTTTCTCCATTTTTGCGTTTAAATCACCTATATAAGTATTAAAATGCTCTCCCAACTAACTCTTTTTCGAAAGCAACATTTTGTAATATGTAATAATGTGTAAAATAATAATTTTATACGTGCGGGCGTAAAATTTCACGTTTTTATATTATACTAAAAATATTAATTGAATTTTTTAGTTACCTGATAGTCTAACATTAATTTTTCTGTTATTATTAAATCATCAACATCTTTAGTTTTTTCTTCAGTTTTTTCATCATTTCTTTTGATATCAATTTTAAATTGAAAATCTTCAAATTTTTGCATTAATTCATTATATTGACATTTTAATTGATAAAAACAATTTTTTAATCTTTTATCAGTGACTAAATTTTCTGATAACTGTTTAACATTATATTTATCTAATAGATCAGATTTTGATTGATTTCCCATTCGTACAATATCCTCTGTGTATTGTAATGAACCAGTTAAAAATTGATCTAACGCATGATTTGTTAAACAAATAATTAAAATTTGTTCGTCAGTATTTTTCAATAAGGCAGATAATATTTCTAGACCTACAAATGTTTTGCCGGTACCCGGTGGTCCTTGTATCAATGAAAATTTATGTGTTAAACTATTTTTAAATGCATTCATTTGTGAATCATCTAATTTTAACATTTTGGATGTTGGCCAAGTTGAGAAATTTTTTAAATCCAATGAACATTTTTTATGTACATAAATTGTTTTACCAATTGGTGGTATATAATTTGGATAAATTTTTGACTTCTGTAATAGATATTTTAAAAATATATTTTAAAAACATTTACATCAGTTTTTTTTTTTAGTAGTGGCAAAGCATTTTGTGAAGTTGTAATTTATAAATATGTATAATAAAATGTAAACCTCAACTTATCGGTAGCTCAGCCACTCTAAAAATTCAATTATAATAATGTATAATAACTTTAATATTTACATCAATTTCAATTACAAAATTTCGCATTGGAAATTGTTCTTCATTTAAATTTCTTAAAACTTTAAAAACATGATGATATGGTTCAAAATATATATCACTTTCAAACATTATAAAATCACGATCAAATATTAATGATATATTATATGTTTTAATAATTTCAATTTGAATCTAAAAGATAAAAAATAATAGTAAATTCTTTTCGATTTTTCTTCTTTTTTTTTTAAATAACAATTCTCCATGACCCCGTAAAATAATTAAAAACATAAGAAAATGAAAAACTTACATAACCCTTAACCAGTAATTCTACTTCTCTATTTGATATAACAGCTAATATTAGATCATCAACATTTTCATTAGATGTAAATAATAATAATGAACCAAACATTAATTTTTTGGAAAAATTAAACACTGTATCATTGGAATCGGATTGTAAACGTCTTGAATCGGGTCCAACATCAACCATTAAATACTCACATTTATTATTACGTGGTAATAATAATTTATTTTGTTTTTTTAATATGCGAACTTTTGGATAAATTGTTATATTATTATTGTGAATATTTTTAATGTCATTCGTTTTAGATTCTGCAATAAATTGAAGGATACCATCACGTAATGGCGATATAAAATCTTCACGTAATAATGACATATGAATATCTAAATAATGTTCAACATTTGAATAACGTCCTTTTATGATATTCGGTTTTAAATATTTCGTTTTTGGTGTTTTTAATTCTTTTAACGATGGATAAATATCCTTACTTTTAACATTATTATCAACATTATCATCATCCACTTCACTGACATCGGATAAATTTGATAATTGTTCAAATTCTTTAAACCATTTTACAAATAATTGTTTTTGTAATTGTTGTTGTTTACATATATCAAAACATATTTTGATAAAATTTGAATTCGAGTCAAAGAACATATTAATATTTTTACATAAATGTATTAAATTTTCCCATAATTGTCGATCATCGATTTGAACCTTTTTTTGTACACTTTTTTTTGTTGCTTTCATTTCAATGTACATATTTTTTAAATAGATTTCAAGTTGTGACCAAAAATTTTCAGAATCAATGATCATTTTAAGAAATGATTTTTTAAATTCATAAAATGGCATTAATAATATGGCTGATATTGTTTTCAGTATTAAATCAAACATTTCAATTGTTATTGTGGAACGATTTAAAGTTTCTGAAAATCCAGAATCGGGTTGCATAATTTCAATGAAAATATTTAATGGTGTTAATTCAAGTATAAAATGTAATTTTTTATACGAAATTGGTTGAATATATTGAATATGCATTTGTGATTTTTTTAAATCATTATCAACATCATTACTATTTTTTGATTTCGTATTATTCTGATTCGATTTCAATGCTGGTTTATTATAATTACCACCATATTCTGTAATAATTATTTTGGAAGCGATGTGTATAATTTCAAAAATATATTCAATTGTAAAAGAAAAAAAGAAAAATATATATATAATACATTTTACCTGAATCAAAATAAACATTTGATGGCCCACCGACATTATTATTTTCTTGATTTATTGAAATATTTTCAATTTTATCTTGAACATCTACAACAAATTTATCTAGATCTTTATTAAACCAATCTTCATCAGAATCACTAGACATTTTCTTTCTTTATGTTTTTTATTTTAGATTTTAGTTTAGTTAATTATTAAGTTATTGGATTATAAATATAAAAATATTTAAATAATAAATTTTATGTTAAATAGTTAAATTATAAAATTATTGAGACAACTTTTAAGTTTTTCTGAAGAATAAAAGTTATTATAAGGCAAAGCAACGCTTTGCTTTTGTCCCTTTTGTCTATTAAATTTTTTGTCGGCTGTCAAAAGCCAAAATATACCGGATATTTTGGTTACCCTATTGGATATTTTCTCTCACAACTTTTATCAATTTATTAAGCCGGCGCCACACCAATAGTGGCATTTGAAATTTATTTACTTACCAAGTAATTTGTTGTTGATATCGGAAAATAATAAATGCATGCACATAATTTCTCTTCACTTTCTTTATTTGAGACTGTCTAAAAGTATAAAAAAAAATATAACAATTATCAACAATTATTCATATAATGTTTTTGGTTAAAGAAAGGAAAATAATAAAATAATATAATTAAAAATATTTATTCACTTTACACAATAAAATGGTTATGAATAAAGTGAAACTATCGCTTACGCAGACTTTCCTTGATGGGATAAAAGGATAAACTGTCAAGTGTCAAAAATAATAATTTATATAAAAATAAAAAAAAAGAAACCATAATGTAAATAAAAAATTTATTTTGGCATCTATCCATAAAATTAAGAAAAATAAAATGGTAATATTTATTTTGTTTTTTTGAATAATTTCCTTTATATTAATTTCATATTTATTTTATTAGATTAGATTTATTTTAATTCAAAATCGTGCAGGAAAGACACGTTTAGCCAAATGGTATATGAATTTCGATGATGATGAAAAACAAAAATTGATTGAAGAAGTTCATGCTGTTGTTACCGTTCGAGATGCAAAGCATACAAACTTTGTTGAAGTAAATGAAATTTAATCAAAAGATCTCAAAATGCTATCAAATTAATTTGTTAATATATATATATTAAATTACATTACAGTTTCGAAATTTTAAAATAATCTATAGACGTTATGCTGGTCTATATTTTTGTATATGTGTTGATGTTAACGATAATAATTTATGCTATTTAGAAGCTATACATAATTTTGTTGAAGTACTTAATGAATATTTTCATAATGTTTGTGAATTGGATTTAGTATTTAATTTTTATAAAGTATATTCAGTGGTTGATGAAATGTTTTTAGCTGGCGAAATACGTGAAACATCACAAGCTAAGGTATTAAAACAATTACTAACACTAAATTCTTTAGAATAAAATTATTCAAGTGTTGCACTGTTGCTTACAGTTGCTATATTTTGTATTATGTTTCCATTGATTTATTTATTGTATTTATAAATAAAATAGTTAAATTTATATTATTTAATAATTATATTTCATAAGTTTAATAAATAACATTCCAATTACTGGCTATAGATAATAAAATCAGTATTAATTTCTTTTTTTTAATTTATATTTATTTTGAAGAATTAAATTTGTCATAATATATAAAACGCAATAAATTATATATAAATTATAAAGAGAGAAGAAAAAATATAAACACTATAATTATGATTTTTTTTTGTAGATAACAACATAATAAAATAAATGAATATAAATAAACTATAATTTAACTAATTGTGCAATCCATCTCGCCTTGTTTAGGCAATGAATCCAAACAACAAGCAACCGCTTTTGATATGTAAACCATTGTACCAAAACTTCCACTTGGTGCACTAGTTATAAGTTACGTTAAAATTACGAATGAAAATAAAAATAGAAACTGATAACAATAATGTGAATTAGCACATACCTATCATAAAGATGTTGACAAATATAAGCTGCTCCTCCACATAACAACATACCAGACGGAGTTGTTGATGCTTTACCATCTTGTGATTTTGCACAACATAATACAGCGTCACCTTGTACTTTACGTTGATCTTCCAAAAATATTTGATTTGCTTTATGAACAATTTGTTCAACGCAAATTATATCACCTAAACTTGACAGCATATTATGTTCGGTGACCAAAGTAAGAACCATTAAGGCTTCAACAACAAGTTGTCGGTATTCCGGCTATAAATTATTTATTCAGACAACAATACAAAATGACAATAGACAATAGATAACTTCAGATAATGCGTGATATTACAATGACTACATTTAGTGATACATAATTAAATTAAGCTTCAAATGAAATAATAGAATAGCTTGAATGTTATTTCATTATAGAGATCAATATTTAAAAAGTGTTATTATTCTATGTCAGAATTGAATCTTTAAAAAGTCCATAAATTTGTTTGTCCGTTTGTCTATATCAACGTCTTTCAAATATTTAAATAATGTAAACTTATAATAAATATGATCTACTCTACTACTATAAACTATTTCATATAAGAATTCTCATATTAAAAGTAATAAAATTATTCGAAAAAAAATGTACCTGTGGTATTGTGTTTAATGCAGTTTCCACTTCCAATGCAAATTTTAATTCACGTGGTGTCATTTCTTGTGTTAAACTTTGTGGTAAAACGCGACCTTCAATTGCAAGACCTTGACACTGTGAAAAAATTAAAACATATATTTTATATTCATTAATTGATTTTATAAACTTTCTTTAAAACTTACCCTTTCCAAAACGGTCCATACACGTGAATAAAAATCTCTGGGCACACGATTTAATGCACCATCAAGACGTCGTCTACGTAACCATTGACCTTGTCTATCGTCAATTTCCGTTAAATGGTCATCAATTATTTCAGTAGATTCACCTATACCAATTTGACTTTTTTTGCTAACACGACTTGATTTACAGCTTATAATTGAAAAATTTCCACGTGCAACTTAATAAAAAAAATTTTCAAATATATTATTACATATTTTTTTTCTTTTATTGCTTTCAAATTTATATTATAATTTTAAAACATACCACTACTAACTGCAAATTCTTTTCCACTTAAAATATGATATAATAAATTTTTCATTTCAAATGGCGATAAATTTAATAGATGTTCTGATGCTTGTTCTCCATCACAATTTAATGTTCTTGACAATTCTTTAGCCATTACCTAAAAAAATTAAATAATGGCTTTTTATTAATGAAAATGTGCTAATTTAGAAAATTAATATAGAATAATAATTACTTGAATAATTAATCCAACACGTAAACGTAACATTTCATGAAATAATTGCGGTTCAGTACGTATAAACATAGCTAAATAAACCATTAATTCTTGTGTTAACATTGCTGTACTTTCATCATCACCATAAGCCTAAATGTATTGGTTTTTATATTAAAAAATTATCATATTATACTGTATTATGGAAAAATAAAATCAGATGTGAGGAATTAAAAATACATATGAAATATACCTCATGAATTAATTGCCTTAATTCACCTTCAGGAAGTGGAGCCGTTATTGTATATTCATTATTTGGTGGTATACCAACAGTTACCTTTATTGAAATTATTATTTTAATAATGATTATATAAATAAATTTAAATTTTTTTCCAAATAAAGTTGTACATGAAAATAAAAAATTACCTGTTTTTGTCGAACCAATAAATCTGTTATTGCTTTAGATAAATCTTCTACACGTTTACCAAGCATACCGGCTGTATGACGTACAAGGCCCCATAATTTTTGTTGGCATGCTTTTTCATATAAACCTTTTAATAGGACACGTACAGTAACAACACGACCTTCTTCAAGCATTCCTTCGGATTGAGAAGAACTTTCAATTGTATCGGCAATTTTATCAACAATTAACTCATCAACAATTGCTGTTGTATCAGATCCATCTAATTCTAATTTGAAGCGTGTTTTTTTTTTTTTTTTGCGGAAACAAACAAGCGTGCCGTATCACGCGCGTACAGTAGCAACAATTACGCAATGATCATTCATTATACGAATATATTATCATATTTATTAATTAATTATGATTGATAAAGCACGAGCACGTACAAAATACAGGACAATAACAGCATAGAAATAATGTAATAAAAATAAATACATATGAATATATGAAATTTAATTAATTTATTAATTTATGTAATTTATGAATTATATTAATGGTTTTGTTAAAAGTATGTTATAAATATATGAGATTGTGTGCATGTGTGTATTGCTACGTCTTCACTTGATAAAATTTTAAAGTTGACGATTTTTACATTTCTGCGAAAAGGTTTGAGTCTTCACTTAATAAACATAAAGTTATCTTAACTTTATGCACTATAAACTTCATCAAGTGAAGACATTATGTGTGTGTATGCATTGAATTTTACTTTAAATGTAATAATTGTCACTATGTATATATAGAAAACGTAAGTAAATATTCATGCGTTGATAATGTAAAAAATTAAGTAAACCAGATAAATTGTATTCAATATAAAATTTAACCCACTCCGTGTCAAAAATATTTTAGTTATCACCACTGAAAATCACAAAACATTTAAAATATCAATCAGCTGTTGGCTGCAATAACATATTTGATATCTAGTAGACATATTTTAAACAAATAAAACAAACTGATATAAAGCGTTAGCTGCTGAGATTCAAATAATGCAATGTTGATTATATTCGACAAAAATCACGGAGAGGGTTAAATATAAAACTATAAAAAATTATTATATTTATGAACAAAAAATGAATAATTACATGCGATATTATAAAAATTTTGATTTCCATTCCTCGTCAATAATTTGATGAACTAAGATAAATGTAAATTACCAATTATGGGTGATTTTATATGTATAATAAGTTACGTAGAAACAAAACCAACAACATAAATCAAAGTTAACATAAGAAAAAATAAAAAGAAATTAATAAGATCTATTACCTTCTGTGACGATTGTACCTTTATAAATTCCAAAGAGACAATAACAACACATAAATAAGTATATATATATGAACATAATGAATGTGAGTGTGAGCATGAATTTGTGTTTCATTCATTTGTGTGAGGGATGGCAATAGCATAACAAAATATAGAATTGAAAAAAATGATTATAAAATAGTTTAACAATTTTTTAGAAAAATATAAACAAACATCTCTCTACAAAAAGATATACAAAAATATATATTATTATAGACATATAAATAATAACCTGTGTTATAATCCAATCCCTGCGTATCAACTAAATATTGTAAAATATCACCCTGTTCTTCTAAATTTTCCGTTTCACGAAGCATTGCAATCAATTCTTCAACTTCAGTTTCAGCAAAATTATTTTCACTTGTTAAACGATGACGTGGTATTACTTGTATTTTTGGTACTATAATTATTATTATAAATTAAATTAAATATTATATAATATTGATAAAGTCAATATTTTAATTTCAAAAAAAAATTCCTACTATCACGACGATCATGAATTTGAATTTTCTTTGGTATTGTACCATCCAATGTATCGAAATGTGAGCGATCATATTTTGGTGTGGATTCGGGTTGTCCACTAACAAAAGAATTTGTAAATGGTTGTTGTTTTGGTTCCAGCCATGGTGGTGGTATAGCTGATGATTGACGACGTTCATTTATATTTCCTTCCATACCTAATGTTTCCGCTAAAATTCACATAAAATTAAAACTTCTTTTATATATACGAAAATTATTAGTCGATAAATTTCAGCATAAATATATATATTTACAATCAACATTAATTGAACGAGTTTTTTTAATAGCTCCTTTACATGACATACGGCGACGTAACTGTCTCGGACGCAATCCCGCTGATCGTACATTAACGGTAGCTTTGTGACTAAATGAACGTAATAAATGTTCATCTAAATATGTTTGTACAGCTGGATTTAATTCTATAAATAAATATTAGATTATTATTGTATATATGCATTATTAAAACCAATCAATTATAATTATATAAGTGAAAGTATAATTTGATAGATAATCTGTTATTAATTATATACTTACTATCTGGATAACCATCTTCTTGACTACCCAAAAAACTTAAATCTGTTATTGCTGATGTATTTAAAAAATCACCCAGATTTCCTAACATAACTCGTGTACCATTTATATAGCCCGATTTTAATTTTTTCATTGTTTGTATCATTGCAAGTGGTATACGATCATGATCTAAAGGAGTGGGTGGGTTTTTTCCAAAGTATATAGATTATAAATAATTATATATTATATATCGAATTGTTAATAATAAAATATATTATTGATTTAGTAAGCAATCATTCTTAAATCATGCACACAACAAATAAACAACACAAACCAAACCAATGCACATAAAAAAAAATAAACATGCAATATAAATATGTACATATAAATTGATAACTTCAATTTAACACTAACCATACGGGTATAACAATCCTATAACCATTCCGTAACCAATCATTTGACTATGGTGGGAATTGGTGTACAACATACAATTCAATTTTAAATCAAACTTATGTACCGTACATTTGACTAGCTACGGTATTGTTAGTGTTAACAAAGTCGATTTGTGTACGGGATTGCTTAAAAAAACATGAAAATGTCTAACAACATAAGGTCACACTCTGCTGGGTTTCCGATCATTGCTACTTTACTGTTCGAACGAAAATACAAATGAGTTGGTTGAACTGAATGGATTACATGAATTACATGAATATAGAAATTATGTGCTTTCATCAAACTGGCCAAGAAATTAATAGAGTAAATGTAGAAACACAGCTGTTGTAGAAAATTGGCGACAACTGGATGGTTGAACCATATTTCGTAGATTGTGGCCTAGATTGAATTTGGAGGGGGAAGCGAATTGTATAAGGACTTTCAGCAGAAAATCCATATTGTACACTCGTGTGTGTAATAACAAAGTACTATGCAAATATACACAACGGCCAAAAAATTGACCATTGCTTCGTACAATTTATGTAAAATCTGCATGGGAAAATTTCTTGTGTCACTGTACAGATTTGTAACAACGACGTACTCCTCAAACTGGTGAGTAGTTCCTTTGAAGATTTGAACGATCTGTGGCCGGAAAATCATTAATTACATTATATATGTAATTTAAATTATCAAGTAAACAAATAATTGTATTGAATATGATTAATTGATTAATTTAATGAATCGTCCGAAAGTTCAATAAAATACATAAATTGTTAAATTACAAATTTTAAATAAAAATAAAAATGCATTTAAGAAATAAACAAAAAGCAATCTTAATAACATATTCTCAGTGCGTCAAAGAATTTTTAAGACTGCATCAATAAAATGAAATAGTAACAAGTTTTATTATTGTTTGATTTGTTTTTGTTTTTATCTTTTTAAATAGGACCGACTTCAATACACTTGTTACGGAGTCATTTTAATAATGAATCCGATGCGAGTACAAGCTCTCTTTGTGGAATTGTCTACAAAGCGTTGAGTTTCATTAAACGTTAAAAGCGTAAAATAAACAATGTTTATTTCTCTTATTATGTCTATAATTGAATATGCTTGGTCTTCGCTTTGTGGTTTGCAAATTACTAGTACATTGAATCAATACAAAAAAAGATTCTTGAGATTTGCACTAAGAATCTTCCTTCAATTAATGATCATTTACGGTTGGTTTTCGGCTTAATGTCTTCTGGTCCATCTCTGTATATGATTATCATCTTCCAGATAGTGTCTATCTCTCTTCAGTTAGCTTTACAAATGCACAGAACTTTTAACTGTAAACAGACATGCACGATTCCACTGATGGCGTATAGCGTCAGTCTTAAAAATTAATTGACACACCTATGTGTAGTACGCAGTGAAAGACAAATACATATTATATTTTTGTTAAATTATTTTAAAGTTAGCTTATGTAATAAAATTTGTATGTATTAATATTTAATATAATTAAATTAATATTGAATAATATAAGTATATAATAAAAACAACAATCATGCACACATAAGACTATACAATTATGTACATATACACAAAAAAATGTTAAAAATGCTATATTGTGAAAATATATATAGAGACGCAACAACAAAATTATAAATGTGTCTGTCTTAGGCCTGTGTTTAAATTTAAAGTTATTTATACAAAACCAAAAAAAATCATTCACAATTATTATTTAATTAAATATTTATTTATTTCTATGTGTAGTTGGTGTTTAAATGATTCAATATTTTAGTTTTTATTAAATAACCAATTACCTAGAAGATATTGTGTGGCCATTAATGTAATTGTTGGTCGGCCAAGCATATTACGCCAACTATTTGACAAAAATGCCATATTATTTACAAAATTGTTGGCCAATAAGGCTGGGTCTCGTGATGTATAATATTCCTCAAAGTCAAAATTCTTACGATTTTTTTTGTTTGTTTTTTTTTAATGTGAATTAAAAAAATAATAATAAATATAAAATGAGATGAAAATAATTTTGATAATTTATATTTTTAATAAAAAGGATCTTGTTGTTGTTGTTGTTGTAATTATTATTGTAATAATTTTTATTATACAAATGGAAAATATTGCATAAAATATACGATGGTAATTTTTGGACTCTTGAAAAATTTTAAAATTAAATGAACTCATAAATACATATACGAACTTATACATTTTTTTGCAAATTGGATACCACCACCACCACCAATATTCATTTTCATTCTTTATGATTTTCTAAATGAAATACAGCTGGGCTGTATATAGATTCTACTTGAATCTAATTATATATATATTTTTATTTAATAGCTCTATACTTTATTGTAAGCTCTCATCTTTCATACCCTTCGTATAATCAAAAACATCATATAACAATTTTTATAATTAGTTTATCTATTTATGATGAGATGTGAACATGTTGTCACGAAAATCTTTTAGAATAAACACGCACCATCGAGTAAAACTGTTGATTCGATGAATTATCCATACAACATATAGAGTAAAACCGTAAAACCATAGAGCTTTACTATATAGTTTTAATTGATGGTACAGCTTCACTGACAAGAAATATTTCGGTCAGTGAGGTATTTGTTACTTTTTTTAAACCGAATGTAATTTTGGATCGATCAAAAATTATGCAACATACCATTTTTGGTGCTATAATACACTGTACGGTTACAATGATGGTATCGTGATGATATTATTAATATCACTCTTGTGTGATGAACGTGTTAACATACTGGTGCGATTTGCATCACTATCCCAACCTACCAAAAATTGCATAAAACTGGTCATTGTTTATTGGATAACTCAATAGTTTCGATATGTATATGGAGATTTAGAAGGGATCATTGACTACTGTTAAACTATCATATTTACCAAATCCTTGATCACAACGACCCATTATAATAAATATTCATTGTCGGAGAAATCCGTTTATCACTATTTATGCGTGAATGTCTGCAGCACATGCGAAATGCAAACAGGCTTTTTTTTTCTTTTTTATATAATAACAAATTTTAATCCCTATCAATTATTTCCTATATAGTTATTACATATAGACTGACAATGAATGGAAAAACGTTTAACGTATCATAAACGATACACTAAATTAAAAATTGCCATATAATTATTATGATTTAGTATATTAGTAGGTGATGTGAACACCCTTTGTTTGTGCATATAATAAAAAAAAAATCCAACAATAATATACCTAAATACGTATTCAAATTCATTAATAAATCCAATTCATCCCGGCCACATCAAAACAATCATACATATAATATTTCGAGAAAAAAAAATATAAATAATAAATTAATTTATATTGCAAATTAATTTATTATTTATATGTAATATTTATATTAACTTTAAAAAATGTATTACGAGACTACGATCAAAAAGTTTATAATTGAATTTTTTATAATATATTTACATAATATATAAAATCAATTTAAAAGTAAACATAATGTTCGTTTTAATTAATTATAAATATAAATCAACAATGTACGATCGATATCTAATGAATAATTTGGAAAATTTTTTAATCTAAATCTCGTAATTGTTTTCGCGGAACATTTAAATTCTTAATTACCAATAAAAAGAAAATATGATATGTTTTTTTTGTACAAAAACAAGACAAATATATTAAATATTTTAAATAAAACTATTTATTTTTTGAAATATCTATAAATGTACGAATAATTTGAATGTATTGAAAATTGTTTATCTTTGTGGTTTTTGGGGGAAATAATAAAATCCATCTACTGGAAAAAGTGCATTTCATTATAATTTAAAAAACAAAAAAATAAATAAATAAAATCACATTCGGTTAATTACATTGTTAACAATGTGAAAAAAAATTGATAAAAACATGAATATTATATTATATTATAATTTGTTTTACCATACATGCTATTATCAAATTGGATGTAAGAGACGATTTGATTATTTGAGAGAACAAATTAGAACGCCATTCATAATTAATAAACAATAGAAAATAAAAACTAAAAAAAATGGATATGGGAAAATTTAAAAATTTAAAAATGTCTTGCTTCCATATTTTTCTTTTTTTTTGTAACATTTTTAAATTGAATTGATTAAAAAAATAAAAAATGACTTTATGTAGAATATTAAAACCGACCTAGATGAATATTCTTCAATACCAATGTTACTAATGGTCGTCCAAGTAAATTCTGCCATGCTGATTTCAAGAAATTAATTTCACCCTTTAAAATGTCAATCATAAGCTCGTTGTCTGATGCAATGTAGAAACGCGTTAAATCGACGAACTAAATTATATTAAATTGTATATAATGGATTTTTATAGAAAACAAAAAAAAAAACAGTACTATTTATATATTATAACTTTACATATATGTAAAGAATTTCATGGGCTATAGATTCTGGGAAAACAACAACAAATGTTGATTTGATTATGTAAAATTTAACAAGTTTTCACCGCAATATGTTATTTTAAAATATTTCAAATAAATAATTCAATATATTAATATTTACCTGTGGTGTAAAAGCAAATATACGATCTTTTAGTGAATATAATTTACTAGTACTTAATATACCAACGTCACGTGATTTTCGACCAGTTAATCCAAGTTTTTTGTTACGCCCCAAATACGTATATAAATGACTTAAAACTCTTGCCGGTTGTACTTCAATTGGTGCAACTTCAGATATTGTTTGTACATGTAAATCGTGTTCAGCTAATTTATCACGAATTTCGGTATCTTCAGCTAAAATAACAACTTGTACAACAACATCTGGTTTTTTTTGTGCACCTAAACGTCTATTCAATGGATCCAATTCACCGACCGCTAAAAAACCCTTAAAATATGAAATTTTTTAAAAATTATTTTATTTATTGAATTTTTAACTATATGTAAATAAAGAAAAAATTTCTAATTTTACTTCTTGTAATAATTTGCCTAGTATAAATAATGATTGTCCCCATAAAAATGGACAACGACCAACAACCTCACGTTGTTGTGAACCAGGTTGTTGATATTCAGCAGCAACTGCATTTGCTGGTACTGCATAACTTTCAGGTACAAGATACATTCCATCATCTGTACGTACCAATACTTCCTAACAATAACAATTATTTTCAAAAAGAAAATGTATCAATAAGTTTTTTTTTTATATGTTAACAAATGTATAAGTTTTAGATTTAATAAAAAAAATAAATAGATAAATAAATAAAAAATGATATACCTCGAGTTTATGTTGATAATCGGAAACAACACTTTTATCACCTTGAAACAAATGAAATAATATTAAGTATGAATAAAATAATGGCCATTCACATTCGATATTTTCAAACATTCGCAATTCCCAGCGTTCATAATATAATCGTCCTGAATCTTCACGCGGCGTTCGATAACCATCACGTAGAAATCTATTTTATTATAATTGTATGTTTAATTATAAACTTAATTATACAATCATATTTTCTATTTATTTTCACCTTTTACAACCGTATTTTCCTTGTAATCGTGAAACAATTGCTTCACGTGTTAAAATAATTAATTGTGGATCGTCAACAGCAAATGCTGGAAAACCAATTATTGATAATAAACTGGAATCTAATTCTTTACTATTTGATTCCCGTGGTAACATTGATTGTAATACCGCTTGACACTTATGCGCTTCATCGGCTAATACATGAATTACACTTGCTGGTCCACCTCTCGCACCAAATAAATCCAATTCATTCATTGCTTCTAATGCTGCTTTTGCCATACCAATTGAACTTGCATTTAATTCAGGTAAACCATGATTTGTTTTATCACCGCGTTCCCAAATTCCATAATCCTGTAATTATTCAATTTTATTCATATTTGTTAATTTGTTATTTGTACATAATAAATAAAAACAATTATTTATAATGTATATATTTACAGGTATACAATATGCAGATTCAATATAAAATACTAAATTTTGTACAAATGATACTTCATCTAATGAAAATATAATTTGTAAACCAGACGCTGTCATTTGTGCTAAAATTAATAAATATAATGAAATTGCATCAATCTGAAATTAAAATTAATTAGTTTTGTATTATATATTCGTATGTGTATAAATATTATAAATCCTTTTATAATTAATACATACTTGTAAATGGCCCCATTCATCATCCTGTACTACAACTTGTCCATTTCTACTTGAATATTTTGCATGTAATGAATCTGATGGGCTTTGTGTCATTTTAAATTTTTCAACTTTATCTTTTTGTTGCATCATAGCCATTAATAGACCTCTCATTAATTTAACACAACTTTGCTCTAATTCATATGCTTTAGCTCGGTCCTCATCCTGATCAGCAATTTTTTTATACGCCATTGATAGACCCCAAACGGCTAATATACAATATATATTATCACGAATCTGAAAATTGTTTTGAATAGAGGAAAATAGAAAAAAAAAAATGAAAAATAAAACATATAATGCGAAAACATAATTATAATTAAATAAATGTATATATATGAGTAAGTGTATAAATAAATTATATACCCATGCATGTGGATTATTTGGGCTTGCTGGAAATAGACCAGTAACAGGTTGTTGATGAGCCATTATTAATCGATGAACAACACGTTGATAATAGTCCAAACGGACACCAGAATTACTACGGCTACGCATTTTGTATTTGATCTTTTCTATTTTTCTGGGCTGTAGGTAGTCTGGATGTAAACTTTCAAATCAATAATTGAATCAAATATTTTCTATCGTTTTTATAATTTGATTATGGTTATGGTTTATTAAAAATTAACTACTACAATATTTAATACAAAAAATAGTATTGCATTAAATTAATTTAATTAAATAAAATATTGTCTTCTTGATTTTCATCTTAATCATATTTTTTTAAATTTTATTTAACTTTGATGATTTAGTTTTACTTTTTAATATTTTTACGTTTTTTATTATTTTTTTTTGTTTTTAATTAATGCGAATGTCAAATCAATGTCATCCGATTTAGTTCGTTTTTGATCGACTTCATGTTAATATTGCTTATATATATATTTAACAACGAAATCGTACTAGATTTGGACGAAAATTTACTATTCGATTCGAAAGTAATCGTTACTCATTTGAAACCAAAATGAATATTACTAATTATAAGAAATATTTATTATCTTTACTTTTATCGCCCAATATACCAATTTAACAATCTGATGAAACGGATAGTAACTATATGTACAGTAACTATAAATACACCGTGATACGATGCCTCGTGGTCGTGGCATGTTACACTTGTGCAGTGCCAGTGTCTTCATTTGTTCTTATTACATATACTAACCACATAGAACCTAGTGTCGATTCGGTTTTCTATTTAGTTATTTACATTTGTTTTTTGTTTATGTTATACGTATAATTATTATTCAATTATTTGTTAATTATCTAAAAAGAAAATGCCACAAGGAAAATTAAAAAATAAAACTAAAGTGCCAGATAATATAAAAAATAAAAAATCAAAATAAATCAAAAGGGGATGCACTTACACGTCGTTCAAGTGAGTAATGTTTTGTACTTTTATGTGTGATGATCCAAATTACTTTACTGACTCGATTGGTATTCTTTAATGTTAATTCTATAAATATTTTAACTTTTTTCTTTAATTATATTAAAGATGCACCTATTCAAGCAAAAAAAAGTAAATTTCTTGAACAACAAAACTTAAAACAAATTGAATCAAAATTTACGTAAAGCTCATGAAGCTGTTGCGAAACATCATAAAGACAAATTTATGGATACATAATAAATATTTATTTACAAAATGAATTACTATTTAGTGATGTTAAAGAGTTATGTCAAATACAGTAAATAGTATAATACGTAAATGTTTTCCAGAAAAGGAATATTTAGATAAAACGTCCACACACTCCTGCTACACAATTTAAAAATTCATTAAATAATTTAATGGATATATTAATGTGTAAGGAACCATCGTATCTGCGTTGTATAAAACCAAATGATGTACAAACAGCGGACACATTTGATGATAAATTAATATTTGCATCAAGTTAAATACATAAATTTACGTGTACGACGTGCTGGTTTTGCATATCATCGTACATATGTATTGTTTTTACAACGTTATAAATGTTTAAGTACAGAAACCACATTATAAAAATGGTTCAGCTCGTGATGGTGTACAAGTTTTAGCTAACGAATTAAATAATGGTAAATATGGGTATCGTATGGGTAAAACAAAAATATTTATACGTTTACCGAAAAATTTGTTCGACACCGAAGATGTATTTCAAATGAAAAAACAATATTTAGCATCGAAAATTCAATCCGCATGGATTTAGATTATATTTGCAAAGGCATAGTGCTGCCTGCAATATTTGCACAAAAATATATACAACGTTATTTAGCGATACAAAAAAGCCGCACAACGTTGTAATGCTGCCATTCGAATACGTACTTCTATTAAATATTTTATACCACGTAATGATAACCCGAATGGTTATAATGACTCATTTATTGCACATTCAAAACGTTTATGGTTAATATGCTTATCGAAAATTTTACCAACAAATTTGCTAAATAATACATGGATTTCATGTTCGGAAGCATCATTGCTGTTATGTTAATTATATCGGCGTCATTTAGTTCGCCTATAAAAAACGTAATTTAAGCCACGAAAAACGACGTCAATTTGAATTAAAAGTATTGGCAGAAAGTTTATTTAAAGGTAAAAAGAAAAATTATGCTGTTAGTATTGGACCGTGGTTTATTGACGAACGTATTTCTAAACAAAGTATGACACAAATTAACAATTTTGTAAAATCATTTAACATAGAAAAATTAACCAGTAGATAAAATTGATTTTTGTATAACAAATGAACGTGATAATTTAATGTTGGTATATACCCTCTGGTGTATACTATCTGAATTTAAAAAAGATAAAGGTGGTTTAATATTACGAATTCCACAAATTATTGCATGTTGTAAATGGATTATTGAAGTTACCGGTAAACGAAAAAATGTGAACATTGTTGAAACTACACCGGAAGTATATTCTTTTACTATATATATTAAATTATAGATTATAGATAATTAATTATTTTATTTGTTGTTATTTTGTTTTTATTTAATTGACGGTATTTGTTATTCAATATCAAATTTAATCGACTATCCCGTCACACGGTACTGAAAATTATTTCGAAAATGTTAATGCATCATAGTAGCGCTATATATGGTTCTAACTCTGGTGGTTTGCCAGAATTCATAGTTATATAGTGACAATACCTATGTATGCTTATATTTTAACAATTGAAAATAGTTGTTATTTATTTCAGAATTATTATAATACTTTAATTGTGTATATAAATATTTATTAATTTTACAACTATATTATATTATATACAGGATACGGCTAATATTTATTGAAAAAATGAATAATTATTATTTACTATTTATTTATTATACGACCATATTTTTCAATAAATATTAGAATATAATAATTTTGTGAAAAGTAACATATTTTAAATATTTTAATACAAATTCTCATTGATTGATTTAATTTTGTGTTAAATTTAGTTTTGTGATATAAACAATTTATTGGGAATTTAAACTAAACTAAACAAACAGTAACAACTGAACAATATGAAAAATATACATACACGCTCGCACACACAGAATAATTAAATATTAAATTATTAAAATGAGAAATATTGATGCGATATGAAATAGTTATTATTATAATAGCATTTAAATAATTAGGGCGATGCTATTATTTTACAGCTGCCTTTTTGTGTTCCAACACAATTAAATACCTAGAAAATATTTGTATATTTTCAATGCGAAATCATATGAATGTTTTTAATCATTAATAAATTGAAATATGATGGATGCCAATTACGTAATAACAAACTCATGAAATATACAATTATATTTACGACTAACATTATTTGAAAATGCATTGTGGGCTATTGTATCTATCTTATTATTATTATTCTTTTATATTAGCCAATCATTCATAAAAAAGTAATTGGATTTGAATTAAGAAAGCAGCTATCTTTTGATCAAATTACTATATACTCCCATGAAGAGTATTTACCAACTTGATTGTAATGAATGTTTGATGGATACCTTTATAAGTTCCACTGGAATTAACATGACCAAAAACTATACTCTACTAAAATTAATAGGTTTTTGCAGAAACTAAAATTATTAATGATTAAAAAAAAACATTCATATGATTTCTCATTGTTTAATTGATAACATTCTACTATAATAATATCTGGGAAGAGGGGAAATGCTGTCACAATTAAATTCACCTTCGACTGAAAATCATATTACATCGTTATTCCGAGCAAATTCGGCAAATATAAATTGGTACTTCTTTCCGATAATAAATCCAGATGGTTATGCGTATACATTTCAACGTGATCGATTAGGGCGTAAAACACGTACACCATTGTCAAATTTTATTTGTTATGGCGTGGACCCAAATCGTAATTGGGATTTTCATTGGAACGAAATTGGTTCAACTAAATATCCATGTGCTGAAACATATGCTGGTCGACGAGCATTTTCTGACCCTGAAATGTATTCATATTCTCAATATTTAACAACAATAAGAAAACAATTAAAATTATATTTCGCATTTCACTCATACTCAAAAATTCTATTATTTCCATATGGACACGGCTGTACATACAGAAAATCATGCTGATTTATTGGCAATTGGTAAAAAAGGAATTGAAGCTTTAGCAAAACGTTATGGTACTCGATATAGTATTGGTAATACATATGCTGCAATTTATCCAGCAACTGGTTCCAGTATGGATTGGGTTTATGGTAATTTATCGATACCGTTATCATATACATTTGAATTAAGGCCGGGCAGCAATAGAAATTCGAGCGGTTTCGAATTACCAGCGGAGCAAATAATTCCAACAGCTGAAGAAATATATGATTCTGTTATGACAATAGCACATGAAGCAAATAATTTAGGATATATTTAATTGATTTTTTTTATTTTAATTCTTATGCGTGCAGGATTTTTACAATTAATTAGTTTAGCAATTAATTTATCAATGCATAAATATATATTAACATAAAAATGTAATTGTACTTAATACATACGCACTTTGTTATTATAAATTACGTTAACATTCAAATTTTATTATATTTTATTGCAATTTTCAGTAGTTGTTGGTGTTAGTGAAACAGATTTTAAATTGTTGATTATACTCTTCTGATACAATTTCTTAAAAAAAACCATGGTCCGAAACATTGATTGCTAAGTTCTAAAATATAACATAGAGAAATTCTAAAACTGAGCATATTCTATTTAAGAACTTAGCAATCAGTATTTTTAAGAGTTCGTATCTGCAAGCAGCGATATTTTCAGAGTTTCTTTATTCAATCAGATTTATTATTATTTATTATTATTATTCAAAAGATTCGCTTTTTGATTTCATAAACGAATTAATGGTAATTCACTGGAGTAATTTTCAGTACGAGTTAAACACGCACCCTCTGGATTTGATGAAATGTTAGTTGACCACTGTATCATTAAATCACATATAGTTGATAAGTAAAATATAGGGTATGCTCGCTTTTTAAAATCAATCCGAAAGAAATAATTTATTTCAGCTAATATCAGTGTGTCCATAATTATACTAACGAAATCAATTAAGAATTATTGAAAATGGAATTGCATTAACGAATTCTCGAGATAAAGTCAGAATATAAAACACATGGAATTCATTTTCACAGTAAAAAAATATATTTCATTTTGATTTTGCATTGCATATTTTTCGACTTAAAAACAATTGTTTTTAATATACATAAAACCAAAAATTTTTATATAGCAAAGACAACAACTTAATATGACATTTATATACAATCATTTTTTAATATTTACATTTGTAATGTTTCTTTTACTTATGCTTGGGTGGGTTTATTTGTATAACATTATTTTAAATGGAAAAGAAAAAATAAATAAAAACAAATCACTTGTATTTGTTGTTTTCATATATAAATTTATTTTTGATACAAGTTATATGAAAATTATTATTATATATTACAGTAACATTAAAAATTTTCTTTTGCAGATAGAAAAACACACACACACATACACAATTAATATAAAAAAAATGGAAATTGGGAAATTTAAGGACAACCGAAATTACTTAAAACAAAATTTTAAAGGTAAATTAGTGTAAAAAAATATTATATATTTGGGACACGGGAAAAATCATAGCTCAGCTGTTTGAAGTGGTAGGATGTTGTGACACATATTAAATGATAGGTAATTGAAGGACCTATCTTTGTGTAAAAAAAAAACTTGGGTTTTTCACCATGAGTATGAAACCGTTATGTGAAAATTCCGGGAAAACGCGTAAATAGATTCGGGTCCTCTAGTGGTAAAAATGGTTTCTAATATTCTAATTAAGACATCTGGAAATTTTCGGGAAAATCCGGAAAATTTTAATTTGGATCGGGAAATTACGGGAAAACTGTAATAGTTAGGAAACATTTTCAGTACCACTCCCTCAGTACATTTACCATCTAAATCCATTTATGGCTATAAGAAATCTGTAAGTCATCAACTTTAGGCTGGAGAAATTTCCCGGAATTTCTGAAAACCAGGTTTTTGATGTTTTCGAAAAAAATTTAAGAGTTAGCCAATTTTCGTTACAGCCATATTATAGAGAATCTTAATGCGCACATTAAAGCTTCTGGACTTTTTCTGTGAAAAATCTATTGGTCGACTTATGACTAATTTAAGATTTGGAAATTTCCGTGTAAGCCTAACTTTGGGCAGCCACTGTAGGAAAACTATTTGACTTGAAGAGTTGTGGTGGGGCTTAAAATACGTGGCATATAGTCTGCTATCTGCGATAAATAGGGCATTGGAAAATTCCATTGGGAAAGCTGGGAAATTCCCATTTGAAAACATGAAAAAATCGATGTTTTTCGATGTTCCTGGAAAATCCACATTTTCCACTGGAAAATTCCAAAAAAAATCTGAGAATAAACTTTGGACTTTCCTTTACATTTCTGCATCATTAGATTTTTGGAAAGTCTAATATTTCCCGACTTTCCAGTACTCGGAATATTGGTCTGCAAACGTTTTTCCAATCTTTGGGCAGCCCTAGTTGGAAAACCCTTATAGATAGAAAGTCACACCCATATTATAATTTGTAGCCCTTGAGGAGGACTATCACTGGTGAGAAGCTCCTCCCGAAATATTGAGTATTTCCGGAGTTATAGGGGTGCAAAAGTGACCCATTTGGTACTTTCGAAGGTCCATAACTCCGCCCCCGGAGGGAAATCCGGCAAAGGGGTCGACAGATCTTGTTTTTTTTCCGAGCTCTACAATCCCTGAAAATCTGAAGGTCCTACGGGCAAAAAAATTTTTTCGGCATAAGGTTATAACCCACACTTTTGGGGGTCCAAAAAAATATGGCTGGAAATAGGCTCAAGCGACGCGGGGTCATCGTCCGAACACGAATCCGTTGAGATAACTCGAAAATTCCGCCTCTAAGTCGGTCAAAATGGCAAAACAAAAAATGTGGAAAAGTGGTAAAAAAAAAGAAAAACAACAAGATTCGTTGGAATTTCTCGAAAATTGAAATTTATTTTTTTTTTTTTGTGAAAAATAATTTCGGTCTTGGCGAGAAATCGAACCCGCACCACTCACATTACATTGCTATACACACCCAGCGACTCTCTCGCATACACTATGCTTGTTACAAGCAGAAGTATGTCGGTTGGGATATATAAGGTACAAAAATTTTGAAAATATTTATTTCGAATAGGGTACCACATTAAAGTTGATCGATTTTTTATTATTTTTTTTTACTTACAGGACACTTATTAGAGACTCATTTTTTTTTTTTTTTCTTTTATATTGTGTAGGTGTAGAATTTCGTATATGAAATATTAATTTTATTTTGTTTATATTTTTATTTTGTACTTAACATTTTTTTTTGTTATAATTTTTGTTGTTTTCTTTTTATCTTTTCAAATTTCAATGGACATCAGTTAAAGGTTGGGGCACTATTGATGAACGTCATAAAATAATTAGACACATATTTTTTTTTTAAATCAAATTATTTATCGATTTAATAAATAAGTTAAATTATTTTTACATTAAAATAAAGATCACAATTAGTGATAATTACCATATATTTACATTATTTTATATTCATTATTTATATTATTTTATATTAATCTTCAATGGCTCTTCAAAACACTTGATGGTCGTTTAACGTTTTTTCGGATGTATATTTTTCTACAATCCATTGTAAAGGAAGATTTTTGTTTTTATTAAAGCTACATTTCTTCTGCTGATATTTGTAAATTGTTTGTATTTTTACTTATTACTTGTTAATAAGTCAACACCTGTCTATAATCTCATTCCAAATCTACATACCAAATTGGTAAGAAATTAGCCAAGAGATCATTCAGTCGTACAATTAATAAAGATAGGTATTAATTTGAAAGAAAATTGTTGATAAATACCTGTATAATCCTATTTCGAGAACCTTTTTATACAAAATTTTATCGAAATTGTTCAATAAATGATGTAGATATTTCCTTTGACAGAAATACATAGCATTACGTATATGCATACCGACCCATAAATACAAAACACACAACTACAGAAACAGAAAAATAACCAAAATATACGATTTTTTTAGAATAGTTATTAGGCAATCATAACCACATGATAGTGAAAATATTGTTTAATTTTTATTTATTGTCGGCGGGCGATAATACAATAACAAAATTGTAATATATAATAAATATATATATATAAATAATACACAATAATAAAGCAATGGATTGTTATTGAGTTGACTTGTGTTGTAGTACACATCATATATTTTGTGTGTTTTAAATATTGGTAAATAATAAAGACATACTCATTGTAGTCTTTACGGTACGTACGGTATATCATCATTTTTATTATAATTTTTTGTTCCGCCTCTAATGATAGAAGACATTGTATTGTATTACCAATGAATATTTAAATAAATAAAAATTAAATATTATTTTCACTATCATATGGTTATGATAACTATATAATTAATAACTATTCTGAAAAAATCGTATATTTTGGATATTTTTCAAAGTTTTTGGTTTGTTTATGTAGTTATGTGTATTGTATGTATACGTAATGCATTCCTGTTAAACGAAATATGTACATCATTTCTTGACCAATTTCTCGAAATAGGATTATGCAGGTGTTTAATTTCTTGCAATAATTTTCTTTATGTCCTATCAAATTGAACTGAGCATTGTAGTCAATTAATATCGAATTATTCTTACAGTATACACATAAATAATTAATTTTTACTTATAATTATATATAAATATCTTACTTCTATTATTAATCTTAACCCTTTTAACATATATTCAGTAAACATAAATGAATTAACTAAATACTTATGATGATATCTTAATAATTACGATACTTTAAATGAATTTTAAATAACTATATGTACTTTTAACAAATTTATTTTAATATTTTAAATTGAACGAATTCTAATTTTTTAATTTAAATTCTATAAAAAACATTCATTTAAATAATAAGTTTAAAATGCAAATTGTGAATCAATTTAATAAGGTTTACTTTATAATTAAGGGTTTGTTTCTTATTTATCTTATATACTAAGTGTTACATGTAATTGTAATTGTTAAACTTTATAATCATGAAATGAAATTCAATTATAATAAAATGAAGCTATTTTTAACATATTATAAAACTTGGTACAAATTTTAATTTAGCTAATTTCATATTCATTTTTAATGTATAATATAACTTCTAATACGATTATAATATTTAATTGTGATAGTTACAATATACAATTATATTTAAAATTTAATTCATGCTTAAAGCTAAAACTTATTTTATTTATATATTTATTAAAATATCATATTTTTTATCATCAATTTGATAGAATGGTGTGTTGCTAATAAATCATTTAATAACACTCTTATGCCAGAAGTAACATAAGTTTGCCACAATTTAATAATTGAATTATGTGTTGTTTCAATATAGTTTTTTTAAATCATCTGCAAATATAGAAAAAAATTGAGATTAATATTACAGAGAATTTTTTTTTAAAAACATTTGATATTACCAGTAAACAAAACAAATATAGGGTAGAGCAATCACTCAAATAAAATATAATTTATAATTTGCGGTAATTTATTAAAGACCAATTGGTGAATTGTTATAGATTCCCATTAGGTCAAATTTATCAACTTCACTGTAATGATATATGTTTTTGATTTTGTATTATCTCCACGTGTGGCATAGATTTTTGTTGTTGTTGTCCATCACAAATAACTGCAAAAAATGCTATACATAAGCGTCCATTGGTTGTGGTCGTAATACGAACGTAATAAATCTAATTTATATTTTGATCAGCATCTATATTTATTTTAATGATGTGATTGCATCTTGCATATGTTAATTTTTGGTCTGTTTATGTAGTTGTGTGTATTGTATGTATATGTAATGGTATGCATTTCTGTTTAAGGAAATATCTGCATCATTTTTTGATCAATTACGATGAAATTGTGTATAAAAACGATCTCGAAATAGGATTATACAGTTATTTATGAACACTTTTCTTGAAAATTAAAACCTAGCGCATTTCTATTAATTGTGCATCTAAATATTTTAACATAATATTAAATGCGTAATGAATATTTCGAAATGTCTAAGCAGTCTATTTGTTTTGTTTTCTAATATGGTACGGATAGATGTAAATTTAATTAATGTTCCAACACTAACCTGACAATAATTGGCAACATATCATGACTATGTTAATAACTCTGATCTCTGCTTGAAGTAGGATTACCAGAAATATTCTTCAGCTATATTATAGATTAAATTATTATTATTAATTAATAAGCTACATATTATTATAGAGAATAAATTACCTCTAATCCGATGCATTAAATCCTCATAATATGCCATTGATTTTACACGATAATTTCAATAATTGTTCAGATACCAGAACATTTCGTCTTTCTAAACCTGTTTAAAAGAGAAAAAAAAGCCGAAATATTAGTTAAAAAGGAAATGTAAGTAAAATGATATATTTATTTTAAAAGATATTGGTAATTTCCCAAATTAAAGAATTTTAAACATATTTTTTCAATTTGATATACAAATTTGTTGTAAAACTAAAACCAAACAGGTTTCAGATAGAAAGGAATGATCTGTATTTGATCAATGAGATATTGTGTATTATTTACTTAAAATACGGATCGCTACCGACAACTTCTCCTTTATTATAATGCATCATACATACAGACAAAACCAGTTAAAAATATATTAAAATCGGTGGGTTTGGTAGTGTTAATCCAAGCTCATATATCAACAGATTTGGGTCAATCAGATTACCATTCTTCTATCGATGACAAACGCACTTTTAATGTAGCAGGTAGCACTTCAACAATTTTGAAAAACATAATGAATAGAGTCTTTCAATATAGACTTTTTTTTTATGATCCATATCTACAAATTGTATATCTAATTAGTTCTACGTCTGCATTTTGAAATTTTTGTATTGTATTGCTTATTAATCGGATACCATTTAACTATGATAACAATTTTTTGTTGTAAAATGCAAAAAGAAAAATATTCTTAACTTGAAACATTTTTATTTTTTTAAATTATAGTATTTTTCTTACCTTACTAGTTAATAGTATTCAGTATTATTATCACTGATTGTTTGTGTATGATGATCGCTGACATATTTGTTTCTGTACTGGTATAATTTTTATTAATTCATTGCTTCTTAAAAGAAGTCAATAATTCGGTAATGAATGGAAATCAATTTCTTTCAAATTATGTGTATCATTATCAAAATTTTGAAACTGATTGCGGTATTATAGGCACATATTATTTTCATTTTTCTTTACGTCGAACACCAAATCTACTACTAAAATAATCAGCTGCAGCTGAATCCATTATTTAACTAAAATATAAATTAAATTTTATTATTAATTCATTTAAAATGTTTTTAACAAATTTTACTTTTTTTTAGAGGTTATGTTACATGAAACATTTTTTAAAAACACAATCTTAAGATGAATATTAGTCCTTTTCAGTTGGAAACCACAAAATCATTAAGAAATATATAATCGTCATTTGAAATGGTAATTTTTATAATTATTTATGATAAATTATAAAAAAAAATGTTTTTAATTTTCCTTTATATCACTTTCTTTTCTACTAAATAAATTGCTTTACTCATTTGTTGTTTATTAATCTTATAATTGAATATGAATATAGATGGATTTTGTTTTTATTTGACGTAACGCGTACTTCGACGGACCGATTAACCTATAGTGACTGTATCGGCTCAGCATCGTTTGCGTAGAAGAAAAACTATTACAAAAGCTATTTTTAACACAAACACAAACTTTTATTTGCGTGTAACTTCGTACCGAAGTCGAATCGGCCAAAATGTTATATAATATTTTTGACGCAAAATAACACAGAGAATCTAGTGTTTTCGTACTGCCGTCGAAAATTGGGACATCCTGTATAAATACGCACCAAACAATTAAACCACGCAAAAAAATAATGCCCTCAACCAACTGTAATCGTTGTCCTCTAAAGTATATATTATCTAGTAACTCTATGGACATGACACATGTAGACACATGACACGATCTCAGTCGCAGAACTCGTCGGTAGTCTGTCCATCAGTAGTGCAGTAACAGTATCGTAACTAGTACTGAGTTCTTGAATTGTTGCAATAGAAAAAGAGAAAAAGTATTTAATATTTATTAAAACATTAATAATCAGTAAAAGAAAAGTATACAAATAATTGAAAATTTTACTGATAAAAATAATTTTTCATATTTTATAAAATTAAAAATTCAATAGATATTATTTTACAGGTAATTTAATTTCATATACAACTGTTTAAACAATATATCAAAATAAGAAAAAATATTTTTAGGTTTTTTTTTCTATTGATAAAAACATAATAAACCCACAAAAGTCATAATGGCTGAGGCGGTAGTTGAACAACCATCACATCAATCACATAGATTTTATTGTCATTCATGTAGTCAAGAAATAGAACGAATTACAGATGATTTTAAATGTCCTGTGTGTTCGAATGGTTTCATCGAAGAATTACTAGAACCACAACAAACACAGCCCACACAGAGATCAACTGCATCAGCAGACTTACAGTTACCACGAGATATAGGTTTTGAATTATCGCAAATATTAATGAATGTGGCTGGTGCAAATGAAGATTATGATAATCTTGGTTTTTCTACTAATCTAAGTGATTCGCCAATACCACGTACGTCAACGTCATCTACAGTACAACTTAGCCCTAATCATCCATTTCCATTAAGACGTAATCGAGGTCTACTTCAAATACCAAACCAAATGCGACGTAATAATAATTATGAACTTTTAAATGATTTTCTAATAGCACTTACTGGTAGTGTTGATACTGCTGCTGCTACTTTAACCAATGCATTGGGTAACGTCCAACAATTGAATCAAATGTATGTTTTGGGAAATCCGGCTGATTATGCATGGGGCCGTGAAGGTTTAGATACTATTGTTACACAATTATTAAATCAAATGGATTGTACGGGTCCACCACCTTTATCTAAAGAAAAGATTGAAACAATTCCAAGTGTACCGGTTTCCGAAGAACATGTCAAATCAAATCAATCATGTTCAACGTGTTGGGAAGATTTTCAATTAAACGAAATGGTACGCCAATTACCATGTATGCACATTTATCATGAAAGTTGTATAATTCCATGGTTAGAATTACATAGCACATGTCCAATATGTCGTAAAACATTATTAAGTACTGATGAAGCAGCCGCTGCACAACAATCAGCTCAATCGCAATTTGCAAGAACTGTAATTGATTTAACGGATGACGAACCTAATTCTAGTAGAGCACGACATCTTAATCGTGGCATGAATGAAGACATTATTTTAATAGAAGATGAGGATGAGATTATGGATCTAGAATAAACACAATTTCATAAATACAACTAATATAATAACAATTACAATAAATTATAATTAAAAAATAATATAAAAAAAAATTCCAGCTGATAAAAATAAAATAAAAACGTATTCAATACATTAAATTATTAAAATTTCAATAGAGTGCTTAATTTTTTTTTTTTTTTTTGTGAAATATAAAAACTGAGAAACTTTAATTAACTAAAGAAATAAAAAAAAAAATTGTCGGTCAGATTTTCACATAATTATTTTAATAGAATGAAACTTTAAATTTTAGTGTGAATATTATTTAAATTTAAATTATTATAAAATGCATTTTGTAAAAAAAAAAAAAAAACCTACACATATGTTGAATTTGTTTGTGTAATAAATAAATAGTTATTCCATTGATAAAATAATTAAAAAATTTCTGATACGCAAATTGTATTCAAATTATTTTATTTAGTTTAGTTCAATATATTGACTCAAATTATACACAAGTTTTAAAAAGAAACTAAATATTCCTTACTACGAATTGTATTGTATATTATTTTTTCTTTGAAATCAAATTGTAAGAATTTATTATTAAAAAAAAATGATGAAACATTATATAATTGTTAATGTAGTATTTGTATTATTTTAATTTTAAATTAAATCGGCCACATTCATTGGCATTTCATCGATTTGTGTTGAATAATATTGTTCAATATCTCTTAAAATACGAATATCATCAGATTTTACGAAATTTATCGCAACACCTTTACGACCAAAACGTCCAGAGCGTCCAATACGATGTATATATAATTCACGATTATTTGGTAAATCGTAATTTATAACCAAAGATACTTGTTGAACATCTATTCCTCGGGCCCATACATCTGTTGTAATTAATACACGACTTTGACCGGAACGAAATTCTTTCATGATGTCATCACGTTCTTTCTGTGGCATATCACCATGCATTGAACTAACTGTAAAATTAGCTTCACGCATTTTTTCAGTTAACCAATCAACCTTCCTTTTTGTATTACAAAAAATAACCGCTTGCGTAATTGTTAATGTATCATATAAATCACACAATGTATCAAATTTCCATTCTTCACGTTCCACGGCAACAAAAAATTGTTTTATTCCCTCTAATGTCAATTCATCACGTTTTACAAGTATACGTATTGGATCGGTCATAAATTTTGAAGTCATTTCTAATATTTCATGTGGTAACGTTGCCGATATTAAGCATACTTGTGTGGCAGGTGGTAAATATCGGTATACATCATAGATTTGTTCCTTAAAACCTTTATTTAACATTTCGTCTGCTTCATCCAATACTAACATTTTTATTGAGCGTGTACGTAATACACGTCGTTTTATCATATCAAATACACGACCCGGTGTACCACTTACAATATGTTGTCCGTAATCTAATTTACGGATATCTTCACCTAAATTTGTACCTCCAATACATGCATGACATTGTACATTCATAAAATCTCCCAACGCCAATATTACTTTATGTATTTGCACAGCCAATTCACGTGTTGGTGATAAACATAATACTTGAGTCTCACGTAAAGTTGTATCAAGTGATTGCAAAATAGCAATAGAAAATGTTGCAGTTTTACCTGTTCCTGATTGTGCTTGTGCAATAACATCTCGTCCTTTTACAATAGGTAATATACTCCGTTGTTGTATTGCAGATGGTTTTTCAAAACCTAAAATTATATATTCAAATTAAAGTATTTTTTTATTTGAATAACATACAGAAAAATATAAAATTGAATTGTTGTGATGTGACTTCAGTGCTTGTAAATTATGTTGATATGGCAGCCATTTTGAATATTTTTATGGTAAACTTCACACAATTAAACTTTCTCATTCCATTATTATAATTATGAACTCACCATAAGCATATATTGCACGTAGCAATTCTTCTCGAAGTCCCATAGAATTAAACGTTGGTACGACTTCAACATCTTCACTTGTTTCAAATTCAACATTTGATAAATCTTCTCCAGTAACTCCTCGGCGTGCCATTTTTCAACTTTCTGATTTTATTTATTTTTCTTTTTTATGCCATGCATCTGTATTGAATGGTGCATGAAAAATGAATGATTTTATTCAATTGTCAAAATTTATTTTTTAATGAACAAGCTAGTTCACTTTACACTTTTTGGTGTTGCCACCAGTGTAAGTGGAACTTATTTTAACTGTGAACCATTTCCGCGGAATTTAATTTATTAAGTGAATACATAAAACATTTTACAAAATTTATAATTTATTAATAGATTCTTTTACACTATTTGGTAATTTATCTATAATATCTTCGTGTGATATACCTTTGGCCGTTGCTAAAACACCATATTTATTTGGAAATGTTACATTCTTACCATATGAATAATGACGGCCAAGAATATCAGTTAATGTACCGCCGTGAGCTTCAAGTATTGCTTCTGGTGCACAAGTATCCCATTTTTTACAGCCAGGACTTGCAAATACATAAGCATGTGCATTTCCTTCAAGTAATTGCAATACTTTATAACCGGCACCACCAACACGTAATATTTCCGTTGGTTTTAATGCATCCAATGCATTTTGTACTAATTCCGTGGAATGAGAACGTGTTGTTGTTAAAATAAATGCATCTTTAGGTAAATCCATAGCTTGAAAACCACCTGTTCCCAAACCTTTAACACCCCATATTGTACGTCCAAATGAACCATTTGATACATTATTAAAGTAAGGTTGATGAATAACACCTCCAAATGCTTCATTTTTATACGATATTCCGATTAAAACAGTTACATGATGTAAAAAGCCTTGCGTGTATTCGGCAGTACCATCCAGAGGATCAACCCATATTACAAAATCATCATCAATGGCATTTTGTAAATGTTCTGGACATTTATTTCGTTCCAGAAATTTTTTATCAAAATCTTTAACAATCCATTCAGTAGGAACATCATTTAAATCCGAACTGCCTTCTTCGCCAATAATTTTCACATTTGGAAATTGATTTGTTAACGATGCAATTATGCAGCGTTGCGCTGAACGATCTGCTTCAGTTTGTAAATCATTTTTTCCCTTTAATTTTAACAAATAATATACATAAGATATTTTGATACTATAACTTATAACCAACCTTTTCAATTATACCCAGCTCTCCTTTTTTCATAATATCACGTATGATTGTGCCAGCATGATTTGCTATAGTTATTGATGAACACATCATTCTCATAAATAATGCGTTTTGCGACATATTTGTTATTATTATTAAAATACAATTCTTAACAATACAAATATAAAATATTTAAATTTATATATATTATTAAAAATATAAATAAAATTTATTAAAATAATCTTTCGTATGTAGTACCTACAATTACTTATTTATAATTATATTAAAAAAAAAAACTAATGTGCCATAACCAAAAGTTAGTGTACACTAATGTATATTATTCGCTATCTCAATTTTGACAGACTGACGTCATGACATTTCATCCACAAAATTCATTTAATGTGACAAGACCATTTTTTTTTTATTTTTAAATTTTTATTTTCTGACGTACTCGTCTCGTATTTTTTTTCTTGAGTTGTTTTTCTTTTATAAAATTTATAATTTTTTATTATTATTTTATTTTTAATTGTTTTATTATAATTTAATTCAAAAAAGGCAAAAATAATGGCTCGTGTTTTAGTTGGAGTAAAAAGAGTTGTTGATTATGCCGTAAAAGTGAGTAAAAATAACTTTGTAATGCTACTTTTTACGCTGTAAAAAAAATTAAAAGATAAATGATGATAACCTTTTCAACTAACTAAAAAGTTACACAACAAAAATTGAATTTAGTTACTTTTTTTAATGATTTTCTAATTTACAGGGTATTAAATAAATTTATGAAATTTACATTTCTGATCCTAATAAATACTATCATTTTTTTTTCTCTGAAATGTAACGATTTATTTAGTTATCCGCTAATGTAGAAAACTGCAAGGTCCAAATTCCACCGATTTTTATGTTGTAATCCAACCCAATTTTATTTTCCATTATTTTTTTTTTTTTTATTGTGTTATAATTTTTAAATAACTCAAAACAAAATTGATCAAATTACACTTAATTTTAATGTAATTATATTTAGTATTAACTATATGTTTCATTGAAATTGAACTAGAATTTTCTTTTATCTATCTTGCTATCTATCTTATCATATAGAATATTTAGTTTAGTTTATGTCTTCTTTTGAGTGCATGTTTGTTATTAATTAATTATTTGTAAATGAAATGATAAAAATTTTAATATCATATATTTTAGATTCGTGTAAAACCAGATAAAACTGGTGTTGCAACAGAAGGTATAAAACATTCAATGAATCCGTTTGATGAGATTGCCGTTGAAGAAGCGGTTAAAATGAAAGAAAAAAAGTTGGCATCTGAAATTATAGCGGTATCTGTTGGACCAGCACAATCTCAAGAAGTTATACGTACTGCATTAGCTATGGGTGTTGATAGTGGAATACATGTTGAAATAAGTGGAAAAGATTATGATTTATTGCAACCAATACATGTATCAAAAATATTAGCAAAATTAGCCCAAGATGAAAAAATTGATTTAATTATTGTTGGTAAACAAGCGATCGACGACGATTCAAATCAAACGGCACAAATGACGGCTGCTCTATTGGATTGGCCACAGGGAACATTTTGTTCAAAAATTGAAAAAACTGATGCTGGTTTAACGATAACACGTGAAGTTGATGGTGGTTTAGAAACAATTAAAACAAAAATACCGGCCGTATTAAGTGCTGATTTACGTCTCAATACGCCACGCTATGCTACATTACCAAATATTATGGTATTTTCTCTTTCTCATATAAATATAATGATTTTGTCTTAATTTCTTGCATACATTTTTTTTTTCTTATAGAAAGCTAAGAAAAAACCAATTAAAAAAACTACACCAAAAGATTTAGGCATTGATACAAGTGCACGCATTGATGTTATTTCTGTTGAAGATCCACCAGTACGTCAAGCTGGTGCAATATTAGCCGATGTTGATGCTTTAATTGGTAAATTAAAAGAAGGTGGTCACATTAAATAAATATTCTAATGAAATGATTTTTATTTGGTATATATCGTAATTGAATTCGTAACAATAATTAAAATATAAAATAGAAAATTTCGAATTGTTTGGTGACGCGTAAAAATGAAAAAATAAATATATATATTGCATTTATTTTGATATAATTTATTTTTTAAATATATTAGAAAAATTAATATTGGTAAATAAAAAAAAGATAAAATATGTATGTAGTGTATTTTAATATGTTTATTTTATATACCAATTAGATGCATTAAGATTGCATATAATGATGTAGACAATGCCATGAATCCGCACATTATATAATATATATTATAATGATAATAAATTAAGTTTGACTTCAGTAAAACAATTTTTCATATCTTTAACTTTTAAGTGCATAAGCCCGAGGAGTATCTATCAATATAAAAAAGTATATTACTATTGTTATATTAGTATCTAGACTATTTCTACGTGTTTGTATGCAACCGTAAATTACAGTCGCTTTATACAATTGATATTAGCATTTCGAATAAAAAAAAAAAAAAAAAACAGTTAACATAAAGTTTAATTTTTAAGAAAGATCAAAAACCAAAAAGAAATATTCCTTCTGAATTCGATTCCCATTTTTGCTCAAAATATTAATGACTCAAACCATTTCAAATACAATACAAAATTTTATTTTAACAGTTTTAAATAAGCTTGAAAACTAATATAATATTGATGAAAAATCGTCCTTTTTCATTTTTTCATATATTTTTTTCGTGAAAAACTATTTTCCATGTTGCGGTCTCAGCATCGATAAAAGAAGGATAATAATATTAGTCTTTGTGTGATATTCAAAGTGTTAACACATAAATTGGTGTTTGCAAAATTATTCATTTTATCCTCAAATAAATAAAAATATTCGCTCATTCATTGTTTATTAAATAGTAATTTTAAATTAAAAAAAAAAAAAAAAAAAAAAGTGTTAATAATATGTTAATTAATGGAAATTACATAATATGATATAATCGTAACATAATTATAATAGTTAAATTAAAGTGATTTCTGTTTTTATATTGTAAATATTTATCTACTATATTATTTTATGTTGTTGAAATGCGATAAAGGACATTAATTAATTTTTTAAATTTAATTTTATTTAAATTATGTTCTATATAATATGTTGGTTATTTTAAATTGAATCGTTATTGATGAACTTTTTCGTATATTTTTAATTTATATTTAAAATTAGTATTGGAAAAGTTTAAAACATATAATTTATAAAAAATATACTTTGCTCTCTTCATGGAATGTGGTGGCATTGTATCATATTGTGATATAAAACACACATCATACCGCGTTTTATATAATTAATATTATTATTCTTCTGTGACATATGTTTTACAAATAAAAATAAATTAATATAACTAAGATAATTTTCAAATTAGAAATAATATAGTAAATTACATACGCAGTTTATATAAAATCAGGAAAAGTTTCCTATTTCCTATTATATCAACCAAAAATAAATGAATTAGTTTTATATTACATATATATATATATATATATTATATACTCTATATATTAAGTTAGTTTGTATATAATTGTATATTGTACGTCTGTCTATGTCGGTCGTGTATAATAATATGCAAGTGATTTGTATGTGCGGTTTTGAAAAAAACCATATACTCATTACTCGTACGACGCACATAAATTATAATATACATTTATTAAAGTTAAAATTTTACTTAATATTATTAATTTTCACATTGGTTTTATATAAAATGTTGTTATTAATTATTTGTATATGAAATAAAATAGAAATATAAATTAAATTAGAAGAAATAAATTTTGTCGCAGTTATACACTTATGTACTACAAAACCATTACTAATATATTTAAAGTGAATATTCGAATATATTTATAATAGACTATATCAAATAGAATTTATTTTATGAAATAGAACATAAATTTATAATATAAATTTTTAGTCAATTTATTCAATATTATAAATATCATATTATATCTAAAATTTAAAGATTAATTGATATTGAAATAAAAAAAGGCTCTTTAATATTATCCAAATCTATATATATATATATATATATATATATATATATATATATCGTACCATATAAAAAGTATATTATTTGTTTACAATAATTATGAAGACTTGAAAAACCAACACCTTTATTGTTTCTACTCATATTTGAATTAGACACGTCCTACTTTTATATTATAAATTATATTTATTTTATATTTATAGTATTTGTGATATATATAAAAGGAGGTACTTAACATAATAATAAACATATATTGTTTGTAATTTAATATATACATCATAAGTATATACTACTTATATATTTATAGTAATTGCACTTTATGAATATAACATTAATTAGGACAAAATGTTAAGTTGTTGTTCCAATTACAATAATAAAATATAATAATACCTGTAAATCTTATAACTTTATAATACAATAGAATTTCTATTTATAATATTTAAAAAAAAAAAAAAACGATGGTTGATAGCTACAATTTATAATTAGAGTATGTATAAAGCAAGCATTTTTTTTATATTAAAATCATTCGTATTTTTCAATATAGTCTATTATAAAAAAAAAAAAAATTAAAAAAGACCCATCGAATGCTACTAAACGAAGATGTTTCTTTAAAGCGATCGGTTTTTCATATGTTCAATTAACTAACTAGTATCGGGTGAGGTAACACTTCCCATACAATTCATTTCAAAACGTTTCAAGAAATAGTTTTCTCTATACATGTGGTCTAACATTGTTATTATGTATTTTTTGCATCAATTTGTGCGTATATATATAGAATATCTGGTAAAGTTTGATATAATCTATGATTCATTTTTTGTTCATATAACGTTCACCGATAATAATTTATCCACCAGACAGATACACAAAGCAAAACATATTAATTCGATGAATATTTAGTTGGCATTGTTATTTGATGGTTCACCATATTTTATCCATATTCGTATTTATTTATTTATTTCATTTTAGATTTATATATAGAGTTTTGATGACGGTTTATAAATTACGCGAATTAAATTAGATTAGATTAGGTTTTGTGGTTTTTGGAAGTACTATGAGCTCACTATAACTTGACAGAAAGTTATTGCATATCGGTGTAACGTGTCTGATAATCAGCAATTACTGGTGTATATTTTTTAAGTACAAAAGCTGATTTTAATATTTTACACATGGGTTGTTATAATTTCATTACATGCTGCTCTTGTATAGTATATAAAATAACGAATTAATTGTGTTATCCAAACATTAGTTCAACATTATATTTTGGTCGGTTATGTAAATACGGTTTAACAAAACGCTACGTGTGTGTATGTTAATTACCAACGTCACAATTTTTTAATGTTAAAATTTAGGTTACAAGAAATACAAGTAAAGTTTAACTCTACAAAAACTTGTCAGCAACATTTATGGATGGTTATTTCTTCGTTAATAAACTATTAATTTTAACAATAACCATTTTTTAAGCAAAATATACTGCTATGATTTTGCAGCTATGATGCTATACTAATATGTGCTATAGTTTAACTAATTATTATTATATCAACAACCGCCATACCCTCGTGAAATATATTCTTGAATTGAATATAAAAATCTATTATATAATTAGTATATAATTTTAATCAATTCATAAAATAGGGGCACGACAAACGCGATGTTATATTATTGTATTATATAAAAAAATACTTATAAATAAAAGGTTGGTTTTGTGTAGAAAAAGCAAAACATGATATCAATCAAATATCTGTAGGTGTATTATTTAGTGTTTTTCTTTTTGAAATTTTAAAGATATATTAATTATAGAATATCACACATTTCTTTAAAATAAAAATTCAATAATATGATTAAAAAGGAAGGGTATGTTAATTATAATACGAATGCTATTATTAATATAAACAACTATACACACATATTTACCATATATTTTATATACATATAATTATATTATAATCAAAATAAAATCTCAAAGAAATACCTTTCATCTATATATATATTTTTGTTATATATATAATGTATTCCTCCTTATAATTAATTAGAAAAATGTATGTAAATGCTGCAACGTAACCCACAACATTATATAATACATATACCGCATAGATTATAGAAACTCATTTTCGTTATTTATATTGTAATAATTTTAATCTATTATTTAATTAAAATCCAATAAAAAATCTTAGGTAAGTCTCAAATTGATAGTACATTATCGCAGGAACCAGACGACATAGAAACATAAACTCAACAGTGACTGAAAGATTTCAACATCTCTAGTTCATATTATGATATTATGAATATTTCTATAATCTGAATATTTTGGAAGTTCTGAGATTTTAAGCAACCAAATTAACATTGTACAATACTTTGACATTTCTTGTGACATGTTAAAAATAATATTTATGCAGATAGAAAATGAGATTATAGAAACTGTTGAAATTCATAGATTTGGCCACACAGGGTAATTTTCTTATACGACAGCACAATGGTACCTTATGGTTACTTATAATCCCAGTACTTCCCAAATATTCAGATTATAAAAATATTCTATATATCAGAATACGAACTAGAGATTGCGGTGAAGTGTGAAATTCGCATGGACAAAAAAGAATAACATCACACATCTTGTATACTAAAATGTTGTACAATACAAAATAAAATTAGGGGTTTTTCTCTCTTCACGTATTAATAAATACAAATATATAATTCAATCCTCAATAAATCTTATATGTAATATATAATATATCGATAATCATTTTTGATGAAAATAAATCATTACATCTATCTATATGTTATGTTTATAAGAGATATTGCCAAAATATACTTAATCCTCTCATTTATATAAAAATATTTTTTGTAACATACAATGAATTACACACAAGCAAACATTATTATATTCATTGTCATATTAAATTCAAATGAAAATGATATCACTGCACGACCGTATATGTATAGGCATAGTGTTGCAGACCAACAAATTATTTAATAAAAATGTAATAAATTGGTAATTTTTGGGTCGCCATAATTGATTTGATTAATAATATATTAATAACATTAATTAAATAATGGGATTTTTTAATATACATCTTATAATAAGTAATAAGTATACACGGCCTAGTTAGAATAATAAAAACCGAGAAATAATTAGACAATATTACAATTATAATATATCAATACATAATAATGAAGACAAAGTTTCGGATAGGAAAAATTATAAATTTTAAAATATATGCAGTTTTCTAGCATAATTTTATTTAATATATACCCACCCAGAAAAGTATTGCTGATGAGAAAAGTTTATACTCCAGATAAGTATTAATATATAATTTATATGTAATATAATGATATTAGATATATATGATCTATGCTTATAATAAATAAATATATATAATATCTATACATAAAAACGACACATATAATTTGCACATAAATTCAAAATTCAAACGCACTATTATAAAACCTTTTTTGTGTATTTTCCGTTTTTTTCCGACAAGAATAAAATGAAAAAATTACCAGAATTCTATATATTTTTATTTCATCTATTTGACCCATCCTTTATTTACTTCAATAAATGAATATAGGAGAGGGTGCGTCATGTGGAAGACTACTGTGTCATCTTGAGTACATATACTACAATATACAATTAATTATATATTTTACTGTTAATACAGCTGTTACATAATAGATATTAGAATTATTTACATTTGCTACATATCTACTGATAATATTTATAAAAATACAACAACTAACAAACAAGGTTGATAAATGAATAAATTACCATATCAAATGGGTTTCTTACTATGTGTACAGGGTTGTTCTATGGTGCGGGTCACTGACTAACTGCCGTGTTGTGTAGAATGGTTGTGCCTGTATGTGCCTGTACGATTTGCTTTAAGATCATCCATCGTTATTGTTACCATGTCTATCGGCTACCGCAATAAATTGGATAAATGTGTGCATAATAAACTGGATAAATTAAGCAACTACGTCTTGGCGAAATATGTTACGATTACCCTAATACCCCGTACATTTACATTTATATATCTGCAATACAGTATACAAATGTCAACTAAATTTTCTACATCTATATAATCTATAGTCAATCACAAAAGTTAAGGAGACATTTTGAAAGAAAAGGAAAAAACAAAAAGGGTTTCCATAATTATATTATTGTATAACACATATTTTATAATAATGAAACAGAATCGTCGGGCAAAATATCTTCATAATAAGTTTTAATGAAAATTTACACTTTTGTTTGGTGTGCGAAAAAATATATAGTGAGAGTATTAGCTTTGTTAACATTTTCTCATTAATTTTCAAATTACTTTTTGACTAATGGTCTTTGCTGGGTTTTGCATTGCACATATAGGTATAAGAATTAAGAAGAAATAACTTTTTAAATATGCATTTTGCAAAATAATATATTGTAATTTCTATTTGATTTCATTATTTCGATTCGAAAAATCTATACCCATAAATTTTCTAATGAGTTCATTCTTTTATTTTATTGTTATGTATATAGTCTTCTGCTTCTTATTGCTGGATCCTTTCTATAATTTTGTTGAATTCTTTTCAATCTATTTTTAATTACATAAGATAAGACAATAAATCATAATCATCGCCAACGATATATAGAACAGAATAATTTCATATTTTTGATTATGAAAATTTAATTCATTTTAGAAACATTTTGCTATAGATAATGTGTTTTGTTTGTCACAAGAAGTTATAAATAATATACTAAAAAATAATGTGTAAATCTTTTTAAGTGTCCTTCAATTTTATGAGTCCCTTATATAGGGATATATAATTACACTATATAAAGTATAGTATATATTGACTGTATCATAATAAACCATATAAAAACATAATACTACATATGAGAATGATTGCATCCATTGATTATTGTTAGCGCCTTTATTCATATGTACATACAATACATAGTATACATATTAGCCTTGGCAAGCTCATATATATTACATATATGTGTATAGACGATCTGTCTTAAAAATTCCTGTACTATCAGAAAATCACTAAAACCAGAGGTAACATCACAGCTAGACGTGTGATATTGTTTGTTATAAAGACACATGTTTGACTGATGCTTTGTCAAAATTTCATGACATGCCATTGTTTATATAAGCAAAATTATTGCCAGCAAACAATTAGTTTGTTAGTGCGGTATCAATACAAAAATGAACTTCAAACAAAGAGCTAATATCCACATTTGCTTCATCGCGTATCCATCCTATTTAACGTGAATATCGTGATAATTGGAAATGAATTCTGTTAATGATAACACAACACCATCATAAAATTGTTACCGATATCTTGGTCAAAAATGGTGTTTTAACATTTAATCATTCAATATATTTGATTTGGCTGATTTGGCTATATAATTTTGCTTATATAAATTAGATTCAAAATGTTTATTATCAGATCCCACTAATTGACTAATTTGATTTTTAGCACAATAACTTTGAAACATAAACAATGTAATGCCATGAAATGTTGACACAACATCACAGTCAAATATGTATATATTTCTAATAACAAATATAACACATATAGATCATATCACCTCTGGTGGGTATGAGATTTTCTAAAAGTTTGGAAATTCTTTAGACAGAAGGTGTACGTACACATACAGAGAAGAAGAAAACCGTATATAAAAATTTTAAAGGCTAAATTTTTTTTTCCGAAAAGGATACTGATTGTAAATTTTATTGTAAAAAAAAAAAATAAATAAATAAAAGGTTTTTTTGTATTACAATCACTTTAATATATTTAAAGCGAAGTACGAATATGAGGATGAATATCTAAGCAAATAAATATATATCGTGCGGGTGTGATTTTATTTAACACAAAAATATGTATTTGGATTTTTTTCTTACTTTTTATGGTTTCTGCATAATAAATTTGACAAAGTTAAGTAGTCAAAGTAGTCATTTACACAATTTACAGATGAAACTTGTTTTATTAAATATACATTTATACACAATGGTAGATGTAATTTATGAAGGTGGATGGATAGTACTGCACGACAAATTATTACATTATCCTATAATATACGATTCAATATTAAATTTGGTAATTTTTTAAAATTTCATATAAATTTAGTTAAAATATTGTGTAAAATATATTATTAGACTGTATTATGTAATGGAAAATCAACTACATGTGGTCTATTTAAAGATTGAAAATTTAATAAATTTTATTATATTCTGTAAAAGAGTCGAAAAAAAAAATAAATAAGCTGATATTAAATCTCTGATCATTAAAAGTGAAGTTAATTTATAAAATGCAATTTTCCAGGAAATTTTCCAGCAGCGTTAATATTTTACAATTTATTAACGTATATAAGATTTTGAGTTTAAGCAAAATAAAATATATATATTTTGAATTGACTAATGTTTAATTATTAGTCTGTATATATAGAGCAGTCACTGATCTAATTCGAAATAAATTAAAAAATTTTGCATCTCAAAATTCTATTATTCAATGAAAAACATTTGAATTTATATATGATGATCCTTTATTTAGAGTTTCTCTCTATATAATATGACACGCACGACAATATAAAAATTGAAATGAATGAACATTATAACAAAAAAATATTTAACTTTATAATATTTTAGTTTGCATATTTGCATACTAAATAATATTAATATATAATTAAACTAAAAATCTGAAAAAACATCTGTTTTTAATATATTTTAATTTATTTATATTTATTTTATTAAATTTATTAATATTTTTCGTATTTTTATATAATGTCAATAATATATATATATATATGGTATGCTAACCATATACCATAATAATATACGAGTATATATTATTCTAATATATATATTATATATATTAAATATACTTTAAGAGATGAATTAATTAAAATAAATTTAAAATCTTTTCTACATTAGATAGGTATAAATATATTTTATATATATATTTATTTAATCTTAATATTTTATGTTATTATATGTTATATCGTATTTGGGTTATGTAAAAGCTTCGTTCCGTTTTTGAAAATTAGACTTATGTGTACTATAATAATCCATACGCATAATAGAGTTATACTCATAAACCACCTTAAAAATACTCTAAGATTTAGTTGCACACAACTTTTAACCATAAAAAAAAATGTATTAGCTTCGTTTTTTTTTTGTGGCTTCCATTATAAAGAAACAATTTTTTTTCCCTCATGATTATAATACCCATACGATAATATGATTTTATTTCAAATTTTTTGGAAAAATTCCAATTCTTTTTTGAAATTTAATATAACATAATAATAATAATACATATTCATAATCATTTATACGGAAAAATATTAAGGATACATAATATAGGAAAATATCTCAATATATTATAATATTTATAAAAAATTAATATATATTCCATATGAAAGTTAAACTTAACATATGCGGAAATACCTATGTCTGCTTCATTTAGTGAAGGTTACCTACCATATAAGTACCAAATATTATGTTTCATAAGATATATGTTGTTTTGATATATGCATAAAGTAATAAAAAATATTAGTTCACAAATATTGGTTTGCAATTATCGAGAGTAAAATATACATAGATGTTTCCATAAAATCAATTATTTTTATATGAATTTTAGACCATATTATTTTGAAAATTATATTAAACTTATAATTTAACGATGAAAAAAATTCTTTAATTTTTGACGTTGAATCAATTGTTTACTCATGAAAAATCGCCGATCAACATCTTTCGACTTGAATTCGTATGCGATCGAATTTCCTTGCTTTTATACCGAGTGAATTTAAACATTTAGGAAACTATATTAATATAACCACATTTATAAAATCGGAAACTATAGTCACATGCGTTTTTATCGATCGTGTCGTATGTTCACCGTAATTTTTCGACGATTTTCAGTTGTACTTTTCTTTGAATTAAACTGGAAAAGCACGACTTAGCATAAATGATGTTTTGTTGGATCATCGTATATTTCGACATCTTCGGAGATGAAAAATAAAAATGTTGTTTACAATTCAGCACAAAATAAAAAATAAATACTATATAATTACAGAGCTTTTAAATTAATTAATATATGTTACATAAGCATTACGCCTTTTACAAACCGCTCAAATGTAATGACTAAGAATAAAATTGTAGAAATGAAAAATACATAATTTTCTTAATTAAAGCGAAATGTAATAACCCCCCGCCCGCCCATTGTGTTGTGAAGCCAAATTTTTTGGCATAACCTAAATTTATATATGCGTATTGTCTATATATGGTATATATAAGAAATATTATTATTAACATAAACTAGCAATCCGAATATAATATAGTAATAAAAAAAATGAAAATCTTCTTTTAATTTATTGAATATTTTATTAAAGAAAACATTTTTTTTTTTACCATATTCTTGATTTAATTACGAAAGGAAAAAATATGGAAATAACTTTTATATATTGTATAAATAGAAGATAAAATTTAAAGCGTTTGCATTTTTTAACAATATATAAATTATGCATTTTAATTTTTATATTGTATTTACATGCGATTAATTAATTATTATTCAGAATATTAATATAAATATGTATAAATAATTCAATATCGAGATAATTTCGAGATAAAATGGAAAAATTATTTGTACAAATGAATGTTAAAATAAAATAAATTTTTATGTTATATATTAATAGAATGGAATAAATTAATTTGAATACGAGTAGGATCACGTGAAAAATCATTACGCATAATAGGTGTATCTTGTTTTTCTTTTATTAAATTTAATATTAATATATTTATTTATTTATTTATTTATTTATTTATTAATTATTCAGATGATTAATGTGTGTGTGTGAATGCTTAAATATTATATAATTTATAACTTATATATATATATTAGTATTTATATGTACGAGTAAATACATACTTGTACATATATTATATTATTTCATTCAATTTTACTACAACGCTACAACAAAAAAAATAATGATGTAATTAATATCCTCCTATTCTCTATATATAAATACACAGTGTGTCCGAAAAATAACGGCGACATGGATTAATTATGGATTATATATTAAGTAAAAAAAAAAATTTTAAAAATCAGTCATAATTCAATTCAATTTTTTATTTATTATTCAAAATAATTTTATAATGATACATTTAGAGTTAAAAAACAAAGTTTCAAGATTATAAAATTTTAACAGTATAAGATAACTTACTTTATCTAAAATTATTTAATATATTTGTTTAAGAACATATAAGGTCGTATATTATTGTTCATTGAGGTTTGTTTAACATTTTTGATACACTCGATGGAAAAATTTTTAAAAACCATCTACAAGCAATAACTTATATATGTTCTTAAACAAATATATTAAATAATTTTAGATAAAAAGTAAGTTATCTTACTGTTAAAATTTTATAATCTTGAAAGTTTGTTTGTAACTGTAAATGTATCATTATAAAATTATTTTGAATAATAAATAAAGAATTGAATTGAATTGAATTGAATTGAAAAATCAGTAATAATTGTGCCTCTACGATGGATGAGTATAAGGTGCATATATTCATTTATAATAATTATTAAATTATTGGATTTACATCTATTCAGGACGAATATACGGTTTTGCAAATGATTAAATGTATATCAATAAAGTAATTTAAGGACATAAACCGGTTGTGCGTATGACCACCGTATGAAAGAAATTCTTTGTGAATAATATACTAATGAATTATTTTTGGTTTTTGAATTTATCAAAGGAGTATTTTTTTTTTGATTTCCTTAATTTATGGGCAACGCTATTCAGCATTTTGATGCTTAATTTTTGGTTCACATTGAAAACATAATGTTTTTTACATTGCAATTATTTTTAAGAAATTATCATCAATTCCAGCGCATATTTATAATGATGGTGAGGTTTTGGAATTATTAATTCAGTGCAATTTTTTGGTATAAACTTTGTAGTTCACCATTTGTAGTTTTGTAGAACAACAGATTTTCAGTTATCTAATCTCTAATGAATTGTTGTTTTTTTAAGTATACCGCAGCAATTTCATTTTCATGAATCTGGCTATATGAAGATTTCGTGCTAACTTCTTTCACCAATTCATGCACTTTTTTGAAGTTTTTTTTAACCTTGTGTTTTGAATAAACAATTATATTACCTTAAACAATTTTAAATATTTCAAGTTTACATTTTTTGACGAACGACGCATGACGCATTGGATTTTGGCTTACACCAAAAACGAAATGTCATTAAACTTTAATATATTTTGTTATAAGCTCGGTTCACAAATCATTCCTCCGGTTATTTTGCTGAGAGCTTATGTTCTATATATAGTAAATCACATGCATATATTAATAAGGTTATAGATAGAGGTGTATATTGTAACATATTTATCGCATAATATCATATTATACAATAACATTAGATGTAATAGACATTATAGTGTATATGTAATATATGTATTTATCGATAACATTTTACTAGATTGATGATTAATTTTATTTATTTTTTTTTTTAATATTTACATAAAAAACCAAAACGATTAATGTATTATTTATAATAATAAAATAAGGAAAATGAAAATTATAATAGGTGTAATTTTTTTTGGTTTTTTTAATATGAAATGTGAAATCATGTGGTAAAGTGAAATATATCAATATATTAAATATATAAATATTTGTGTATATGTAAAAAAAAAACACGTATATATTTATATTATAATAATTAAAATATTATTAGGTGTATAATATAAATTTTTGTTGTGATTTGTGATAATAATTAATAGGAAAAAAGGAAAGGAGAAAAAAAAACAAAAAACAATTATATAAATAGTGATTTTTAATTTTAATATACACAGATTAAATATAATCAATAAAGTGAATTCATTTGGAGCTTGTGTACGAGACCCTGAAACAAGGGCTCTCAATACGATGGATGTCGATGGTGGTTCAAATAAAAAAAGTGAAAAAGTTGTATCATCATTATCAATTGATCGAGCCGCTTTTTTAATATTACGTGTGAAAAAAGCATTCAAAAAGAAACGACAACAACGAAAAGATAAACAGTAAGTTATATATGTGTCTTATTTATATTTAAAACACATTATTTCCAAATGAATAATTGTTATCCTTATCATATGGCGCTGTCATATGTGCGTACGAGATAGTATAGTATTTTTAGAATATATATATATAAGAAATAAAATTTTCATATCGACAAATTTTCGTACAAAAATGTGTTTAAACGGTGTTAAAAATTATTTTTATGTATTTTATATATAAATAAACCCTCTGTTCAATAATAAACCGGAATGGATTAACAAAACACATAAATATTTATTCAAAATAATCTCCATCATCTGAAATACATCGATTTGCACGCTCAACAAGTGTATCTTATTATAATGAATTTTATATCTGTGTGATTGGAATGCTGTTGAGAATGCTGATCGTCGTAATTTGCATGTCTGCAACTGATTCATGACGACTTCCTTTCATAGCCAAATCAAGTGTAGGGAATAGAAATTAGTCGTAGGGAGTTAAATTATGTGAATATGTAATAAAAAAATTTGATTATTAGTGCAATTTTTTGATCATCATTTAATTGAAGTGGAACAAAATTTGAATTCACCTATCGTACACCGAATTTTTTAGTTAAAATTCGATGAATTATAATTTTCGGTATGCCAAACTAAATTTCCAACAATATCGCTGAAGATTTTTTAGAAAATTTCAAGAAAACACTCAATTTTTCAATGTGTTCTTCAGTAAATTACTTCCGATGTAAATTACCTGAACATTTATTATCACTTATAGCTTCTCTGTCTTCTGTGAATCATTTGTGTCATTTAAAAACTTGTGCTTTTAACACCACACACAATTATCACCACACGTGATTTTAAACAAATCATACGTTTGAGTAGCATTTTAACCAATTTTAAAACAAAATTTAATGTTGGTTGTTTGTTTTTATATTAATTTTTTCAACCGACGCATCAAAACAGTTGTTGAGCAACGTTCACAGAACATAATCACAAAGAAACTAAAAAAATGGCGTTACGTGTTCTATGGTTTCCATATAGACATTCAGGTTTATTTTCGGACAGAGATTGTATATATGTTGCTCACAAATTGTTAAAAAATTAATTCTATATTTATTTTCAATATCCATTTACATTAATAAAATTTAAAATGACCAAAAATCATAAGTATTTTTTGGAATTTTTTTAATGAAGCAAACTTTGTATCATTTTAAATAGTTTTCAATTTTAAATTATCTATTAAAATATGTAGCATTTAATTAATTATATATAAAATCGGGATTAACTTCTTATTGCTGCAAAATATATTCGATTTTGGTAACCTATATATACATTTGTAATTCCGAATAGGGGAGGAATTAATTGAAAAATATGTAAATTTTTAAGTAAACTGGTCTTAATCCTCAGATTTCAAACAAACCACAGAGAAATCAATTTTTCTTCTTAACGAATTCATCAAAAATGATAGTATTAAATAAATGCCTATAAACCATGTATATTGATGGCGCTGCCTACGAGTTGACATAAGTATGAAGTCGTAAAGGCAATGAATGGAAGGTGATGCGATAAAATAAATATTCCTCTACCTATATAGTAATATTTATATCAGTAAAATATTCTTGTAGGCACATAGTTTTATAAATAATTTATGGAAATAAATCTGGTTGTGGCAGTGAACTATATGTTCTGGCAAATTAATTTTCAAATTTCGTCGCAGATACGATGTAAATATAATCAATTTCAAACATTTAATATAAATGAGATTTTCCAAAACAATATAAATTCAAAAGATCCTATAGCCGATTTTACATTCGATGTCACTGAAATTTTATATGAAATTAATAATACAATCCTTAATTTAGTTGCGTATATATCCTTTTCTTTTGTATACAGTACGCTATTTTCTTTTTAATTTGCACTAACATTGAATGGGTGATCAACCGCTTATGAACGCATAATTCAATTTTAAAAAGTAAAATTAATTCCCTTTTATGAAATACTTATATTATAGGAAATTAATTATATTACATTATTATATACAGTATCTGCAGAAAGAAATTTGAAAACCAGCATGTTTGATTTCCGAACCGTTAATTGTTGTTGCATTGTTGGTTGTTGGATTGTTGATGGATCAGCATAAACCACACCGACACAATAGAAAAATTATTTGCCAGAGCACATTATTATTAATTAAAAAATATTTTCGATTATTAATGGTGAAATAAAGGTCAATGATGTTGGTTGTATTTGATTTGAATATTTGAAAATGTTCACATTTATCTTATATGTAGCAATTAATTGAAATTTTTATATTTAACTTTACAATTACTATATAATATTTACAAAATTGGTTGTTATCAATACGATTGTGTGTGGTATAGTACAAAATAATTTAAAAAATTTTCATAAATCTTTAATAATTTCTATTTGTACTTGGTGTGTGTCTTTAATTAAAATTTACAAAATCAAAAATCATCTTCCAGACATTTAAAAAATAAAACAGTGCAGATACTGTGGGTAAGCAGAAGGTATCTACATATTTTATTAGAGTACATTGTCGAATTTTTTTAAGAAAAAAAAAAAGAAAATATATAAAAGATTTAAGATAGTACTATAACTTTTATTTTATATATGATAATCAAAGTTTCACATATTTAATACCTACACACACTATCCAGACCCACAACACACATGTATATAGATTTATATAAGAGGTAGTGAGTGTATTGTAGATATTTCTTCTCATAACAATATTTTTATATATATATATATGTATTAGGAAATTATTGATTAATAATATAAATATTTATATCCGACAATCCGAAAATAAACAATGGAAAAATTTTTGGATTTTTGTCAACAATATTATAGATTATATACTTTTATAGTACATAGTACATAATATATAGTATATATATATATATATATATATACTACAATAGATATATGTATATATAAATAGAAATAAGTTTTGCAAATAAAATCATTTGTTTATATACCAATAAAAATGTATATTATGTAATGTTAGGCTTTTAATTTTTCCTTAGTCATCGTGCATATATAACATTTAAAATAAAAGTTATTTTATAGAATTCAGTTAAACGTATATAAAGTATTACATTATATAGACGAGATCCTTTTTTCGATGAATATTATTTACAAACTCAAATAGTAATTTAACGAAATAAAAAAGCAAAATAAATATTTATTTCAATTTAGTTTTTTTTTGTTCCTATACTAAACAATTTGTCATAATATTATATAGAAAATAATAAAGTCCATAAAAAAATATGTTCTTTCTGTAACTATTTACTTAATTCTTTTCTCGTTAACTCTTTAATGATTCTACTTATTTATTCTATATATATATATATTTATATATACAAATTAGGTACAATATATAAGAAAAATTTCACATAACATATATTTATAAACACCATAATAACTACTATACAATATTAAGTATAGTTTGTCTATTGAAACTATATATGATTATATGAATATATCTATATACATTGTATTCTATGTACATATGTTGTATGTATTTAGAACAATTCTCAAAATGTATTCGAATCCCTAAGGCTATATATATATATATATATATAGATATAAATGTATATAAAATTAAGCTTTTGCCAGCTTTTGCCATATATCTGCATTGTTTATTACAAATATTATAATAATATACATACACAATACACATGTATATGTAGGTCTTTGTTTTTAAATACCATAGGTACATATTTATATATATATATATACATATCTCTTATATACTATATTTATTGTTAAATATATAATAATGTATATAAAGAAACTATATAATATCTATAATATGGATATGTATATAGTGTTGTATTATATAAGTACGTGTAATAAATAACTGAAATTGGGTAAATCGTATTTAATATTATAATATATGGATGGTTTACAATTGTTAAAATTAAGGATAGCATACATATACATTTATATATATTATATATATTTTGTGTGGTTATACATATTTAGTTATATGTAACAATTTATAGTTTAATATAAATTCGCATTACGCAGTAATAAGATAAGTAAAATTATATTTTTTTTATATTACATGCGTTGTTTGCTACGTCTATGGCACTGAATTAGGTAAAAGTAGTTTTTTTCTTGTCGTTTTTAAAAAAAAAACCGTATAAAATTTACTTCGCAAATCTTAAAATATAATTTGCACGTGCATTTATTAAGAATAATACAATTGTAATATTAACGAAAAATTATTCAGAATTGTCAATTTGGAATGGAATCTAAAATAGAAATAATTGGTACTGCAAATAAAACAAACACACCTGGTAAATATATTCTTATTGGTGTAAATGTTGATACAACTGGTTGTCGTTTATTTGATTGTGATTTATAGGCTGACAATGACAAAGTACGTCCAGGTGAAAAAAAAATTTGTTTTGAAGTTATGCAGATTTAGAAACACTATCGTATATCGATGAAAATCAATAGGTCAAACACTTATAGAAATTTCAGAAATATAAAATATATAAAAATAGTATTGATCCAAAAAGCAAGAAAATTAGTTACAATATGCGAATTAACCGAAAGATAACAAAAATACCGAATTATATTTAAATTGATGTTTGCTTATATATCGAAATGTTTTCGTTTCTATATAAGTTATAAAAAAAGTTTAAGTTCACACACTAAATACTGTCACTGTTTAAAGAATGCTTGCTCAAATTTACAGGCATTTTTGTCGGTCATCAATGGATTAATGGTCAAAGTCGCATACATATCGATGCATCTAAATAAAATGAAGAATTAATAATGCCAATAATGTTATATTATTATCTTTAATTCATATAATCAAACAAATAGCGAATAGAAATAGTTCCAATAAACGTGGATAGCTTAATCGATATGGCAATGCTCACAAGAGCACGTTACTTCAAGTGATGGCTTATGGCTTCTACTAAACATTCATTACAGTCCAATTGGTAAATTACTGTGCATGGGAATATTTAAAAATTCACCAATTGGTCTACAAATAACGAAATATAAATGTTTCCTTAAATTACATTAGCATTATATGAGTAATAAGCCCATAATGATAAATGCAGACATTAGCATAACCATTGGGTAGCGTCCAACACCACGTTTTCAAAAATATCTGTTTTTCTATATTTCATAAACGAACAAACGGTAACCCAGTGGAAAAATTTCGGTATTAAAAATAAATGTATCATAAAACGCAATTTATTTTTTCCTCATTGAAACTTGTAAAATTTTGAAAAATTCACAGCAATCGCCAAAATATGTACATAGATTTGTATGTGACGCGAGGATTGCGTCGCACAAGATTCACAATTAATGTACCGTAAAAATGTTATAAAAATCGCATTAATAAATAAACTTATGAACGGATAGCACCAAAGTTATCTCATTTCTGACATTATAAGTATGTAAGTAGGACGACTCCGCACAAAAATTTTTCAAGTATACAGGCATTCTTTAAATGCATTTCTTTAACAAGAAATTTTCGTTATTATGTTAACATATAAATTTCTTTATTTTCTATTTCTATACTAAATAAATAAATAAATAATACTCGTATAAATAATAAATACAAATATATACACGCACATAAATAATATCCATTTATAGCATTATTGTATATACATAGTTTCATCATAACATTTTTATTGGTTACATTTGGCATGACACGTTATAGAAAATCAAATTATGCCATTGGCTGCGTTGTTAATATATATATAAGAATTTTCTTTTTGTACTATTGTGTTATGTAGAAAATATATTAAATTTATTTAAATAATATTTATATATCATATAGGTTATATAGGTAAATAGATTTATCTGTATACATAAATTATATAGCCGAAATTAAAAATAAAACCATAATCGATTGCCTGCGGAATGATAACATTAACGGTTAAAATGCTAAAAAAATTATCTCAAAGTGAACTTATTGTTTATAGTACATATTAATTTAGCTCGATACTAGAATAGGATAAAAACTATCAGCTTTTTACGTTTCAATGCGGAAGAAGACGCAAATAATAGTTATACTAAAAGCAAAATCAAATGATGATATTAAAAAGCAAAAGCATATTGGTCTGCTGTACTCCTGTACATATCACCAGACATTCGATAAGGTACATATGGTACAAAAGTCACTATTGTATAAGTTAAAGAATCACCTACCACGTCAATATAGTTAAGTTACGAATTTCTCATTTTCGATTTAATTGTAACAACAAATAAGTTTGGGAGTTTACCTCAGAGTATGATGTATTAGATTCACTATATATTGTAGTATTTAAAAAATAAACCCATGTCATAAATAATCGTTTATAAAAATATATAATAATATAAAAAATGGTGTAATAATATAATAATAATAAAAATTATGATAACTCACTTTTGCTGCGATTGAAATAATTATTGGAAGAGTAGTTGGCGCTGAACCTTTATGTTGTTTATATCCATTTACTATTTCTATTCTGAAATATAAAAATGAAAAAGTATTTTAAATTTGGTTATAACAGTATCAGCAAAATAAATAATTTAAAAAAAAGGACAATTACTATTTATATTATTAATTTTATAAATATATATTGTAATATTTATAAAAGTGAATAGAATCATATATAAAGATTATGTGAAAATCGTCAACATATTCAAAATATTATATATTAGGTATTTCTATTGTATATATATATATTAATTTCGATTGGACAGAAATTTGTTACATCAAATGTTTATATTTAAATTTATTCCGCATATATTTTCTATGGGATTTTTTTATTTATTTTAAATCGTTATCTACGTGTACCAAATCTGATTCTAAAATGTTGAAATATGGTATATATATAGTTAATTACAAATGTATTAGTCGCTTAGATGTACTGAGCAAAGCCAAATGAAGGTTAAATTATATCATATATATACACTATAATATAATATCAATTTGTTTTTAAACCTTGCTTGATAATTTTCTCAGTGTATATACATACAATCGAACATATTGACTTAAAACAAAAAATAAACCGTGAATATATTCGTATAATTTTATAAATAAATTCAAATAATTTAATTCTAATTCTATATGTAACATTTAACGCAGTTGTATACATTTAATATCAGTATTATCATAGTTACAAAAATATAATATATAAATAGCAAAAAAATTGAATTAAATTGGATTAAGTATTTTATTTTGCTGTTTTTTTTGTGAATTTAAATTAAATGAATATATTAGTTTTTCTTTTTATTGAATTGAATTTTTCTAATTTATTTTTCGTATGTATTATCGAGGTTGTATTTACACTACGTGTTTTATTACATAATAATAAAATACATGCAATTTAACGATACCTTTAATATAAAATGTATGTTGTTTACTTTTTACACCATATTGGTATTTACGTTTAATGTTATATTACAATGTAAAAATTCAATGTCATTAGAAATAGCACAGTATACATGTATGAAGAGACTATTATTATACGTTTATGATAAATAAATGTGTTTTTGATCTGTGTTTGAAGGTAATTTTAAATCCATATAAAAAAAAAAATACAGAACTGCAAAACAGTTTTTCTTCTCTATCAACGGAATAACTTTTTAAATTTTAAATTATAATTTTGTATATAGAAAAGATCGTTTCGAACGTATTTTGTAAACCAATGATATTAAGTGACTGAGTGTTGTGTTTAAAATGCATATATTTACTTGAAAACGCTTGAGGATATATTATATATATATGGTATAGTAATTTAACAGAAATTATTCAAATATTCCCACATTCACCTATATACAATTTTATAATTCAAGAAATGACAAATTTCATAGGTGAAATCAAGTAAGGTGATAAGTGACAGTCACTGCGTCACCTTTTATAAATGTTGCATTGGCTATGCCGGCGATATCACCGGTGACTATCACCAAAAAGTGACGATTTTCAGGTGATATCTTTTTTGTTATCGTTTTGTGCACAATAAGGTTATATTTTTGTTGGGAAAAAAGAAATTCTTTCATTGTTATTTGTGGTGAATCGGTGTGCTACGTAAAATATTAAAATAAATTAAAGGAAAATATTTAGTTTTCTTCATATTATATTCAAGAATACATTTCACAATTTTTTTTGTTAACATTAACACAAAAAAATATATTTTATCAAATATTTGTACTAGCGTTTTTAAGTAACTGGCTTACCAATATATGTAATCAATTTTCTTAAGGCAATAACCAATAGTTGATATATTCTATAGTTGTGTTAAAAGAAAAATAATGATATAATAATATTTGCTATACATTCACGACCGAAAATTCAATTTAAATATTTTAAATTGTTTACAAATTATTTTAATTCGTAAATTTGTAATGGTTTTATTTGTAAAAATAAAATTTTTTATTGACGATTACGATCAAATCCTAAACCATTGTGTTCCTTATTCGCTGAAGAATATAATTATAAAAATATAAAATGATTTATTTGTAGATTTTACTTTTTTTTTAGCAGTAATATAAAAACAGGACATGTCAAAATATATTTCTTTCGCATCACCACCGATACGAATGACATTATAAAAATCATCTTTGCGGTGATTTTAAAAGTGATCACCTGTAAGGTTGATGCCAAAAAAATAGATGATTACTTTTGAATATCACCACAGTTGACTGTCACTAATCACCTTACATGATTCCACCCCATAATTTTTTGATGATGAGCAAGAAAATACCATTGTAAAAAACTTCATAAAATCTGTATCAAAATTTGCACATAACATAAAAGCTTTACCATTTTGGATAAATTAAATAACCAAATTAGTAGGATTATTCAATTCTACAGAACCACTTATAACAATGATCCATGATATTTTGGAATGGTTAACAACATTTTATCAATTTATTTTATATGTTTCTGTAAATTTTATAATGGATATAAAGTATTAAAATATAATAAAATGTTGTCGTGTGGGTGCGAGCGAGTTGCTGCATTAATGCGAACATAAAATAATATACATATAAAATCAAATAGTACAATAAATATATAATTAAAATATAAATTATGTTAATCTTCTCTCCAGTCTTATATTTGCATTAATCAAATGTTTTATAAATTACATTAAAATATTTTTTAAATAAAATACACTCACATATATAGTTACAATATAATATAAAGAATCGATAAAATTAAATCAATCATATTAGTACTAATATTATGTACACCAGCACGCAAATATCTGCAGCAACAAAATTAATTCAAGAGGTATACCTATAAAATATCTATATATTTTCTTTGTGTCATACCTAAACCTATTTAAATTTATATTATTATGTACTCGCGCGTATTTTCTAATGGTAAAGTGTATAAGATAAAAATAAAAGTGATTTTAAAATGAATTTCAAATTGACAATTTTTCTATATATTTATATAAAAGAAAATTTTTAATGGATATTATTGTTGTATATAAGAATAAAATATAAAAAAAATTGAACGAAAATCCGGAATAATTTCAAATTTAAAAATATTGTTATCATATATCGAATATTGTATATATATTATAATATAAAACATATGATAAAACATTGTGTATACCTTCATCCTATCAATTGTACAGTATTTACATATATATATATATTTATTATATATGGATAGACGAATATAATAATGCTTACATATATCTAAATTTAGAAAATTTCCTTACAAGATATTCTACATTTATTATATTTTATATTGTTGAGTAGGATTTTAATATCTCTCTATATTCTACTGTATACTGATGAATAGTATTATATGTGTATTTCAATTCGTATAACAAAATTATTATTATATATATTGAATAAATATTATTTAAACCTTGACGTTTGCCAATAAATTTGTTTGCATATAGTCTATATATTTTTCTCTATTGCATATAAAAACTATATATTATATAATATAAAGGGTGTCAATGAGTAATTTATATTATATAATAGTAAAAACTATATTAGGAGTAAGATTAGTAACTGTCTGTTGGTATTATATTTGAATGCAACTAAACACAGCAATGTATATTATTAAGGTTTTGTCTTTCAGCATCAATCAACTATAGTTACTGAAACTATTTTTTGCCTTCACATTCATAATCCACATATTTCCGTAACCCTCAACTTTACTTCGCGAAACATCTTTTTTTTTCCAATTTTCTGTTATATATACTAATTTTTATATTTAAATATTTACCATGAATCAGTAATTAGATTTTGTAAAATAACTATTTTTATTTTAATATAATTTATATTTATCAAGAAATTACATTCTAATAATAATTAATTGAATATTTTACTAATAAATTTTTACTAATTCTTTTTAAATTTAATAAATCATAAAACTTATTTTTCCTGGTTTAATTTTAGAAAATTTTACCATTTTGTTTTAATATTTTTTTTACGGCACAAAACACCCAATCAGAAAATTTCAGTTATTTTCGGTAATGTGTATCGAACTGTATATATTTCGAATTAATTTCATAGAAGTAATAGTTTGATAAATTTTACAACATTTGTACAGATTTATGATTTGCTCTTTCTTGATTTTTTGCATAATATGTGTTTACACACACTTTGGCATTAAAGGCTAAAGGACGAATATTAAAGCAATTGTTTAGATTACACATTATTAATTTTCTTAAAATTTTTGGAATATATCTAAATTAAAAACATATGGAACTAAGTCAATATTCCAAACAAACATTATATATTATTTAATTGCTCAGCTGTTGTTGATGTTGTTGCCCCATATACAATATATAAAACATTAAATTTTTTATAGGTGCTAAATTATTCTAATAAGAAATTATTTTAGCATGAATTACAAATGTTTAGTTCAGTCAGCAAATTACATATATGGTTCATATCATAAATGAACAATTTGGGGATTACAGAAATAATTAAATTGACTGTTGAAAATAATGTAAAGATATTGATTAAAGAAAATTCTTATTTCATTATTATAAAAATATTAACATTATTTATACCCAACTCATTTTTTGATTACACATTATATATATATAGGTTATTAACTCCTTTGGTAACGCTTTTATTTCAAAATTGAATGTAATTTCTTTCATTTTTTATATACATGAGAAAATATTTACATGTTCATAAACAAAAAGGTACGACAAAAAAACCCCATAATAAAGGAAAAATATTATAAATTATGTCACATGTAAATAATATGACCTTTTTTATTTAAAATATTATTATTATTATTATACATTTTTTCTACACATAAATATAAAATTATAATAATTTATTCAACTAAATAAATAATATATAAATAAAATATGTTCAATCGGCACAATTTTCATTCAAAGAAAATAAATACATATTACAATTTTTTTTTTTTTGTCATTTCATAACATAGAAAAAGTATAAATGGAATCAAACATAAAAAAAAAATGAATGAAGTGAATAAAAACATGTCAATTCAAAGATAAAACGAAATTGTCGTTGATATTGCAATTTGTGTTTCTATTATAATGCATATTGTTGTTATATCTTCTCATATATTTATATATGTTTTAAAAGATTATTACAATATAGAAAATTGAACATATATATAACTATAAAAATAAAATAATACAATAGAAATGTGTGATAGTGATATCGACATTTAAGATTATTTGTAGATTATTCTATTTTTATATATACATATTCCAATGTTCCCACAAAAAAGAAAAGTAGAAAATGCCAATGTGGAATTGTGTCTACTTTTTCTAATAATGTATATTTGTATATTATTATACAGACACAACACACCTAAAACTAATAATACAAAAATATATAATCAACCCCGTCTATATCGTCTATACATCGCAACAACATACAATATATAAAAATAATAGTATAGAAATGATAAAATTTGTTCACATAAATAAAATTTACAAAATTTATTGTATATACTTTTAGACATGATGTCAAAGAATATTGTTTTGAAATTTATTTATTTATTTATTTTTTTTTATTATTATTATCAAGTACACACCGAAAAAAACATGTATATAGAGCAGCACCATCGGAAAATAGGAAAAAACATTTAATAAGTTAAAACACACATATTTAAAAATAATTGAATAAAAATTCAGCATCTATAAATACAAACAAATAATTGCAGCGACCAATTGGTTAATTGTAACATACATAAACTTATACGATGTACGGATTTTAATTTATCATAACATCAATGTAATGTTTTTGTGCATAGATGCATTATTAGCAACGAGTATGGTACTATTGTGAGAAAGGGGGTTGAGTTAGTGTATGTCTTGCTAATCAACCCACACAGCATAAATACTGGAAACTGCGGTAATAGCTATACCTTACAACATTATAGCTATACCTTACAACATTATACTAAGAATAAAAAAAACAATAAGGTACGGATAGATTTTTTACAAGATCTTTATTATAATATTTAATTAGTGAAAACAAAAATTAATCGCATTACTTTATTGTGGACAACAAACATTTCCATCTATGATTTTTAAACATTTTGAAACTTATAATGTCAGAGTATGTGTGAATTTTTCGAATTAAGATTTATTTTAACAATCTACAAGTTGATTATGAGGATGAAGCATAAGCATGTGATCGTTATACCCTGCCATCAATACATATTTTCCAAATTTGAAAGAATATTTCATAAATCAGATGTAGAGAACTTAATTAAGTAAAATGGAAAAACTATTGTATTCAAAATATTATAATTTTCAAATCATGTTACTCCAAATGACATCTATATACACAATCAATATACGATAATATAATAATAATTCAGGAATTCGTCAATAATAATTATCGAAAGAAAAATATTTCTTTGATTCTATGATTTCAAAAATCAACGATCCATAATGATGTGTACAGACAATATTAATTTTTTGCGATTAATTTCCAACATCACATTTTCAAATATGTTCGTTTTTTTTTATATTCCATGACTAAAAATATATATATGGTAATTTCTGTATAAATACTGAAAAATTTTATATGTAAATTTAGGGAATTTACGATTGATTAGCCTTTTTTTTAATACTATTTTATGCACACAACATTATGTTTTACGCAGATTCTTCTTATATAAAAATATTTCGTTCTTTGGTAATATAAACATATATTTTCCTATAGCATTCCTTCTAAATACATTTCAAATGACCAAAAAAAACCAAATAATAAAAATATTTTGTAATACAATTTAATTAAATATCTTATATATGTCAATCCATTCAGAACAGTATTATTTTATAATATAAATTTTTATAGCTAACATAACATTACGAATGTCAATTTAATAAAATTTCTATATAGACAGACGACATATTGATATTAGAAGGAAAAAAAAAAAAACCAAAAATGTAAATCATGCCTAAAGAATTCTCAAATGGGCATATGTAACACAGCGAGATCCAATGTATGGTATATTTTCTTTTATATTTTATGTCTGTCGGTTTTTATAAATTATAATTTATATATGCGGAACACATTTTCGCCGTATAAAAGTGACTTTATTTTATCAATTAGATAAGACTTGCCCTCTATTTATATCCTTCAAGCTATTATATGGTGATCAAATCATGTTTTCCGACGATAAGATTACCAGGAAATTTCAAAAAGTTCACAATAACATTATTGGTTAATTTTATATATAATATCGTCCATATAGTTGATGTCATAAAATATGTTTGTAATATATTAATTTATCATTCATTGCGTTGGACATATATATTTTCAGTATATCATCTTCGTGAAAATATAAAAATTTCATTTTTCTATTTACTCTATAGCCCAAAATAACACATCGCATTTAAATCTTACATCTTAAATTGGATAACTCTTTATACATTCTATACATATATTGTTACATATATGAAATACCATAAATTCGATATAATAATAAAATTAATCCCTAAGGCAATGTTTCTAATTTCTAAAACTAAATGTATAGTATTTCATTCAATACGTAATATATTGCATAATATAATAATAATAATATATTACTAATAATATACATATGAGTTTATATAGTGTATACAATTAATATGTCAAATTTATATAGAATTATATTATAGTTAAAAAAAATACACATGTGTAAACAATTAAATGTTATAAGTGGAAGATTACTTTCTAGGCGTTTTCCATTGGCTAAAAATATGTGCCCACGTTTATTATATCTGAGTTTTTTTTATAGTTTTTTTGTTGCCACAATCTCGCACCGCATTTAAGTTCAATTTGAATCAAAAAATATGTTTATTTGCGGCTTCGGATCTTCTTAATGATTTTTAAAAGCTATATAACATCATATTGGCATATGTACGGCGTCGTGAATTGTCTTGTGGAAAAATTCTTGTGTCAAATGAATTTTATATATGCTGATACAAATGTAAATCTTGATATACATAATTTCCAACAAAATCGTTATTTTCAGTTCACCGTCTTGAGTACCCGGAGTCGAATTGAGTTTGATGGTTTGTCTTGAATACTTTCTAGGACAGCAGTAATTTTTTTTAGTTGGTCTTCCCGTATGTTGTGGTCAAGACTTATAATTATCTGTGTTAAAGGCAGAGCCTCTTTCTTCAACATAGTGTATTTTGATGTCTTATTATTTCTATTCCCAAAAATTTTACATAATTTTCTATAGTGGTCACAATAATTGATGATTGATTTTGATACAATGTTTATATACGATTAAAACACGTTGCGGTTTATCAAGTATTTTTCCATATAACAGATTTTGCCCGCGTTTATACTTCACGACTGCCAAATTTATACATATATTATTTTAACTATATATATTTAATAGCTATACCACCATTATAATAATAATAAAAATAATAACGATAAAGAAAAATGATGGAAAATATATGCCAAGATTAGAAATTAGTTTTGTATTGTTAATAAAACGCTAACTTTGGATATTATATTTGCCGAAGTAAAAAAAAATTTATAGTATATGAACTTATTTATACAGTTATAATTCGAATGCTAATCGATTGTTCTTGGGCAATCTAGTATAATCATTAAATTCTTAACTTTAAGTTTTTATATACGCAGTTTCTAAGGTATGTCAGTGTTTTATCCGCATGAATCATCATATTTCGGAAAATATATTTAAGATATTGAAAACAGATTTTATAAATTTACCGATCAATTGTACAAAAAAAACATAAAAAAAAACATGATAACAAATTGTATACAAGACAGAAGACAGATAACCAGATATTTTAACCGAAAATGGATTTGATTGAATTTAAAGTAAATGCACCATAAAATTATGTAAAAAATCACAAAATATTATATTTTTATGTAAAAACAGATGTAAAATGAGCTTTTATAAATTTTATTATTAAATTTCTTGTTATATACTAAAATTATTTTGTACATCGTGTACTTCATATCTATACAAATATGCATTATTTATAAATTTTTGTATTTGTATGTAGTACATGTAACTCAGTAATGCATGCACAAACAATGTATACACAAAACATTTTAATTATTTATAAAACTTTGTCTTCATATTACAAATTTTTTTATTACTGATTATCTATTTAAAATTTCATTTTATGTTTTTACAACATAATGTTATGTACGCGAGTATATTAGTACATATAACATGATTGTATAATACATATATAAAAGCATAAAATGACGTAATAAAATCCTTTATACACATACAAATAGAAAATCTTATAATAACTAAAAAAAAAACACTTACAAAGAATATAAATGATGAAAAAAGAAAAATATACAAATAAAAAAATAATAATAAAGAATTAAATAAACAAATGTTTATAATAATTAATGAATGAAACAGCAAAAACCTTAAATCTACGATTTACGGTTTTAATTAATTTCAAAGATTTATATTTTCTTAATATTTTCTTAATATATATGATGTATTTACAAGTATATTTATTTCACTTTATTAATTCTTTTACTAATATCTTATGTAAACGGTTCCATCATATATATTCTTTTATATTGTATATATATGCGTCCCAACAACAATATATATTGTACAATATATAATTTAATGATGAATGAAGAATATTCTATGTGTTATTATTATTATTATTATTATTATTATTATTATTATTTACAGGGATTTTCAATAAGGGTTTCTGTGGTTTCTTTTAAGTTAAAAACATTAAATGTTTCAATTATATAACATATATATAATATAGTAATATGCAAATGTATGTATTTGTTGATCAGTAACGCGAACACCAGCTAATCCCCATGCATTCGTTCACTTCTATATATAGTTGACTTTATGAAATTTATTTATTTTATTTTTCAGTAAATACAAATATTTAAATAATGATTACAGTACAATTGGTAAATTGTTATATACTTCGATGCGGAGTAGTATGTTGTCTGTTGTTAGATACCATATAAGCTCCACACAATATAACATTTTAATATTATAATTTTATTAATAATATTGCAGTAGTAATATAATATATCGAAAAATTTCCCTTATAAATAGCGGGAATTGAACCTGCTATTTATATTTTACGATTTATTAACATTAACGCTATACCCACTGTACTGTTGAGTATATATAAAATTTATATAAATAAATTTCATAAAGTCAAACTATATATAGAAGTGAGCAGCTTATTTAAAATACTTTAATATCCATATATAAGAAAGAGTGCAGCTGTGTTTCAGTGTTTCGTAATTCGATCATTTTCCTTAACCGATTTTTATGAAATTTTTTCTGTTACATGTTAAATGTGATATTATGTGTATGATAAAAATGCGAGTAGTATACGTATTAACGCAAAGTTGTATAATATTATGGTATTTATTTCTATCGATAATGTGATCTAATAGTTCGCATAGTGGTTAGAGCACACGGCATTCAATCCAGAACAACTTTTAATTTCCACACAAAATATCATTGTCTTATTTGCTGTGCGGCAAGTATTTATCAACTTCTTGTTATAATACGTAACGGCAGTACACCATATAAACAGTGAATGTGGTTATTTTAGAATATATGCACAGCTCCTATATCGACACGACGGTGTCATAATAACATAATTATTTCATATCATCAGGTCCATTCAAAAGTGTATACTCTGATTAGAAGAAAATGGCACAAATGACATATTAACTGAATATGTAATCGAAACCAATGGATTCTTTTTAGGAAACCCCTGCGTTTAACGCACAATATAATATTTATAATGGTTAGTTTTTATATTGCGTATATATTGTATATTTACAGACGCATATATATAAGCAACGTATTATAGTAGGCTAGATGCTTATTCTATTCTAAGTTATAATTTTTTATATACCATATATATACAATAATACAGTTTATATGCGCGCGTATCCTTCCGCTCTATAATATTGTATATGTATACGTACACGCAGACATTTTGTTAAATAAAAACCTAAAATGAAAATATATTATATTTATACTTGTATGTGATATACACACACACATATATACAGAAAAATAAATATACAATATATAATAATTTTTATATTGTACTATGTCTATGTCTATGTCCTCTATGGCATATATTTATATATATTATAGTATGTGCAGTAAAATATATATAGGGGTTAAATCTATGTCACCGGTAACCGGTAATAATTTTTTATTAAGGTATATATTTATTTATGTATTGTTAGTATATATATATTTTATATATAGTATTTTTGGTACAATATATATATATAAAGGAATAAGGATAAAGAAGGTGTAAAAATACAAAAAAAAACTCCTTAAATAAAACGATAAAAAAACGTTATCACAAAAAAAATAAAAGCTTTTCTTTTTATTTATAATATTGCATAAATACAAGAATAAGAATATACATTTAATAACAATTTCTTATATATTGTATTTATGCCATAAATAAAAGGAAATAAAAAATGAAAACAATAAATATTATATATTTGATTTTTCTTTTAATTTACATAAATAATAAATATTTTAACAATACGAACGAAAATTATTAATTTATATCAGGAATATATGGATTTTTTTTTTGAGATAACCATGCACAAATTAGAAAAATACTATTTAAAATATACTTATTTGTATTTATTAATACTTTGTCATATATCCTTTTTATAATTAAACTGCTGCTAATTTTTTTTGATTATGTGTTGTATAAACGGTACTCCATTACTATAAGTTTATAGTTAAGGCTCCACCGTCTTCTTTGAATAGAAATATAAATCGCATGCATCCGCTATATATATATTATGGTGCAATAATAGTAGAAACATACGCGACATATTATATAGTTCAAAAAATGAACCGCATATATGTTTAACTCTTTATAGTTAGTTTATAGGTTCTGTTTGCACGAATTAAATAAAAAATAAATAATTAATTACAAAATGTCTCATACAAATGAATTTCCGAATTTGTTGTGGAAATATCATAAATATATATATATATATCGCTTAGATTATACTAATAAATATATAGGGTATGCAGTACAAATATCAATCAAATATAAAAACTTTTTTTAAGGGAAAAACTTTAACAATGCATAATAATTATTGAAACAAATATAATGGATAATAATATAATTAATATAATAATATTAGAAGGTACCATCCCCCTGCTTCTGGTTGCTCCTATGGTTTCTGAATATTCCCAGTGGATTTCTATGGAACCATTTATCATGTTTTTTTTTTTAAATTGGAAAATTAATCTGTTAATAATAGCATTTAAAATTTGGTGAAAGAAGGAGACATCACGATCAATCATTTTTTGTTCCTTACTGCATGCCACAAGGAGCTTCGTGGTTTTTTCCACCTCTTTTCCTATATGCAATATGTTTCAATAATAGTTTGACCTTATATGTTAACAATCTTTTTACTTATTGATACCCACATATATGTGGCTACCATAATTATACTGTAGAAAGACAAAAAAAATAACCTTGCTAATGATTGGAAAAGACAATATAATCTGGCATTTTGACTTGAAATATTTAAACGAAAAATATTTCAAGAATATGTATTAAAGTACAATATATATATATTTGTAAATAAACAAAAATATTTTAAAATTAATTCAAATATACTAAAGTATTTATATTAATAAAAGAACATGATTTTTTTCGATAAATTTTTGTTGTTGTTACAAATATAAATACGAAACAGTTCAATAAAATACGTTGTACGAGTTTACAAAATATAAATTTCAATATATATTGTAAATACAAAAAAAAAAGAAAATATTTCCTTTCAATTTCAATGCTATGGTAAAAAAAAAAAATTAATTAAATGAACAAAATTATACATACCACCCTCAAACAATAAAAACTTTTTTACCTTTTATATTCTATACAAAAATAAAAAAATTATGAAGAATCATAAAATTTCTTAAAATGAAAATTATTATAAAAAGTTTCATAAAAAAAAAAATGAAAATGGAAAAACAAATCAAGATTAACTCATAAATTATTCGTTTGTTTCTGGTATATGATGTCGTTAAAATACAGTGAGCATCGAAATAATATTACATTTTCTTAAGAATTATGAATGTTGTTCATTTTATTTCAAGAAAATTATCCATTATTTTATAAATAATTATTGTGTTTTTAATATCAATCATCAAATAATATATTCAATCGTGGATTAAAAATTAATTTAATTTTAAATCAATTAAGCTTTTTAACGGCGCATATATATGATGAAATATACAAAATATAATAATTAAAAATGATTAAGTAAAATAATAGAATAATAATAGATTGCATTTATATAATTGAATATGTCCTTAAAATATGTCTTTAAAATTAATTATAGTACTCATTTTATTAAATAGATATACGCCAGTGCTGAACAGTCTTTAAAAACATACTTGTTTTGTGTTTTTTTAAATCCAAATGACGCTTAAAATCATACATCTTCTATAAAACATTCGTTACATTTAAGATGGTAAATTAATCTGCTGCCAGGTTGGTTTCTATCCTTAAAATTTTTTATTATTTTAGTACGAAAGGACCAAATAATAGATATATAAATATTTAAATTGATTGAATTTTATTAATTTTTTTATATTAAATTAAAATTGACTATTTTGTCAGATAAATGAAATGAATTTAGAATTTATAATCATAAGTATGTAACAATTGACTGATTAGACCAATAGAACAAATTTTTGACCAATCAGAATTTGAAATTTATTTTTTAAGCACAAAGTTTTATGGTTTCGTTTTTTTTTTTTGCTATTATATTAAAATAGAATATTTGAATCATACATTTATTGTTAAAAATTTGGGGTGAGTAAAACGTTAAAATTTCAATCGATCTATGTTATATTATGTTGGGAAAAAAATCAAGCGATGAAAACAAAAATAGTAAAGTTTTATTAGATTTGTTGAATCCAAATTAAATTATTTAGTTAAAGAAAAGCTGTAAATAAAACATTGTGTTCCTAATAATAATTAATTTACATGCGGAATTGGATTTATGCTTAAAAGTCAGATGAGAAGTTGGTACTAAATGACCGACGACATGGAGACACAGTATTTTCTATAATAATCAATTAAAAATGTTTATTAGTTTTTAGCGTTTTTAAAAAAAACCCAATCGAAAATGTTTTTATGGTAATTTTGTGAAATTAATATTGAAAGATACTTTCGGCAATAGTTTTATTTGTATCAATAAAATTGTTTATTGTATTGGATTTGAGAATGCTGGCGGCGTTAAAGGCCAATTGAAATTTATATGTTTTTTAAATTTTAATAGAAAAAAGTAAAGTTTTCTATTGATAATTTTTTTTTATGTGAAAATCATTTGCTAAAATTTCTTGAATTGTAATAATTTATGTAATTTATGGTTACTACTTTCGTGAGCAATACATATATAAAATATATATGGATCGTTAGCAAATGTGTTATTGCATATTTTTTGGTGTGGATCGAGTTTAAGTAAATGATTTTGTATAGTGTCATGATCTTCGCATCTACATACGGATAAGAATAATAATTAATTAAACTAAATTTATTATGTATAAACATTATTTTAAAAGAATTTTTCTGTTTGCATATAAAAGTTATTAAATAAACGTTATAATATGTACAAAATAAGGACACAAATTTTTGTAGAAGCACATACTTTTTTTTTAAAACATGTACATGTACTGTATTCGCGTACAAAATTTACTGTACACAAAACACATGGGTCTCACATGTACAGGTGAGGTGTATATACGAAAATTTAAATTTTAAATAAATATATGTTTTCTTGTATGTACAATATATAGATTCTATTATATTTTTATTTCATCTTTAAAGCTGATAATGTAAATATTACAATATAGAATATACCTATATACCATATATTGTCTTGTATAAACATACCATATATAAAATGTAAACCGAATGTAACCCAGTTTGAAAAAGAAAAACAATACACATAAATACACCGATATAATACCCTTATTTTATAAAATGATGGTTATTCTAGCATAACATTTATTTCAGATTATATAGTGAATATGAAGAAAACGAGATTTTACGTAAATTAACTTTTGATAACAAAACATTCATGTATAAATAATTTTTTAGTTTACTGTTTATTTATACAAAATAAATTTATGGTATGCACTTAATATAATATAATGAATATAATAATATAATTAATAAAATATTACATCATATCATCATATATACAAAATGAGTTTGTATATCAATCTTATACCAATAAATCTACATATAATTACAGATGTTGTGTTATATATTAGCATATAGACACGATGAATAAATACACGACCAAAATGTATACATATTATTAGCCAATCTAGTTTAATATAACTTTAGAATTGTAGAAAAGGAAACTTTTTAAATAATTAAAAAGTATTGTTCGTATATAGGAGAAAGGACAATGATACACAAAAAAATTAATGTAAAGTCAAATCAAAGTTTTATAATAATTTTTCTGTTTTTTTCTTATTTGAAACTTTTTATACAATCTATTACAAGAATAAGGTTCTTCATAAATTTATGAATATTTGTTCTATACATTTGCGTGCGTATACATCAAATTGAAAATAAATTCGATTTACAATCAAATCAATAAAAAAAAACAAAAAAAACAATTTAAATAAATTTAATTCTTCGATAACAGATTTTCTGGGTTATAATAATATAGGCCTAAAGAAAAGAAACAAATAAATAGTGTTATTTAAATTGGCAAAATTGTTTTTTTTTTTTGTAAAAACTAAACCTAAACGAAAAACAACTCGGAAAAATTTAGTAATTTTTTAATAAATCATGAACAATTTTTCACTAGCGATGAAACTTTAAAATGTTATTACAAATTTTTCATTTACAATATTTCTGGTTTTTCAAATAGAAAGTTCACTTACTAAATTTTCTGGAAATTTTCTACTTTAAAGAATTATAATATTTTTGAATTACAGGCCATATAGTTTTAACGGCATTCCATTTTTGTGTACGGAATTGCAAATTATAATCAATTTCCAATTTTCTTTTATAGAAGAGATTTTTAAAAACGATTCACGTTTTCTGTCATTATTTTTCAATTTTTTTGTGCACATAATATTATAATTAAACTAAATACTGTGATTTAAAATTTATTTAACAGCACCGAAATCTATATTAATTAATTAATGAAATCAAGTTATTAAATATCGGCGTAGTTTTTGATGTTTAACCGAAATCAATATTAATTAATTAATGAAATCAAGATATTAAATATCGGAGTAGTTTTTGATGTTTAGAAAAATTAAGATTTAGGAATAACTACTTCCGCACATAATGTTAGAAGAATTCTATATATAGATAGATAACATTTATAACATATATCTGATAAGCAATTACCACTGAAAATTAGATGCGGAATATATCTAATTTTATATTTTAATTTTGTATAATGTTCTATTCACCTCTATGGTACATACCACACCACTAACAATAAAAACCAAACATTTTGTATGGAAATTAGTTCTTTTATTTTCAATATCTTAATCCGATTTTTCTTAACCACTTCTTCCATTGTACATTCAATAATTACTTTTATAACATAAATAAATACCATCACATGATGTTGGCATTAGCTCAACCGTAGTTTATATTCTATATATTGAGAAAAAAAAACCTAACTGTGTTGCGATATGTATACAATAAATAAAAATTACGATACGAAAAATAAAAATTTAATTATATACATAATTACACTCTTTGAAGAAATTAAACAATACCATACAGCAAAAAAAAATGGAAAAAAATGATGGATATAAAAACATATACTTTTGAATAATATATAGGTCATCCAAAGGAATTATTTATAATAATAATAATTGCAGACGCTTGTCACTATATGTAAATATTATTGTATACTATAGAGATTATATTTATGTTTGTTGATTCATATTTATATCCGTAAATAATTCAATTATTTTATGTATATATAAACAAATAGACGCCTATACAAAAAAAAATGAGGCGATGCGTATAATACGAATATGCCGACATATATACAGCGTGTCATAGATTTTTTAAGACTGAATGATGTTCTTTTTTGAACTTTGTATCATCAAAAATATATATATATATTTAAACAAAATGCTCAGTAAACTTATTTAATCAAATGGTACGTTTACGTATTTGTTTACACAAAGTTATGCGTTACATCAGTTTGTTCCATCTTTATAATTCAACATGAAAAAAAAATTGTAATTCTCTAATGAACAGTCAAATCGTGTTTTAGTTAACAAATTCACTACGTAGCCCACATAGTCTTAAAGATTAATTGGAACACTGTGTAAATGAATATATATAATGTATATTAATATACCAACTCATACACATAATATTGTATATATATATTTATATATATATAGAATAAAGTATATCACCAAGAGAAACGGCACATGACAAATACCCTCCAAATATCAGATTTTTTCCAATTCTCCAATCAATCATCAAAATTGGTTGATATAATATATACCATATATATATTATATATTTATAAATATTATATAAATGTTAAGACACAAATATACAAACAGCTTATTTTATGTACTATTAATATATATGCGGTTGAATAGCCTATATATTTATATATTATTGATATAGATATAATAAATAATATAGATATTTATCAAAATACATGATTTTCTTTCATGATAAAATCTATCACAGTTGAACAATCTTTTAGAAATATGTATATATATTGTGTATATGATAAAGGGTGTTTTTTTAAGAGTGATAAAACATTAAATTTAAATAACGCATAAACTTTTGAATTCGTACAATCTGAATAGCTCTCAGGCTGCCACACACACACACACAATTGTCGTAAATATTTTCCATGAATAATTACTCATGAAAAAGTTTCTGTATAAGATGGATACCCCATTTTTTAATAACAATTTCCCAAAATAGCATTTGAATGCGTATATTTATACGGTGTTGTGATATGAAGTATTTGAATACTGTTAAGAAATATACTACAATTGATTTCTAAATTTCGTTTCGTAATTGTTGATGAAACTTGGATTCACGCAACTATACACCAGAGCGAACAGAACATTTCAAACAATGGATTTAATACGGTGGAAATGCACCAGTGTACCTTCTGTACATACTATATTTCATCAGCAGGAAAGATTATTGAATAAATTTTTTTTTGTATTCTAAAGGAGATCTGCATACCAGAAAATGGTGAAGCTATTGCAACGGCTGGGATGAAAATTTTGTAAATCTTCTGAGGAATCACACACATTTTAATGATGGTAATGAATTATTGGAAAACATCATTGATATAAAGTTTCAAGAGATTTTATAAAAATCAAAAATTATTTTTCATTATTAGATTACAATTTTTTCCAAACATCTTACGCGTATATTTAATTAAAAAATAATTTTTCTTTTCAGTAAATATATACTTTAACATTAATCCGCATGGAACATATAACAGTTTAACAACGCTTTCACGAATTGGGAAATTTAAAAAAAAAAAAAAAAAATCAGTGTTTGCGTTTCATTCAAATTTAAAGTTCAATCACGTTTTTAAAAAAAAAAACACCCTGTACACCACGTGAAGTATATTATTATTATAGATTTATTATTCTACAATATATTTATATGCACATAAAAATATTTAGTGAATGGAATAACAAAATAAAATAAATATTATATTATTAGCTAGAGCTTTTGAACATATATACGCAATCGCGCAAGCATTTAAAAATACGTATAAAAAGTTACTTATATATTCCATTGCCTCATGGTAGGAAACAAAATCATATAGAATTTTGATGATTGATGTTAATTTGATGATTTGTACTCTGATCACTCGCTGCAACTGTAACCGCACCTCTTACACTCAATGAAAACATAATGCAGAAAGCTTAAAAGGATAGCACATAAAATTAAAAGTGACTAAAATTAAGTAACTTTAAGTATATAGAAAAATTTACGGGTTTATATAGGACGGAAATCAAACCTATCTCTATTAACATAATAATATCTTGGTATATATAACAACATTTGAAAGCCCCCTTTGGATGTGTGCCATCCAACAACACTCCGTTTGTGCAATATGATGTTGCAATGAGTTCAAAGCAAAGTGGTTAGCAACACGGTTAATGCTCCGTGGTGTGTCAAGAATAAATATTTTAATATAGAGACTTCAAAATAATGTCGCAACAGATGAGGTAAACATCGTAGCTGTGGACAGGCTAATTTGTACCCACATCAATAAAGATATATAGTGGCACTTGCAAATAAAATCCAAATAACAGTGAAAGAAAATTTAAACAAAATGAGCAAATAAAAATTATATAACAAAAATGGCAGCACAAACATTTTCTATACCATATTACTAAATATCAACTTTTATATTAGCAAAATCATTTATGGTTGATGTAATAATTGCAAATATTTTAGTTTAATAAATATTAGACAGAAAAGCTAATATATGGTTGGTCCATTGGACCAGTTCCAGTATTCTTATGGAGTTAAAGAGTCAAAATAAAATTCTTTTCTATATTTTCTTTGTACATTTTAGTTTATATGTTTTCCAAAGAATTTTTACAAATATTTAATAAGAATTTTTTTGCTTTTTCTTCAACATAGAATTGAATATAGAATATATTACGAAAAACAAAACACAAATAAAAATTACAAAGAAATTATTTTTTATTTCCGTATTTATTTAACGGACCAAACTTTCCTTTTGATATTTACTCGTTATGTATTACATAAAGTAACAAATACATAGTATATAGTACTTTTATTTTGTCATGTAATAGCAATATATATATAGATAGATACAAAAGGTAAATTTATACTACATCCTAAACATATAGTTCTGATCGATATACCTATATTATATATAGGTACAATATTATAAATGCGTATTGATTGAATAACATTTTAATATTAATAATATTGAGAGCTTTTTTTTTCTACCATATTCATTCAATGGATAGTTTTTGTACACACACACACACACACATATTTTACAAAATGTTAGTATATTTTCAAAACTTTGTAAATATATGTCCTAATTCTATTACATGCAATATATATATATAGTAATGATGAATGTAATACAACTATATTGTTCAACAACTATATAATTACATTTCCATACAACTTTTTATAGTTTTATAAATTTGTTTCTCGATTTATTTTCAAACATCCGCATATGAATATATATGTATTTATAAACGCTTTATTTATCATATGTACATGGATGGAACGTCAGCATGAATATTCAGCATATATATAAATTACATACACACACACACACACACACACTCATATATATGGTAAATAAATAAATTCGGTATATATGTAAAATAAAAATAATCTATTGATATCAAGATTACTTCCGATAACTTATTGATATGGGATTTGTTTATATTTATGTATAAGTTTGAAAAATATGTGCGGATTTACATATATCTTTTATAGGATGTTTTATATTTTATAAATACATATATGATGTTATAATACACAATATCTATTTTTATAATATGAATATATAAATATGTATAAATTATACAAAGCTCAATGTATGAATCTTTTAACCATGTATATTATATTACCGGATTTTGTACTTTTCATCAAACATGTTGACTATATAGTATTATGTATGTGCATATGGTGATATGTGAAATTGTTTTTACATGTTTATTGAATTTATAAATTATATAAAAATACATACAAAATACCATAATTTATCTCAATCTTATTTTTACCAACAATATTTTTCAAAAACTTTCTATAGTATGTATACGCGCACAATGAATATGAATAAATATATCCGTATAGAATTTATTTCGTACTTATTGTGTCTCCGATAATTATTATATGCGTGCTAAACAACAGCATAATCGAAGCGTTTGTTGTGCAGAAGTAAGAAACATATATCTCGATAGATGATATATTATTATTGCTCTAAAAGGAAAAATGTTGGAGAAAATTATGCATAGAAAAAAGTAGTGGTAATTGGAAAATTAACATAGAAACTGCGATATAGAAAATCACATATTTATAATATAGATTTCAGCACACAATTCGTTAATTGAATTGTAAAGGTTTTTTTATATACTGACCACAAAATTGCACAAAGTATGGAACGTGAAAATATTTACAAATGTTATCTATATTTTTAATGAAAATAATATTATACGTATACCGCAATTAAATGCATTGGGAAAATAATGAAATGAATAATTATTTAATTAATTATTATTATAGTTAATAATTAATTAGTAATATAGTTCTCTCTAAACTTTTGAAATTATAAGAAAATTTAATATAATAATTAATAACTATGGTATTTAATATAATTAAATATTAATTAATTAATTTAATAATCGCGTACCATTATATTTTTTTCGAAAATAACTGTGGAAAATTATCCAAACAATATGGATCTTTCAATTTTTCCATAATTTATAATATATTTACTCTACCAAGACATTGCGGTTACAATATATCGTGTTTTTCTGTTTACAGTATGCGATGACAATTCAATATGGAATCGTACTATATATAGGAGAACAAGAATATATAAATCTAAGATATGTTAGGAAATATATCCAATAAATGCAATTTTAATTTGTTTCCTATTGATTATATGAACAAAAAATTAAAAAATATATTCTTGGAAAAATGGAAATATTATAGTTAATAATTCTTGTATAAGAAAAGGTAGTGGAGATGTTCTGGTTTTTTTAATTTCAATCTTGATTAAATAGAATTACTATAAAAATGTTTAATTGGAGTAGGGAATTTTTCTGCTTGTAGTCAGTAGGGTATATACATGTATATGTGTGAATAGTTCATCGTGTATATAGTGCAGTGGCAAATACATTGTTAATCTTTCAATATACCGTATATAACTATATATGGATACTTTGTCCAAACACAATATTTCCAAAGATACTTGCTAATCAATAATAGAGAAATTCTTAGCATAAGGTGAACGTGAACCTATTAAACAACATATATATAATGGAATAACTGGTATATAAGTGATATTGCCGAAACTGAAGGTCGCGTGATAAAAAAAACTTGCAGGGCGAATAGTGAACATTTTTGCCTCAAAATAAAGCAAAGTTTCATAGTTTTTTATTAATGTAATATAAATACTAACTCGTTGCGTATAACTGACTTTATTGATGATGATGATGATGATGATGATGATGATGATAATGATGGTGAATAATTAAATTATTAATAATTTTCATATAAATAATAATAAATATATTTCATATAATTATTCTATATATATGAGAAAAATAAAAAGTATTATATTCTTAAAAATATAAAATCTAAAGGAATTTAATCCTTCGAATAAGCTTAAAAAGATATGTGCGGTGTTGTTGTACGGTTATCGATTTTATGTATTACTTATACATCATATGCTACTGAAATAATATTATATGAATAATTCAAATAATATTAAAACATTATTTTTCATACTGTAACATATAATTTGCAAATGAAAATTTATAATATTTTATAACTGTGTATCAATTTTCCAGCATATTGTCATATATGTTTATAGAGATAACGAAGAAAAAAGAAAGAAATGTTTTCATTTGGTTTTCATATAGATAGGGTGACCAATTTTCTGCGTGTAGTCAACAAAATATATATTATTGTATTTAGTTTGATAAAACGATATACGATGATGCTAAGGTAAATTTAGGCTTATGTTATGTTATTATGCATGTAATAACGGATATTATTTAGTCCTTTTTAAAACGGTGTTTGTGTTTATTGTCCAAGCGAAAAGAACAAACAAACAAACAAAAGAGTAATTTAACTCGAAATACAACATTTAACGAAACATTAACATTTCAGACATTAAAAAAGGATATATCTATTATACTTTTCAGAAAAGAATATACCAATGGTCACCTTATGCGTTTGTTTCATTATAATTTATAAAAGTTTATTTTGCCTTCTTCTTATAAATTAAATTATTATACGATAATTATATACCAGTAAAATCATATAATTAAACCTCTTTTTTTTTTTCTTTTCTTATATGCGGGTAAAATTTATATACTTATTTATGTATTTGTCTTATTTATCTTAAGTTAAAATAAATTAATTAGAATTCATTAATTATTAATTTATTTGCTTACAATGTGAAAATAAGTTTTGTTATTTATATTTTTGAATTATTAATATATAAAAAAATATTTTATATTGTACTATTTATTTATACACGAAATGTGGTCTATATAAAATAACGAAATTGATGCTTCTATACTGTGTAGCGTGTGGCGAGCCTTCTCTTTCGATTGCCGCCCCTTATGTGTTTGCGGATACACATCATACTCAATCCGTGGCCTGGTCGTTTGTATAAGATCTGGTTTTTTCTTTACCGATAAAAATGATAAATATTTAAATATAGCAACGAATAGATGATGTACGCCTGTATCGTCATATCATCCACATCATAAACGGATAAAAATCAACGGAAAAAAATCGGTAATCTGAACCGATTTCAACGTCTTGCGATTGCTGAAACTGTAGAAACTGTTGGTAATCGAAATACAAAAGGAAAATTTTATATAACAATTTTAATATGAAAAAGCTGTGTGCGCGAAAATGGTGCCAAAACTTTTGCAATCGAAATAAAAGAAGCTAATCAAATCATCAAATGAATTATTTCTGTCAGCATTAAAAGTAACAAGATTTTCGATCGATGAGGCTGTAAAAGAAAATGTCGTGCAACTCATATGAAGGAGCTCACAGAAGAGTATTTTTCCAGTACTGTTTCGAACAATGGAAAATTCGTATGGACCATTGTAGGGATAGAGGAAGGGTATATACTGAAGCAGAGATAATAACTAAATATGTATATAAATTTAAAATAAAAATGTTTTACAGCATATAGCCACACCTCGTATATATAGACATTATTATATATTTCTGTATATAGAGATGAATATAAATAAATATATAATATATTATAAATACACCGGCTTCATTCATCTTTTAGAAGATTTATCTATTATGAAATAATAAAATTTATAATATACATTTTATTTATAATAACCTTCACTAATATGCATCTTCGCATATATATATATTAGTTTATTTTATATAAGGAAATCTGAAACTTTTTTATTATATGAAAATTGATATTATATAGATTTTATTGATCATAAAAATAAAGAACTTATTTAATTATATATTTTCTATAGGTACGCGTACAATACGCAAATATATGTATAATATTCAGAAAATATAATATTATATAACAATTACTTCAATTCACGTATCAACAAATTTTGTAAAAATGTATTTTTATATTGTGAATTATATGATTGATTTTAAGAATTACTTATTTGAGCATACACAATCAAATAAAAAACAACTCATATAAGGATAAAATGTATATAAATATATAGTTCAAAGATATGTGTTCCTCAGATACAAAGAAATATTAATTTACAACCCATACTAATTTCTGTCGTTGTCCATCTGCTGATTAACTCTAAAAACTACGAACGTTCCTTTTCGTACGACGCATTATATATGCGAGTTAAACAGTAAGAACGTTGGTTACACGTTTTTCATTTACGAGTATATTTTACGTGAATTGATGTGAATATCATGTTTTTTGAAATATTTTAAGTTCTGAAAAGGTATTTTATTAAATTATATTGAAAATAACGAATTATAAATTATATATATATCACATCACATAAAATGAATGCATGAGTGCTTCAGCATTTTATATGGTAACATGTATATCTGGTATCATCATAAATCGTTGTTATGATAATCCACTGAGAATCAATTTACATTGTATATATAAAATAATATATACAATCTATAAAGCAAAGATATTTAAAGAAAGCAAAATACAAAATATATGTTTAAAATTTTTTGGCGAATGGAAATGAATTCATTTTATTTTTCCAATATATAAACTCTCCCATTTACACTATTGGTTCACAGCAATGTTCAAGTCATCTAAATTATTTGCCGGCAGCAAAGTATACAGTTGCTATATTGATTCTTCAATTGATGTTAAAACGTTTTCCAAGTTCGTAGGCATTTTTTACGATTTTAAGAACTGTACAGTTGAAAGAAGTCAAATCCAGAGAAAAAGTTATTATTTTAAATATCACAATTTTGCCATTGCGTCAAAATACTCTTGTTGTGTGCGGACTGATCCATCCAGTCTTGATGGCAATTGACAATTTATTAATTTATAGTACTATATATCGCGGTATTTATTATATAAATTTAAAGATAAATTAAATAAATAATAGCTACTCCAAATATCGTTAAATTTTTAACTAAACTCTTCACAATTTTTAAAAAATGTATTTTGTACAACAATATGTGATATTATATCTAATGTAAAATGATTGTATATAAATTTAATTTAATATGCATATACATATTGTGTAGTGTATAAATAATACTATAATATATATATACAAAATCCATTAAATGATTATTTAATATTATGAAAGCATATTTGAGATGATGGTGCCATAAAGTGCTATATATGTATTATATAGCAATAAACTGTACGGAAATAAATGAAAAATAACTATATTTATATATATATATACCATATATACAAGAAGACATGCAATAACAACAAATATTGTTTATAAATTTACTTAAATATGTATTTTATAAGTCACATGAGAATTTATATATATAATATTCAGAGTATATACGCGTATTTGTTTATGTGAAGATATTCATGCATCGAGTACATATAAATACTAAACTAATATTCCAACCATATAACAATTATTATATAAGATGAAAATTATAAAGTTCATTTTCTTTTGAATATAATACGTCTATATGTATTCAAGCTTAGGGATCGCTTAAAGAAAATTGTTTTTATTATTATTGCATGTCTGTTTTGTAATTTGTAAAGAAGCGCTTTAACACTCAAAAAAAAAAAAAAAAATAAATATCATAAATCCAAAATATATAATATAAAATGCTATTACATATACTATTAAATTTTATCCATAATTTTTCTCCAGAGTGACGTCATCATTAACAAAAATTTTATCATAATAATAATATCATATTAGAATTAAATTTATATACTCTCTATCATCATTTTATTTTATATCTATGGATGGTATAATTAATTCTTAACAAACAAATTAAATTACATATATGCATCACGAATATTTTATATTTTAAAAATGATGATTGTTCAAGAATGATAATTATTTAAGATATTAAAATATTATTTAATTATATATATAATCCAAAAATTAAGATTACTTAATGAAATATATATGCATAAGTGATTTGCAGTGCAGGCGCAGCGAAATGATTTTAAATATTAAATTCGACTGTCGCCATAAACATATACGAAGAAAAAAAATTGTGCACACAAAAATTTCACAACTATAAATAATCATTCGCTTTTTTATAGTTCAAAACAAAATGCTTATACACCATGGAGATAGGCTTGCGGTTCGCGTGATTTGACTCAATCAAGTAGAAATTTTGTGGAAATATATGAAAGTATATAATATATAAAGTAGAAGCTACAGCCATGACGTTCATGATGCTTGTGGTGATGTTGGAAACTAGGATCGATTTAAATTTTTCGACGAGCTGGTGTTTTAAAATTTTATAGAATTTTTATTATTTAAAATGGATGGCACCAAACCAATATTACCAATAAAACATTAAATTATTTTATCTATATAATATGCAAACACTTGTGACACTTCAACACCTCCAGATTGTCTACTCATTAAAACGACGGCCACCAGCGTTGTATCTATCACATTTTATACCTAAAAATTTCTTTTCCTTTAACGACAACGATCCCATGTTTTAGGATTATTTATTCTTCAATCTGTTTATATATGTAAAAATATAACCATTTTCATATACAATATATATTGTGACTTATAAAAATGACAGTATGCATATGGAATATATAAATTTAAGATAATGTATTAGGGTATTATAGTCGTACATAAAATAAGAATATTGTTAAATTTTTAATAACTACAAACACATTTTTTAAAGTGGCATTCAAAGTATGCATATAACAACACATATTGTATATATTATATATATTATAATAGCCATATATAACATACATGTAATGTAACTAAACTATGATGTTAAATCTATATAAAAATAGAATATGTAAATGATTATAAAAGTACTATATATATTTTAAAATAAATCCATAGATGATATGATAATTTAATATTATATAAATGTACATTTCGTGTATACGTGAAAGATTATATAAATATTGTAAAAACAAATGTGACGGCGACTATAGATAAGAAATCACAACAAATATTGTGTTTAAAAATTTATTTAAATATACGTATTATGAGAATTACATGAGAGTTTGATGAGCAGTGTTTAAGGACCTTCACAACAGTAAAGATTTAAGCATTATGTTCTTCCATTTCAATCACATAGTATTATAAAGAATTTCAATGATGGCACATCACCATAAATGCAGTATTATATGATCCAGTACTACACTAATTTTTGTCTGAATTTAATAAAAAAATTGAAGAAATAAATATGTATTTTAAATTTGAAGAAATAAAAAAGGTGTAATATGCTTTATTTTTTAAGTGTTTATTATCCTATCAATTGAAAAAATAATAAACTATATCTTTGGGATTAATTATGATTTTCATTGTTTGCATAGTTTGGTGCTATATATTTTTGTAATTAATAATAATTCAATGTTATTCCAATTCTTCTCAAACCTTTAACAAAATATAAACGTAAATTTTTGTAAGAAAAAGGGGTCGGTATCATTCTTCTACCCTTAACATATGCACAAAATATTGCATAGTCAAATAAATAGGTATATCAAGGCACACATAAATGTAAACGACAATGAAAATGAGCAATCATAATATTTTTATACATATATAAAATTATAACAAATTTATAGTAAATATATAAAATTTATAAATGGTATTTATTTGGATTGGACTAAATAATAATGATGAATGGTTTATGTTAGATATGTTGATTAGTAATTGAAATCAAAACTTTCTAATAAAAAATTATAAAATATATTATACTATTTCTTAAGATGAACAACAAATATATTTGTTAATATATTTTGACATTATCTGTATCAAATTTTATTTCATATATAGCTTTTTATGCTCGCATTATCATAAGGCAAACTGGCAAACTTTTTAATTTAATATAAAATGAAAATAATGTATAATACAAAAATTTGTTATCCTATATTTATTATTATTGAATATAATATTCTTATATAAAATATGTATTGTAGATTAAAAATGTATAGCAGATTTTCTTTGTGATTTAAATAAAGATATTGATTTTCATATTTATTTTATATACGAATTTATAATACACAATACGTCTCTGTTTCAAATATGAAATAGAAAAAAAGGCAATTCTGTAGGTAGATATTAGTTGTGGCGACACACGTCTAGTGAAAATTTGTTTTCATATTTCAATGACACGCTATTTTTTTTATGGTATAGACGCTATAATATATTATGAAAACAAAATTGGGCATTCACCAAACTAAATTTTCCGCTAAATTAACTTTTATCTTTTTTAATTAAGGGCCATAGTTTTTCAGGTACTTACATTTATGTTTGCAGAATTAATAAATTTAGTAAAATTCCAACCAATTCATAGAGAAGAGATTTTTAAAATCACCCAACGCGCTTAAAAGATATGACCGATTTTCCGTTTAGTGTGAAGTGATTTTATTAATAAAAATCCATCAGAATTTTGGCCCGTCATTCAAGAAGAAAGAAATAAAAGTCATAAAAGTCGATTTTCCCGAAAATATATAGCATGGTTTTTCATAATTTATTTTACTGTCAACCTGCAACTACCACAAAACAATAGCGATATCCAATACTGAATGGCTATAATTCTCACGCGTCGCCTATCGTATGTATGGTATATAAAAAAAACTTATACGAAAGCATTAGAAATTGAAATAAATATTTATTTTACTTTAAAATTTATTTTGTTCTTTATACGCATTGTATAACCCAGCATTCATATATACATGTATAAGTCAGAAGTAACTGGACAGAATTAACATCTCTCTATTTACAGTACATATATTTCCATTTTTTGAGTTGATTCACTAAAATGGTTTTGTACTTCAAAACCAATCTTATAAATTGGCTATTGCTCACGAGCTGCTATTTGAAGAATATTGCGGATTTTGGCACAAAACTTGTATTTTGAATATCTATAGTCAATTTACGTTTTTGCATAATGATCCAGTTAAAAAAATGTCTTTAATGATCTATATGGCTCGGTTAATTTTAACAAAATCGACCGTTTGTTTTTTAAAAACAGGCAATAAAAGCCTGTGTCAATATGGGCGTAAGTAAGCACATTGTTTTCTATAATTCACGAATTTTAATTGTGTTTAATATTGAATTTCTGCCAGTTTTTATTTTCATTTTATATTCAGCACCAATAAATCTTGAAATTACTATTTTAAAAATAGTTGTTCAAACAAAAAAATTCCATTTTGCAAAATATTTCCAGACATAATTTTTATTTTGCACTCTAAGTATTTTGCAAACACATTTTATTATAAAAAAAAGCGTATATAAAAAAAACCCGCCGTACAAAAATACCGTAGTTTTGACTCGAATAAAAATTTGTTCAGCTACTTTTGACTCAAACGTTATAATAAATAATATGTGCACACATATTTTTATGGTAACAACAAAAAAAAAACTTTAAAATTAATATTTAGTATAAAAGTTTTCTAATCAAATTGAAAATTTTATTGATTCTTATATATAAGTTGCAGACTTTGATAAATTGCATATGATTCTTAAAGATATATATGTTGTCTCGTAATGTAATAGAATTTTATGTCCATAAATACTTATGCTTGCTCTTCAGATTTCGTTATAGCGAATATATATATATAGAATAATATGGTATATAATAAATCACAATAAAATTCAAATGTAAGGTATGGTATATTTTTGTTGTAATGTCATTGTTTCCACTTCTGCAAAATGCAAACACATTGTATACCATATATAAAATTTGATGCATAAAAATAATTCCTATATATAATATTTATGTGTGTAAAAAGTAATCTAGCTAACATATTGTGCTGTTGAAAAAATTTAAATACACGATCCTATTTTGAAACATTTGCAAACTTTTGCTTTAAGTCAATTAAAATCGAAAAATGTTGACAGACATGGGAATAACTTCTTATAACGTGGTGGACGATTGTCGGATTTCAAAGGAAAGAAAATCAAATATAACAGCTCTAGATATAATATCGATATTATCTTATAAAATCAAGTCAAATTGGGTTAGTGCAAACATAGTATTGTAGTTTAACTTATGAACTGGATCTATAGTATTTGATTTTGTGAGATAATATTAATATTTGCATACAACTGTTTGTACTGTGCTATAGTTATATTATACAAATATGAAATTAAAATATTAAAAATTGGGTGTTGGATACATGTTATCAGTTTACATTGCAAATTTTAAATGTTTTTTTTTAAATTGGATTGATTATAGATTTCAATATTATAATCAAATGCATATGATATTATATTACTTTATTTTTTTATGCTAATTTCTTTCGAATTCAAGAGAAAACCAACAAAATCAAGTAACATTATGGTTAAGTCAGTGAGAACCCACTATTAATTAATGTATTTGCGTGAATACAAAGTAACATATACACAATACAGTATTTAGTAAATTATTATACATAATAAATATAATATAAAAAATACTTTTACAAGTTTTAGTAACAATATTTGTAATTAATAATGTATTGTTAACACAAATATATATTTATAACACTAAAGCTGTACATAATTTTTGAAAAGCCAATGTAAAAACTCTCTCACACTTCACCAAATTTAGAAAAACTTTTTGAATTTTATATTTCAAATTTATGTATATTAAAAAAATGAAAATTATACACATTCATTTATATTCATTGTAATGTAGGCTGGCTGAATAGTTCTCGATCTGATCCACATATACATATATATTTATATGTTACATCGCGTTAGAAATTGTGGAAACCATAATTGTATTGGAATTCATTTATAAAAACATAAGAAAAAATTTTATTTCCATTTGTCAATTAAGTGAATAAATTCTAAATTTTTTGAATGATTTTAACATTAACAGGAATGAATCAAAAATTGTAGAAAGTAAGGATGCCACATCTTTTTCAATTTGATTGTACAAGCTTTGTAGATATGATTTATGTGAAGATCGTACAAAAACCGACATAACACCACAACACATTGAACAATTAAATTAGTGTAAAAACGTATTGTCGTTTCAGGCAAAAACATATTTCAAATCAACTAAAATTAATTTATATTGTATAATTTTTCAGACAACCCTCGTCTATAAATAAAAAAAAAACTTTTTGCTTACGTATCCAATTAATTTTTCTTATTACATATACACTGTGAATCATTAATGTAAAATTTTTCTATGACACAAATTTTATATTATAATTCCTAAACATTGTGTATAAATAATTTAAAGTAGGTACGTACATTCAAACATTAAGCGTATACATATATACTGTACAACAAAAAAGATGCTAAAAAATGTATAAACATACGTATTTATAGATATACCCAAAACAAATAATGCTTATTAAAAAAAAAAAAAAAAAAATTATAAGAGAGATTCCTCCCTTAAATTTTCACAAATGTTTATTTATATTTTTGTGGCATTTTACTATAATTACATACAGTTAAATCTATGCGTAGTGAAAATGTTATTTATACGCGAGTATAATAAATTTAACAATATTATCGCCTAATATAGATGCTAAAATATTTACGCAGTAAGAACTTTATGCTGTGTATACTTTATATACCTACACATAGTACAACATAGTTACTTTTTATATGCACATAATTTCATATTATTAAATATTAATGTTGTAGAAATACCCTAAAACCATTTAAATATTATTATGTGGTTTTTATTTATTTGTTTACTATATAATTTAATTGAAATTTTTATAAAATATCCATTTTGCAGTTGAATGTTATGTGTAATATTTTAATTACCATATTTTCTTCTTCTTTTCATATTTATAAAACACTACCTACACATTACACATAATGTAATGTTTTTAGATTATTATTATTATTATTATTATTATTAATATTTATATTATTGTTTAATTTGAAATTTTTGTTTTTTAAATAGAGCCGCTGCTGCTGCTGTAGCTGCACAAACTGGATTTGCACGAAGTTCCAGAAAAGGTGGTCCACCACCATTATTACGTTCACGTACACTTCCTGCCATTATAGTTCCTGGTTTTTCATTATTTAATTCCAAAGTTGATAAATCATATCTTACTACAGGTAAATTATATTATATTATATATAATTTATTATATTTTCTATTTTCTGTCGCCATATGCGATGAAACATAGATTAACAATAATAATAATAATTGTAATAACAAAATTTAAAATAACTAAACAACATTATGCTTTACTCATACATAATGTATTTCTATTGTACTATATATATATTGTATTATCAGCATTAACTAAAAAGAATACAATTTTTATTTCGTCCTTTTTTTTTTGTGTGCGAGACTTTTAAACTTGATCATCAATAACGATTAAACAAGTTTACTTTCATATATAATTTTTGTTTCGTTTTATTGTTATATACTCGTATAAATAAATAGACACCATATATAGTTTGAATTTTCTTTTTCTAAATACCCCATGTGGCCCATTAATATTTTCTTCATTTTCACATATATATAAATTGGTATATGTATTTTTTTTACAATACACTTTTGTAGTTTGTACATGTGTGTTAGAGGGGTCAAACTTATCCTTAATATACCAAATAGTGTTTTTATATAGCAATAATTTTAATTTGTTTCTTATATTATATATATATATGTATATGCGATATAAACAAATAGACAACATACATTTTAACAATTTGTTTCTATTATTTTTATTTTCTCAGTATAAACACTTTATTTATAATATTGTATTTTTCCTTTTTTATAAAACAAAAAATTAAAAAAAAAAACTTTACACTTATGGAATAAATGTTTAGTGATCGTCTTTCATACCACCCTCTGGTATACATACAATATATAGATATACCATAACCAAACTCGTGTACACAATACTTACACTTACACTTATACAGTATGTTAACAAATTATTGATATCTCTCTGACAGACAATCATCTATCTCATAAGGAAGAAAATGTATACTGAAATATATGTAATAATATGTTTTAGTTCAATATTTCGTGTATAACATGTGTTAATTTCGTATATATGTGAACTGTGCTATAATTACAATCTGAAATCTTATCGTGAAAATTGATTGATTATGGTTTTGAGTTCTAATTATTGTATTTTTCTACAATATATATTAAACCTAAAACTAAACTAAACACAACTTATAGACCCGCCGCGTAGGTCTATAGTCCTCATAAACGGATTCAACAATTGTAATAATTTGAATTTATTTTGAACATGCGTAATTTATTCATTAAATACCTACATATATTATATTGAAAATCGACATAATTCGCAGTATAGTATTGACTATAATTAATTTATCATCATAAATTTCTGTATTTGCGTATGCAAGGAAGAAATTTTAATCAATGTCCTTATTTTTCGCCAGGCTCCGACCACTACAATTACACTTATGTGCTGCTACACGTTGAATTTTTTCTTCTTTATTATAATATGTAAAACATTGAAAATTTAACAATGCAATATAACTTGTTTGGTTATATGGATTAAAGATATAATCATTATTAATTTTACATTTAATTCATATATTTATCGATTCCTAACAGCGACCATATTGAATGGTAAAAACTTGAACAGACTTTAATAATTTAGAGGTTTCCCTTACAACACACAAAGTCATTTTTTTCACAATGGCATATCAATAGACTATATAAAAATAAATTTGTAATATAGCAATTTGTTTGTGTTGGGAAATAGAAGTCCTATTTACTTATTATACATTTATAGATTCTAAAAGAATATTTACAAAATTCAACAACTTTACATAAAATTTTAGTTCCCTCATTTTTTTCCCACTTCTGGAATATGTGTCGTCCTGTGCACTTATTTCAATTGAATTGAATTGACCGTTATCCTTTTTATAGCAAAGTCGAAAGATCAAAATACGAATGTTGAGAGTTCGTGGATTGGCGAGAATCAATTCACCCATTATTTTATATATAAAAATAATTTAATTCCACATGAATATATGGATTTATTGTTGATAATTGTTACGAACTTGACTTTGTTAGAGGAGATACCATAAAACAATAGCTTACGATTACATATATTAATATGTTTAAATAATAATGATGTGATATAGGAGTTGTATATATATATGAATAATAAATTTACATACTGTTTGTAATGTGAATCTTTAAATATTTTAACACATATATTTAGTATTTATTTATACTACATTATATAATAGAATTCTTTTGTTATACTATAATTGGCGTTTTCACTCAAAATTGTATAGAAAAAACAAAATGCGTTTTATTTTCTCTATATTTTATTGCATCGCATATAAACGATAAAAACGGAGAAACCATTTGGTTTGAGTTTTAGGCTATAAACCTACATACTTTATTTCTACAATATGTACAATAACCATGACACTACTGTCTATATATCTACATAATATATATATATATATATTGCATATAGTTGTTTGGAAAATGATGGAATGGGAATTAAAGAATTTTGTTATGTTTTTGTTGTTATTATTATTATTATTGTTATATTTTCACATTCACTGAAAATGTTTAAGGAAAAATACGTGCAAAACTAAGAAATGTTTTGTATTATTTCCATACTTGGATATTTAGATACACTAAACAGTAAACACTAGTATAAGTCCACATATATATATATTTACATGGATTATATTAATATATTATATTAAGGATTATGTGATTATATAACAATCTACAACATCGGTATATATCAGTTCAGTTATAAAACATACAATATATATCTATATGGATGTTAAAGAGGCACAATACGAAATTTTATTAGTCATTTATGTTTACATAAAAATTATTTTATGTATATGTGTACACTTACAACCAGATCGCCTTTAATGATATTCGTGTTGTATATATATAAATAAATGTATATACATATTATATATATGACGGTAAAGAAATTAAATCTACCTTACATTTATATAACATTATTGTAAATCATTATTCAGTTAAGTAACATCATAAAATTATTCATTAACAGTATGAGCTTGAATTTGGCAAGGTTTTAATGTATGTACATATATATAAAATGTAGTCATGTCCGTGCTTAATGTAAAATCTACCATCAACGAACAATTCGATTCTATTTTAATTTGAAATTAGAGTAAAATAATTTTTTTTATTTACGTGTCTGTTTTCAAAAAAAAAAATATATATTCTATTGTATGTAATTCTTTCTCTCATTCCAAGTGCTATTTCAGTATCCAATTAACTTTGTACTAAAAGGTCACATGAAGAACAGATATTATGTACATATTAATATAGAAAACTATTTTGAATAGAGAATATAATTCTTATCACATTACAAATTTTTTGAATTGTTTTGCTTATCATTATCGATAAAGATATATTTAAATTGGAAATACATAAGAAACAACGATTCATGTCATGAAATAATTTTTAACAATATATTATTTTTTAAAAAATTATTTAAAATTTTCCGTTTCGCATACAAAAGTTTCTTATTTACTTTGAGTGTATAGGTAAGACGCTGCCATTGAGCAATATGTTTAATTAAAATTATAATACTATGTGCTAATTAAAAAAGTGACTTCCGTGATTGTGTACAATCTATTTAAAATTAAACATTAATTTAATATTACAATATATTTATATAGAATAATTTCTTAAAATCGCATATACAATCTGAAATAACTAATGCTAACTATGTATGCAATTTTATTAATTAATTGCAATTTATGTACCATATATAAATATTATAAATGAATAAATAAATAAAGTATAAATAAACATTAATTGTCAATAGATTTGTTTTATTTCTATATGTGCACTATAAATTTGTAAACATTAGTTTCAATAATTTTGCAAACTATCAAGTTATAATAATTCATTTATTATTTATTATATCAATTTTTAACTTTACACACACAATATATTTATATAATTTAAATGAATATAAGTTTTACTATATTTAGTTTTATATATAGAAAATGTTATGATATTAATATTAATTAAGAAATTTTAATGTATACAATAAAACACATATTACTATATTTACGATAAATGTTTACATAAATATTCTCTATAGAATTTATTGTGCAATAATATATTCAGTTTAACTATATACAATATATAGTTTTTCTATTTTCTATTAAATAAACTAATATATTTTCTATTTTCCATTTATATAATAGAGTACAAATATAATTTTATAGTTTATAATTTCTATATATCATTTATCAACATTAAGTAACTTTATACTTTTTTCATTTATTATAATATCGCATATACAATTTTATGCATATATATATACAAAATTATATGGGTAGGTCTGGGGTAGGTCTACGATTCTATACTATAGAATAAGAATAGACTATATACTTTCATATACAGTATACGAGTGCAACTCTATAGTATAATAAGTCACATTTCCAAACAATAAATTAAAATTATTTGTATTAAATAATATATTCAATTGTAAATTATTATTGATTCATTTACATGAAAACTATATATATTGGAAATGAAATTGAAAATTATCGAATTAAAAATAAAATTCCTTTACATATTTTATATGTTAAATGTACGACATCCATACATACCAGAGTTATCTATTATAAACGTATGACATATATCTACGTTCTACGTGTGTATGCATTACATATGCTATATACAAATACATTTGAATAAAATTATTCTATTGAATATATAGTACAAATATTATCAGGAATATGAATACAATATTTGAAAATTTGCATTAAATCTGAATAGCATTTAAATTTATATACATATATCATATATATTATGTAATAATTGTTACAATTGGGTAATTAACAATATATTCTATACATAATTTTATGGATTTCATAATCATGAAATTAATTTAATTGGTGTTTAGAGTCATTGGTAATATTAACCTATATGTTATGTATGTTATGCAAACAATATCTTCGTATATTTTAAATATATTGGAGTTCATACGGCGGTGTATGAAAATTGCAGGGCATAATATATATAGAGAACATGTATACGTAACGTAATTTAAAATTAATACAAATTTAAAAAAAATATTTAATGTACTATGAGATTTTTATCAAATAATAAGCATAAATAAAATGATATTAAAAAGGAAATTATTAAGTAATTTACGTTTTCTAAGGTTATATACATATAATAAATAAAGATTTCTATGTCCGCGCGTATATATTCTCATTAAACATTATATATATGGGCTTTGTTTTTAAATCCTCTTAAAAATTGTACATAAATAAATATATTAATAATGTAAGTATATAATAAATTGATAGTGGAAATTAGTAATTTATCAGATGGCATTAAAAAAAAAAGAAATTTTTCTGTATCTTGTCTAGACAAATAATAAATGAATTTCTATTTATTTACTTATAACACAAGATATTATATATGCTATAAACACTGTGCGGCGTCCACAACATATTCTCAAACCCTATTTGCATCTTCTGTGGCGTTGCGTGCATGTAAACAAGGCAAACAGTGTTTAGCATAAAAAAAAAAATTCTTTTCTTAACGAAAATTTTGTATCAATATTTTTTACACTGGCTATATTTTTTATACAATTGGTTAAAATTTACTATATAGTTTTTTCTTATGTTATAAATTAAAATATAGGTAAAATATCGTAAATATAAATTCCATAAACCATTAAAGTCATATATATATGTTATATAATAAAACAATATAAAAGATAATTAAAATGTAATAAATAAAAGTGTACTCACCAATTCACTTTTCCCCAAAATTAGCCGCAATAGAGGAGCCGGTAACAGATGATTAAATATTCTACACATACAGTACAATTTGCAATTTCATTTCACAAATTACCGCGAGACAAATTTGCTATAGCTAAAAAGACAAATAAAAGTAATAAATGAATTTTAATAATGCTATTATTATTAGGTAAAATTAAATAAATATTGTATCAAATCAAATTAAATTATATTTATTTTATTACTTTTTTTCAAAATAATTTGGTACAATTTTAAACATAAAAATAAAAACGCAGCAACAAGAACAACTACAATACCAACAACAATAAATGCTATAGAAAAATTTCTGTCAGCGCGGCGTCACACAGACATAATGGCATTTTTTTTTTTTTTTGCGCATGCATATAGGAAAAAGTTAAAATTTAATTAATAAAAAACTAAAAATCTGTACCATCTTTTCCAATAAAATTACATATTCAATAAATCGATAATTGTTGGAAAACAAATAAAATCAAAATAATTAAAACAATTACAATATTTAAATATTTTAATGTATAAAATATAAAAAAATGAGGAGCAACGCACTTACCCATCATTAACATACAAGGGAAAAAGAAAGTTAAAATTTATTGTAGGCATTTTTTAAACACACAATTACTAAACACTGTGATAATATATGGAAAATTAAATTAAATAATATTAAATATTAATATTCGGTTTATAAATTTAAAATAATAGATTATCTACTTTACATTAATTATTAATAATAAAATAATTAAATGATTAATATGCAATTTATTTTTTTTTTTCCTATATTTTCCATTTACCACGACGTGACTGACACAAGAAAAACAAAAACTATAGCAATAATAAAAATCGAAATTATAAATGTGACATAAAAAATTGATGACACACGAGAAAATAAAAAACAATTGAATTTATTTCGACCAAATAAGAAATTCATATTTATTTTTTATTATTATCGTAATATTATTTATAATTTAACGAATTTTCAAATTTAAAAATTTGCTCATTTTTGAAATTTATTCCAACAGATGTTGTCACTTACTTATGATGATTTAATAATTTGATTTATAGTAATTAAATTTGCTTACAAAATAAATTTGTCGATTTTAATATTATTTAAATTTTTGGCATTAGATAATTTTGAGTTTTAACTTGATATAATTGAACCGCACTCTTCTAGTAATTGTATATGTATACCAGGCAAGACTGTGAAACTTATGCACGATGTCATTATAGAGAAAAATCAATTATACGCCGCATAAACATAAATTCAAAGAAGAAATCATTGACATAGAGATGCTGCTAACAAACACACTTTAATAACAACTTTTTTGTAGTACAAATGTTTCATTACATCCAATTTCGGTTATTGCATACGTGCATAATAGCTCTGTAGCTGTTACACAAATTTATGATTTGATAAATTTTCTTCTAAAATTACAATTGTATTAAATTTTAACGATAAGCTATTTTTAGGTAAAGGGATAAAAATAGGATTTGTTTACCTAATCGAAAAATTCAAGTGACGCTGTTGTGCATTTTGTGTATAATCTTGTTCGAGCCACTGTGAGATAAGTATTCGTTGGAGCAAAATTAATGAAATTTATCATTAAATTTAGAAAATCCTATTTTCAGTGCAAGTATTATACATTTGTGATAGTAAATTTACTATTACAATTTGTCTAATCGATTGTACAATTTTATTTCGTTCTGATTTAGTACCAGATCAGTTTATTTATTTATTATTACTTATAATATATGATCGGGATTTCAATGGCGGATGTTTCATTAAACCAGAAATGATGGCCAAAGATATTTATTCCTTTATGATTATATAGCTGTTTGCAAACGGGGTAAAAACAAATACCGCTGGCATTTATAGCCAAAATGTGTTAAATCCTGATATATTATAAAAATTAAATTAAATAGAGAAGAATATAATCGCCGAAATCTTCAAAATATATCCATAACAATTTTTATGATATTTCAATGGGATGGTACAGGCCATACAACAAATATTGATTATAGAAAATGTTTAAAGTTTGTGAAATTTTTATGAAACACTTATTTATAAAATTGTTCATTTCACATCTACACATTATTAGTTCAAGTTAATATACAATACATATTAATATTCTTTGTCATTACATTTTAAATGTGAATGAGAATATATATGGGACTCGGTGTAATCAGTAATGTTGTCATATATACTATATGTTATACATATGCATATAATAATCAACATAGTATATACAACCAATTATACGAAAAACTTCAAGTATAGAAAATGTATTGAATTTCATATAATTAAAAAAATGTTTTCTATAAATCTCTATAGTATATTGTAAGCAAGTTGTTATATTAATGATGAACTGGCTTTACAGAAAATATTGCTCTATATTTTATAAATTATGAAGGCTGAAAAACGTCATTTATTTTTAATTAACATTAAATTAAATACAATAAATAAATATAAATTATATAGTGACGCAGGCTATATTGCCAAAACGACTACTGTTCATTTAGATTTATCCAACAGAATAATACATCTCTATGTGTTGCAAATATTTTCTTATTTATATCACGAGAATTTTCATCTTCCAACTTATATAATGCATTGATGTATGAACGCAGCTATCCTATAACGATGCCGAAAGTTGAACCATTATACTCTTCTTATAATATAAAGGCACATATAGAGGTATATTGAATCATTCGAATCTCACGGTATATAGGTGTTCATATCATAATCGAATTATGTGTGTTGTGAAGTTAATAATTTGAATGATGTTAAAATATCGCGTATATATTACATAAAAACTACGCGTATATCTATTATTAAATGTTGCGTATTATTATGAAAATTTAATTTTATTTTATTTTTTTCTTCATCAAAATCCTTTCATTTAAATGCATTACGTATTTTCAATTAAAACGTAAATTTTCTAAAAAATACATTCGATATTTAATGAAATACATATACGTATTATATCGTAGTAATTTTATGCTTTATTTAAAATAGTTACACACCAATTGGTTATATATATAAACTTAATTTAGTTGTATGGATTCGGTTTTTTTTATGTAAATATTTACAATAATAATAAATCATACAATTAAAATTGATTGTAAATGAAAAAATTCAATTATTTTAAATTGTAAAAATTTTGGTATTATTTTAAACATATATACAACAATAAAATAAATAAATACAAATAACATAAATACATAACGAACATTTAACTCTGTATGAAATAAGTTTATAAATACTGGGTAAAAGTTAAACTTTTCTCGACATTGTTTATTTTAAAGTTTATCCCTTTTAATTTATTTAATACAAACACAAAATAAAATTATTACCATATATATAGATATAGATAGAATCAATAGTTGGTTAACTCTCAATGTTAAAATATAAATGCATGTATATACATGTTACGTCTATATATAGTATGTGGTACACATATAAATACTCTTATAGTATACTTATATAAATATACACAATATAATAAAATAAACTTTTGGTGTGCTTTGTATCTTAAAATAAATAAAATAAATTCGACACAATTAATTCAAAATAAATAATCATATTATTTGATTTCATTTAAATATTTGTTATTTTAAGAAATTTGTGTGTGTGTGTGGTTACGAATATTTATTTAAGTTATTAATAATTTAATTAAAAAATTTATAAATATAGAATAAATGTTATATGTATAGAAAATCAAAAATAACTTAATTATTTAAATTATGAACGAATATAAAATAAATATTAAATAATGTTTTGTTATCTGGCATTTAAAGTTAAACTTTATATATTTTATAATAAATAGTGAGTTCGTTTTCTCTAATCCCATCCGCCATCTGATTGCTGAAAATGATTACTTTGCGTTCGGTTTTGGATTAAATAAATTGAGTGTCCTTTTTCTACACACACACACCCACACAACACAGATCTATTTATTTATCCAACGAATATTATCAAATCATTTTTAGATCAATTATTGTAAATTTTTAAAGCTATGATGAAATTTATGTTATGCACACAATAAATGGATAAGAAATGTAAACAAAATCAAAAATATATCATCGGTATACCAATGAAAATAGCAATTAAATGTAATTTAGGGGTAATTTAACAGTTAACATCGATAAAAAAATAAAATTGTGCGTTTGTTTTTTGCACAGATGGATTACCATCCGTAGACAGATTGTTAAATCTATTAAGCAAGATAACGAACAACACACTATAAATAAAATGTTTAATGTAAAAATGTAAATATTCATTTTTAATATAATTCTCTATCGAATTTAAGTAAATATATGTTTTATATGGACCATTATTTGAACAATTTCTCTTTGATTTTTTTTTTTTTCAATATTGATGGATAAAAATGTAATTATAATATAATTTAAATAATTGTCATAAGGGTGAATTCAATAAATATATAGTACAGTGACAAAGGGGCTGAGAAGTAGCATTCAGTTTTCAATATCACTATATTTTTCTTATCACCTGTGTGAAATTAAACTAAATTATGAAAAAGAATTAGAATGTCCACTTAGTTAATTTTCTGGAAAATCGACTTCTAAGAATTATGATCTTTTTTAATTACCACCGATCATAGTTTTAATGGATTTCAATTTTTGCTTACATCATTGCATATTATAATCAATTTCCAATCATTCATAAAATTGATTTTTAAAATCGATTCATGCATTCAAAAAATATGATCAATTTTCGAAACAATGACAGAGAAAATTTAAAGAAATTTGTGGTACTGCGTAAAAAGTGAACAACCAAATGATACAAAAAATGTAGACAGTACCATTATTTCATACAAAATTTCACCATGACATCAAATGGAAAATCGGTCATATCTTTTGTACGTGGTGTGAATCGATTTTAAAAATCTGTTCTATGAAAGATTGGCAATTGATTATAATTTGCAATTCTATATACAAAACTAGCAATCCGTTAAAACTATGGTCCGTAATTCAAAAAGATGATAATTCTTCGTCGAATTTCCGGAATATTAACTAAGGGACATTTTAATTATTTTTCATAATCCAGTCTACTTTCAATTCGTCTACCAGAATAATATAGTTTTATTGAAATCTGAAAACATTTTTTCACGGTACTGCACTGATTTCAGTAGTTAGTTCATTGATGCGATTTTATATATGTAATTATATTTTGACAATTCCATTTATTCATTGAATTATATATATAATAATTTTTTATATTTATTTATATATAGGTGATGCAATTGTTAATCAAGGTTCGTATGCAGCCCGGCTATCATTACAACCGAAACCATCAAAAACACTATTAACAAGTGACGATAGTTCATTAGAATATCGTCGTAAATCAGCTGGCAGTCCAAATACAATATCAATATTAAATACTAATATTAATAATAATACTGATAATAATATAAATTATATAAATAGTATAAATATTAATTTTAATAATAACAATAGTAACAATAGTAATAATAATAATTCTAATATTAATAGTAATAATTATAATATAATAAATAATAATATAAATAATAATAGTAATAATAATAATAATAATAATAATAATAATAATAGTAATATTAATAGTAATAATAATATAAATAATAATAATAGTAATACAATAGAACCATATATTTATTCGTATGATGAAGTGGAAAGACATCCTGATGGAACTGTTGTTTTAAGGTAAATTAATATTATTTTAAAAACTTTTATGTATTTATATTATTTTATTGTTCGATATATGTACTATGAAAATATGTACATAAATAAGCAAGTTTTAATTCGTGTTATTATACATTCTATTCTATGTTGGGAACATGTAATTTGGAATGGATGGAATTATATATTTAATTATCCAATATTTATTTATTTATACTAGTACTAATATGTATCTGTATACGTAAACTCATTAAATATTTATTACGTACTAAATAAAAAGTGTAAAATATAAAAGGATCTTTGGGCGAAAAAAAATTATATTTTTTTACAATTTCCCTTTAACTAATCATTTCGTTATTCATATAACATTGTCGTCATCGCGTTATCAATGTCACATATTCACTCAAATTATATATACCATCATTTTGATCATAAACAAAAATGCATTAAAATTAAATGAATACTTAAAATTGTATTTTATTTATTTATGTATCAAAAGGGAAAATAATAAATAAAATATATTTTTATCTATATAAATATTAGATAAAATGTATTATCGTTTTTAATATTTATTTACTATTGCATAAAGCAAGGACATACATATACTACATAAAGTGGGAAGGAAAGGAATATAGGCGAACAACCTTGTAAAAAAATATCTGATGGTATAAAATTATATTTATGTGGAATATGATCCTTTTTTTATACAAAATCTAACCTATAAATTATCATCCGTAAATAGTAGATAAAAATGTAAATCATTAAAGTACGGACTTACGAGTTGTGTGAAAGTATATCAAAAAAATTCATTCAACTGCACACAAAATGTGGTTGACCATTTATTGCCATTTTCATTATAATATAAACATTATAATAAAAAGGGACTAGATGAAAATGATATCAATATATTTTTTGAATATAAAACAATTCTTCTGTCTAAATGACAATACAACGACAGAACACATATGTGATGCCATTAAATGGGAGCTGCATTATGAAAGAGTTTCCTTACTCCAGCAGAAATGGCAAGCAATGCTCCTATATGACAACATTCTGAGAATTTAATAAATCTTATTCGACACCACTATAAATACATGTTCTCCGTGTAAGAGGCGGGTTATAAAAATCAAATGATCTTTTGGGTTCCAATGCAAAACAAGTATTTTATAAACAAATCCCATTATAAAATTGATTTATACATTGTACTAAAAAAGTCTCTTGCTCACATTTGCCATCACTTTATGTTTTGATATTGTAAAACATATATGGTATATATTTATTTGCATATTTGTAATCGTGTTTCAAATATAAAATAGCAAATATGTATAACAACAATTCATTTATACGCACATACAGTAACTTAGTAATTGTTCATAAAATTTAATAAAATAGGTTTTCCATATATCATATCCTTTTTATATATTAATATATTAGAGAAATGTGAGTGGGTGTGTGGGTGGGTGGGTGGTTGTGTGTGTGAGCATTTCAACCATATAATTTTATTGTCAATTTTTAATGTTACCATAATAATAAAAAAAAAATAAGACTCTTCTATAATATAAAAATTAAATTTTTCTGTTTTAATAAATATTCATTTTCAATATTGTTAAATATATTATATTTTTTGGTATTATTATTATGGCCATGGACATTTATATGTCAGTATTAATGTGAAGCAGATATATGTATCGTCGATAGAGTGGGTTACAATTTTGAATTCATAAAAATATGGTGTGTTATCATGATGCAAAATCCATGAGTTGAGTTTTTTATACGAATAATTTTAGGACAAATGCAATGGATCGATAGGCCTTTTGTAAATATGTATAAGCGTTAATACTACACACTATTCATTATATAGGTACTTCTACTACACATCATACTCCCATAACTATCATTATGTAATTGTTAATTACATAATTTTACACATTTTTATAAATTTTCTATAGATGCTGACGAACGACCAGTATGTGGATCATCTTAAATCGATTCACGATCTGTTTTCGAATAGACCATTTATTATATAATTGACATAGAACAATTTATAAATAATAAATAAATTAATATATTTAATGTTTCACATAATAACACAAAATTTAATGCAGTTCAATAATTTGTTGCATTGCAAAAATCGGTAAATTAAAAAAATGAGGCTATAATATGGATATGCTGAAGCTGAAATTTTGCGGTAATGTTAAATATACCTTAGTGCCCACTTAAAAATGACAAAAACAATGTTAATATACGATTTTATTGGAAGTATAGAATAAACAGAAGTATAAAGTAGTAGTAGTTTTTTTACTCGACATAAGTATATTCATATACGAATATTATATGATCATCTGTAAAATGCTCACGGTTAATATTAAAAAATTATTTCCGTTCAATTTACGCATGGTTATAGTAAAAAGAAAAAATAAATCTACTTAAATATACCTGCAGTCGTAATCTCGTAGTATAGTTTTTGATAAATTGTATATATATAAAATATATATATATATTGTACCTATATACAACACCTTCGCATATTTTTCTTTCTTATGCTCTGATATATATCTTATTTACGTTCTAAATTTATAACATTTGTTCCATTATACAAAGATATATATATTTATTGTATATATTACACAAATTTTATATATATATTCATATAAACATACATTTATAATACACACATCATATATAATATGCACTCCATTCAAAACAGCAATTTATTTAAAATCCTTTGTTTATGTATCATCGTTATAATATATATACACTCATAAAAATATAATATAGTTATAAGTCATTTGTATATTGTACGTGTATTTTCAAAATTCAAATTGTAGAAAAATAATATGTGACATTTTCCATTTTTATATGAAAATACAAAAAAATAAACAAATCGCAAAACACAAAACTTATTACAAAAAAATTACATGTTTGTTGTATCCATTTTTTATACTCTATTTATATTTAGAAATATACATATATTTTGTATTAAACTAATATAAATATATATAACATATAATAAATACTATACATTCAAAACTGTTTTTACACAGTCCTTTTTTACACGGTTTTACCCTAATCCGGGTAAAAATATTGTCCCAATACTGTTTATGAACAATTTCTGAATTTAACGAGGACGACACGAGGAGTTGTAGAAAAAAGTCTCTCAAAAAAGCAATCGCAACCGGAGACTACGAATTATTTTGAACGGACCACAACGAACATTGACAACATACAAAGCAATGATATTGATACAACGCTAGTGTTTTGCATTGAATATACTCAAAAACTTCAAAACGTACGGGTTTTGATGTCAAACAAATAAAAAAAAGAAAGTAAATTAAAATTTGAATTTTTTTAAGCATTAACTCAACTTTGTTTTAAAAAGTTATAAATGTATCTCAGGATTATTATAGATTTCATATCTTTATTTTTATACACGATTTATTCTGGAACGTATATTTACCGTGCAAAAACAGTATTGAGTGTACATGGAATATATATATATTCGTACATTATCATACGGGATACATTTTATTATTTGAATGGTATATGGAAAAAATAGGAAAATTGCTGATGTCACATAGCTAATATTTTTTTTCCTTTTTCAATCAATTTTTCATCTCGTCTGAATGTACTTATGTAACAGAGAAACAAAAGCCATGAATGAATTTGTAAAAAAAAAATAAATATAAAAATGATTTCAGAAGTCGGAGAGTTAAATTGATAACATATTTTCGTTTCATAGGAAAATAAAATGTTTATACATATGGTAAACAAATCGAAATTGGTATAATGTTAAGCTGATTCGCATCCGATTATTGCTTTGACTTAGTCGTCACATCAATTTCAACCGAACCACCTGAATGATTGTTAATGTATGAGCGAAAAATTACCATAACGCAATTTTGGGAAACTAAATTTGAATTGGCTTTGTCACCAAACACTGCAAGTGTGAGTTTGCGACGCGGTTTTTCTATTTGCGATATTGTAAAAATAGTAAAAAATGACAAAAATGCTTGTTTTGACATTACATTACATTCAACCGATGCTACACAAAAACTGCACAATCGTATACGATTTAAATGTATCCGAATTGAAGTACCTATAAACTATCGAACAATAATACCGGTACAAATTCAACTAAAACCAACTTAATATTTATTTTAGTACAAAACCAATCAATGGCTAAGATGAAAAATGATTTGCCGTAAATCGTAGTAAAAAATTGCGTCCATCTCGGTTGTGTCTCATGTCATTTGTAAATCTACACTTATCAGCACACAATTGACTCAAAAATTATCAATAAATATAAATTGAACAAGCTGAATGCAAATACACTCACAAATAAATAAAACTGAGTAACATTGAAAATAAAACAATTATTATATTGTATTACATAGCTAAAGTATGAATAAAATTAATAATTAATTAAGTAAATTAATTATTATTAAACTATAATTTTTAGTAAATATTACATTTGCATAATAATTAATTTATATTATTATATATATACATTAAATTATTTTAGAATACCAGCTCCACATATTGTAGCGGCACGTGCATATCGTATGGGTAGTACATCTGGACCATCTGGATCAACTGTACAAAATGTAAATCAACAATGTCCAAATAATAATTTATCACAAACACCATTATATCGTTTAGCCAAATTATTGAATCAAACAACTAGAACAACTACTAGTCCAGTTAAGGATGATACACCAAGACGTTTATCATGGGAGAGGTAAAATTAATTATTCTATGCATATAATTATGTATTTATATATTCTTATTATTTATTTATAAAATCCATACAGTATTACATGGGAGTTATTCTTAAAACATAAATCGAATATTTTTTTTTAATTTCTGAAAATGACTATTAATTTTAATCAGAAATTCAATTGTATATAGTTTGGAATTGGAAGTTTCCAATTTGAAATTTTACCATTTGTAATTATAAACTATATTTTTGCGATTTGTGTGGAATTTATTTAAGTTTTGATTAAAATTATTTTGTTATTATAATGTCAAACCAAAACAAAATAATTATATCCTTTGCTGTGGCTATTAGTAAAAAAGCATTTAAAACCAGTGAATTTAATTAATTAATCAATTATGTTTAAGCTCATATTTTGTGTGATTTATTTTTTGATTCGAGTATTCCAGACCACTCGCACCTTTTTTTCGTTATTTTCCATAAAAAGTAATGGGCGAAATTCAAGCAAAAACCAAAATATTAACCTTGCTTTCGAATGCAAATACAATTTGAAATGTTTCAAGAATAACTTCCTATATATACCAAACATATATTATATAACTAAGAATATATACTCTGATATTATATAACTTACGCATACTTATGTAAATATAAATATAATACACAACTATATATGTATGGATGTGTGCGGTTTTAATTAAAGTTTAATAGAATATAAAGTTATTATAAAATATTTAATGATGTAGGAAATGTTCTATAATTATATATATATATAAAATATATGTTGAATGTTCGGATAATTAGAATAGGATGCGATCAATATTATATGATTTTTCGTTTACATTTAAACTGTATTATATTAATATAATATTAACATTATAATTATTTTAAACTTTTACCTTTTAACATTAAATTTTCTGGTAAACATTAGTACATAATGTATTTTATATGTTATAAATATATATATAACAGACTGATAACATATATACCATATATGAGTAACTTAACATATTATATAAATATAGTATATACAATTTATAATACATATCACCGAGATCACATAGTGTGAATTGAATGTGACTCTGTCAATTTCTACATATATCAAATAAGGCAAAGAATAAATAAAATTAATATTTGAACATACAAACTCACACACACACACACACATATTATTATTTATATAAAACTTTATATTATATCAATTATTATTACCAACAATATTAATTAATATTGTTCTGGCTTTTGATGTACGATATAATGTGTAAAATATTACAGCAATAATAATAATAATCAATAATGTTAATATTTTCTAATATGAATATTAATATTATGTATTTTTAGTTGAATTTTAAGGAATTACATATATATCGTTTATATACTTAACAATTTTTTAAATGCATCCCATTTTTAATTAAATTTTTATATACTGTTTTTGACATTTTTTAAAATCTGTTATTCTTCAGCAAATAATTATTATAGTCGATGTCAATTTTTTTTTTTTTTTTTAAAACATATAATAAAAATGTAATCAATTTCCCAATCTTTCATAGTGGAGATTTTTTTTTTTAATATCGATTAACATGTTCAAAAGAAATCGGTCGATTATACTGCAATTACGATTGGAAAATCGACTTTATTAAATATAAATATATATCTCTGTTAAGGCTTTCAATATTAATTTCGAATTGTTAATATTATATTTATTTGTATTTAGGAAATTAAGTATTATTTTAGAATGGTTTGGTTTGAGTTATTATATTTTTCATACGTTTACAAATTATAATTGTTGTGCTAAATAACACATAGTTATAGTATACTAAACTAACAATATATATACAGTATATAGGACGAGTTCCAAGCGATTTGAATAATTTCTTATATATAGAAAGATTGATACATTTATCGAATCGAAAAAATAAATTAAAAAATTAGAAAACTGCGTTAAAAACAATACCCATAAAAGTTGATTTTCCGGAAAATTTGCTATAATTGTAAATTCATAATTTTATAATATTCATTCGGTATGATTTTATTTTTATGAAATACCATTTGATTCTAATTTTCTTTAAAATTCTCATGAGTTATTAAAAGACATTTTAAACATTTTATTTAATTAATTATAGCTCTAAATATACTTACAATTTATAGAGAAATTACATAAATATTACGAAATTATATAAGCAATTATTATACATTTTGCATTTTTAACAATGCGTTCGCATATATACTAAAAAAGTTATCTATATTTGTTATTCTAAAAATAGAATTGGCAAAAATCCAAAGAAATTATATAACTTTTAAATCCTAGAAAATATATTTAAATTAGATAATAATATATTGATTTTTATAAGATTATATTCTAACAAATGTTATAACTATATATAAAAAATAAACACATTTAAGGTAACATTTTTGTCGGACACTTATAACGTAGCGGAACAAAAGCTGCAATATATGAATGAATGAATTTTAAAGAAATATAAATAAAATCGATTTAATTTAAAAACTTAAAAGTTATATTACTACACACCCCCATAAAAAACAATAAGAAATTAAAAAAATTAATAATTTTTCTGATGCGGATACTCATTGTACCGCAGGTGAGTCATCTTGTTAACACAATAAGGATACAAAATTAGTAATTCAGTGGTGCGAAAATTATATAATTTTAAGATGATCTTTGAATCACCAATTTAACATCATACGATTCATACTGTTCCATTTTTTGGTATATAATTGTACGAGTATATTATATTTAGTGTGTGTTTTCGTTGATGTGATTGTGTTTTATTTTTATTATTAGCATTTGTAGTAGCACAGAATCTATAATAGTAAAAAAAAAATGCACTAAATGTGTTCGTGTGTTCAGTATTATACAATATATGAATAAAAAATAAAAATGAGTCAATTTACAACACAAATAGGTGTAAATAGAAAAAAAAATGTAGTTTGTAATTTATATTAGAATTTTATTTATTGTATTATTTTATTAAATCATTATTTTATCACACGCGATAACGTTAAATATTTAAATTTAAATTTACTGCATCTCACAAAACAAAACTAAATTTGTAAATTAATTACTTTAATTAGCGTAAATTATTTTATTCTTTAATGGAAAGTTTTGTGCATGTGTGCAGCCGAGTGAGCATCACTAGCAGCAAAATTTTCTTTATTGAAAATTCCCTTTACAATTTTGTTAGTTATTTTATCGATGCATAACACTTAATTTTATAGTTGTTTGTTAAATTGTTGAGTTTTGATTTCACTGAAGTTGCTCTGCTTCTCTATCTTTCAAATCCTTCTTATTTTTAAAAAAATTTCTTTTACCATCTCCGTGCACATATTTCACGATATTGTCCCATATTTTGTAGTGGTGTTTACTGCCAGTATGTCGCATTAAATATTTCAATTCCATTGATTGTCAAACTTGAAAGTATTGATTACAACACAACCGGTGGATGTAATTATAATTTTTAATAAACGATTTGATGAACGTTCGCTGGCATTATTCAGCAATTAAATGTTTATCATGTAAAACCAAAATCTATTAAATATTTTCCTGTGATCCGTTGCCCAACATGTATCCGATAAATTCCATCATCGCCTGCATCATATTACTGCACGACCCTTTTATGTAATGGAATCTGGATCCCCAATAAATCTTATACTCAAAGTGTTCCATGTCCAAATATCGCAAATTTTGTAATGTTATATGTTTTTTATGGAGTATAATAAGTTAATATAATTATCGAATCAGATCTCCTATCCACCGCACTAGCTTTATTGTTTGTATATATATCTTCTTTATATTTTTTAAATTTCATGGGGTTAGATGTTGTTTTTTAATATGATTGTATGGTTGTACCATGTTAATTACCGCATCAGAATATGGTGTAATATATCTCATGTTGAAAAAATTTTTATTCATATAGTAAATTGTATTTCAAATATCATCATGGTATCTATTTTATGTTCGCTAATAAATATTTTAATTTCCTGATTATGTTACGAAAGTTCGTTTGCATTTGCAGAGAGAAAGCTCGTTTAATCAGATTATAAATTGATTAATATAAATGTGTTAATATAAAATTTCAACATAAATATACTTTTTAACCCATACAACACATTTGAAAATTATTTCATAAATATTAAAATTTTATAATATCATTTTATTCTATTTCCATCTATATTTTCTGTATATGTGTAAATATCTTTTTTATATGGTACACAAATGCATATATAAAATATTGTTATATTATATACTTTTAAATTTTCGTGCCATATACAATTATGATATTTTTGCACGATAAAAACTGATTAAAAACTATAAATGAAAATGTGCATGTTTTACACAAAATAAAAAAAACATCACGCGGAAATAAAATATTTCCTATTCTGATAAGTAGTGAATGGAATTTTTTTCAAATATATTATAATATAAATAATTATAAATTGTATGTGTATAATAAGTATATAAACAGACATATTGCAGTATAATAATTTGTAATCAGTAATCATACAAATATTTGTCGATAAATTTAATGTTGAATGATATAAGTTATTATATAACATAACCACCTACATTCTTGGCATGGCATACATCTATTAGAAAATTATAAATAAAATATAATAGCTTAAGTATAGCATTGCTACAGGTTAAGTTGCCGGAATTAAAGTAAAAAATAAAATATTGTAATCTATACTTTTAGCTGGATAAACTTACACATATTCTTACGACTTTCAAACATTTTAATCTTATTTTTATAAGTGCGATTTGGTATAGGATGTTTAAAGTAACGATAAAATTTCACAATCGAATTTTTTTAACGGCCAATATTACACCATGCGTTCAACCGCAAAGAAACAGTTGACATATATTTACCAGTTGATTCACAGTTGTTTCACCAACAGCTATGAATCGATTCAGAAATTCATTTCGATTAAGCTTAAATATGTCCAAACAGTGCTTTGAAGTATTATGTCACGCTGCATATTGCAGAGAATTTTTTCATATGTTCTTTTGAGATGTTTATACAAGCAATCTCATATTTAACTTCACATTTCAATCAATTTATCACAGAGCAAGTAGTGGTGGACATAATTAAAGAAATTATTCTCCAGACCTAAATGACATAAAATTATCGTTTAAATAAAATCAAAAATTAGTTTCAAATTTAATTTATTTTAATTTAAAATCCAACTAAACTCGTACTCTAAATAAAAAAAACCACTCGCAAACTTATTAAATCATGTTATTTTATTATTATCCTGTATCTATAATCAATAATTTAGTGTATTTTAAAATGTATTGTACATAATATAGAATTTTATTATTATATGTTTTATATATAATCAATATCAATATTACAGATCACTATATCACCATTCATTATATGTATAAGGAATTTTCATTTTAAAAGTGAATTTATTTTGTTAAATTCTATACTAAATCAATATATACCATATATGGTAAACACTACCGGTCAGAATTATAACAACCAGCCCGGTTTATAACATGCAATTTAATGTAATAACTTTGTCTATACTAAAATATTTATTTACGAAACTATTTGAACATTTCTATAAATAAAAATAATTATTTCAATACGCCAATAAATTGAAAAAATGGAAAATAAATTCATTTACATTTTTCTTAGGATCAAAAATATATCACTGTTTTCCTTATTTAGTAAACTTAATCGATATGTGAAAAATGCTTTCAACTACTATTTTTTTTCACAATATTCAAAATCAATTTCATATCATTTTTTCAGTAATTAATTTTCTTAACTCATGTTGAATTGAATTTGGGGAACGTTGTTCCACCTTTGTCTTTAAATGATTCCGAATATTTTCGATAGGAGTTAAATCTAGACTCTGCTGGGTCATTGTAAAAAACTTTAATTTTTATATCCATCAAACATTTTTTTTCCGTATGGACCGTCACATTGTCATGTTGAAAAATAATTAGATCCTATTATTTTTTTCCCTTCTTTAATAATGTTATTTTGTGAATACATTGAAGACGTCACAATGTGAAAAATTATCGACACAAATCGCCAACATAGAATTCAAATCTCACATGATGGTTGTTTAAATGTGGGATAAGAACACTTATATGATAATTGTTCACCAGATTTCATCATATATACATTTTTCCGTACAGATACTTAGCACTTGTGTTTGTGTTCCATCTGACCAAAGTACACAATTACAATAATTAATGTCATAAAAATAATTTGTTTCATAATATATTAACCTTTTTTTTCCTGATTTAGAAGTGCGTTACGTACGGAATATTTATAATACTAAGAGTTTTTAAGGCATTTGCATGTATTCTTCTTTTTATTGTTGATTTTGATATGTCAATTTCTTAGGATTTAAACTCTCTTTACATTATTTTGATGTCGTAATTTTATTATTATTTATGACTAATAAGTTTATCCACTCGAACTATTGTACATTTAAGACGGCCTGGTCTTATAATATTTTCATTATTTCCTCGTTGTTCAAAGCGTATGTGGTACTTTACTTAAATAGCATGTTACGACTATATAGTGGTAGATATAATTCTAACCCGTAGTGTGTTTGTCTATAAAATAAAAATAAAATTATCTTACATATAGACGTGAGTATTGGAAACATCAATATATTGTATATATGAACTTGATGAATTGACGCCAATCAACAACTTCAACTCAATCAATGTTTTATCTTATCTTATATTATTTTTTTTTTAAATTGAACGTTTTTTTTTTGTGTCTTGCAAAAAAATATTTTCATTTGAAAAAGAAAACACGCATTTTACATAACTTATTACAGTAATTTCCCTTATTCATGCAATATTATTATTTTTCCAAATGTATATGTGTGTGTGTGTGTGTGTAACGCGATTGTGACAACACCTGCATAGTAAATAGATACGATATATAACAAATTCCCATATACCCAAATGTATATATTGTTTTGTATATAACCTGTCATTATCGAATTTTTCTCCATTTTCAAATAAGCAATATTATGTTTTCTTTTCAATTTTTTCCCAAATAACTCGATATGTTAATATATTTAATACAAATAATACATTTTATTGTATTTTCTCATCATACAATGCATACACGTATACGTACGGAATGCCGGGAAGTATAAATAGGTTAAGAAATTTTCAAATAAATATTTTTTTAAATAATTATTATATTATTAATTACGTTTTTTTTGTTCGTACAAGGTTTTTTGATGGTAAGGGTTAATACTTAATTTTTTTTGTATAAATTTGTGATAACGAAATGGTTAATTGAATGTTGGAACTTACAGTATATGGAAGGCAATGTCAGCTATGACAAATGCAAGGTCTTTTTATAATAATTTTCATCACAATTTTCACAAATTTCATCCGGTATTTCATTAATTTTAATTAATCTAATAATGTTACGATAACGTTCTCCATTAACCGTAAAGCCACGTTCATCTTCAAAAAAGCCTGGGCTAATGATTCCACTACATAGCACATCATACTTTTAATGGATGCACTGATGAATAAGTCGAGGATTTTCTTTTAGCCAGAATCAAATATATTATTTATTAACTAACCCATTTAAATGGAAATGCACTACATGCACAGTCATTATGATTTTTTTTAAAAATTATATGGTTATCATGAGCAGTAGCATCATATATTGTCATATGTATATGGGACGTGGTAAATGCAATCTTGTGTCAACTGAATTTTATGTGCAGATAAAAATGCAAGTCTTTATATGCATAATTTGCCACGCAGAGTTGTACCTAAAATTTCACGTAATTTTCTATGTATAGTCGTCGTAATAATGATTGATTTTGATACAATGTTGTTGCGATTAAAAACGAATTGGTTTTGTCGAATATTTTTCGATAATAAATTTCTCGCAAGTCTATCCATAATTCACCACTTTGGCCAAACAAATGAACTGTTAAAATTTATGTTTAACAAAATGACAACCAAATAAAGTAGTAAACCTGCCCGGCAAACACTCCATATATGTATAAATAAATAGACTGCATATTATTAAATGAATATAATATTTATTTCAGCTAGTTTGAACGCAATTTATTTATTTATTTTTTATAATATATTTTATTATTATTTTGTATTGTTATACGAGTATATGAAACACAATATCTATTGTACACTTGGGAATATATATATATATATATATTGTTGAAACCATCACCAAAAGTTTTTCTATTTTAGTTTTATTTTATCATGAAAATATATATACCATAAAATAAAAATAAAATGTTTTGTGTATAAAATAGTTAACATATATCTTTTTATAGTTTCATTGTACAGTGGATATTCTAATTTTGCGAAACAATTCATTTTGGAACAATATTCTATGAATTAATTCATCTTTCGACATAGTAAATGAATACTTTGCATAGAAAATATATTCTGTAAATTTCATTGGACACTTTATTCTATTTTAGAGCCATATAAATTTCTTATACTGCGACGAAACTTAGTAATCTCACAATACATGCAGTGTATATTTTGTATATAAAGAAATCTAAAAAAAATTCCCTAAAAATATGGGACAGCTCGTTCACTACAAATATATATGAATAGATAAATACACAAGATGTATTTTTGTAAAATTAATATTTTAACTTTAAAATTGTTCATAATTAAAAAAACACCAACTAAATAATGTAACGTCCCTGTCACGTGTAAAGTTGTTATTCTAAAATGGAAAATATTCTATATAATTTTCGCTACCTTGTGTTTTTCCAAAATAGGAATAAATACTGTATATATATAGTATACGTGTAATATTGTCGTAATATATATTACAACTACAATATATATATGGTATATGATAACAAATAACATATTACACTATTATCTCTTATTTTTATATTAACTTGTGTGTTACATCATGTTTTATATAGTATTTATATAATCGTGTAATATAACTTGGGTATATATATATATAAAATAACATAAAATTTGATGAGAAATTTATCAAAGTACTGCAATATATTTTTATATTAATATATAAAAAAAGTATTTTATAATTATTTTATAAACACTTTTTTTTCCAATTTTTGCGTTGATCATTTTTCCTAATGCCTTTTTAATTTAATATATATATTAAGGCGAGAACATGCAAATGGTCATATTGTACGTTCATCAAGTATTGATTCAATGGTTGAAGCCGTTTGGAGTGAAGCAACACCCCGTCCATCACTAACTGTTACATCACCACAATCAACACAATTATTACAAATTAATTATGGTAATAATACGTTAAGTGTTAGCCGACGCGAAAGTCTATTAAGTCCATCAGTTGGTCGACGTACAAAACAACATCGTGGATTAGCCGGTAAGTTTTTTTTTTCTATTTTTTATATATATTAATTTATTTTAAAAATTAATTAATTGAAATCCTTTCTATACTTTTATATTATTAAAACATTATTATTATAAAGTATAAAATATAAAATCACTTAAAAAATGAAATTATTACAATGTAATTTAAAATGCAATTTATTATATGCAGAGGAGATTGTGTATATAACAATAAAACAGGTGTAGTTTTACATTAAATATAGTAATCAGCATTCTCAATTCTGTCCATCCAATAATGTTTTTTTTTCGTCTACATTTTCTATAAATTTTCCACATTTTTAACAAAAGTGTACATAATTCTGAAATAAAATGTTTCCACTTTTTGTGTACATAGAGAGACGATAAAAAGTTTTGTTTTTATTACGGAAATCAATTAAAAACTAAATGGAACATTAAATCAATAAATATATATATATATTCTTCATCGAATTTTATTGATACACGAGTATTATTAGAAATAGACATTTATAATACACATATTTGTGCTAAATACATAAAGAAAATATACATAAAGATTTTATATTCGTAAGCAAAAAAAAAATAAAATCAACTATTCAAATAATGTTCTATATACGAAGTTTTTAATAATAATAATATAATTATTATTTTTTATTGCTTTAAAAGTTTTTAGCTTTTTTAAAGTAAAAATAATTATACCATAATTGAAAATGTTTCTGTTTTTTTTTTATTACTATTGATTTTATTACTGTTGGTTTTTTTTGATTCCCGTATACATGTTAGAATCACATAAATAAATTGTTTATGGTTACCCTGCAAGGAAAACTAATAGAAAATACTCGACATGTAACGTTATATATTCTGGTGAATGGGTACATTTTGCAGGGACGATAAGAATTTTTCCTCACACAAAATACTTAACTGTAGTTCAAGTAAATAAACTAAAAGGCGAATATTAAAAATAGCTTATTGTAAAAAATGGTAATTTTTATTTTAAGATAGTATAGCATACTAGAGCAATTCAATTGAAAATGAAAATGAGCTTTGCACGCGAGTAGGTTGAAGGAATGGAAGATTTTGCACATATAATTGAACTTAAAGGGATCATCTGGAGACCACATAAGATTAAAAACATTTTAACGAAAATGAAAATGAGCTTTGCACGCGAGTAGGTTGAAGGAATGGAAGATTTTGCACATATAATTGAACTTAAAGGGATCATCTGGCGACCACATAAAATTAAAAACATTTTAAACAAAACGTCAAGGGACAAGAAAATTTTTTTAGTTGAATATTCTACTTATAATAATTCATATGAACAGGAGAAAAAATTGAATTTCTATTATTTTATCGTATGAATTTAATGCAAAAACTACATTATTTAATTTACTCCAGTATAAATTTTGTAAATAATTAATTGTATCAGTACATATATTGAAAATTATTAAACTGATTTACCTTTTGTTCGTTTATGGAATATGGAAAAAGAAGGAATACCACTTGTGAATATATCGTGTTTTTTTCCGGTACAGAGATTTACAATGTGTGTATACGTACACAACTCTATTTATAATCATTCTCAGCAGATGAAACCTTCGTGTTTCTTGGCCTAAAACAATTGGGAATGAGGCATTGCGTATAGACAAATAAATATAAATAAATAAAAATTGATATTCAAATCAATCAATCAATTTGTGAAAGAGTGGGATTTATGAAGATAATAATATGTAGATCAATTGGTGAATTCCCAAATATATATTCTAAATCGCTATACAGAGTAATATATTAGCATGACGGTTATTATATAAAATATCTAGCTAGATGTCATTCAAAATAGATCATTAAATGTGAATGTGTTATGATGATAGCTTCTCTTCTGATAATTTCAATATTATCTTTACCCTTAATTTATATCTTCTTATTATCATGTTCATTTATAATTGTATATAATAATATAATTTAACGTCCTAATTAATTCATTATATATATTTTATCACAAATTTTTTTCATACTTTAGTAATGCTATTATTTCGCCTCTGTGTATCATCTGTATAAAGTTATATAACATAACAAATACTATACAATATATTTAATTATAAGAGGGTGGTATTCGTTGCGGAACAACTTACGCGTCCTGTTAATGCCATTTTTTGTATCGGTGGTTCACATCATACATTGTGTTATAATTAAATACATAAATTAATTTTTAAATAAATAAAATAAACAAAGATAGATCAAATCTATGTGTTAAGTAGAATTCTATAAATATGTGTTTAGTCTACATAAGATATAAAACTTCATTCCGAATATTTACAAATTTAAAATCCAATTTCTATGTTTTACAATTGTTAATTTGTGCCATTAATAAATAAAAAAAACTCAAATACTCAAAATAAAAAAATTACTTCCTCTCATTCAATTCAATTTTTTCGTTAAATTACATATATACATTTATATCTTAAATATTTAATTATTATATTGTTGGTAAATTTTTCCATCATTGTTTTATCTATTGTGACACACACACACACACTAACACTATGTGGATTTAAAATAAAAAATATATATACCTACGTTATTTTATAAATAGACTATTTAAAAATTGTAAATGTTATTCACTAAAAATAAGTAGTAATACTCATCACACACATTGGATATTTATAAACATAAAATATTGTATTATAAATAAATACCCCTCTCACCCTTTATATAAATAAAGTGTAATATTAATAATAATAATAATAATAATAATAATAATAATAATAATAATTCATTGTGTAACATTGTGTACAGGTATTTTGTAACTACATATACACAATTTACATATACTCGTACATGTATATGTATATCATATAAGATTATAATACATATAATTTTGTAGGGTTAAATAATAAATAAATAAAAAATACAAAAACAACAAAAACCTGCAAGGGTTTTACGTATATAGAATGGAAAATATAGGAAAAAAAAAAAACACCTGAATTTTAACAGCTGGTACGTAATTTTATATTTGAGATCCTTTTTCATAAATATATACGAACACATAATATTAAAAATAATATTGATAACAATAAAGGATAAAAATAAATTCTTTTTTTACTTTTCTATATTTTCTAGAAATTGAATATTATATTTTCAATGGAAATAAATTATTTATATTTTTGAATATTTTTACAAATAATAAATATAGAAATTTATCAGGAAGTTATTGTGTGTGGTGGGAAATAATATTTTTTCATACAAATACCAAATATTATTTCTATAAAAATTCAGGTGACATTTTTAGGAATTTAAAATAAATATAGTATATTAATATAATATACTTTCATTATGAGCTATTTTAGTATTTATAGTATATTTAAAAAAAAAGTTAAAATAACTTGCATACATTTATAGAAATTATAACCGATTCAGTATACCTACCAATAAGTATGTGTGACTTGATAGAACCCCATCTTATAACATTACGTATTTTATAGAATCTAAAAATTACCCTTGTCCCATTATGGATATATTTAAATGGAGCTCTATTAGATTCTTTAACTCTATATTTATTCGTATATTTATTTCTGACGTAATTGGTATATGGTATATTTATTTATATAATATTAATACGCCACATTAAATATTAACTTTTTTAAATACAAAGGCATTTAATTTTTACCCAATCAATACTCATTTTGTAAAGTACTTTTTTATATATATATTACTGGGAAAAAAAATTATGGTTATTTCAAATTAATATGCAAAATTTTATTACTATTCTTCCTAAATTTTTCATTTTATCCCGGCGGGCATCCCTTATCAATCCCTTATTTATATTACATATATCGCAAAATAAAGCCTAATCCCATTGATATACACCATTTATTTTTTTTTTACTTTAAAATAATAATAAATTTACAGTGAAAATAGAAAAAATTAATATTTATAACATTCAATTAATTTTCAATTTTAAAATTATACTTTTCGTTATATAATAGCAATTAACGGGGGTCATTTAATTTGTGATAAATATAATATAATAACTAAAATCCACTAAATAATAATAATAATAATAATAATTCATTGGCTATTGGAATTATGGATATAACTTAGTATTTGGTTGGACCAGATACAAGTGTTATATTATGCCAGTTGAAACGGAACCGAACATTCAATATTAAACACTATGTACGGTCAACAATTAATCAATTAAAAAACTATTATTAAATTACAAGAAAATTAACTAAAATTTACAAAAAAAAAAGTCACAATAAAGTGCTTCGTTTTTCAACAATGAAATTCTCGTTCTCAGATCGAAAAAATCGTGAGAAGTGTTTGACGATGTATTGTTATACCACGCACCCATCCTATTCACCAAATAGATACTGTTCCATCAGACGACCACTTTTTTTATATAGATGTCACATGAACTTAGCACTTCCACAATTATGAAGACATTCAAAAATAGCTCAGTTCATGGATGGCATTAAAAGAGCAGCAATTTTATTAAGATAATATTTATAAATTAACAAAAAAAAAAACTGTGAAAAGATTAACTATGGAAATTATATATTCTATCAAAAATTATTTCAAATATTACCAAACTAAATGTGTTTTTCTTTAATAAAAAAAAGGTGATATTTAAGTTCAATTCACACACATTTGGGTACATTTGCGTTTATCTTATAAGATTGCCTATATTTGTGTTTAGTTTTGTATATTTTATTTTCGTGTTGACAAAGATATGGATATAACTCAGTATTTGAAATTAAAAATATTTTAACTAGACACAGAGTGGCAACACATATTTCTTTTTATATGTTAAAATAAATTAATTTGATTAATTAATGAAATACTGAATAGTAAATTGTATATTTTAAATTTTGTTTAACATATTAATTTCAGAAGAAAAGATGTTGTTTTTTTTCCATAAATAATTTTCTACTGTAGAGTGAAACTTAAATTAAATAATAAATAAATTAAGTATATTGGTAAATCCTTAGTGGACGCAATTTTAAATTTAATAAAGTGCTATTGTCTGTAAAATAAATAAATTCAGCATTATGAATGATTATTTTTATCCTTTTTCGATTAATCACTAAAATATAGCGTACAACATTTATGGGAGGGGTGGAGGTAATCCATCGACAGCGCAGATAATATAGTTTTTAATTTCGATTTTATTATCTTGATAAAAACAATAATAAATAATACTTGAAATGGTAATACCATAATATTAATTTATGTTCGAATAAATAATTTAAAAAATTCGCATGTCAATAAACTGCTTTAAAAAAAAAATGAATAGTTTAACGTCTTTTAAATAATAGTAGGATCACTACACAAATCTTTAGCTGACAGAATGCTGCCATATTAATCAAACAAAATTTTATATGTATTTTATATATTTTTTGTGTGTGTAGAGAAGAGTATTGTTAAATTTGTTGTTTTTTTGATTATTCATTGTCTTTAATTTTGTATATGTGTTAAAGTATAAAATAATAAAATACTAAATAACAATTTTGTGGTATTTCCTCTTATTTCTTATTTCAATATATGTAATATTATAAGTAAAATACATACACATATGCGTCGTATATATATAAGAATACATGTTGTATATAATTATATATGTTAAATAAAAAATATTTACCTTTACCTTCTTTTATATATTATATCTAATTTTTATACATGTTTATACACATGCATAACAATTTTACATATAAATAATTCTTACACCAGACATAATATTATGTGATCTTTTGTAATATATATAATAACTCTCTAACTGATCATAAAATTGAGTTCTTTTCCATTACATATACCATACCATATATATGTGTATACGACTCTAGGCAGGCAGTATCTATATATTGTTATTCCATATACACTACACGAATATAACATATTGTATATATATTCACCATATTTATAAATTCTTGGTTTGCTAGCAGCAGCAGCAGCAGCAGCAGCAGTAACCAACAAACTAGAGATCCATATAATCATATATATATAGATACAATATAAAAATACCATTTAAAAAGAAGTATATAACATTTGAAATTATATGTTATATGTTATACAATAAAAAAACAAAGAGCATCGAGTATATTAAAATTTTAAATGTGTATAAGTGTTACACGGAACAAATACTCTTCCACACACACAATATTTGTGTAGGTAAAAAATGATCGATTTAAGAATATTCATTTGTATTTGTGACATTATAAAAAAATAAAATAAATAAATAAATAAATAAATAAATAAATAAATAAATAAATAAAAACATACCTATAATTTTTTTTATCTTCTTATACTTTTTATACGTTTTACAACTTGTTTGTTTGAACATTTTGTATTCGCTGTTTAGTATAGTTTTTAAATTGTTTTAAAATCGAGGTGAATTACAATTTCAATTTGCTGCAAAATGAAGAAAAGAAAAAATGAAATATTTAAAAGTTTTTTTGTGATTTATTTTATAAATAATAATAATAATAATAATAATAATAATAATAATAATTATTATTAATATTATTATTGTTAATGAAAATGATTTTTACATTATTGCACAAATATAAATATATATAGATATAGCAATATATAGAGTTAATAAAGTGATTTCTGTGTGCTGTGTCTATGTTATTGAGTGCATATTTTATATGGTACAAAATTACAATATAAAAATAATAATTAAACATATACAAAAATATATATATGTAATTAAATTATCGATATAATCAATTTATCTTGATATAATAAGAGAATAAATTTATAATTTTTATTATGCATTCTTAAAATTTAAAATCAACATTTAATTGGCATTGAAAATTAAATAAGATTATTTATATATAGAAAAAAAAACTACTACTGAATATTAGTTATAATAATTAATAGAAAACAATTAATTCTGCTTGCGTGGATGTAATAATTTTGTAGATAGTTTAATTGTTAAAACTATGGTTTTTTTTGTGTGTGGTTTTCCATTATTAACATTATATTTTATTTTATTGATATCTATCTATCTATCTATCTAAATATATATTCAAGTATATGTATATGTTCATACAGATAATAACAATATACACAGAATATGAATTAATTAATTTTAAATTCATTGGATGGAAAACAATTTTTTTTTTGCGATATGTAATCAGTAAAATTTGAGATAATTCTATATATATATTGTAAATGTATATAGTCTCGCGTTATCATATCGCAAAAAAATATGAGTGTTTGTTAATTGTAAATAAATATATATATATATAGTGAGTGCTATCTAATTATATTATATGTATACAAACATACACATAATGTATGAATACTAAAAATTTTGTATACATAAAGTATCTATATAACAATAATTAAACAATATTATTATCAATATTGAATTACGCAAATACGCATACAACACCTACTACTCTATTAAAAACAACAAAAATAGTAATAACAATCAATAATACTCTGTTTAAATAAAAAAAATATTGGTCAGTCTCACAGGTCAGCCATATTTATTTATTGTAATGGTTCTTTGTGTGTCCACAGCATATATATATAATATATATATATTCCATTCCATATACGATTAACAATAATAAATAAATAAGTGAACAACACAACAAAAATAAAATCTTACATATATTCAAGAACAAGGTTTTATTTTTCTCGTATATATTATAAAAATAAAGCGTGTGTTTTTTTTTTATTTTCTTAAAGTTTTCTTATTTAAAAAACATATATTAAAATAAAGTTTTTTTAAAAAAAAAGTAAGTGTATATACATAAATACACGCGTATATATATGTGTTAATTCATTTTTATATATACAATATTATAACATATATATTATATTTTATGTGTTGATATTTTGGTATAGGTGAATATATAAAAAAAAAAAAATATTATATATGTTCATTGCACCTTAAATCAAAAAAAGAAATAAAAATAAATTATTTTACTTTTTCGAAAATCGATAAATAAATACGAAAATACAGAAATTTTATTTTTAAAATAATAATTATGTTAAGCTTTTTGTTGGTGTTATGTAATTTTAATGTATTTAAGCATTATTTATTTATATTAAATATTCAGAAATAATCACAATTATGAAAAGGTATGTTATTTTTAATTTTAATTATTGTATTTTATTTTACGAGACATATTTAACCAATACCATTATATTATTGATAAGATAATTATCTTTAATTGTTGGCGCTATTGTTATGGTAAAAATATTAAAATACTTTGTCTACCTAATGCACATCAAATCTCTCATTATGGCAGACTATAAATAGATTAATAATATTATGCTATAATATTCTAATGTGTCCCATAATACAGAAATATGCTGGTTGTTTTAACCGAAAAATTTCTGATGGACACTTAAATATATAAAAATCAGAAAATTTTATTTATTGACATGACATGGGGTTCTTAAAATTTTAATTTTGAATTCAATGTTCCGATAACAGAAAGATATTAGTACATTTTAGCATATTTTTGTATTGGGATAAATTAAATTAATTAATATCATAATATTATTAATATTATTTATATTAATCTATATATTTATAGTTTAATGATATGATGTGCACATTGTGGTGGACAAAGTATTTTAATATTTTTATCCAAAACTAATTTTCTATATTTATATAATTTTAAATTTTCGGGCATCAAAATAAATTTAACAAATATTCCGGATAATACATTTTACATAAATTAAATAATAAAATTAATCCAAGCCAAATCTATATAAAAAGGGACGTTCAACGATTTTGGAAAAAATATATAGAAAGAAAAAACCAGATTTTTTTTATTAAATATTTAACCACTTTAAGAATTTGAATTTATTAGAATTTCTTATTAAAAATTCATTATATTATATATAAAATAAAAGATTATCAACTGCTTGTGCTTATGTTTCTTATATTAATAATTTCAATAACTTAACTGAACACAGATGTTGTTATGCGTGACTCGTTCATATGATATATAGACACACCAGTTTGTTTGAGTATAAACCAATTTGTTTAATCTTCAGTGTGTCGGACAGCAAAAATACACGTCATAATTTGGATAAATAACCTAGTAACAACTATTCACACATGGAAAACATTTGGGGTAAAATATATACATAATAAGATATTATTACTTTTAGAAAAATATATTTTCAAATGACATGTTGTAGCAAATTTTTCTATGCCCCTGTCTGTTACTGTTACAAAGAAAATGTATGACCAATTGTAACTTTTAATTTAATTTATATTGTAAGACTATAGGTATGCTTTTAATGCTCTAGTTTTATAAGTGAATCAGTAATATAGAAACATTTTCATTATGATACCTATTATATTTTCACATAAAAAACGAACGATGATTGAAATAATAAAATATTTTACGCCACACATATCAGTGTAATTGTAATTACTTAAACTTAAACTCATTTCAATAATATTGACTAAATTTAAACAGTTTATTTTTCTAATTTATTTGCATTTGCCCCAAAATTCATCAATTCTATATATTGTAATTTAAATCAATATTTTCTAATTTGTTTAATTTAAAGAGTTTAAATTCATATATAGCAAACAAACTTGGATGTATAATACAAGTTTTATCAAATTTATCAATATTATATCAAAGTTAAATCTTGTAATTCTTTAAACTGTCCACCTTTTAGAACATATACCAGTGTAATTTTGAAATATTTCAATGGTAGATTTTACTTGAAATAAATTTCATTTAAAACTGTGTATTTTTACACTTAACACTTTTAATTATTTTAATGTACTGCAACACCGACTAAATATACCGATGTTTTGTATACCGAACCCACTGTACACCACCACATTGCCTCACATTAATTTTAGTTGTGAACCCGTGTATAAAACGATTTTAGGTTAATTCATTGCGAGCAAATTATTGCGGATTATTTCATTAATCAATCAAAAAATTAACCATTTGCATTTTTCATCTCAAATACAATAAAAATGAATTAAGATGAATTGCATTTTTGGAATAAATTAAATGATTAAAATAAATGTTATTATTAATATACGTCTGGATGAGGTGTCGTGGCGACATAATATGATATAATGATGTTGACAAAACAATTTTATAATTTTTATGCGTGCCTAAAATGTAAAATATAAAAATATCAAAAATATATTAATTTGCAATTAATTGGTTAATTGCAATAAATATTGCTCGCCCTGAATTGACCGGGTATTCCAGAAATATATATATTATTACTTTATATAAATTTGAACACATATATTCTACTATTTTGTGCAAAATATAAGGTGACATTGTAAATATTTAGAAAAATTCTTTCAAATCAATTTTGTCACCTTCAAAGTTATTACTACACTTATTTTCAGCTTATACCTCCTCCACATGATGTTAACACAAATCAGGCGAATAGCGTGGTTGTGATTTGCACTTTTGATGAAATGGTCACGAATTATCAATGTAGTGTACGATGGTACATTATCGATGGCCATAAGAATTATCATTCCACACATTTCGGTACAAAACCAAACCAAGCGTATATCAACCAAAAACTGATGAATATTTCAAAGTTATATATGACACATATGTTAAGGACATTGATTACACAATCCCCGCGAATTATAAATTAAAATGTCACCTTATTTTTTTGGACACACAATAGTAGTATACACACCTATATTTAATTTATTATGTATTTCAAATGGCTTTTGTATATTCTTATGGTAGCATCCCATTTCGCCATATATAAATATGTATATATCTAAACTACTATATGGAAATGCAATTACTTAATATGATAATTAGATTTAAAACATTTTAATTTATTCATTACCATACAAATATAGTTGCAGATGTGCCATAAAATTTATACTATCTTTTGTATATGTATTTATATTCGTAACTAATAGAGTATATATTAATTGATTTCCATATACTTATTTATATGTAAATTAGATAAAGATACATATTAAAAAAAATTTAACATTTCTTGTTGTAAAATAAAATAACAAATATATCATTATTTATAAATTTTTAATGAAACCAAAATTTTGCATAAAAAATTACAAAACAAATTTTAAGATATATTTATTATTTTTTTTGGTAAAGGAAATATTTCTATTATATTAAAATTGACATTGAAACAATTTTAAATGCTACAATATTTATAAATAATTATTTTTCTAAAACATTTCAAATGTTTGATTTATTCAATGAGAAACTTTTTTTTTTATATATTGTAGATTTCAGTGGTGTGTGCGGTGTGTGCTGCAGTTGAATATTATTTATTTCTTGAAATAAATGTATAAAGTAATCAAAATTATAAACAAAATTTCAAGAAATAATTAATATAGCACTGCAGCACACCGCACACACCAATGAAATCTATATTAATATACTATTTACCTTGAATCAAATCTGTCTGTAGCTTTTTATATGGTAGTTGTATCAAGCCAAATTGATAACACAACGCTAAGAATAAAGGTTCACTACATATGTACGAACGAACGAACGAACGAACGAAGATTTACAAATATAAGAGATGTAAAAAAACAAAAAAAGGTGAAAATAAATGACATTTTGAATGCTAATTTAATGTGAAAGAGAGCTTAAAATTTATACGGTATTTGCGTATTTTCATATTTAACATGAAATTAGGTTTACTCAAAATGTGTACTTTAAATGGATGGAATAATATGTATTTAGTTTGAGTAATACAAATATTTATATCTTAAATGTATAATAAATAAATAAGAATAAGTATATATGGTATATTTACAAAGTAATACAGAGGAAATACTTTACCGCGGATAAAGGTTTTGAATTGTATAGCCACATATACTTATTTACATGGTGAATAAAAAAAATAATTTAAATCAGTTTAGAAAGTTTAGGAAGCAAAAATTACGTTAATATTTTAAATGTAATAGCATTCAAATTTAAAGAAATGAATATAATTTATTAATGTGTAAATATAACAATATTTAAACATTATTTTAAAATTTTTATTCCACATATATCCATCCATCCTGTTTGTGTTATGAGGATAAATTGTTTAATATTTAAAATAATATTTAAATTATTTCATTGAAAATATATATATGTGTGGAGTGTGTGCATTAACAATAAATTTATCATATTACTAATAATTTAATAATTTAATAACTAATTTATTAAAAACTTTGTACATATAATGTTTAATGTATAATGCACGATTTATTATACATATAACATTAAAAACATAAAATAACTATATTTTATGCTACATATACGTCATTATTTAATTAATTTACTTTCTGTTTCTGATTGTTTGTAACATTTATATAATGTATTATATTATTTATTTTATATATATATATATATGGTACACTAACTACACACATAAGTGTCTATATACACTTAAAATAATATTGTATTATATGAAAATAATAATAATATAAATAAAATAGAGATACGGGCAATTTGAAAATAAAAATCCTCTTCATTTAAATACATATACACAATTGGTTTGAACAGATATATATATATATATCTATATCTATTCTATATCTATATAATATATAACTATCCACAATCTATACTATATTCAAATAGATTATATTCATAATTGAAATATGAATGAAACTCAGAATTCACTATATATAGCTATAGCAGTTGAATATTTATATATGAGATGAGCATATATATATATATACATTATAAAGGGTGTCACACAGAGATTTCCTAACATTTAAATTTAAAATACATATTAGTAATTATTTTCAAATACATTGACATTTTACTATTTATGTGGAAATTATGTTTTACAAAATAAAATATATTTCGTTTCATCATTTTCTGTCAAAAGAATATTTACCCCTCTATATGGCTTATCGCGTTTGATAGTTTCATAAAGAATTTCACAATTGATTAAAGTGGGCTAATGTGTGTGTGTGTATTGCTAATCGACTATAAAATTTAAAATATAACCCAAACACCCTGTATTCATACTAAATTACCAACAACTACCATACCATACTTTAAGTTTATTCACATTCTTCATTTATAAGAATAGAAATGTGTATAATACTATAATTTATGATAGCAAATTATTAAATTGACATATTAAATAATATTGTATAAAAAGTAAAGAGAAAATTTATATATATATGGTAAAACTATATTATTAATATAATTATTAATACCATATATTCGTACAACAGTTGTACACAATGTACACATAAATTTATATGAGATGTTATTATTTATACACTTATTAATTTTATATTTGTACAATATATCTCGCTTTTTATTTAGGCCCAATCATTATAACAATTTTCATTTTGCGAGCTAACACAGCTAACATAAAAAAAAAATTATTCAATTTTCTTCAAAATAATAATAAATATAGTTTATTGACATTTTTAATGTGCGTGTAAATATATAAATGGTATATAATAAAATTCAAGAAATTTATAAATAATTTTCGTATATTTTACCATAAGTTCATTGCACTCTAATTATTAATATATATTGTAGTACTATGGTATAAAAAGTCGGTGCGTATATATAAAATGAATATATAATATATGCGAAATTAGCCAAATTATTAATTTAATTATTATATTTTTTATTATTAAAAATTATGCCACACATAAAAGACACACATGCATAAATCAATATTATACAATATATTATACACGTAGAGGGTACATAATTCATAAAAGCAGCACTGATTTACTTAGCGTACTGATTTACTTCGGTTCTCACAAAATTGTCCATTTCCCACACATTTCTACATATTGGTATTACACCAACTCTGTCATAATTCGTTGTTCTATATAGAATCCATGTACAATTTCTATACCAAGTAAGTCTTTCGACTGCACTTAATTCGTCCTTACAGGTTGTGTGTTATTAATGGCAGAAATTCTGACTCGAAACACTATCCTAACTATATGCATAATGATTCGAGTCAATATTCAAATTACATTAAATTCGAACACCCATTATATTTGAACAGTCCATCAATTATATTTTATAATCAATTTGATTATTTTTTCTATCATCTGAAGATCTCCACTTCTTTTTATGAATATCTTTTAGTGTATGTATACCACTAATAACCGTGTTTTTTTTTAGACATTGCGAAATTAATCAATCGCAGCCCATTTTCATTCGTTGTTTTATGAAAACATTATTTACCTATATAGTTGGATGATTCTGATCCTTGGCATTAACGTCGCCTAAAACGATCTTAAAATCACGGCCAGACACAATTCTATATATACTTGTATCACTTTTTCATAAAACACATCTTTTACATCATCTGTTTTTTCCTTATTTTATTCTTATACGTATAGGCACGTTACAATTGCTTTCATCATTGGTATTAAAATCAATTGTTAAATACTATCACTGAAAATAAATGTGTTCATAATTTCAATGAACAGCGTTTATAACCCCATATTTCATTGTTTCATTGAATAATTCATTAATATTTTTCATTTTTAAAAATTATATTAATGTACTTGTTCATTGGATGAATGAATTCGCGATCATTAATTAATTAATGTTCAAAATAATAAGTTAATAAACAGAACACGTTGAAAAAATGAATAATATTCTTCAAAACAATTATACAATTTTTTAAACCAACGATAAGTGATTCATTGAAAAACATTCATTTTCGATATTATTTTTTTTTTAATGCATTATTCGTTGATTTAATAAATTTTATTTCATTTTAACAATGTAAACCATATTCCTTTGAGCAAAATTAATTAATATTTCATTGTTTTGATGTTACTTTTTAATTGATGTCACATACGTTTTGTTTTCAGTATTGTATTAACAAAACCTGCAAAATCGGTTCCGAACAATCGTTACCGTTTTAATGAAATTGTGTATCTTTATCCTTTAAATACATTTTTGTCAGGCCACCTATTTTCTTCTCATATATCCAGTTTGCATTCAGTGTACATCCGTAAATGTTCTTACATCACCTTGTCGCCCCACAGTTATAACATTGCATGAAGTATGTTGTCCTTTTTTCGTCAATTGAGACGTTGTTACTTTCTTACGTTCAACCTACTTAATAATTTTGTAAATTCGTAGGACATTTACAGGAGTAAATCTCTACAGAAAATAGTTATTATGGAGGTGCTGACACAGTGTAATCATAGAATCATTATCTAAGTTTTAAGTGGATACTATTTTCAGACAATACTCTCATTATTAATTCTCATAAATAGCAGCCAGATTGTTTGAGGCTATATACTAATGTGTTATTCGTAGCCTATCCGTTAGAGGTAATGACGATTTCCGTAACCGAAATAGCGAAGGCATTTGTTTACAAAAATGTATATATTAGGATGAGATATATGTTCAGAGTTTTGAACGACGTAACATAATTCACCAACAAGCAATAATTTATTTATGACAATTTTCGTATATCTGTAACAATAGGCAATTACTACCATTATTATAAAAAAAAAAACACTTTGCCATTTATGGCGAGGTTACAGTCATTCATATATATTGTTTCTTGAATATTAACATATATTCATTTAAAATGATTGGATCACTCTATTAATGTTTTTTCTTCTATAGCGATAAATATCTTTTATGTATATGTTTTGATTATCAGCAACGTATTTAGTTAAATTTACGTTTGTATAAATATATATATGAAACTCACATATTGCATAAATCTAGTTTTTAATAGTTTCAATCAAGCATATGTTGCCGCCACACATCTTTTAAAAATTAATCTAAAAATTCAAATTCCAATAAATTATTATCGGCTAGAAGATGTTAAATTTAATTTGATTTTTTTTTTCTAAGTGTTCACCACAACATGAACATAAATATAGAAATATATGCAATATTATATAATATTAATTTAATGTATGTGGTATCTAAATTTGTATACATTCGCACATCATTTTATTAGATAAAATTGTAGTAAATAAATTTGAGTTAATTAATATTATCTACCAATATGATCCTCTCCACGTTTTATCATATATTTTTATATATGATTTTTTTATATCATAATAAATATAAATATAAATAATAAAATGTTATTATAATACAATAAAAATATGTTAGACTATATAATTTATCGTATACATATGAATAATGATTATATAGAAAATAATGTGTATTATAATATAAATTATAATATATATATAATCGTATATTATAATAAAAGAATTTTATACAATAACAAAGCAAATGTTTACACAAACACACACACACATAAAACTTATAGATAGACATAGATATAGATATAGATGGATATATAATGTAATAATATAATAAGAGATTTGAAATAAATTTGATATACAAAGTATAAAAAAAAAGAATGAACAGATTGCTGGATGGTATCATAAACGTATATTGTGCACTATATAAATATATTATTATATAAACAATAGTTTGACGACATTAAAGGAAATGGTAAATAAAATGATAAGAATTATATATATTATATTCTCATATAGACATATTATTATGAAAATATTATATGAAAGTGATGAGCAAGTCAAATAAATACTTATACACAGAGGAAAAAAAATGTGAACTTTAAAATCAAAAGAATTTCAAGGACAATAAGATAATCAATTGTAGTTTGACCTAAATAAAACGATACAATGTGTTTGTTCTTGTCAATCGATTACCTTCTTAAAATAAATGAATTTTTTCTTTTTAAAGTTAATCAAAATAATATAAATTTTTTAAATTATAAATACTAAAAACATAATAGCGTAGCTAACAAGAAAATTTTGAACTGTGTTTCGATGTCAGGTTAATTTATAATTTTATATATATAATTTTATAAAAAAAAATTTAAAATGAATTTGATTTGAATTTTTTTAAATTTTTGAGCAAAAAGCTTTATCAATCAATTACATTTTTTTTAAGAACGTCGAATTTTCAAGATCCTTTTAAATTAAAACCGACAATTCGTTTTAGCAAAAAAAAAGCATTACTATTTTTTTTTCAGTGTGTATATAAACACATAATAAATACATATATTTAGATTTAACATATATGTTGTGCTCTATACATTATAATATATGCTAAAAAAAGACATATACATTTTATAAATGTTGAAATAAATATTTATTTGTACTAAATAAATGTGTGTATTGTTCGGTGCATTGTTGTGCCAGCTGTTTGTATATATTGTTTAATATCTTTAAATAAATATTAATTCTTATTGTTTTTCGGTTTTGTTTACAATAAATAAATTATTCGAATCGATTTTATTTATAAAAATCATTTTTTTTCATGAATTTAAATTATTTTATTTTATTACATTATTATTATTATGATTATTATTATTATTATTTTTGGTTTTATTATTTATTTCCAAAAAAATATATAAATTTTAAAATTAATATTTAAATTTGTGTTTGTTTACATAAATGCATATAATTTATATTTTATATAATAAAAAAATTGTTACACTGTTTTGTTTAAGTGCGCCGTCAACCAACAACTCATACATTGTATAAATTATATATACAAAAATGTTTTTTATGTTATTTAAAAAAGGTATAATTAATATAATTAAAATTAATTAATATATTGTTAATATCGACAAGACACACACGCACACACACACATTTATTTGTGTATATATATTTTTTATGGAAACAAATAAAAAAAACTCTTATAAAAACCATATATTTATGCAATATTGCTATAATATCTTGCAAATATTTATTATAAATTTATAATCTAGTGCAGAACACAACAATTTTCTTATAAATTTATAATAGAAAATAAATGCGTTGTCGTCGTCTACAACAATAATAATAATAATAATAATAATAATAAATAAATAAATAATTATTGATGTCGTCGTTGCGTTCAAGGAAATGACCATTTAAATTTAAAAACTATATTTATTTATTATAATAAATTTATGGTAATTTTTTGCATATAATTGTTTAAATGATATTGTGTGTGTGTGTGTGTGTTTGTGTTTTATTTTTTTTTTTCTTAATTATTCTGATGAATTAAATTTTGTAAATTAATGCTAATAATTTATATTGATTTTATTTTTTTTTTAATTAAATATATATTATATAATATGTATTTAGGATATATAGACAATAGCTATTAATGCCTTAGATTTACGTGTATTTATAAATAATTTCATATGATTGGTTTTCGGAAGAAATATATATATAAAATATATGTTTTATTTTTATATTAATGAATATGGAAATTAAGTGAAAGTGATAATGAAATAGCAAATATATGGTTGGATATTTAATAGTACAGTACTTATAATCATATAAATATGATTCTTCACATCGGAATGACCACAATGTGATAATATATAATATATTTGCATATAATTAGATGTTATGTAATTTTATATATATATAGAAATTTTATCTGACCGATAAAACGAAACAGATGTCATCAACTTTGAATTTAATAAAATGACAATTTTAAAATTTATTAATTTTCTCATACGATGATGATTTCGTTAGGTAGTATATAATAAAGAAAAATTATATCATATAAATTGAAATGTTTTATCGGTTTTCAGGTTCATTCGGCTTAAATAAAAAATGAGTATCATAAAAATTATTATTATTCCACTCATCATTTAGTTTAACACAAATAAATACGTATAATTCCATTGTCTCAAAGACATTATAAATCATAAAAACTCACATCTTAATTACTGTCATTTGTATATTACATATAATAATAAAATTTGTTGACTTAAATATATTATTTCATAGTATTTACATCTGTAGAATTGACCAGAATATCTTTAGAAATATAGAAATATAATTATTCTTGTCAATACTTTGTTATTTAACATAAAATACCGGCGGCAATTACAAATAAACCGTAGCTAAGGACTTATTTGAATAATATAAAAAGGATTAAATAAATCCGAAACAATTAAATTTATTTCTTATAAATTAATAAATAATAAATAGTTGAAATTCAGAAAAGCATATATAGTCTAAAATTATTTATTGTCATTTTAAATTGACTATAGACAATTTGAATAAAATTTTTTTGCGACGAATACCTAAAATGTTACAAAAGGGTCTTCTACACCACTATACAAAACCTCACTACTTCCTTTGCTCGCTACACAGGAATATCTTTAAAAGTTTTGATAATCTAATAGATAAATTAAATGTATACCTCAACCAATATCATGTTGAAGTTTCATTGCATTAATACGCAAGTTGTTTATATTTCAACTGACCATTACAAGTGTTTCCATGGGTGTAGATGTCTATAGCATATTAATGGTCGTTAAGTCACATATACACATAATATCTGTACAATGGAAAAAAATATAGTAGAAACATGTTTTCATATGGTGACATATTCTCTATCATAATAACGAATAAATGGTATATATGATATTCATAATTTCAAAGTAAATATTTATTAAAATATATGTGTATATTCATCTCGGTATATCATCTATAAATAATATACATATGATATTAATCAAAATTTAATAGAATAGAACTAAAATGTATATTGCTAGATTAGATATTTTCTGTTTGTTAATAATCTAGAATTTGTTAATCCGGTTATTTTTTTTAACGAATTTTAAACCAACAATAACAAAATTTATATATTTTCAATACACAAATGTGTCTGTTTATGTATACCAATACAACAATATGGGCAAATCTGTTAATCTCTATACATGTATGTACATATTCTTTATTTATTGTAATTAAATGCAGTATATGTACTATATTACGAATCTCATGGACAATTTTTTTTATATATAGTCAATACAAAAATTTTAAAAAGCTTTCACAAAAATTTTGTATTTGTTGTTGCTCATATTTTTAAAACAATAATAAATATAGATATAAATATCGACTATACTATGTTCTCTATTGTTTATAAATAATAACATGAATGAAATGAATAATTCAAAAAAAAAATAGTAATTATTTTTATAAGAAATGCATGTAAATATAGTGTTTACCCGAAAAAAAAATTTTGTAAAATAATTAACGAAAATTTTGTATTAACATTTGCGACACTGACTGTATTTTGTTAAACAATATATTACAATTTTACAAATTTAAAATATGGAAAAAATATGTAGTAAAGATTAATTTTAATAATTTTACACAACATCCCTTTTTTCAGTATAGGGGTAAATATAAAATAAAAATAAAAACACATTGATACATATGATACGATATGTATATTAATATATTTATTGCCGTAAATTTAATGGGTCATATATACGTGAATATATACGTGATACACATAAGCAAACGTAATTGTGTTGTAATTCCAATGCATAAAATATGGCATACTACCAATACACATTTGGTATTATAATTTCCATAATCTATTTATTACTATAAACTATTTTATTAATAATTAATATCATTTCCGCAGAAAAGAAGTACTGTCAAACTTATTTGTGATGTCAACTAGAGAATGATTTATATGTAATGTGTTGTATATATACAAAGAAAAGATTTATTGAAATATGTGTGCTAGAAAACTACGAAAAATTAAGCTTTTGTATATAAAACTTTAATAAATTAATAAATAGCACCGCTATTTCGACGCAATATTGTTACATTATAAATATTATTTTTGTTATATATTGCACACGCATAGTTGATGTATGTAAATTTATGATTTAATAATTTGTTTCGAAATTTTCAATGATAGCAAGTTATTTAATTAAGTTTTCGGGTCATAAGCATAGATCCAAATCTAATCTCTTGTAATGATGCGTTGTATGTCCGTATGATAGTCATCATTTCGTTGTTGCAGACGTTAACCGCGATACTCTTATTCAAACAAATCGAGTGGTTTGAAACTAAACGTGCGCATTAACAAAACATCTTTTAAATGGATAATTTTTACATCATAAATTCTATGTAGCATCAAAATTTTATTTACTATTTTCAAAATAGCCAACCTCAAATAGTGTATACACTCGCATTTCAGTAATAGCATTTTAATGAAGTTATACCATATATATATATATAAATAGATAATTTATTATTATATATTTTTAGATTATTGATTTACACAAAAAAAAAAAAAAAAAAGCGTATACTTTTTTATTGACAAATTTCCACTCTATAAAATTTTGTAAAAGATAGAAACGTAGTTCATAAAAATCTCTATATTCTCTGTGTATACCATGTGCACATACATAAAAACGGAAAAGGTATTGTATAGATAAATATCTATATTGATACGTGTATTTACAACGTAAAATATATAATATACAGTAGTCAGGTATGTTGTTTTTCATACACATCGTTGCATACATATTACACATTGCACATATTTAATGTGATTTCAAATTGTGAGTTGTATACTTTTATAGATGTAAATATATTGGGTTTCAATTAACAGTTTCAATTAACACATATTTGTTGATTTCTTTAAATATGTTTAAAGTACAAAATTTGAATATACAACATTCATATTTATGTTTATCATAAAAGCATATATGCGATAAATAAATTTTACCATAAATGTTATATAAAAACTTGAATTATCTATTTAAACAAATTATTATTTAGAAAATACATAAACATGCGTATAAATAAAGGACCTATATTAAACTAAATAATATATATATATAGATAGAAAATAACTAATAATATAGTGGTGATTGTAACCAATCATTCATTTATAATTGAAAAAAGGGTCGTCTATTATAAAAATGTACAAAATTAATTAACCATATATAAAAGAAAATTTATTTCTATAAATACGGAATACGAAATTTAGTTTTTTAAATCTATTTTTAATTATTGTAATAGTTCGAAATAGATAATGGCGTCGTTTAGATTTACTTTTTATGTGTGTTAATATAAATGTTGAACGTTTCAATAAATGGCAAACAGTACATTTTCTATAGTATTTAGTATTAATATTTATTTAAATTTCGATAATACATCAACATATAATGCAAAGCAACTATAAAAAACCGGCGCACTCCAATATAAACATCCATTAAGTATCGCACGATTAATCTAAATTATATGTAAATCAAAACAACCACTACCCCTAATTTGTTCCACTGTTGTAACATAACAAATTATTAAACTTATGTGTAAATATATAAATTGTGTATAATATCCATAAGTTTTGTACGAAATAAAATTATATAAAATCTTATTTTTAAATTTAGAAAACACGTGTATATAAAGAAATATAGATAAGGTTTTATTTTTGTCTACTGGTACGAACATTACAAAAAAAAAATAAAAATTTCATAAAATATTTTTCAATCATCCGTTTTTACACTTTTCTATTTAATATTATGCGTAACTACTACTACACAGATAGATAGGTATATGTGAATTTATTAAAATATAAAGATATATTATACTATATATATATTTATATAACTATCGTATATCAAATAATTTGTTATCATATATCCTTTATTATACATATATTAGGTTGTCAACTATCTCCCTTCCGCCTTTTTGCTCTTTATTCAATGCTTTATAAAAAGTGTTACAGTAATCGGATTTAGTTCAAATATGCGCCGTTTTGTTCGATAATCTGTTTCCATCTAGACTGCAACTTCATAATACCTCCCTCGTAGAAGCCCCCCTCCTTATTTGCGAAGAACTCGGACAGCCACTTTTCACAAGCCTCTTTTGAGATCAACTTTACACCACCAAGGGCGTTCGCCATGGACAGGAACAGGTGGTAATCACTTGGCGCTATGTCCGGGCTATATGGTGGATGCGATAAAACCTCCCATCCGAGCTCCCGTAGCTTCTGACGAGTCATCAACGAAGTGTGTGGTCTGGCGTTGTCCTGGTGGAACACTACACCCTTCCTTTTGGCCAATTCTGGACGCTTCTGGTCGATCGCCTGCTTCAAGCGGTCCAGTTGTTCGCAGTAGATGGTAGAATTAAGCGTCTGGCCATATGGGAGCAGCTCATAGTGGATGATTCCCTTCCAATCCCACCAAACACACAGCAAAACCTTCCTGGCCGTCAATCCCGGCTTGGCCACTGTTTGGGACGATTCACCGGCCTGCGACCACGACCGTTTTCGCTGATATTGTCGTATGTGATCCATTTTTCGTCGCCAGTCACCATCCGCTTCAAGAATGGGTCGAGTTCGTTCCGTTTCAGCAGCATTTCGCAAATGGAAATTCGGTCCATTAGATTTTTCACTGTTAATTCATGTGGCACCCAAACATCAAGCTTTTTTTTGTATCCAGCCTTCTGCAGATGGTTTAAAATGGTTTGGTGACTAACTCCCATCTCCTGGGCGATGTCACGAGATGCCACATGCCGGTCTAACTCGATGTATTCCATGATTTGATCGGTATTTGTCGTCACAGGTCTTCCGCCGGCTGGCTTATCCATGGTGTCGTTTTCACCGGCTCTGAATCGTCGAAACCATTCCTCCGCGGTTCGAAGTGATAGAGTACCATCCCCCAAAACACCATTAATCTCACGGAACGTTTCTCTAGCGGATTTGCCTTTAACGAAGGAAAACTTTAAAATAGCGCGAATTTCGGCGTTAGTGAACTCCATGTTTACACGTCTATAACTGTTGAACGCAATATCCAAACTAATCATACATAGCGTCGTTTTGTTTGTTATGTCAAGAGCTTTCAAATTATGTACAGTGTTGCCAGATACGAGCTCTGTAGCGCTTTGTACATAGCCGCGAAATTAAAAAGACAAAAAGGCGGAAGGGAGATATTTGACAACCTTATATTATGAATACAATGTAAAATTTAACATTGAAACCCTAATTCATTTAATTTTCTCATAACTTTCGTATACATATTAATTTACTATATCGTATTAGAAATTTTAATTTTACGGTTATACATATTTTATATGTATTCCTACTACATTCTATATCCTTCATCCTTCATTATCTGTTTAGTCCAGTGTGGGCATAAAATAAATTAAACATTGAAAGAAATTATGCCGCCGTTAAATTGGGGGTGACAACGAATACAAACACTTTTAATGATTATATTGTATAAAACTCTTTTGTAAATCTGCAAATTGTTATACTGTAACCTTTTATTGCTTTTCGAGTTACACACAATATTTTTAATTTTAAATATTCGAGTATTTGAAATGTGAAATAGAATAATATAGAATAGAAGTATTACACTATACTTTTATGTAAAAGATATAAATTCATTTGTACACCTAAAAAATGTAAAACCTTTTTTTTTTTTTTTTGTGAAACAGTATTGTTCTTTTGTCCTTTATTGTCCTAAGAAAGGCACAAAACTATTTTTATATTTTTTTTTTCCAATTATTGTACACAATATAATTAACTAAATGTGATGCTAAACCCAGAAATTGTTCGTTGAAAATAATTTTTCTCGAATAAATATAAGTAAAGTTACAGTTTGATTATACGATTAGAAAATAGACAAATATCTTCTATTGGAAACGACTATATATACGTTTTCCCAACATAGTATTCAACATTTAATCATCAAACTCGCAATATGTTTGCGAGAAAATTCAAAACCTTTTCTATTATATGGATAAATGTGTGAGAGATTGAGTTCATCACAATTGAAACGATATATTTTTATTGTATTTTATTGTAAATATATACAAATTCTCATAATTTTTCATATATAAATGTATAGAAAATTATGCACGCAGATTTATTAGCAAAGATAGCACAAAAAACAACTAACTTACAAAAGTTTTACATGTAAGTGTAAGACGGATCAGTGCATACAGTGGATAGCAATAAACATATTATATTGAATTTATATAATATATTTCTTCGATTATTTATAATATATTTTTCATTTCAATAAATTTTAAATCTGATGACATTTATACTTAATGAAAATTTCTTATGTAGACAAAATTGTATGCGACGACCAAACGTTACAATTATAAAAAATATGAAATTATTTAAATTGCATAAATTAACCCTTAGGCCACATAATAATATGAATATCAACATTAGAATATGCAATATATAACACTTATAATATTTATCTATATATTTATCTATTTATCTATTCATCTATCTATCTATTATCTATCTATTTATCTATCTGTCTATTTATCTATCCATAAGGATATAATACAATAATTTTATGTAGAAAGGATGCTAGTAGAGTAGGGTAACCTATTAAAAAAATAAAAACTACACGCTATATGAAAGTATAAATTATAAGAAAAATTGAATTAACATTTCTTATTGTTTACTAATACATTATTATACAGGATATGAAGCAAAAATTAATTTCGTAGCATCAAGATTGATGAATTTTTCAGCTGATTGACAGTTACTATATATATTTGTTCGTTTATATTGAATCAACAATATCGTATGCCGTTGGAAATTATATACTATTCAAAGATTTTCAATATCTGCACCATTAATATATAAAAATATTGAAATTAAAGAGAAATATATTTTTCAATGATTGCAAACAAATTCGTGAATTGTTATACATACGCCCCGTATGTGGAGTAATTTTATAACTTGAATTTATATATATATATATATTATTAGATGTCATCATATGCATCGTATAGTTTGAGTAACATTACTTGATGATAATAATACATTCAGAAAATATATGATTTCATATTAAATCAAATTATACGTATCCTATACATTTTAAATACACATATATAGCTGCAGCCATAGTGAATGCTTGAGGTATTTTTAAATATATATTCGTATATAAATATAGAAAATAAAATGCGATGCACAATTTATGGAATAAATTATTACACATTACATTGCATTTATTTTTCGTCTTATAAATTTCAATAAAATAATTTTAAAAATGATATAAAAATTTATTCTACTACCATTTGATTTGAAAAATGAGAAAATTTTAATATAATTTATAAACATTTTCCACATATATTATTTTCTTTTTTTTTTCTTTTATGTATCGTATGCCAGCAGCCACATTGCTTTTGCGTGATTTATATTAGCATGACAAAATTATTATCAAAATTTTTAAGGGATATAAAAGAAAAAAAAAACTTTAACTATAAATTTAAAATGAAAAATAGAATTTTTGTACTATTTTATATTAAGTACAGGTACTTAAAAAATTGTATGTATATAGAGTTAATAGCCACTATACTTTACACTGCAGTGACAATAGCTTATTTTTAGAAAAAAAAAACTTTTTAAAGTAATTATTATATTATTGAATTATTATTGTATAATTCATTGTGTTCATATTGGTGGAAAATAACTAAATAATATTGAGAAAAAAGGAATGTATGTATATAATAATAATATAAATACTAATATAAAAAATTAAGTAAATATAATAATAAACTAAAAACTAAATATTTATACAATTTTCAATATAGAATTTACTTTTATTTGCACAAAATGTAACCTGAATCTATATTTTTAATTCGAAAAATAAATAGAAAAGAAAATATATTAATTTCATTGCAGTATACACACTTCATTCAAATACTAGGTATAAGAGTATGAAATGAAGGAAGACACATTATTTAGAATAGAAAAATCAAAAATATTTTATTCAAAATAACTTCCATCGCTTTCTACACATTTTAACCACCTTTCAGGCAATTTTCGTATACCAAGTCGAAAAAAAGGTGTTGCTTTGGATGAAAACCATTCAGATAGCCAATTTTCAACTTCTTCAGATGTTTTGAAGTGCTGTTCTTTCAAAGCATGTCCCATCGATGAAAACAAATGGTAGTCAGGAAGGAGCCAAGTCTGGTGAATAAGGCGGGTGTGGTAACTGCTCCCATCCAAGCGACTTTATCGTATCCTGAACTGGTTTTGCTTTGTGTGCTGGTACATTATCATGTTGCAAAATTACCTTAACATTAATTTTTTCTTTCTTTCTGTCCATTCTGGTCGGTTATCTAATAATGCATGGTTCAAATCGATTATTTGTTGTTGGTAGCGAACCGTATTAACAGTTTCACCAGGTTTCAAAAGTTCATGATACACCACACCTTCCTGATCCCACCAAACACAAAGCATTCTCTTCTTACCGAATCGTTTTGGTTTTGCAGTCGATGTTCCTGCTTTACCTGGTGTAATCCATGATTTTTTGCGTTTAGGATTCTCAAAATATATCCACTTTTCATCACCAGTCACGATTCGATGCAAAAAAGACTTCCTTTTGTATTGTTGACGGGTGCAATTCACAAATGGTTTTTCGATTTTCTTGTTGCCTTTCAGTCAATTCATGTGGAACCCATTTTCCACACTTTTGAATCTTTCCCATTGCTTTTAAACGATTAGAAATTGTTTTTGATCTACATTTAAGGCTTCTGCAAGTTGTTTTTGAGTTTGTGTAACATCTTCGTCCAACAATGCTTGCAATTCTGACTGTCTTCAAACTTTTTTGGTGGTCTTCCACATTCTTTATTTCTCAAATCAAAATCTTTGTCTCTAAATTGTTGAAACCATCTTTTGCATGTTGCTAATGATAGAGCATGATCACCAAAAGCTTCTACAAGCATTCGTTGAGATTCAGCTGCGTTTTTCTTTAAATGATAACAAAAAACTAATGATACCCGCAAATTGTTTGTTGAAGGCACAAAATTAGACATTTTTAACACGATAAAATTTTATGTTGTTGTATTACAAATGGAATTTACCACACTGAATGTTGTTGACAGATGTCAAACAATAAAAAAATATCGCATTAAGGCTCTTTCACAATTACTAATATAAGTACAGCCATTTATTGGCAGCGGCTCACTTCATACTCCTATACCTGGTATATATATATTGAATGCATTTAATATATTATTAAGTTTATACAATATATATATATCAGTTAGTATTAACTCTTCAATAAATAGATTTAAACTCTTTCTTTTTATTTTTATTTCTTTAAATTGCTTTTTTCTAAATAGAATTAAATGAAAATAATCTGCAGTTTGTTTTTTGTTTAAATATTTAAAACTTGATATTAAATAACTTTTTATATATAATATAAAAATTGTATGCACCTTATGCATTTATTTATTTATTATGCACAAATGAAAGAAGTATGGTATAATAGAAGTTGAATACAAATACATTAAATATATTATGAGGTACTGTGTATAAATGCATTGGAATTCATATAATATTTGAAAATTCTATATACTTAAAATTTAAAATTAATTTATATATATAGTTGAATTGAAAAATGCATATGTGCATACGGCAATTTGTCTATAGGGAAAATGTATATGACATATACCCGAAGTTGTATCGTAAACGTTATTCAAAGTGCACAATATTTTATTTGCTTTCCCTGTTAGTGATTATATATTATTAAAAGCTTCCAAATTTTTTTAAATTTTTACTAAAAACGTATATGGTATAGGAAAAGGGCACTTATTCAAACTTTATAAACACTTATTTCTTGGATAATATCCTACGGAATGAGAAATATTATATATTTTAAGATTTTGGAAAATTCCTATATAATATAAAAATGCAGATTAACAATAATTATACAAACAATACAACAATACCATTTTAACAAATATAAAAATTTTTATGCATTTTTAAAATATATTTATAAAATATTCAATTTAATGCGTATACATTTGATTTCTCACGCAACACAAAATATTGTTATCTACCCGCATCATTCCACTTCTTTATATATATATATATATAATACCGCTTGGCCTTCATCCGTCCATATATACTCGGTGTATAAATAAATACAACAAATTCTCAAATAAATAAATATACATATATATACTTAATTCTATATATATATGTATATGTTATGTATTTAGGTGTATATAACAAATATATACTTTTCACTTAACACAAACAACCCCAGTTTTTGAATTTTTAATAAATTAACTTTTCTTTTACGACCAAAAGTATAACAATTTCCTTGTTTTTTACATTTATATAAAAATAAATAAGTATTAAAAATATATGGATATGTTTCTAATGGAAATACAGTTCTCTATATATATATATATATATATGTATGGATACACACAGTGTGGTCATGATTTCTGTGCCGGCCATTCTATACAATGTTAAATAGATTGTCTGCGGATGATTTTGAGTCAAAAATATATTAATATAACAGTTTGATTGATTCGATACAAAGTTACACGGATTAATCGCGATTTCAATGTGTCTATGTTTTTCACTCATCTGGATTGATTATAAAACCTATATAAGCTTTAATTTTTTATGAATATCTCATGGAAGCACTTGACTCGTATGAAAAAAAAAATTGTAGCTCAACAATTGAAAGTTTTGAAATGGGACAAGTTTTTGAATTTATTCAGAGAAAAAATTATATTATAATGATATGTATTTGGATTTAAACTTGGTGCAACTTTTCAAAAGAAAAATGGTGTTTATCGCATATGACGTCAAATTGTCGTATTTTCATATCTTCTAAAGAGCTATATTGAAACATTGTGTAGATACGTTAACACGTACACATTGAAAATTCTGAAAGTTTTCGTGTAACTAAGTTGAATTGAAAAAAAAAATATTACATGTAAGATATATTCGACTCAAAATTATTAATTAATAGAATTTATTTACATTCTCACATATGATCGTCTCAATCTGGAACATCCTGTATATGGGTATAATATTGTCATCATATAATTATTTATATATTTAATAGAAAAAAAAAAGCAACAACAAAACAAATAGAGAATAAAAATCTGAAAATATTGAATATTATGTCGTAGCATTTAATTTTTGTAATTCATAAACAATTTCAAAACATCTAAAATTATATATACAAAATTAAAGAAAAATCATTATAAAATCAGTATTAAAAAACATGCAATATAATTAATTGATTAACCCAAGTTTCATATTATTGTTTTAATTTTATTTAATAGAAAATGCATTTTCTCTCTTAAATCTTTATGCAAAAACGTTTATATAAATACAAATGTATATCACATTTACTACAGCACGGAGTAAAACTAATTTTTCTGTTAATTATAATTTACTGAATGATTAATGATTATATATATTTTACACATATTTCACATATCAATTTGTATATGCGAATAACTGAAATTAGTAACATATTATAAAGTATAACATTATAATTATTATACATTTATAAAAACACCAATTGGTATTTTATAAAAAAAAAAGAAAAAAGTAAAAGCAATTAACTGGTGAATATATATATTTATTTATTTTTTCTAACTTTCTCATTTCAAATACATTTATTTGTAATATATGTAGCATGTGAAACAAATATTATATAAATAGTTAATTATTAAGTGTATATAATATAGATACTAAATATATTGTAGTATATAAATATAAATAAAATTGCCCCACTCAGCCGATTAGCGGCGCAGGGTTCATCAAATCATATATATATAATAAATATGGTGTTTTTTTTACGTGCGATAGAATTTGAAATTAAATATATTTTAAACATTTTTTTTCCCGCTAAAAAATAATCAACTTAAACTTATGGAATAGTGACAAAAAAAAATTAAAATAAATAATCTTTCTTTCGATATGTTAAATTAAGATCAAAAACTATACAATATAGACTCGAATTGGTATCAGAAAGTAATTTCTTGAAATAGAATTTCTCCCATGAAAACAGTCCTTTGGCACACAATATTATATCACACACACTAACCTTCAACACAAATTTCATAATAAAACCATTAACAATATAAAAAATATTCAAACTATTTATAAACAATTATCTATATAATTTCACATTATTAATCTACTCAAACAAAAACAGAAACTATAACTAACCGATACACAAACACAATTAAATAATAATATATAGGAAATGCAATCTAGATTAAGAGTTGGTCAAACAAAAAATCCCATCTTAACAAAACTATGAAAAACCGCATAAAAATGTTTTAAAGAAATGATACCAAATTAAAAAGTGCAACATAGAAACATTTAAATACTTTTTTAAAATTAATTTATTTTAAAAAATGCAAATTAACAAAAATAGATTCACAACACACTAGCAGATTTTCACATTAACACAAGTGTAAGTGTATCTAATCGTATGGTAAATTATTCAATGGCACAGAAAATATTTGCAATCCGTTGCGTACCTGTACGCAAAGTTATTATCGATTATACACACACAAAAAAAAAACAGTTGCGTTATACATTTACACACATTAATCCAAAATTTAATAACGCCAATGTATTCGAAGTTAAAAAATTGTTAAAATATATTTTTTCATATTATAAATGCAAATATATTCTTTTCTTTTACGATGAGTATTAATTGTTGTTTGTTTTTATTAATTTTTCAATTGTTTTCATATATTTTTGGGTGGTGTTAAGAGTTTAAACATTTGATGTAAAAAATATATTTATTGTTAAATTTTTATTTAAACACATGTAAAATATAATAATCGAATAAAAACAGGAAAATTTGAGGACATAATGGAAAAACATTTTCCATATCCAACTAATATATACAATATTTAGTACATATCATTTTATTATTTAATTTATACATGAATGAATTTGTTAAAAATTTAATATTATTAAATATGCATATCGACCACATCATTAACGACTATAAATACGACTATGACAATGAACATATAAATTATAAATATACTCCATATATTTTTATATCATATAATGATATATAGAGAGATATAGATTATAATTTTAAAGGGTAAAAAATATTATAAAAATCACAATCACATAAAAATTTTATTCATTGTGCCATAAAATTAATATATATTAAATATCACATAATTATATATGAGTCGCATAAAAATATTTTAAATAATCCATTATTTTAATTATAACAAGTTAAACACGCAAAACACAACATATATTTTGTATGTATATTAAATATAATATTATTATAGTATAAATAAGACATATAAGTGTAGAGATGAATAAGTTATTTGAGTTTATCCCATCCCATAAACCCTAAGACTATAAGATCGACACTTTGTATAGAAAAAGTCGATACACAATATATCGCTTATAGACAAACAATAACATTGTCCATACAATTTCACCGACACACCAAAAATAATAATCTCGAAAAGATAAAGGCGATCTGGAAACAGTCGAATTTGTTATTCTATTACAAAAATATTTTATGAAATCATAAAACACTAAAAGACTGTTGACATTAATGTCGGTCCATAATAAGTATCGGGGATTTATTTCGTATATGTTGTTGATATTATATACCTTGAAATTTATATTTAGTGCTTACAAAATAATCCAACCATTTTTAAACCATCATTTTATAACTAATACAATGAATGAATTCTTATATTTATATTAAAAAAATGTACTGAAATACTGACAAAAATTTTTGTTTAATTAATTAATAAAGGATTTTTTTGTTAAAAAAATCACCAACAAAATTAGCTGCTATATACCCTAATATTAATAAATAAAAATAGAAATGAATGGATTATTTTTTATACGCATTAATGTTGTTAAAGCTAGACAAATTATGATTTGTGTTTATATATATGCGCCACTAAAATATATGACTGAATAGAATACAAACAACCATCTCTTCTGTAATAAAATAATAAATAAATATTATAGTTTATTTTGAGTATTTGAAGGGTGGTAGTTTCTTTTATTAATTATTTATGCCTGTTTTCATTATGCAGAAACAAAATCGGTATATATATTGTATATAGATAGCCCTCTTATTAAGAATAAATGCGTTGTTTAATAATTTCGTTACCTTATGATGCAGCAATACGGTCGCCGCGGGATACTTCATACATTTATTAAATTTCACAATTTTTCTCAATAATATATAATAATATTATTATATTTAACATATGGGCTGAAAAGTTTCCGAAATTTGACAGCAGTCCGACCATTAGTTTGTGAGATATTGCGTTGTGAGTGTAGCTACTTTTGTTATTTGAAAAAAAAAAGGAAAAACACGAATTTCGTGTGCTGATAAAATATTGCTTTTTGAAAGGAAAAAAATATTTCTTAAGCCAAAAAACTGCTTGACGAGCATGGTCCCGACACTGCTCCAGCTCTGTCGACAGTACATTTGTGGTTTGCAAAATTTAAAACCGGCCATATGAGCACCAAGGCCGATGAACGCAGTGGCCGTCCAAAGGCGGCTGTTACTCCAGAAAATATCAAAAAAGTCCACAAAATAATTTTAGATGACCGTAAAGTGATGTTGATCGAGATAGCTGAGGCTCTGAAGATATCAAAGGAGCGTGTTGGACATATCATGCATGAATATTTGGGAATGCAAAAGCTTTGTGCAAAGTGGGTGCCGCGCGAACTCACAATCGATCAAAAACAACAACGTATCGATGATTCTGAGCAGTGTTTGGGCTTGTTCAACCGCAATAAAACAGAATTTTTGCGTCGATATGTGACAATGGATGAAACATGACTCCATCATTACACTCCGGCGTCAAATCGGCAGTCTGCATCATGGACAGCAAGCGACGAACCACAACGTCTACAACGACCAAAAACACAACAGTCGGCTGCCAAGGTTATGGCATCTGTATTTTGAGATGCACATGGAATAATTTTCATCGACTATCTCGAAAATGGAAAAACCATCAATAGTGACTATTATATAGTCTTGTTGAATCGTTTGAAGCATGAAATCGCTAAGAAACGATCGCATTTGAAGAAGAAAAAAGTGCTGTTTCATCAAGACAACGCACCGTGTCATATATCAATGAAAACGATGGCAAAATTGCATGAATTGGACTTCGAATTGTTTCCACATCCACCGTATTCTCCAGCGCTGGCCACCAGCGACCTGTTTCCTGTTTGCAGACCTCAAGAGAATGCTCACTGGAAAGAAATTTTAAGAGCAATGAAAAGGTGATCGCCGAAACAGAAGCCAATTTTGAGGAAAAAACAAAATCGTACTATAAAAATGGTATCGAAAAGTTGGAAGATCGTTGGAATCAGTGTATCAGTGCCCGCGAAGGGATGTATGTTGATGAATAAAGTTTAATTTTGCAAAAAAAAATGTTTTTTTCTTAGAATTTTCGGAAACTTTTCAGCCCATGTGTTATATCGTAATAATATGAATATAAATTTCATTTAATATTTTTTTTGCGATTTACTAAATAAATTTTTTCCGTTTACTAAATCATATTATTATTTCATTTTATTTATATATTTCACATTTATTTCACCTTTACATATTCGATTCGTGTGAATTTGACATCATTATATGTATGATATACATATATATATGTAATATACAAATAATATAAGAGCACATATATATTCAATTTTCTAATATCAATAATATATCAATCCACCCACCACCCATCACCAGTTATTTATATGATTAAATTTTGTAACAATACTCCTCTATTGAAAATATATTCTAATATATGAAAATTCATATAATATTTTTCTGTATAATAAATAATTTATGTATGTTAAGTTAAGTATATATATGTAATATATAGAATATATAATATAATTTATATATAGACACTTTAATACATGCACACACATACACTCTCATCATACCTATTAAATATATATTGTATATATCATTCAAGGACAGAATAAAAAAAAAGCTATTTCTTTATTTTCCTATAAATATGAAATTTAATAGTTATTATTATTATATTATTATAAAATAATAATAGTATGATTATTTATAATGATTATTATTCATATATGCTCATTCATTCATATACCATACACTGTATTTGTGTATGAAAGAAAAAATAATTTAATAAAATATATGACGATGTACAGCTGATAAACTGATATGATTATTACCTCTATATAATATCATTATATACATATGCTTGAATATGTCTATGTACTATATAAATAAATTATATACCATTATATAATGTATAAATTACTACCTCAGTTTTATATTATATGCATCATCAACATAATACAATATATACAATATTTATAAGTGGTTAAAATTAATTATGTTCTCATTATAATTGTTTATTGTTATATATATAATTGTATATGTATATATTTTTTATATTGTATATAATGTACAATATATATGGTATATAATAATAATAATATATGTAAATGTGTAAATGAAATTGATTAATATAAAATATAATAAATTGAAATAATTAATTATATTTATTTGATATAATAAATATATTATGTATGACTGGAAATTTATTTATAACATAATTTTCTTCTGTAAATAAATAAATTTATATACAATATGTTATTTGTTTATACAATACATAAGTATATAAATAGGGGTGTGAACGTCGCTTTTATGAATATAGATTATTGCTTACAATAATAAAATCTTATCACGAAACTATATATGAAATATGTTATTCAAATACCATAATAGCTATATTGATACGCACTTGAAAATTTAACGAAAGTATAATGTGAGGTGAGGTCGTATCAATTGAATATATGCAACACCATCGACCGAAAATACTACACGTAATTAAATTTTACATTTAGCAAAGAAATTATATGCAGAAAATATTTTTCATTAAAATGTCACGTAAAATATTATAATATTTACAAATTTTGATGGCACCATTTGAATTAATATATATGCTAAAATGTTATTAACATAACACATAACGGCTGCAAACTTTTTTTGCATTAACTCAGCAAATGTTCAATTGAATATTACCGATAGTATTTATTAATACGAGAAAATGTATACAAAAGCATAAGCATGTTCTATTTGTACATAGACCGGTATCATGTAAAAACTATTTGGAAAAAGAACATATAAAACTGGTACTTTTTTCATCTACTATTTTATATAAGTCGTTATACCATGAAAGAAAATTATTATAACATATATAAGTTATTTTAAGATATGTATACTTAGAGAAATCATTAAGATATATTTATTTTATGTTTTAATGCTTTGAAAAGTATTTATTTTTTTTTTCTTTGGAGTTATGACGTAGACTATATAACAATATGAAAACTTTTTATTATATATAGTTTGACAATATTTCCGAAACTAATATAAATTATATTTAAAAAGGTATTGTATACAGCATTTTTTTAAAACAGAAATAAATTTAATACCATAGTTAATCTTGAATTTCGACTAATATCTAATCTGTATTTATATTTATCATTGTTTTGTATTTAACGAAAAATTTGTTTGCTAATGTTGTTTACACGTGAAACACGTGGTGTGGAAAGTCATCGAAAGCTTGTCGAAACTTATATATATGGAAAACATATATTATATCTGAAAGAAAGTACATAGAAAGTGATTTCAACGCTTCAGAAATGATGATTTGGTCTTCGTATTTGGTGGGACCTCATCAAACTATCAACAAGTAATCAATTTAAAGCGGTTATTACAAAAAAAAGCAACAAAAATTTGCCAAAATCGAACAATAAAATGGTTTTTTAAAATTTTTCCGGTCAAAAAAACGTTGGATGCACGTTGGATGGAATGTGTTACAACCCCCAACGTTTTGCATCAGATGTTATTCCATCGGATTACCAACGGTTCAGATCGACAGCATTTCTACAATTATTAAGACATTCAAAAGTGGCTCGATTCTAGAGAAATTTTATTATTCATAAAATCATATTCATAAAAAAAAATATGCAATATTTAAATTTAATTACCATTATTGATTTCATAATATATATGCAATGCATATACTAACAAACAATCATTATTTTAGATAATCTGTATACATTTGAAATATATTTTTTGATACATAATATATTATTTGGTATCAAAAGAAATATATTATTTCTTCAAAGACGATATCTAATCTTTTTATATTTTATTAAATAATGCGTATACCTTGTATATGGTACATAAACAAATATGTATACAATACAGGGTTTAATGAAAGGTGCTCGCCAGCCAACGGATCTGTATACTGATTTTATGAAGAATTTTAAGTTGAAATTAATATATGATTATAAAATGACAATTAGATAGGTAGAATCTCTGGCATCTTTCAGTTAATTCTTTTTGGAAAATTTTCAGAATATTGAAATTGAAAATAATATTTTTCTCCCAATACGGCTACTATCTAATAGTTAAATAAATTCGTTAATTAATCACAATACAAAACAATACTATAAAAAATATTTCTTCTTTTATATTCTCTATAATATTTTGCTTTAGTCGATATATCTTTCTGTTTAAAAAATTACGCAGATAGGATTCCCTCGAAAAAATTCCAAATGTGTAAAAACACGTATATTTCTGTATTGTTATTTTTTTAGCATACAGGTCGGTGGATGACACCTTTTAATATACTCTGTATATATAATATTATATATTTATATACGTTAAATCAATCTCTTTCATAAAAAGGATATATGAAATAGAATAAAATTTCAAAATATTTCCTTTTGCTTTTGATATTTCCTAAAACAATTTTAATTCAAATATAATATTTTTTTTATAATATATATATTAGAAATTTATAGTTGAGTTTAGTTAAATTGCATAAGATTTGTCTAAATAATAGTAATACACTCGGTATATTAAAAGTTACGTATATATACTATAATTCCAATGCTAATTTTATATGATTTATTCTAATTCAAATTGTTATTAGTTACAATGTAAGAAGAGCTTTGACATACATATATTTCTATAAATTTGAATGTTATGTTAATTATCAATATGGGTGTTAAAACTGTCAAAGTTCTAAATCACAAACTATTTATGGCATGACACAGGTTTATAGTAATTTCGATTTATAGAATTCATTATATATACTATATATAAATACGTGCAGGATCAGGAACATGTTAAGTATATTGTTGTGAAACAAAATATTATATTGCTTATTTTGTTTAAGAGTTTTGGGTAAAAATTTCAGCTACAAAAAATTGCCTGATAATATTTATTTATTTGTATGGCAAGAAATGTGATAATTAATATGTTCGCCTATATACTGCAAAGTATAAATTCCATTAAAATTATTTATTAAACTTTGCATATATAATTTAATTAAAACTAATTTTAAGCTAATATTTACATTTCTGATGATATATGTTATGTATCTATACCCTGTATTTATGGTATATGTATGATACAATATCAAAAATAATTTATATATACACCTATGTATTGTATTACGGAATGCAATGTAGCAATGTAAAATTATAACTATAGAGAATACAAGAAATAAATTGATATGATATATATGTCGTATATTCGAAAACACATGGGAAATCTCTTAAACAATTTTGATATATTATTATTATTATTATATATATTTATTTTTTCTGGTTATATTTATAAGACAAAATTCCCCGACTGTACCTACCATATATATTTTATGTATTATATTGAAATATTATATGTTTAACATGGTTTTTCTTAAAAAAATTGTCCTAATTTTGGAAAAATTGATCTCAACCTTATTTATTTTTTTATTTGAAATACCTGCCTGCGTTTATAAATATATAATAATTATTTATATATATTTATAAATATATAAATCAATTTTTAGTCTATACCCTTTACCATACAAAATAAAAGAATGTTGTAGCAGTAACACTTCATGATTTGCTTAAATAAATATTAAAATATTTACTATTTTCGGATGAAATACAGGCATGAAAAACAATGTTGTAAATATACAAACAAAATAATAATTGTCGTTGTCATCCATGGAAGTTTGTTTAAAATAAATATTTTAACATTTGTAAGTAAATCATGATGTTTTACTTCCTTCAGTAAAATTGTTTTATTTTGCGCCTTTACTCTAATACTCATATTAAAATTTCTATATATTATACAAATATATATATAAATTAAATCTATTATAATATAAAATTAAATTTACTTATTTTTAAAATTGGATTATTTATAAAATTTATTTTCTATACGATATATTTATTTTCCATTAAAAGTAAAACAATGTTTCTTTTTACTATTAATTTAATTATATTATTTAATATAATAGAAAAGGTTAAACGTTAAACCCAATCATTAAAAGCATTCAAATTTTAATTATTGTCAATATTGCAGAAAAAGGATGTATACCCCTGTGTCTCAAAAATTTCCGAACTTTAAAAAAAATTAAAACAACATATTAATTTATTTTTATTTATTCAATATAATGTGCTTTAGGCGCGTTTGGCAAAAAGTGAACAAAATGGTTTTTTTCATGTTATCATTATGTAAATCATTTTTATGACGTCGGTACAAGCATTTTGAATCGAATTTATATTAACAAAATTGCTTTACTTTCATAGCCCAATTGATTAAAAAAAAAATCTTAATGATGATCGATCGATACGATGATGAGTTGCGTTGCTGGTTGAGGAATATGCCAATTCGAATTATTAAGATATTTTTGTCGACGTAGGATCGATACGATGAAGTAAAACATTTCTATAATCACCGAGTTTGGCCTTCCGCTTTTTTCATCTTTACCTTTGTGAGGTCATGACCATTTATTGATTGTACCACTCATACGAGATATACACAATCTCATTACCAGAAACTCTTTTCATCATTCCAAAAGCCGCGGAAAACGTATTTTTTTACAAGTTTAAAAGAAAATTTACGATTAGCTCTTTGTTCGACGTTCATTTTTGTACGTGGTATTGGTAATAAAGTAATGGTTTGAGGGCAACAATTTTGCTTATATAAAAAAAGGGATTGTCATGAAATTTAAACACAACATCACTCAAATATGCGTGGCTATCTATAACAACATATACATATAACAACAACATATCTATAGATGATACCTCTGATTTATAAGATTTTCTGACAGTTGGAGAATTTTTAAGACACAGCGTGTATAATATATATATTTATTGAATTACAATCTATTAAAAGATTTAAGATTTTCGATTGAATTTTACCCAATATCATAAAACATAATGATTATATTATTATACATTTTAATGTATATCCTTATCCTTATACATATATTGTTAATAGTATAATATACGGTATTAAATATATAATCAGTATAACATAATAATTATATAATATATTACTATCTTCTTTATCTAATTTACAGATCAATAGCAATATAATAGCAAATAATTAACAAATTGATCGATTATACTATTATATTATACATCAAACATATTTACCATATATATTTTTAAATTATTATATCTTTCTATATATAGCACAAACAATATATTAATGTTATCCTATATTCTCGATCTACATCAATTAAATATTATCTCAAATCAATAAATATTATATAATATATTATATAAATCATATAAACATAAATTATATATTATATACGTTTTAGTAATATTATATATATAACATAATATAGTAATCCATCAATACAATTTCATATATACAATTTCGTTCTATAAATAAATATTTTTATAGATGAATATTAGAAGTACACTGACCCCTATTTTCTCTATATACTAGCTATTTTGTATATTATATATTGTTGTAATACATATAAGAGAAGAATTATCTATATGAAAATTTATATATTTTATAATAAATAAAAAGTTATATGTATAAGATAGATAATATATGGTTCAGTAGAGCAGCGGTTAGCTTAATACTCTATATAGATGATAAAAATTGTGAAGTATTTTATTTGATGGTTTATATTATGCATAAATATCTTATATACTTTTCAACTGAATTATTGACAGTTGTACGATATATTTATATGTGTGTGTGTGTAGGGACATAGACGTTTATCGCATATATTTGGAAATTTATATGTTTGAATATATAAATAATAACTTTGTACATCTACATATAAACATACTCGATGAATTGAAACATATACTCTATATTGTGTTTTACTTGTTCAATTTGAGTGTGAATGTTTAGTGGATATTATATATAAGGCCATAAATACGGAATAATATTCTAGAAATTTTGTTATATAATACATCAGTCATCTTTCCATCTTTTACACAATATACACACCAGTGTACATATATAAAATCAGATCATTTATATATATTAAGCACGTATTACCAACAATATATGTATTTCTATATATCCATATAAAATATATAGTAAAAATGATTTCTAGTTTATTTATTTTATAGGTATTTTATGTTCATCCCGATTATCGAACGGAAATATATAAATAATATATCATTACACTAACATTGTTCTTATTTTGAAAAGATATATGATTATGATATAAAATGTATTATTTGATTGATTTTTAAAAGAGCGGAGATAAATATTAGTGGCACTTCGACAACAGAAGTCGCTTTGTGCGCTTTCCATGCGGTATTCCTCAAAGCGCCTGCCATCAGACTTATATAAAGGATTAATTCATTGTGAATATTTTCTGTAAAACACGCTATGCCTGATTCTCGCATATATCGAAGGACAATTAGATAAAAAGTGTCATGCCAATTTTTGAGATAAGATTTATGAAAATTGTTAGCCCGTTAATTCGTACATATTTGTCGACAAAAATGGTAAATTCCTTAAATTTCAGTTGCCTAAAAATTCGATCTACCAAATGACGTAGATCTGGTCCATTTAACCCTTTCGTATATTTAAGCAAATTGTAGACAATGCACATTATTTTATATTTTTTGATAGAAAATAATTTTAAATATAATATTTCTTTTATAAAAATGATTTAAAAAATATATATTATTTATAATTAATTTCTATCATAAAATAAGAAAAATCATTGTTATTCTGTTCGTTCGTTGGATTTTCATAAATAGTGAAATTATCTGATGAATTTGTTTCATTTTATAAGAGTATTACCGAATGTGCATAATTCTATATACTCTGGAAAATAATTAACTTCCGTAGATGCATGTAGATATAGTGTAATTATAATAATAACAATAATAATAATAATAATAATAATAATAATAATAATAATAGTTGGCTCGATCCCAACCAGGATTTTGTTTGAACTGAGATGGTTTGAGATACAGTTTCAATCTCCTCGCAGAATTTTCTACGCAAAGTTCAATTTTAGATTGCTTTAATAATTTGATATATTCTTATTTCAAACTATAGACTACTTTCCCATGAAAGTCAAAGCGTCTTCGTTACACATAAAATCTTAAAATTCCACCTCTTCTGTCCGTAATTTTAAAGGACTTGATTCTTCGAATGTAATCTGAAAGTTTGAACCTTTCTATACAGTTAACTTCTTTATAAAGAAAATATAAATTATTTTAATATCTTGGAAGTTCTGTTGGAACGTATGTGGACCGTTTTTTTTTATTATTTTTTGAAATAAAAATGCAAAATGTGACGAAAATACTCATTTTGATTGTCCAATTTTCCTACAAAAAACCAAAATAAAAAATACACGCAGTCGATCAATATAATTTGAATGAATATCAATTGAAGTATACCAACTATCAAAGAAAAAATCAGATATGGGTTTGACATATTGAAATATGCAAACTATCTAAAATCGCATGTAATATATGTGTGGAAATTGCAATTAATTATTTACCAACCCAATATAACCTAAATAGGATATAAATCCATCATTGTATGTATATGAACATATATTAAATAAAGTTTACTAAACATCCTAAAATATAATTTATTGATGTAAATTATATGATATTGTGAAAATATATATAATATTCTCGTGACAAATCCACATCATATAATAATATAATACTCATATTGTATTATTATTATTATTATTATTATTATTATTATCATTATTATCATTATCATTATTAACATTATACTTTTCTAATTCCATCTGTTATTATTTAATTATACTGGCATTGTCATTGTATTTACATACCGCAAATGGAAATTGTAGATATTATATTAATTTATCATCTCAATTAATAATTTCATTATTATTATTATTATTCTATATCTAAATCTATCTGGTATTATTATACAAACATTTATATTATTAAGAATATTAACTCGTATGGCTAATAATTTTCAATGTAATGTGTTAAATGTATATAGTTCTTGTAATATGAAATTATTAAATATATTATATTATTTTTTGTACGGCACGCAAAGAAAATTTATGAGGCAAATAAAAAAAGTATTTCCACCGGATATTCAATTTTCTTCAATATATTGATTAATAAATTTTATGTATAGCCCATAGAGGTGTATATATGAATACATAGATAGAGACATATACATATGGAAAATATTATAGAATATATATTTGAGGTAGGAAACATATTTTTGTTTATCATAAAAATCATCTATTTATGTTTTTAGTGGAATTTTACATTTCTTTTAAACTAGGTTAATATGTAATTTATAAATTGTTATACTATGAATTATCGTATATAGTAGTTGCTGTACAAAGTGTACATTTGAAATGTTTCATTAAATTTTATATAATAAATTAATTTGTATATATCGTCAATCCGAACATTTTCAATTTCACTAATTTTGTAAATTTAAAAACATGAGTAATTACATTTGCTGATTTAATAAATTTTTCCCATTATTTTATCATGACATCAAAAATATAGGTGTATTAAATAAATTACAATTTAACGTCTTCGTCCATATTTATACAAATTATGTGTATATAATAGAAAAATTTATGAAATAACATGACCAATTTATTATTTTGTTTAATTATATTGACTACTCAATACACGCACAAAGACCTATATATATATTTATATTAAATAATATCTACAATAAACAATACAATACAATACAAATCGATATTTTCCAATTTGAAATAATATAATTTATTATGTCCTTTTTTTTTGTTTCAATATATATTAAATTAATATGTATTAAATTCATATATATTATAGTGTATTATGTGTATGTGTGTCCATATATATATATTAAATAAAATATATTATTAATTATTTCATTGAAATTATATTTTTAGAATATAAGTACCTAATTAATTTAATAAAATATAATTTTTTGTTTGAAACTTTAAAAAAAAAAAACTATTGTATTACAATATGAAAATTGATTGAATATGTATTTTATCGAACGTCTAAAAATACACTATAATATATATTTTTGTAAACTAAATAATATTGAATTGAACGTATGTGTCTTATATATTGTACAATATATAAATTATTTAACACGTATTTAATAAATATTTAATTAATCATTTCATTCATTCTTTTCATGACGATACAATAAAATATAAATACGCACATAAACTCTCTGTCTGTCTGAAAAAAAAAAAATAAAACCGAAATGAGTTCAGAAAAAAGTAAACAGAGTTAACATATTATCATGCATAATAAACGACAATTGTCTGGCTCTCTATATATTCAGGACAACGACGTAATACAGAAAACGTTTCAATAAACCATAACGTATACCATAACCACTGTTGTATATCGCACTTGCGACATTACCTTTGGAATCATAATTTTGAATTCATCTTTGGTATATAGACAAATTTGTTCATATACCATATATAGTTAAAATCTCATAGAGAGACTTTTTCATTTATACATATGATATATTTATCGGATATTGCTGCAACGTTATAATATTCACATTTTAATTATCTTTAATTATAATTCAATTACAATAACTATATATACGTTTTAATTCTTTTAATAAAAGCAAAATAAAAAATGTTACCAACAAATGTAATTATAAATATACTCATATATATATATAGTACACTTAGACAGGGTGTTCACCGGTGCTGTTTACCACTTTGATTTGACACCGTGTTCCGGTAAACATATTTGGCACTCGTGAAGATCTTGGAAACGTATTACGGAAATATATTCGTTAAACCAATTATTGTAACGATTAAAAAATGATGTGAAATTTTGGGTAGAAATAATGTAACATCAAAAAACCCACTATTTATCGTTTAGTGAACAATTTTGAAGAAAGAAGCTCTGATGGTGTCACAACATACGAGAAGATAAACTGAAAACATTGCAAGAAATTATACAAAAAAACAATCCATTAACCGCAATTCAAAACCGTGTTGAACGATGATAACATTTTCGTAACATGTGTTGATAACTTTTCGACACCAAAATTAAATGCTTTTGTCTTAATTAAACTGACGTGGTTCCAACAAAACGGTGCAACTTCACAACTTCACAGTCAACAGCTTTTAAATGGAATTACTGTAATAAGTAATAAAACCTTTCCGGCCAACACATCCTGTGTATTATTTGAAGAAAAGGAAATGTTTATAAATATATTTTAAATGTGTAATACGTTTTAAAAAAATTTTCATTAAACAATATATAAATTGTATGTATGTAATTACCGTCGTATAGTATATATATATTTCTTTTTAGGTCACCACATTTGATAATTAAATTAATTTAATTTCTATAGAATACTATATTGTATAGCATATATTAATATCATCGTATTAAGAATTTACTAATGTGAATGTTATATCTGTATAAGTATAATTATTATGTCATTAAATTAATAAAAATTTACTGATAACTTCCGAAATAAAGTTAATAAACTATCTACATTTGGTATTTCATGTATCGGTTAAATTACAATATATTGTATGTATTGTATATACAAAACCTATATAATAAAATATATAGTCCTTTGTACGAGTACAAAAAATAACTTTTATATAATGTGTGTATAAAATACGTATATTATTTGAAAAATTATGTGTATGTTATTCTGTTCCAATCTATTATATGTAATGTATAACAAAAGGCCAAAAGCAAAAATTAATAACAAAATTCAGAAAAAAGGAAAATAAATTAAATTTGTTGTATTATAAGTGATCTTGATAATTTTTTTTTCTTTTTTGTTTTTATATATACACGAATATATTGTAATAAATATTGTACAACCTCTGTCCCAAAAGAAATATGGCTTTATAATATATATATATATATAGAATCTTTATAGCGTCGCATCTGTTATAGCTACGCCGTAACCATACGTCCATTATTTAAAAAGACAGACCTTTATTTCTGGATGCTGTTCTTTAGATTTATTTATTTTTGTAAAAGTCACTCTTGTCCTTTATTCCAAATTTATGCCTTTTAAAATCATATACAAATGTATAGATATAAATTTAAAATAAATTCAGTTTACCAGAAAGAAATTCTAGAACTACTAGTACCTGAATATTATGAATTTTAACTTTTAGAATACACCAGAAAGAAATTCTAGAACCACTAGTGCCTGAATATTATGAATTTTAACTTTTAGAATACACCAGAAAGAAATTCTAGAACTACTAGTGCCTGACTATTATGAATTTTAACTTCTAGAATACACCAGAAAGAAATTCTAAAATTACTATTGACTGTAGATTATAAATTTTAACTTCTAGAATACATCAGAAAGTAATTCTAGATGATTATTTAAAAGACAAAAATTAAATTTAAAAAAAAAATTAGTTCTGTGAAAAATATATAATGAAATATTTTTTAATTCGTTTCTAATCAAGACCTTTATAGTCATGAAGACTTTCTGAATTTAATAAAATTTCGGTGTAAGCAAAAATACAACGCATTAAGTGCGAGAGTAGTTTTTGTGCGTCGGTCGAAAAATGAATATAAAAAACAAAGAACCAACATTAAATTTGGTTTAAAAATTGGTAAAAAATCTTGTACATACTCAAACGTACGATTTGCTTAAACTCCGCGTATGGTGAAAATTGTATGTGAAGGCAGAGAAGCTTTGGGACTGTGGGTGTATATACCATATATTATATAACGAATAAAATATATATACATAAATTCGAATACGTGTATATTTGTTAGGTACAAAAAAACACGATTCCCTTTTTGAAATTTTCCGTTTTCCTTATTTTACTTTCTTTTTTTTTCTGTTACATCAAATTTTTACTATGAGCCATCACTTCAAACACATCCTATATATATTTAATATTACATAACATATATTTATTTTTTGATATATTCTATCATTCTATCTGAAAGAAAAGTTTCAAAGCGTTGTACACGCATACAAATATATATGCACCCACATATACACGATATATACTTGTGCACCTTATATGCGTTTATTTGTACGTACATAAGACATTGTTATACATTATTGTCACGTTTTGTATAAGTAATATATTTATTTCTTAACTTTATCCTCATCTCATATACCATTTTCGAGATCAATCGAAAACTTTGTTTTTATTCTAAAAACATGTCTGTTATATATGTGAGAGTGAATTAGTGTATTATGAGTTTATATTTAATTGTTTTTACACATTATATAAACAGAAATGCGCGATAAGTTTTACCACTTATTCACGCACGCCTATATATGCATCATATGGTTCACACATATATTAAGATTGACGGATTAAAATATCTTTAAATTGATATAAATGTAGATATTTTACATTTACATTGGTCGAAAAGTCTACGTATAACTGAATCGTTTGATACACGAATTGAAAAAAAGTGGAATATACAATACACTAAAACTAAGTAATATATGAGATGTATATGTTCATAATTATATCCTTAAAGATCATAAAAACTTTTCATTTATAATGAGTATAATTTTAAATTATTATAAAAGTTATAAGTTATAAGTCGCAATGTAATGCAATATAATAAAAAGCATAAATAAATGTATAAAATAAAGTTAATAAAAATTAGTAAACATTTAGAATATATAAAATTTTACTGTATGAAAATGTACCATATTTCCCGGCTATTATTTATTTATTATACAATTAATTTACAATAATTTATTTAAATATTTCTTTTTTTCTTAATTTTACTTTCAGGTAAGAATTGCATTGCCATAGTTCATATACAGATATTGTAATTTATATATAAAATAAATAATTATGGTATGTAGATATTATATTTAGTATTAAATTATATAATTAATAATTTAAATTTAATGTGGTCAAATTATTTAAAAAATGGTACAGAAAGTTTTTGCTATTTTTAATTTAATTTATAAACAAACTGCAGCAGACAGTTGTTTTTTATTTCTGCAACACAAACAAACATTATTGTCTGGTAAAATATAGTTGCGTTAAAAAATTTAGTGTATAGATATGACATTGTGGTATTGTGGTTTGGAACATCAATTATTTTTTTTTTTTTGGGAGTTAATTATGGGAAATGTTGTGCCAAAGAAAGCATTTACGAAACGTCTTATTTCATTTTTTTATGAATGGAATGCGTTTGGGTGTATTATGTCTGTTGAAATCGAACTAAAATATTATGATTGAAATTAATAATATCAACAAGCAATTTAATTTGAATCGATAATTGCAAGTAAAACCATATGCCAAAAGCATGATGAAGCAGTTTTCAACAAAACAATCATGGAACACGTGTTGTAAAACCGATATGCCATTCATCTTATTCATCAAACATTGTTTCATCAGATTACCGGCCATTTATTCGGATCGATGCAGTTAGTCCTGTTTTGAAAAACATTTCAATTCTTATGAAAATTTCAAAAAATTGCTACATCATTCGATCGATCAATTCATATAGATTAATTCACAAAATTTGTTTATTTCATGAAAAATGCGCGTACATAGGTTATGGCAAACGACAATATACTTTCATTAAAATATCAGCTGTATTGTTTATTGACATTGTTTGTACAAAAAAAGACAAATTTTTAATCTAATCTGCCAATATAATTTGATTTTTTCGATTTTATACAATAATAAATATTACAGAATATTGCTTATTACAATTTGTTCTAACTATCAAACAACTACCATAAGAACACATAAAATGTTTGATTTATAATAGTATAGTTCATTAAATGTAATTGAATATTTGATTATTATCAATTGCGACCGTTAATGTATTATTTTACTTTAACATATTTTAAACAAAGGTTATGCTAAACCCTAATAATCTATATATTTTATTATACTTAAAAAAAATACACTAATCTTTTGTAATGTGTTACCTACAAAGCTTATAGTAAAAACAATGACAACATTAGCGCTAAACTAATAACATTTATTGTTAAGGTTATGTAATAATATAATAGCTCCATTGAAAATATATATAATCTATGAACTCACAGTTTCTATGCATATTCATGAATTGTTAACTTTAATATTGAATTTATCATCTGTCATATATAGTTTAAATAAAATATATATAATAATCTATGACAGAGTTTAAGATGATATTCTGTACAACCTTCTGTTCGGAAAAAGTCAATGTTGACAATATTTATGGTGGTCTAACGCCGGTGTTATAGTAAATTCATGAAATTTAATACTCTGGAATTATGTTTATAGTAGTCTATTGTACATAATACCTATATATAGAGATCCTATGATGCAAATAAGCTAATAACCGTTTTACTGCTATCCTAGCTTCGTATACAATAACATCAAACACAAGTACAAAGATAGTAAAAAAAAACAATGAAAAGCTTAAATTTGAATCTGTTTGTAAGAATAATCTGCAAAACATTTACCTTCATCTACAAACTATTATCTCTTCCGGCATTCCATATAACATTTTGCTGTAGAAATTTTGTTTTGTATAGAACTGGTAGTTACTTTTCACATATAGGTTTCTTTAAATAATTCCCTTCGGTGAATATTTTGAATTAAGTAAAAAAAAAAAAAAAACCTTGTACATATAAACACAAAATAAATTGTTTAAATTTCACTGTTATCGCATAACAGTTTCACATACATATAATGTCATAGTAGTAGTAGTAGTAGTAGTAGTAATAGTATATATTGTATGTATCCTATAAAAAAGGAAGATATGTACATCGCAACAGATTTACCGCCATGTTATTCTTTTATTTTTCTACAAAGATTTTCAGCCTAAATGTTCCATGTTTCTCGCTTTCGTATATTATATCTATTATATAATGTTTACTACATAAAATAATGGGAACATAATTATAACAAAGTTATATATACTCGTATACCGCTTGTATATATATTATATTTTATATATATATACGTTGTTGTAATGTATATCCTTGTAAATAATTTTTGTTCCTTTATATTATATACATATAATATTTTGGTCTTTATCGTATATGTACTGCTTATATAAGTATATTATATATTATAAATGTAATTATATATATATATATACAATATATTAGACGTACACCTACCCATACTGATACTATGATATATAAATATATAAATATAGAAAATATAAATAAGATGTTGGGATATTACATAGTATTACATAACATGTTATTCAATTACATGTTTTCTCTTCTATAAATTTCAAAATAAATATTATTTTGTATGTGTGTGGGTATGTATCCATCCTGCATGAGCTTTTATATATGGTGTAGAATAAGTATTAATATATATATATTGTATATTGTACAATACAGTTCATCTATGTCACGAAATTATATGTTTCTATTTTATATAAATACACATGTTATAAATATATAAATAATGTTCTACATATTATATTTTTTACATTGCATATAATAAAATACAAATATATATGTATTATAATAATTGCACAATAATTTTTCTCATTTATTTATACATTTATTATATTAATAAATAATATATTACTACGTGTATATGTACGACTATATAATAATAACAATTATTATTATACAGAGAAAAAGTTTTACTCTTGTTATTTCTAAATCTTTTAGATAAACACAGAAAATATATGCCTTTATCTAAATATTTATATACAAATATACGAATTCATATAACTTTAACATTAAATTTTCTGTGCAACAAAAATATTGTACAAAGAAATGGTTTTTGTTTTTCCTATACATACGCCAAAGAGAAAATTATATTTTTGTTATAAAATTGATTCCTTTTAATTTAATATTTCCCTTTTATACCAACCAAATACCGTGCTTGAAGTTTAAAAAGTTTATAACTTTATTTATATCAATTTTTTTTATTGTACCTTTATATATAGGCGTATAATATGAACATAATATATAATGTTATATATTTTTAGAGATAGGTGTATATAATACCCTTGTTTGCTAATCTGTTGCCATTAAAATATATATATGTATTCATCTATTAAACCATTATAAATTACAAAAATAAAATACTTTAATCAACTAAAAATTCATAGCAATGTAAATTACTTGTGTCTGTCTCTATACATATATTGTAATAATATATATAATAGAAAGATATATATATATATATATATATATATATAAATATTAATATATATAACATAAATATGGATACTGTGTATTATGTACTACATTATCTACAGCATTAAAAAAAAGGACATACTTTTATGATTAACAATATTATACAGAAAAAACAAAATTTTTCATGAGTCATTTAAATTGCAAAAAGAATATAAATTTAAATTAAATACAATGTATTTTATGCATATACGGATAAGACAGGATGTACTAATGTGGAACCGTTGGTGGTCACAAGATTTTTTCGTAATTTTATATTGGTGTACAAAATATTTGTATATAAATATCTCCCTTAGACCGTGCGCGCCTCTCTTTTATTCGGGCATTTTCGAAAACACAATAAATTGCATAAAAACATGTATATTATTCGATATGTTCTCTACATAGTTGGTCCAAATCAAAAGTCTCTATGTTGAAATAATATTTACAAGTGTTTGGAATGTGTATATTGATTATAAAATATAGATTCTCAATACGATCATGCTACAAGTAGAGTTTATGGCATCTTATAAACCTTTTATTATTCAACAAATTTGATAAATTACTCTGCATGGTAGTATATAACAAATTACCAATTGTACTGCATTTTAAAGAAAGATAGATGTTTTCATAGTTCTATTAAAAAAAAATTGTATACGCGGCGACCTACTCTATAAAATGGAAATTGGAAAATTACTTATTCTTGTTTTGAATTTTGAACCACAATTTTATTAGATTTCCATTTTTATTATCATATTTTTAAAGAATTTAATCAATTTTCAATCATTTATGGAAGAAAATTTAAAAATCGCTGCATCGCTACAGGAAAATTTAGACAATTTTTAATTTTTTACTGGCATTGGTGGGAAAATTATCTACGATTTAGCAACGATTTTAAAATTTTCATCCATAAAAGATTGGAATTTGATTAAATTCTTTAAAATTCTCTGCAATGCATAATCTGCAGTGGCGTGGCGTGCATGTAAACAAGCTAAATAGTGTATTAGTATAAAAAAAAATTTGAACGAATATTTAATATCAATATTTTTGACACTGGCCGAATTTTATATTTTACAAACAAATAATTAAAGTTTACTATATAGTATTTTTTTATGTTATAAATTAAAATATAGGTAAAATATCGTAAATATAATTTGCATAAACAATTAAAGTCATATATATATGTTATATAATAAAACAATATAAACGATAATTAAAATGTAATAAATAAAAGTGTACTCACCAATTCACTTTTCCCCAAAATTAGCCGCAATAGAGGAGCCGGTAACAGAAGAATGCATATTCTGCACATACAGTACAATTTGTAATTTCATTTCACAAATAACAAAATCGAACCGCGACACACATTTGTTATGTCTAAAAAGACAAAAAAAAAGTAATAAATGAATTTTATTAATATTATTATTATTTGGTAAATTTAAATAAATATTGTATCAAATCAAATTAAATATATTTATTTTATTACTTTTTTTCAAAATAATTTGGTACAATTTTAAACATAAAAACAAAAACGCAGCAACAAGAACAACTACAATACCAACAACAATAAATGCTATAGAAAAATTTCTGTCAGCGCGGCGTCACACAGACATAATGGCATTTTTTTTTTTTTTTGCGCATGCATATAGGAAAAACTCAAAATTTAATTAATAAAAAACTAAAAATCTGTACCATCTTTTCCAATAAAATTACCTATTCAATAAATCGATAATTGTTGGAAAACAAATAAAATCAAAATAATTAAAACAATTACAATATTTAAATAAATTAATGTATAAAATATAAAAAAATGAGGAGCAGCGCACTTACCCATCATTAACATACAAGAGAAAAAGAAAGTTAAAATTTATTGTAGGCATTTTTTAAACACACAATTACTAAACACTGTGATAATATATGGAAAATTAAAGTAAATAATATTAAATATTAATATTCGGTTTATAAATTTAAAATAATAGATTATCTACTTTACATTAATTATTAATAATAAAATAATTAAATGATTAATATGCAATTTTTTTTCCAATATTTTCCATTTACCACGACGTGACTGACACAAGAAAAACAAAAACTATAGCAATAATAAAAATCGAAATTATAAATGTGACATAAAAAATTGATGACACACGAGAAAATAAAAAACAATTGAATTTATTTCGACCAAATAAGAAATTCATATTTATTTTTTATTATTATCGTAATATTATTTATAATTTAACGAATTTTCAAATTTAAAAATTTGCTCATTTTTGAAATTTATTCCAACAGATGTTGTCACTTACTTATGATGATTTAATAATTTGATGTATTTTTATAGTAATTAAATTTGCTTACAAAATAAATTTGTCGATTTTAATATTATTTAAATTTTTGGCATTAGATAATTTTGAGTTTTACCTTGCTATAATTGAACCGCGCTCTTCTAGTAATTGTATATGTACCAGGCAAGACGGTGAAACTTATGCACGATTTTATTATAGCGAAAAATAAATTATATACCACATAAAAATGGATTCAAAGAAATAATCATTGACATAGATGAATGAACGCAATTTTTTTTTATTATTAGAGGAGAGTCCACAAATTTAAGTAAAAAATTACTATAAAAAAATAATAAATATATATATTGTAGGCCTATTTTGCAAAATTTCGGAGATATTAATCTCGTCAGTATTGCTTCTTGCACGGACAACCTGTATATATAATTAAATAATATATAATATAATATAATATATCAGATATACAGGGACTAAATTTAATGACACATTTATTTTATGTAATTTTCATTACCTTTTAATACGCTTTTTTTTTTTTATTGTTCATTCATCCGTTTTTGTCTTTTGTTTATTATTATTCATTCAACATTTGTTTTTTTTTTTTTACTCTTTAAAAGGATAATATTATCGTATCGTATTTGAATACAATACTCTGTGGGGAGGTAGGTGAACTATGTAATATTATATTACTGTATGAAATTATAATATTAGTATATATTCTATAGCTCGCATTCAACACATACAACCAGCGACGATAAGGTTATCAAACTTTTAATCAGTTATTTTAATTATTTCTATATTATATTCTATTATATATATATATAAAAAGGATATAGTGCAAGAACCAATGTCTATTTTATTTAAGGTATATATACAAACTTATTAAGAATTTCATTATATATTAGTAAATATATATATTTATCAATTAAAAGAGGATAATTGAAAGATTTTGATACCAATACGAAAAAAAACTAAAATTGAAACTTTATATTGAAACAAATTCAATACCCTTTAAAAGAGAAAAAATCCAGTTGAAATTTTATTTTAAGTATATTTATACAAGATATACTCGGCAACGTTATATAGTTGCGAAATTATCCAATTTTTATTTGTATAAATGTTAAAAAATGAAAAATATAGATTCATTTATTCGTCTGCACCATATAGTCTGCACAACTTCCATATATATATATGGCCTGGAATTATTTATATATGGTAAAGTTTCATTGTTTCAACAATCATCATTGCAGTAATATTTAATAAACATAACATACTACAATATAGGTTATAGTTAGATTCAGTATAACTAAAATTTAAATTATGGTATTCTACTATAAATAGCCAACTTATTTATTAGAGAAAGAACTGGTGGTGTATATATGTTTCAAATGATTTTTTTTATAATATACTAATACATATACTTTTTATTCAAACATAGTGTCTATATGTATGTAGAAAAAATTTGTAATTATCTAATATAAACAGTATTAAACTTAGAAAATGAATAATCCATTATTTATTTATATAAAAAAGAATTCATTGTAAGTTTTTTATTTCGAAAAAATTCATTAATTCCCAAATGCTTCGATATTTCATATAGTATCAACAGTATCAATTATACAATATATACACGAAACATGCAACATATTGTTTATTCATAATTGTCTAGACTAGTTTGTGATAGAGTTTTTTTTTATATATTATATTATTTAATGTTTTATGGATTATTGGATATATCTACATAATAAAATAAATATTAACCAGATCTTTCCGCAGAGTACAGTGGAAATGAGTCTCTTTATAGCATTATATTGTAAATATATATTTTTATGGCTTTAAAAATATGATAAAATATCTTCAAAACACTTACACACATATAGTCGTAGTAAAGTGTAAAAATAATTTAAGAAAATAAAATTAAGTTATGTTTAGTTTACTATGGAAAATCGATTTTTATAAAAAAAAATACACCAGTAGTTTGTCAAAATATATTAGGGACAGTATATACTACTTTTTCTATTATTTTTAAATTACTTGCAAATTACGGAACATTCAGTTAAATATTTTGTTTTTTAATACCCATTTCGATTGTTGTTCCTAAACACCAAGTACTGTCAAACGACCCAGAAATTCAACTCAGCATGCACCGCATTGCTGTAATAGCTCACCAAACGGCAAATAATCAAAAAAGTCATAACAACTATAATTCTCTAAATTGAAGAACCGATCTAAAATTTAGGCTAGAATTAAGAAAACAATTAATTCATCCAAAAAATTTATAAAATAAATTTACATTAAGTATAAAAACCATTAGATGTGCGCAGTTGGTGCAAATATTCTGGTTTTATATGGATAATGAGTAAATTATCAATATCCTGAGATGAAAATCTACCGGAATATATTTCTGCAAATTAAAATATAAATTTTAATCAAATTTTTTGTTAATGAAAATATTTTCCTAAAATAATTATAAAAGAATCATTTGAAAAATAATATTTAAAATTATTTTGTATGAAAAATTAGCGATACAAAAATATGTCATTAAGCGGAAATATAAGAAAAAAAACATGTGTCTTGTGCCTTACAAAACGTCGTAGTTTCGTCAAAATAACATTAAATTTGCCTATGTTCTATTTCTGCTACTGTTGCAAATAAATTAAAATATTGTATTGAATATAATTTTAAAAACGCTGCATAAAATTAGTCCATCGAATTATCTCTTATACGTTTATGTAATTTTTTAAAAATATGGTGTTTGAAGCTATTCAGACATTATCAATATCTCTGCACACACACACATGAGTAATTCACTCATATGAATAATAGAATTAATAAAACATCTATATATATCAAATTTTAATTGTAGACCAATTGTTGATATGTTAATATACTCATATAATACGAAATAATTTACCAACTGGACGCAGCAATGATAGACAGATGCCATAATAAAAATATTGGAACACTATTGCAGTATAGGATGATTTGGTGTATGTTTGTGTAGTCAACGCGTAAAATCCATTCGGTAAAAGGGAGCCAATAAATCATTTAGTTAACATATATTAGTACGCGGGAAATCGACGTTTACCATTAGTAATTTTACAATTCATGGTACAATTCTTCATCTATTGGTTGTATTTTTGCTATATTCATTGTTCAACGAATGAATTAATCATATTCATAAATGTAATCATAGAATATATTATATTATGGTATATATTGTATAGAGTTACATAATATGAATTTTTAATAATTTTTCATGAAATACATGTGAATTTTACAAGATTTCTGTGAATGTATCATAAATATTTCATATCATAATATTTTTATATTTATATAATCAGTTTAATTTTTTCTGAATATTTAATTAATGAAACTAAAGAAATTCTCATTAAATATTATATATTTTTTATTTATGTACAAAATGTATATTTATGTGAAATGTAAAAGTATTATAAAAAATAGTATATTTATAAAATATATATTTATATATAGATGCTAATGAATATTAATTCTGTCGTAAAGTCGTATGCATACTAAAAATATCATTAGTTCAATATATCCACACACATATGATACAGGGAATAGGATTATGAACATGTTTTTCATCATTTATTATTGTTATATATTTTTATGCGATATACGATATAGGGAAAAGATTCAAATTTCTGGTACATAATTACAAATCCAATTTTATATAAATATGCAAATAGTTTAAGTCTAAAGCGATATTAGACATTTAATTTATTATTTTAATACATATAACGTTATTCTAATTAGACATATTTTCTAAAAATGTCTTCAGTTAAAAACAATAATATGGAATTTATTGCAACATTAATAAAATTTCCTTAATTTCGGTCATTCAATTTTCTTTTAATTCCGCCATAATTTTAATTTATTAATACTTATTAAAATAAAAAATAAACTTCAAACAAGTGGAATGAATACCAGAGTTTTATATTCATTTTTAGATTATACTCACAATATTTGTTCGTAATTTTTCAATTGTTAATTTCAATGTGTATTATTATATAAATTTCTTTCATCCCTATATAGTAACATTGGCCGTAATTTGTCCGCAAAATATCAGCATTATATGTAGTATAGTCAGTAGTTTCAATCCGAGGAAATATCGATAGATTTCTTACGGATGTCCGCTGGTATTTTATATGATCAGTGCAACCCTGTCCGTAGATTTTTATAAAAAAAAGTCCTTATGTATATTTTCGATGATAATTTTTACGTATTCTCCTTAGAATTATTTCTCGTTGCTATTATTCCACAGAATATCCGAAGAATTTATATTCATAATTTTTGTAAGTAGATCCACGAATTTTTACAAAAATACCACATGCGACAAGTGCATTTACGCAAACATTTTGTTATAATTTGGTTATTGAAACAAAATTTAATGAAATAAATAAATAAAAAGTATGATATTTATATTTTCTTATGTAAAAAATAATTTAAATGTAAAATTAAATTTTTAAATTCGTAGTATAATTTTGTAGAAAAAAACGCTTACATAAACAAGAAACAAAAACCGTGGATAAAATCCGTGAAAATTCTTAAAAAATTTCTTTGAATTACAACGATTTGAGTTTCTGGTTATGAATTGAATTATGAAAATAAATTAAAAAGAGTGAGGATTATATCTATATACAATAGATAAGCGAAATATACAAAATTTAAAAACTATTGCCTTGGATAATTATGGTGAAATAAATTATGAATACAATACCGTGCAGATATATGTTGGACATATTATGCTGACAAAGATCCAAAGATTTCAATTGACCAAAATAAAATACTAATATATTAAGTGAAATATATATTTTGTTTTGTAATTTCTAAATTCTGATGTCGACGATATATGGTCTATAAAGTTTTATTAATTAATTATTAATTTAAGATGATTTTTTTATGAAAAAAAATTATTTTACAATATATGAATATTAAAAAAATAAATAACTGATCAAGAGAAATTAAAAATTTATTCACACTTTATAAATAAATAAATTTTATCACTCTCTAAACCAAAATATCGTATAAACTTAAATTAGATTTTTCACTGTTTTATACTTTATTAAAAAATGTAATAAGCTCGGCGAATTTATTATTTACATTGTGGACGAGAATAGAATTCTCTACCCTATGTATTCTTATTATAAAATAACTATACCAGCTACACTGTGTACAGCTACACAATCAACGCAATGTATGTGTTATTACGTTGTTCAAAATGTTTTCATATAAAATTAAATTTTATATTTATAGAATCAAATTTAATTATTTAATAAACAGCTGGTTAAAATTAAAAGAAAAAAAAACGATGTTTTCTCATTTTCTTATCTTATTTATACATTTTACTTACAAACATAATATATCAAAGTTAAAGTTTAAAAAGTTTTCTTAATTAATAAAAATTATTTTTACAAAATTGACCACTGGTTAAATTTGAATATATGTACTGATTGTATATATATTTATATAGGAAATCTTTCTTTTTATATAAATCTAATGTGCGTCTATTCTATTCTATTTTTTATACAATAAATAAATACAATTTAAATAACATGAAAATTTATTAAATTTTACTTTTTATTAAAATTTACTCATTGTTACACATTTAGACCGTTTCCGCATAACTCTTTGATTACATTGAATTGAATGCGTAAGATTATAGTATATTTGTTATATCAAATATACATTATAAAAATCTTTCTTTATAAATCTAATTTTACAGTACAAGTATATTACTTATGTGTACAATAATATAATAATATTTATATAAAAATAATCCATTCATAAAATTCAATGTATCCCCAGCCCGTACAAAGAAAATAAAAAAAATTTCATTATTTAATGTATATTTTGTATTCATAAAAGAAAACAGAATCATTGACAAAATAAAAAAAAAATTGGAAAAAAAAGGATGTGTTGCTTTTAACCGATTATATTATTAAGCTCTGAAAAATTTAATTACAAATATGACGGAAGAAAAAGATTCCGTTTTTTTTTTAATATTATGTATTTGCTAAGAAAAAAAAAATATGATAAAAATAAGTAAAGGAAGACTTTCTTTTTTTTTCTATCTACACCTATATAATATGTATATTTTTTATATGTATATAGTAACGACAATATCTTACCACACACTATATGATGAAAAATGCAATTTATTGTTATATATAATATAAAACAGTATGTTATATATAAAATCCATCAAAAAAGCAGAAAGCTTTTAACGAATAATGTTATTTTATTTATAAAGTTCATTATCGTTCGTGTTCTGTACGTGTGCGTGTGTGTGTGTGTGTGTATGAAAATAAATATCGAATAATGTATTATTTATATGTATTATATGATAAGCAGAAAAATTTTTTAAAATTTTCTTTAGACAATTTAATGAATTACATTTTTGCAAAAAATTTACATATAAATAATAATATAATAAAAAAATTATACTATATGTTTTTGCATTGCTTTTATACCAGGTATATGAGTATGAAGTGAGTGTTCACATCTGTGAACAACATTCAGTGTGGTAAATTCAATTTGTAATACAACAACATAAAATTTTATCGTGTTAAAAATGTCTAATTTTGTGCCGTCAACAAACGATTTGCGGGTATCATTACTTTTTTATTATCATTTAAAGAAAAACGCAGCTGAATCTCAACGAATGCTTGTAGAAGCTTTTGGTGATCATGCTCTATCATTAGCAATATGCAAAAGATGGTTTCAACAATTTAGAGCCAAAGATTTTGATTTGAGAAATAAAGAACGTTGAAGACCACCAAAAAAGTTTGAAGACAGTGAATTGCAAGCATTGTTGGACGAAGATGATACAAAAACTCAAAAACAACTTGCAGAAGCCTTAAATGTAGATCAAAAAACAATTTCTAATCGTTTAAAAGCAATGGGAAAGATTCAAAAGTGTGGAAAATGGGTTCCACATGAATTGACATGAAAGGCAACAAGAAAATCGAAAAACCATTTGTGAATTGCACCCGTCAACAATACAAAAGGAAGTCTTTTTTGCATCGAATCGTGACTGGTGATGAAAAGTGGATATATTTTGAGAATCCTAAACGCAAAAATCATGGATTACACCAGGTAAAGCAGCAACATCGACTGCAAAACCAAAACGATTCGGTAAGAAGAGAATGCTTTGTGTTTGGTGCGATCAGGAAGGTGTGGTGTATCATGAACTTCTGAAACCTGGTGAAATTGTTAATACGGTTCGCTACCAACAACAAATAATCGATTTGAACCATGCATTATTATATAACCGACCAGAATGGACAGAAAGAAAGAAAAAATTTATGTTAAGGTAATTTTGCAACATGATAATGCACCAGCACACAAAGCAAAACCAGTTCAGGATACGATAAAGTCGCTTGAATGGGAGCTGTTACCACACCCGCCTTATTCACCAGACTTGGCTCCTTCCTGACTACCATTTGTTTTCATCGATGGGACATGCTTTGAAAGAACAGCACTTCAAAACATCTGAAGAAGTTGAAAATTGGCTATCTGAATGGTTTTCGTCCAAAGCAACACCATTTTTTCGACGTGGTATACGAAAATTGTCTGAAAGGTGGTTAAAATGTGTAGAAAGCGATGGAAGTTATTTTGAATAAAATATTTTTGATTTTTCTATTCTAAATAATGTGTTTTTCTTCCTTTAAAAAGGGCTCATTTCATACTCCTATACCTGGTACATTTAGGCCTGATCTATTGTGCAAATATGGTGGTGGTAGTACATAAGATGAGTAGCACCTCCATAGGGAAAAATATTTAAATGTACAATATATCAATTCCAAATAATTTTTTCCGAAAGTTATATATTTTATATGATAAGAAAATTGTCTAATAGAAAATCGACTATATTTTCTGAATGCCTGAATTCTTTTTTTATTTATAAACATTGAAAATTTACTATATTTTGTAATTTTGTATAAACAAAATCCTTTAAAACTATGTTCTGTTATTCAATTAGTTAATATATTTTATAAATGGAAATTTTCCGGAATAATGTTTCATTAGCATTCCTCATCCGGTCCAATGTTGTTGGTCAAGTAATTTACTCAGAATTTTTTAAATACCAATAAATTATAAGTCGTATTTATAGTAAATACCTTAATTTGTGTCTGTATATAAGAAATCAACTATTTATCTCATTTATAATTACAAATATTCATATAAATTTCCTTCCATCCATATAAATATTACATTTATGCTTGTTACAGTGGACTGGTTTTAAACACATGATATTAATTTAAAATAAACAATTAAAATTATTTATAGTTAATAAATTTGTCATAAGAAGTTCGTCGTGAAACTATTTCTACTAATTTATATTTTATTTCGATTTCTATTTCATTCCATAAAAAAATTGGCATTCGATCGATAACAAAAATAAACAAACAATAAATTAAACGATAAAAATAATGATATAAAATAATGTATTTACTATTTTTGGTTGTAAGTCCATTAAGAGATAATAATATAAATAGATAATAATTTGGTGTTTTGGTTAAAAATTAAAAATAAGAAAATAGAGTAAATTTTCCGAGAATATAAGAAAATATAGGAAATTTAGCATATAAATATGATTGAAAGGAAACGATACGGGCGTTGTTGACTCCTAATAAAATACAATTTTTTGTGTATTTTACTACGTTTTGTTGGATACCCAAATCAATTTACGTTCTTACACACCCATTCTTGATTAAAACCATCTTTATACTATTTTATCACCATTGTTGTTTTAACATCTTTGTTGTTCAATTCAATGAATGATTTTCGTCTTCTTGATAATAATAATAAAATTTTTGTTTATATATAGCGATGAACTCAAGAATTTCTCATATAAATATCAGTAATTTAAATTGCTCCAGAGTGCGTAATTATAAAATCATCATCATGTTAATCCGTGTTAATCCGCAAGAGAATCAATAAAAAATCAAAAAATCTAATGTAATATATTAGCAGAATTGGTATGAAGATGATGCGGTTTGATTAAGTTTTTTACCGATACATCAAAAGTTCTATGAGCACGGAATGAATTGGTTGCCCGAATGATGATACAAACTCATAGATTGTGCATTTTTTTTTTTTGTAATAAACAATAAAAAAAAAAAACCGCGGATGAAATCCATCCAAAAGTCTTAGAAAATTCCTCGGCAATACATCGATTTGAATTGCTGGTTGTTTTAAAAATTATGAAAATAAATTAAAAAGAGTGAGGATTATATCTATATAGATAAGCGAAATATACAAAATTTAAACAACTGTCTTGGATAATTGGTGAAATAAATGATGAATACAATACCTGGGCGGATATATGTTGGACATATTACCCTGACAATCCAAAGATTACAATTGATCTAAATAAAATACAAATAAATTAAGTGCAAAATCTATGGAAATTCTTTGATACCAATATATCTATTCCATGCAAAATATGTGGATTTTTCCCTGGGAAATTTTCCTAATTTTTCAAAGTACGGACAAATTGTTATTAGGAATATAATATTGTATGATCCATGATATATTATACTTAACTGCGTAAATCCGTGTTAAAATTAAATGTCTATATATTTATAGAAACACAAAATAATCCTTGAACAGTTTCTATATAGAAAACGATACACAGTAGTAGATTCGAAAAACTTGAAGCATTTGACCAATTACTCTAATTCAATGTTGATTAAATTTCGTATTTATATGTTGAGAATTTGATTATACACTGAAAAGTTCTGCGATAAGTGTAAAAATCACTCACATAAACTGCTACTGATATATGCATCTGATTTAACTTTCTGCTTTTACGGCAGAACCTGGACATTATCAGCAGAAATATCGTTATACGATGTCAGCAATGCTCAGAATTCAATTTTCCATTTTGTGCAATCGGTTTTTGTTAATTTAGCAGAGTTGTATAAAATAAAGGAGAACTTATGCGTCCGCATGCAAAAATATTTTACTATACACAGAAATATTTTCTTGTGTAAAACAACATATAGTGACAGATATTATATGTAAATTGAATTTTGTAAAAGTAAGCAAAACCTTTTGTCGAGTGAAAACGCTTTTTTCTCTATATAATATAACAGAATTTTATATAATAATTAAATAATAAATTTGATGTATGAGTCGAGAGACTGTTTCAATTGAAGTGAATTGTTGAGAAACGATATTGTTATATCGTTATATACATAAACATTGCAGAAACATAAAATAACAAAATCAAAACAATGGATATATAGTAGCTCGTAGGATCAAATGCCAAAAAGAAAAGGCAAATATCATCAGTTTAAATTCATTAGAATTTACTGGAAAGAGGAAAAGGCATAACTTGATTATATTATGATTTAATGGAATGATAAAAATCGATTTCGTTTTCAATTGATTCCACATCATTTGCAATTATTCCTAACAAAATTATGTGTGTCATAATTTAACCAAAAAAATTAATTTTTTATTTCATCCTTTCATCTGTTCAGGCATTTTCAGCTAACCATATCACCTCGTATACAGTACAATATTATATAATATAATATATAACACCAACCGTTGGTCTCATTGCACTCAAAATATAATCTATATATTATAAAATAATATTGTATGTCGAAACAAAAAAAAAATACTATTTGAGTTCATCAAAGAAAAATATAAAATTACTTTTACATAAAATATATAAAATTTTTATTATTTACTTTTAACTTATTTAAATACACAATCAATGAACGTAAAAAAAATTGCATTATGAAACTTTAACACAATCTATATAAATAGTTCCTGTATACTTATTGTTAGTAAATATTTACTATAGAATAAAATTTATTTCAAAAATACAAAATCTTTTTATTGACTTTTATTTGAAAATCTTTATAAATAAATATGAATTATTTCAATTTCCTCTCTATATTATTAGATATAACATTGCAAATATATGTATAACAACAATTTTTTATTTGTAAATTTCTGTCTGCAGTTACACATTAAAAGAATGCAAGTAAACTATACCCAAGTAGAACTCTATCAAACATTTAGTTCTTGCAGATATAAAATGACTGACAAAGGATATTGGGAACCTGAATTTAGCTGAATTTTAGTATGTATTTTTAATCTAAAATGTGGAAATTAATTTTGTCTTCAGCAAACTTTTTTGGCAACTTAAATTTCAGATATTTTAACTTAAACAGTTATATTCCAGATATTTTGTTGATGGCAATCCTATACTAAATAATATAATATTCAGCTATTTGGGTTGAATTATAGTTCATAGTAGTCATAAATTCAGCATCTTTGCTGTCGCTAACACATTTTGGTTATTTTGCTGTTGTAACTATAAGACTGAATTATGGAGTTTTTGTAAATAATAGCTGAAATTTAGTGCGGTCATTGAGTCCAGTAGTAGTCCAAAACAATATCAACGCTTACATAAATAAAATCTACAAGAAGAGATATATAGAGTAGTGGTTAGCTTATACTGGATTTTCAAATCTGAGGACCTGAAATCGATGCACCACCAACAAACACTTAATAAAAATTGTAAGTTTTAAAATATAAAAAATTAGTAAATAAATAATTTTCCGAACAAATTCTGAAATAAACATAATATTATATAAATATTAATTTTTGTAAAACTACTGCTAAAATACAGCGATGACTAACTAAATTGGCTGAAAAGTGACTGTATGCTATTTTAAAACGTTGTCGCAGAAACAAAACAGGCTCCTATTTGACTGAAACATTGTTGTTACAAACATTTTATATGAGGGTTTGGATAATGCTGACGCAATTAAAATTCTGAACAAATTGGCAGCCACAGCCAATTGCTACATTTTAAATTCAGCTATTTCATTTCTACTTGGGTATAATATTAGCGCTGTGTGTATAAAGTAATAAAGAATGAATTTATTTACATATTTATTTAAACTGATTATACAATTTACATTTTTTCCATAAAGAAAAATTATCTAGTTTTTATTATTTAATTAAAAAAGCATTTATATTATAAATTGCATAAATTAAACAAAATTAATTTAATGATGGATACACATTTTATTTTCTTATATGAACTATAAATAAATATGTCTTGGATTTAATATTTTAAAAAATGTAACTATTATAAATAATTAATCTTTATTAATTTAAATTTTACAAACAAAAAATATTGCTTATCGCTTTAATGTGAAAATAAATTCCATGGATAAAATTATTTTGTATTCATTTCTAAGTCTAACACATATTCATTCACATGAGCAAATATATATATGCCTTCTGGATGCATATAAGTTTTGTATATACCATATAAATGGTATATAGCCATAGCCAGAGTCACATATACATTTGAGAAGACCCTCTTTTTTTCAGTTATTATTGTCCGTATCCAATATATAAAAAAACTATTTGTATATATTTGTTAGAATTTAAAAGTATAAAATTTATTTATAGTTTTTGAAAAAAAAAAACATGTAAGGGAGGAGGGGGTGGATAAAGTATACACTTTGAATTAGGTTCTTCAAGCGAAAACTTTTTTCTGTCGATAAATTTATTAGCACTTCTTAACTGATGCAAAAAAATAACCCATACATTTATATTTTGTTTGAGTAAAAATTTCAATGTTATACATTAGGATATTTGGAAAGTTCTGTAAAACTGATGAAATATGGTGAGCATATAATCATTCTAAATCTATATATTAGTATACAATATATTAATAACCATATAATATAAAACGGAATTTAATTTAAAATTACCATACAAGACAATATTAAATTAAATATATTTTATTTTAATCCCCGATCAAATCGACAAACATGTGCTACAAATCGTTGCGTGATTCTATCAAATTCATAGCCATATAAAAATTGGCACTACATAATATATTTGTGCTGTTTATCAAAAATTAAAGCGGATCTTCAACTATATTGGTACTTAATTCACCTTCTCTGCCACTATATATACTTATTTTGCTTTAACTTGAATGAATATTATAATAATAATAGAATAATAAATGTATATATAGAATTTTATTGTAATTTAAAAATATATATTTCATAGTATTAGTTATAAATTTTTTTCGAAACTAATAATTTAGTGGCAGGGTTTGTGTTTGTATTATAAAAATTAATGTGTGCAGTAGTTTTGTAAATAAGGGACGACACAACAAAATAAAGGAATCTCTTTTTGTTTAGTATTAAATTTTAATGTGCACACTTTTAACGTCAATTTTTAATGGGTATATTCTATATATTTAAATTTCAGGCTACAGAATATATATGTTTTTTTTTTTATTTAATTATTTTATGTAAAATTTAAATTTTATTTTGTGGTTTTTGCAAAAATAACTATTTTTAATAATTAAAAATTATGTGATTTTATTTAAATTAAATTTACTATAATATATTGTATTTGAAAAATATAACTTCACACGTGCTGTTGAATTATAAATTTGACATATTATAAAAAATTTCAAATGTGTTTGAGTGTGTGTGTGTGTGTGCGTGTGTACGGTACGGTTGTTCATAAACCATAATAATAATACAAATAACAATAACAATATTTAAAATAAAGTTTATAATATATTTATAAATTTAAATAATGTGTATTATAAAAAACAAAAAAAATAGTTCAAACTTCTTTAATCATAAAGTTTTATCGTTATCGTTGGGAATAATATTAATTTAATTTAAAAAAATAAATCAAAACACAAAAAAAAAAAGGTTCTAACAAATTCCTGTGAAACTAATAAATTTGTATTGAATCAGAATATATGTATTCTATGAGATGCGTAAGATATAAGATATTATTTATGTACTCAGATGATAGATAGATAACAAACAAAAAAAAAGGATTATTTCTTTTAGAAAAAAAAAAAACTAAAGACTTTCGAACAAAAAAAAATCGTTGTCATATAGAAAAAGGCAAAAACAAGTACGTCAAAAGGATATTTGATTGATGAATATTTAATCGTTGAATATATTAGATAGAATGAAAAAAATCTCTTATATATAATATACTTAAGTACCAAAAATCAAATCTTAAAAATTATATTTTCACAAACAAAAATAAAATTGGTTATATAATAAATACCATAAAATGTTAAATTGTGGACGACATTCAATATTTGATTTAAAAAAATTGTTTGAACATATTTTTATTTAAATACAACTTTTATATAAATAATTAATAATTCATAAATCAGATTCATACAAATATACTCCTCTTTTTTTTTCTACTTTTATAATACTATTTACATAGCAAAATAATGTATAAATATATAAATTAAACTACCTACACACATTTATAATATGACATTTTTTTTTTTTTCTTATCATCTCGGTCGCACATTACCATAAATTTTATATTTTATGCAAAAAGATAACATTTTATATAAAAAAAAAAAAGCATAAGTTTTAAAATTTATTTATTTACAAATGTATGTTTAACATATACCATATTATTACCATATAATTATGTATAATATATTTCTGAAATTCAAATGATTTACCAGGTGTACCGGTAGCAAGTTAGCGTTTTTTTGTGAAAATAAAACACTAATTTTAAATGGAAAAGTTAAAAACATTTTATTCAAAATATTGACCATTGTTTTCTACACATTTTTACCACCTATCGGGCAATTTGTGCATAGAATTGTTCGTATTTTGAAGCAAAACACCCAATTTTCGACTTCTTCGTAGGAATCGAAGTGCTGCTCAGCCAATGCGTGTCACATCGATGAAAACAAATGGTAGTCGGAAGTCGATTTTCGATCAATGCATGGTTCAAATTGATCATTTGTTGTCGGTAGCGATCAGCATTAACAGTTTCACCAGGTTTTAGAAGCTCGTGGTACACCACACATTTGTGGTCCCACCAGACCTACAGCATTGTCTTCTTGCCAAAACGATTTGGTTTTATAGTCGATGTTGATGGTTGTCCTGGATTAACGCATGATTTTTTCCGTTTATGATTCTTAGAATAAATCAATTTGTCATCATGCCAGTAACAATTCGATGCAAAACTGATTTTCTTTCGTGTCTGGCAACCAAAATTTCACAAGCGTTTTTTCGATTTTCTATCTGTCTTTCATTCAATTTATGTGGCACCCATTTTCCACACTTTTATATAGCTTTCACATAGCTTTTAAACGGCCAGAAATTGTTTGTTGTGCAACATTTAACATTTCTGCCGTTTGCTTTTGATTCAAAGTGTTATCCTCATCCAATATTGCTTGCAATTCAGTGTCTTCTAACGTTCATTATTTCTCACATCAAAATCATTATGGCTGAACCGTTGAAACTAATTTTTGCAGATGTCATAGCAACCAAACAAAAATAAATTAAGACTCGTTCACACCAAATGTTCCCTATCGAGACATTTGTATCTTGACAATCACTTCATACCTGTACACCTAGTATTTTATTTATTTGTATGCGTTGTGGCTTGCATACGTATATGATCGTTTTAAAACAGATGTTAATATATTAAGTATTACTATAGGCAAAGACTAAAAAAAAATTGGTAATATAATATTATGTAATACATTGTTTTTTGTAAAACACAATAATAATAAATAGGGTATTTTTTCTGTTATAAAAATATACCACACTGAGTGGCTGGTAAATACGAGTGTATATAAAATAATTGAAAGAATAATTTTTAAACGATTCATTATAAAAATAATTGTACGTTTCCCCATATACAACTGACAGTGGTTGACACCGGACGCAAAAGCACTGATCTGCCTTCTTATAAATATATATATACGAGTAAGCTAGTTTCAAATTAATAATCCAATGTTTATTTAATATATTAGGTTGTCAACTATCTCCCTTCCGCCTTTTTGGTATTTATTCAATGCTTTATAAAAAGTGTTACAGTAATCGGATTTAGTTCAAATATGCGCCGTTTTGTTCGATAATCTGTTTCCATCTAGACTGCAACTTCATAATACCTCCCTCGTAGAAGCCCCCCTCCTTATTTGCGAAGAACTCGGACAGCCACTTTTCACAAGCCTCTTTTGAGATCAACTTTACACCACCAAGGGCGTTCGCCATGGACAGGAACAGGTGGTAATCACTTGGCGCTATGTCCGGGCTATATGGTGGATGCGATAAAACCTCCCATCCGAGCTCCCGTAGCTTCTGACGAGTCATCAACGAAGTGTGTGGTCTGGCGTTGTCCTGGTGGAACACTACACCCTTCCTTTTGGCCAATTCTGGACGCTTCTGGTCGATCGCCTGCTTCAAGCGGTCCAGTTGTTCGCAGTAGATGGTAGAATTAAGCGTCTGGCCATATGGGAGCAGCTCATAGTGGATGATTCCCTTCCAATCCCACCAAACACACAGCAAAACCTTCCTGGCCGTCAATCCCGGCTTGGCCACTGTTTGGGACGATTCACCGGCCTGCGACCACGACCGTTTTCGCTTGATATTGTCGTATGTGATCCATTTTTCGTCGCCAGTCACCATCCGCTTCAAGAATGGGTCGAGTTCGTTCCGTTTCAGCAGCATTTCGCAAATGGAAATTCGGTCCATTAGATTTTTCACTGTTAATTCATGTGACACCCAAACATCAAGCTTTTTTTTGTATCCAGCCTTCTGCAGATGGTTTAAAATGGTTTGGTGACTAACTCCCATCTCCTGGGCGATGTCACGAGATGCCACATGCCGGTCTAACTCGACGTATTCCATGATTTGATCGGTATTTGTCGTCACAGGTCTTCCGCCGGCTGGCTTATCCATGGTGTCGTTTTCACCGGCTCTGAATCGTCGAAACCATTCCTCCGCGGTTCGAAGTGATAGAGTACCATCCCCCAAAACACCATTAATCTCACGGAACGTTTCTCTAGCGGATTTGCCTTTAACGAAGGAAAACTTTAAAATAGCGCGAATTTCGGCGTTAGTGAACTCCATGTTTACCCGTCTATAACTGTTGAACGCAATATCCAAACTAATCATACATAGCGTCGTTTTGTTTGTTATGTCAAGAGCTTTCAAATTATGTACAGTGTTGCCAGATACGAGCTCTGTAGCGCTTTGTACATAGCCGCGAAATTAAAAAGACAAAAAGGCGGAAGGGAGATATTTGACAACCTTATATAATACTTGAATAAATAAATAAACCTAAAATACGGAATAATAACGTAAAATCAAAAATCTGAAGTCAAATATGATTGATTCGGGGTGTAATGCTTGAAGAAATACGTTCTAAAATAGATATAGTTAGGTACTATATTTACTTTAATACACTGTGTCAAATATATTGTCATACACATTTAAATATAAATTAAACAATTATAGTTTATGTAGGTATATTTTGAATAATAATTTCACTTTTAAATCTTTTTACCAGCTCTTCAGTCAAAATTGTTGTTGCACCGGACGCAGTGTAACATTTTTGAACTGCATCGAATTTGTGATCTTACAATTGTTTATCTTTGACTATATTCATCAATCAGGCGAACTGGGATAAAAAAAAAACTCTGAATAATCCTTCCACCATAATCATCCTGTTGAAATGTGTAATAATCATTGCCATATAAAAGCACGTATTTTGTAGATTTGAACAAACAATAATCTTCGACGTTATTTTTATAATAATCAGCGTGTTATTTTGTCTTTTTCTATAATTAATGCCAAATGTAATGACCTTTGGCTTTATAACACATAGAACATATCTATCTATATATGGCTCTCTGCTTGCATCCGCAATCGAATATACATTGTATTGTGTTATTTTGAACAAAATTTTATTGCACCAACACAAACAATTTCTCATCGGAGAAAATTAATTGTGTGTGGGCCATGAAATTAAATATGAGACTGATTTGAAAACCTGTAAACTTTATACGAGTCTCAAAGGTTTTTCATTACACATTTAAAATGTGACTAGATGTTCTTGATATTTTAGATTGTTATGTCAATTTATTTTACAGAGTAATATTTTTGTCGAATTATGGTCCGGTAAAACAATGCGGCTCCCCCGAAATTACCCATCAGTTAAAACATTTTTTTATAATATAATAGTTGTATATTTTACTACTATATCGTATACTACAGAACAGAACTAAATAAAATTTACAATATTTAAATTAAATAAAGACAACGACTTATCGAAACGCATACACAATATATACAAACAAAATATAGTGTACGAGTTTATATTGGACACGTTGTTGTACCATATTATTATAAATGTGCACGAATTACAATTATTCAAAATAACATTAATAATCGACTCTAAAACAATAAATTAAATATACGCCGACATAATAAATCCTAATTATATTTATGTCTAGACTTTATACGACGTATTGTATATAAATAAAATATAATATAATCAAAATAAGCTACAATTATAAATTAACATTGACTCTCTCATAGAATATTAACTCATTGTAAATATAGTTTATATTTTATCTTTATAACCCATTCGATATACAAATATGGTAAAAACATAATTCCTAAGTGTTGCAATAGAAATTCATCTGGGTTAATTGTATTTTGTATTGACATGAATTATCAGTATGGATAGGTAACAACGTCTCAGCATCATGTACAACCTATTCGATTGTAATGAAAAATTTATATATATATATTCAATTATTCTTATGTGAAGTGAATCGTCCCATATAAACATATTGTTATGTGTGCACCTGGAAATATTATTAATGTTTGAATAATGATCAACACCATATTTTCAAAGATATTTCTTTACTTCGACGAACAAATGATAATTCAGTTGATTAATTGTACTGTACTTAAAATATTTTCTTCTCTGTCTGTTTAAGTACATGGTTGAATGTTAAAAAAATTTTTATATATACACCTCAACCAAAGATACATTAAATAAATATATATTCTTTTAAAATATTCCATATAACTTATTTTGTGATCTATTATCTCAATATATCTATTATAATAAAATACTAAACCTTCAACTATATTATTATAAATATACTCAAATAAATATGCATACAGTATCTGTGCGGAGATTTCGGTTACAGAAAACGTGACCATATACAATATGTGTATAATAATGAACGAAATATTGTTATGAATATAAAAGGAACATTCATAGGAAAAAAAATGTCCTTTTTTTTCCCGTCTTTTTGACTAAAATGTCTCTCTTGAGTTCATCTTCAAAATATATATTTAATTTATGTATCTTTTTCTGTATGTGTTAGGTGTGGGTATTTTGACAAAAAAAAAAAGGAAACGAATATTTTATTGTAGTAAATTGTTATATAATGTGTATTCTACATAGTAGTAGTAGTGTGTGAGGAATATTTTATTCGCTTATCAATCAGTATTATAAGAAGTGTATACGCATATACTCTATATATAAATATTGATTATTTATAACAGATTTTCGAAATATCAATTGTATAAATTTATTTCTACTGAATTATTTATAATTTGAGACAAATTATATTGTATTATATATATTTAGAATTTACATATGAATTATATTGTACTTCTGGTACTATTATGATGGTAACATTATGATGATTTGTATATATTCGTGATTTTTATATTAAAATATGAAATTTATTAATTGAATTGAAGAATTTGTTAGCGCAGTTTATTTTATATTCATATATAATTTTAAAATAAACATTTAAAGTATAAAATATTTGGCAATGTTTTCCACTACGTGGATTGATCTATTCATCCCAGTGAAAATATATAGCCAGATATGATCATGCAAGCGACATTCATATAATGAATATCATATACTCGTACATGCATTCATAAGAAGTACTCATTATATATAATATTGAACGTATAGATAAATTACTTCAGCTTTAGGATTGAATACAACAAATTTACCAATTTATCTGCAATTATCGAAAGCTACATGTTTTTACATTAATCCATTTATTTTTATATGAGCCTCTGTTTATAATGAATAATAATCCACTTAATTTTTATAACAAATAAATCTTAAAAAATGTATCTTAATATTTCATTTGGAAATATGTTTACGAATAAATTTTATTATTTACATGTTGAATGGGAAAAAATAAATACATTAAATGTTTATAAGAGATATTTATTTCGTTTGGAAACAATAATAACAATAAAAAATGAAAGTGTATTGTATATATTTAATGTGTGGATAGAAAAATTCTATAATTACAGATAAATATACAAATGTAAATTAATGTTTTGCTTTATATATTACCATATTTAAATTTTAAATAAAATGGAAATTTTTAAATGATGAATAAATTATGAAGTTATTTTATGTGCCGCGCCGTTTCTAATATACGATAATGAGTTTTTTTTTATATTTTTCTTCTCATTATTATTATTATTATTATTATTATTATTATTATTATTATTACTTGTATTTATTTACTACACACTGACAACATCATTCATATGTAAATATAATGTTTTAATGATAATTTAACATTTTCTATATAATAAAAATTGTTGATGGATTCAAATGAGAAGAGTATGGAGAAATTATTATAGAACACGTCTGTTTATCAAAGGATTTCTTATATATAAACCTGCCTTGTTTGTACATATCCTTTTTCTAAATAATAATAATAATAATCTTATACACAATTTTGTATACATATTTATATTTATATGGAAAATTATTATATTTACCATATTTACTTGTAATTCAGTGAAATTCTATTATCTATTATCTTGGCGCATTTTTTGGTATATAAAATTATTTAATGGTATATTCTTCGTTCTAATATACATTTTTCCTATTCATATTTCCATTTGGCATTTATATTATTATTATTATTATATTATTATGTTATTGTCAAATGTCAAATTCAGAATAAAATTATAGTATATATTTTGTAAATTATTCTATTTTATTCATATTTATTATTTAAATATACACTATGTCAAATATTTAATTACATTGCTGAAAATCAAATTAAAAATGCTGTGCACGATGATATAAATGTAATGGAAAAAGAACAAAAATGTATATTAATTTCTCACTTAACATGTAATAATAATGGAAATTTAATGAAAATTTATAAAAATGATAAAATAAGTTTATATTTATCACACCCGCACATGTGTTTTTTTATAACTCGTGAACGGCGAAGTTTTGTATATCGATGTTAAATATGTTATTAATTGCAGAGAATCGCATGGATTTATAATTATCCAATATAAATTTAATTCATATAATACTTTAAAAAATTTCATTTAATAAATTAAATTCTTTGAATTACTGTTCGTTGATCAGATTTCTCATCTTTGAACGAAAATGTTTGAAGTATATATGTGATTAAGTTTATAAACTAATGAAAAAGAATATTATTATTTTTCTGTAATGAAAAACAGTTTTTTTCGTTAAAAATTTCAGTTTATTGTTGTATCCTTGATTTTTATTTTTTCACAGCTGTGATTGATTAAATATTTGATGTAATTTATATAAAATATTAAGGTATATCAGATTGAACCATAAAGAATCGAATTATTTTATTATGTGGTTGGGCGTCTTGTTAGACGAAATTTATAAGGAACATTAACTAACTTTTTTGTAGAATACAATTTTGTTTTAATATATTTGTCACAGCTAGAACGATTTTTCTGTATAAATATTTATGTAATATAAGTTTTGATTTATTAATATTAATACGATAATATATGATACGATAAGAATGAGCTTTTCTCATTGGATATTCCCAAATTGAACAGATGTTTCACGTATAAAATTGTAACACATAGATTTAAATTGTAATGGCTAAGGAATTGTTTTTGGAGTAGTTTAGATCATTTTATTTTTTCCCATTGCAATTTAATAAGAGCAATTGCACAATTAGCATCCTTAATATCTGGTCTCTGACTATAAAATTAATATATTTAATTTATACAATATTATTGTAAGTTTATTTAATTTATAAATAATATTTAATAGATCATTGTGTATTGTATGACATTACGTACAGAGTGATTCTATTAATGCGAGTACAAAAGGATAACGATATAATACATAAGTGATGAAAATTAGATGAACAAAAATATTAAATAAGTTTTCATTCAAATCGGATATATAATTAGTAAAACTATATATATATGGATTACTTAGATGCATTTTTTAAGACAAATTACAATACATCACAAATAAATAATTGCGCAATTGTCGGATATTGAATTCGTATATAGTTTCTAAACTTATGCTAACTTAACATATTCGAGAACAAAAAATTAATTTTTATTATATTTTAAATATTAAAAAGAAGTGTCTTCAGGTTTCATTTTGTAATGATTAAATTTTGTTCGAGGGGAAAAAGAATTTATATATTTTTGTAATTTGTCCAGCATAAATATGTGAATGTGCTACAAAAAAAACAGGATTCTCTTTCTAACATTTTATTATTGATTTTATGATAATTTCTTATGGAATACATATAGGCATGCGAATCTGTGCCATCGCGTGATATTTAATTAATTAATCTAATTTTATATTATATATGTTTTTTGGTTAAACATCTCCATACATAATAAATTTTATGTATTATCAATATTTTCAATTAAATGGTATATAAGAATAAATATTTTTTAAATGAATCTTGTAATATAATATTTTTGTACTATGTTATTGATTTTTTGAATACAGTGACGGTATTATTATTTTTTTTATCATTAATTAATGGTTAGTATTAGTAGGCTGTTACTATACCCATTACAACTTTACTTAAATAAATAAATAATAAAAATTTTTATGTTTTATTGAATGCGAAATGGTAAATGCGATTATATTTTTCGAATGTGTGAATAAGCAATTTGAAAAAATTTCTTCTACAAAATAGATTTGAAATTTAATCAATTTTTTTATTTTCATAATTCCAAATATTATTATAAATTGAAAATTTAAAACATTTATATATCATCCTGCGCCTACATAATGTTATAATATAATCCCATTTTTATTTGGTATTTGTGATAATGTAATGTATACAAAATTGGAATTCCCTGCACACAATTGTAATTTATTTTTATTTTAATTGACATTCTATATAATATATCACCTTTGTTTGGCTGGACCCTATAGCTTTAGCCTCGCATAAATTTGTAGTCAGAATAAATGTTATTTATATATATTTAAAAAATGAGAAAAAAACGACTGGTATAATTTACATTTTTTCATAAATTTCATAAATCAAACCATTAAATTATAATCAATTGTCAAGAGAATACATTAACACCACATTAATTCATATATTTATAGTAGATATAGTAGCGGCGGCGTTATATAACGTCTATAGGTCTTGTGTATAGGATAAGATAATACTTATATTTTTATTTTATTTATAATATATTGTACAAGTGCGTACTTGTTTCTAAAAGATTAATTTGATTTTATGTTTTTTACATCCAAAATTTATTAATATTTATATTATATATACGCATTTATATGCATTATATTATAATAATGTTTTATAATATATACAAACACAGTGTCCAATATATTTTCAAACAGATTGATATTTATAATAATTAAAATAAAAAATATAAAATAGGTTCGAAAGTTTTTCAATACGCCGTCATCGGCAAACATCAACCGGTATTTCTATTCAAATCCATAAGATACTTTTCTTAAGCTGCATCAAATTAAAGATCCTGTAATCGTTTATCGGTTTTGACGCAGATTGTACGCACGACCGAAAAAAAATTTCAAAAGGATTCAAATCTGACCGTTTGTGAGGTGTTATTTTTGGATAAAAAATCTGCTATATTGTTTTTGTATCAAGTTTGAACTCGATTCGTTGCATGTACTAAATTCAGCCGCATACTTATAAATACATAATAATCAGCATCATACATATTTTGTTGTATATTTATACGAAATATTTTCATCAAAATTTCACTTCTATAATAATCGCCTTTTTCTAAATACGAATTCAAATGGATTCAAATCTGACTGTTTGTGAGGTGTTATTTTTGGATAAAAATCTGCTATATTGTTTTTGTATCAAGTTTGAACTCGATTCGTTGCATGTACTAAATTCAGCCGCATACTTATAAATACATAATAACCAGCATCATACATATTTTGTTGTATATTTATACGAAATATTTTCATCAAAATTTCACTTCTATAATAATCGCCTTTTTCTAAATACGAATTCAAATGGTAGCTGGCACCGTTTCATCGTTCATCAGAACTGTGCCAAGAAAGTATGTGGTCTACTCGATTGCGCCTTATTTACATGGATACCAGTACAAATTTTTAAACATGTTCATCATCATACCGTATTTTAATCAAAATTCTGCGCTAGTACACATTTCTTTATCAACGCAAGAAGAACAAGTAGATGAATATTTTTTTTATAGAAAATTAATTACGTACAGAAGGGTTAAAGGATTTACATTGTCCAGCTTTACTTTTTAAAAATATAAATATATTCATTATCTATAGATAATGTGTGGCCGATATACTTTCTATTATACATATGGTAAGGTAAGGTAAACAAAATCCATAGTTTTGAGTCAAAATCCTTGCAATAAAAATACAGCTCGATTTTTATTCGACACAGTGTATATACATAAATAATTATTTCAATTTTAATTATAAATATTACACTTATTATAAGACTTTTTGTACTTTTAAAGTTAAACATGTAATTTAATACAATGGAAATGTATATATGCATTTGTTTTTATATATACACCGGTACACACACATATATTTTCTTGACTTTTTAATTAAAATTTAATAAAGTTATAATATTTTGTACAATGTTTACGTTGCCTGTACAAATATTTTAACACTTAATGTAAATGGTATATGTTAAACAACAAAAAAAAAAAAGGATATGTATATTATCTTGTTTATAACAATATTTATTATAAATGTATATTCTTATAAGGTTTAACGATTAAATTACGCATGCATATATAATTTACATGAAAAGAGTTTATTTAAAATTTGTTACCTTTTTATCAACATTATTTTTCTATCAAACAAGAAGTTTTGAAAAGAACGAAATAAATGGTAATGAAAGATTGATCTGTAAGACTATATATTCACATTAACATATGCAGTTGTACACATTACTATAACATAATTATTTAGTTTGCTATTATAGTTATTTAATGAATGCATCTGAACTGATTAGAAGAACGATGGCTGTTAATAGTGAGACCGTATAAAAAAAGGTATATACTTTGACAATCAGACCGGAAAATCATTAACGTACTTAAATAAGTTTATATATATATAAGATATATTGAGATGGTTTTAAAATTAATTAGATGCTATCATTGAAGAACAATCACAAACAAGCGTTTCAAGTGGAAATACTGTGAAATCCAGTAAACATTACAATTTAAAAAAAAAAAACATTACCAACATAGACATTTTCAAAGAATGTTAATAATGAAATATAACTTTTACAATAATTAAATTTCTTGTTTATATAATTTAACAGAATTATTATTATTAAAAAAACCAAAAAAAAAACATATCTAACTACAAATGAAAATCTGTCGCTTTATATAAATTAATATTATACAAAACACAGTACATATAATAATTAATATAATCTAATTGTAAGTGGTAAAAAGCTTTCAATTATTAATTATTTTTTACTAATTATTTTAATGAATAAATGAAAAAGTTTTTTATTGTTTATTTACATTGTATAGAAAATACGATGAATATGGCATTCCAGCGAATATATTGTATATATACACAACGTTATTTAATGGAATGCTATAGTTCTCGTTGTCAACATTTTAAATCTATATTAATTATGGTTTGTGACCTTGATGAACAATAAAATCAAATTAGTTGTATACATTTAAATTTATTAATATATTTTGTTTTATATATTAATTTTTATACATTATCAAAATATATATTTTTTACATTACAAAACAAGCAATGTGGGGGCTGTTAAATAAATTTCCATTCAAATATATTTATATCGAAATCGTTGAATTAACCCGATTATATTGTATAAGTACAATTATATAAATAGCAGTCAAGTACTCAATTTGACACATCTTTCAATATTTACTTACTTACTTACTCCATGGCGTTATAACCCGGGTGCGGTTTTAGCCTTCTCCAACACGCTTTTCCAACCTGACCTATCCGCAGTTAATGTCTTCCAATCCCGAATTTTTAGGATCTGTATATCACAGTTTACTGCATCTAGCCATCTCGCCTTAGGTCTTCCGACTCTCCTTCTACCCTCTGGTTTACTATTTAACAGTTTTTTCGGCACACGCTCCTCCTCCATGCGTTCTACGTGTCCAAGCCATCTCAATCTATTGATTTTGATTGTTTTGACAATATTTGGTTGACCGTACAACTTGTCTAATTCAAAATTGTATCTTCGCCTCCAACCATTCTGTTCTTTGAAGGGACCAAATATGCCACGGAGTACCTTCAATATTTAATTAAAATCTAATTATTACGAATTCTAACTATTTTTCTAATTTCATCCGTTGATCGTTGAAAATTTATAATAATATACATTTCTGGTAATTTTTCAATAAGTTATGTTGAAAAAGGGAAACAATGAAGAGAAGAACAATGGCTGATCAATGATTTTAAGATCACGTATATTGTATATATAAGGAAGAAGCAAAGTTTTGCAGACAAGATATCCTATACCTATTGGTACATAATTAGTTTTAGCTTAAAATACAGTAACGAAATTATTGAAAAACTGAAGAAAATTTTCAGAACATTTAAAATAAAAATTAGAGTAATTCGGTGGAATTTATTGTTTAATTTAATCTTCTTGTTTCTGCGTTCTATTGATTTATTTTCTTTTGCTACTAAAATTTATTATTATGAAGGACACATTAAATTCTATTATTATGGGACAGAGGTATAGTATATTACAATATATAGACTCAATTTTTTTATTCGATTTTATGGTATAGAACAAGAGTTTAGGATAAGACGTTTATAAATAAAGTAACATTGTAAACGTATAATATAATACATGCCGACAATAATGATTTACAACACTTATTATAAATAAATATAGACATCATCGCACCATTTACTTAAGTCTCATTAATATTTCAATCAACAAAATAATATTATAATATAGCTCTAAATTATGCAATAATAATATTTGTTTATTTTAAAAACACTTTAAAACTGATTTTTTGTTTATAAAAACATATATATAGCACATATTTACATAGATGTCTTACTATAATATAATAGTATATAATATATAGTATAGGTAAGTACTGTCGGCGTATATATATAGTAGATATAGGTACCAAAGTATATGTATTTACATATAAATTATATTTTTGTTTGTTTCAACATATCTATACTATTATAATAAATTATTAGAAGTGCACAAACATTAATAATCTTTTAAGTTGTTGAAAATATTAGTGTGCAGGGTGTGCCAACAAAATTCATATTTATACAATTAAATGAGTGAAATTTTTTGTTATAAATGCAAAATATATAGGAGAAATATAGTTTGAAAGAGTTCTAAAACGGACACACTGCGGCGTATATTCATATCATTTTTGTATTATATAACATTGAAATTTGTATTTGCTTCCATTCACATATATATATTTATATTACTTATGGATGTCTTAACATATATGGTATATAAAATATGCATATAATTATGTATTTTTTAAGGTTAAAAAATTTAAATAATTTATATGAAAATAAAAAATTAAACATATAAATATATGAGGCATTTAACATTCAACTCGCACATAGGGAAATTAAAATATTATATGCATGAGCATGCAATACAATACGATATGGTTTAACTTTACAAATGAATTTATAACGTATTTAAGTGGTATATTTGTGTAGAATATAATACAATATTTTAATATTATTAAAAGAAATGTATTATAACACATGGGCTGAAAAGTTTTCGAAAATTCTAAGAAAAAAAAACATTTTTTTTGCAAAATTATACTTTATTCATCAACATACATCCCTTCGCTGGCGATTCACTGATTCCAACGATCTTCCAAATTTTCGATACAATTTTTATAGTACGATTTCGTTTTTTCCTTAAAATAGGCTTCTGTTTCGGCGATCACCTCTTCATTGCTCTTAAATTTCTTTCCAGTGAGCATTCTCTTGAGGTCTGCAAACAGGAAACAGGTCGCTGGTGGCCAGATCTGGAAAATACGGTGGATGTGGAAGCAATTCGAAGCCCAATTCATGCAATTTTGCCATCGTTTTCATTGATTTATGACACACTGCGTTGTCTTGATGAAACAGCACTTTTTTCTTCTTCAAATGCGGTCGTTTCTTAGCGATTTCATGCTTCAAACGCTCCAACAAGGCTATATAATAGTCACTATTGATGGTTTTTCCATTTTCGAGATAGTCGATGAAAATTATTCCATGTGCATCCCAAAATACAAATACCGCCATAACCTTGCCAGCCGACTGTTGCGTTTTTGGGCGTTGTGGACGAGGTTCGTCGCTTGTTGGCCATGATGCTGACTGTCGATTTGACTTCGGAGTGTAATGATGGAGTCATGTTTCATCCATTGTCACATATCGACGCAAAAATTCTGTTTAATTGCGATTGATCACGCCCAAAAACTGCTCTGAATCATCGATACGCTCTGAATCATCGATACGTTGTTGTTTTTGATCGATTGTGAGTTCGCGCAGAGCTTTTGAATTCCCAAATATTCATGCACGATATGTCCAACAAGCTCCTTTGATATCTTCAGAGCCTCAGCTATCTCGATCAACATCACTTTAAGGTTATCTAAAATTATTTTCTGGACTTTTTTGATATTTTCTGCAGTAACAGGCTCCTTTGGACGTCCACTGCGTTCATCGTCCTTGGTGCTCATATGGCCGGTTTTAAATTTTGCAAACCACAAATGTACTGTTGTAAGAGCTGGAGCAGTGTCGGAATAATGCTCGTCAAGCAGTTTTTTGGCTTCAGAAATATTTTTTCCAATCAAAAAATAATTTTTGATCAATGCACGAAATTCGTGGCGCCACTTTTAAGAATTTTCGGAAACCTTTCAGCCCATGTGTTATTAAATATAATTTTGTATTCAACTTATTTTTGTATACAACTTGTATGTATCTAACAAACTATAATAAGTATATATATACACTAAATAGTTTTATATTATATAAGGTCAAATAAAAGTGATGCCTTTCCATATATTGATTTGTTGTGGAAATTATTTTATTTTATTGTTTTTTTGATTTTATTAAATTACGTTTATTTTTATTCAACTGATGTAACAACAACAACAACAACAAAAAAATAGTAATAATAAATAATTGATACTCATTAATTATAGACTATTTTTGTTGTTGTTATACATACGATGTTTTATCCGATCGTATATATTTATATGTAATTATTTATCTTATCCAATGTATTTTTTAAGGTGTAGGATATAATTTTTACATATTATTTTTAATGTATTGTATATAGAAAACCACTAATATTACGTTATAGTAATTTGTTTTTCTTAAATTGATCACCATTTTTATCAGTAAACATAATTTCATGAATATAAATTTAAAGGTTATTAACCATATAATAAGTTAAAACTTTACTGTTTTTATACATTTAAACACACATATTGATATTATATTACATATATAGAAAGATATAAATATTTCCTTCAAAACTTCTTACACAAATTAACATATAAACTTTTAGAATAATTAGGTACATATATACAATATATATATATATATAAAGAAATGAATAAGATTGTGGATATTACCGCATATATATACTATTATGATGATATTATATATATATATGTAAATAACAAATAGTTTTAACAAATAGAATTCTTCAAAAATAACTTTATTCATTTGCATATATTATATTCGTACATATATATTTAAATTTTATTAAAATATATTTCTACAAATAATTCAGTAATAAACATACAAATATATAGTACACATATTTTAATATAAATATATACGAGGTGAATGGTTTCTATACAATCTATTAAAATATGATTGAATATGGTTAATACCAAATGCTACTATTAACATTAATTTATTGATTTGAAACGTTTGCCGCTCAAAAAACGACCAGAATATCGAAAAAAAAGGTAGCACAATATCATTTTTCGTCATAACAATGCTGCATCACATACGTCAAAAGCAGTTCGCGACACTTTATAATCATCACAACTGGGTATTGCAATCCCATGCGATTGAATAGCATTTTGCTTCGTGTTAAGATGTGAAAAAATCGCTTGATGAATGCAATTCGGCGGCAAATGGAAAGATTTTAACCTAACAATAGACAAAATGTGTAATTAACGATGGAACATATACTTTGAATTCAAAGAATCTGAATTTTCATAATTGCGTACACCAGGTGTATGTACAAACATACTCGTATACCATATATATGAATCCTTTTATATATAATTTTTTATACTTCTTATATGATTTATTTTAAATTTAAATATTCCATTCCAAATGTATTGAAAGAAAATATTGAATGTATGTAAAGATGTATATTTGTAAGGGTTTTAAAAATGTCACTCACTTAAAACAAAATGACAAATCCTTTTATTCAAAAATTATATTGAAATCAATAATTCCTTTTCTTTAAGTTTACTATATTTATAGAACAGTTTGATTTAAACATTTATAGCAACCATAATTTAAAAAATTAATGTGACATCAAATGCACACCGAATCGTTTTGATTATAATTGTTTTAATTTAATTATATTAGCCTTTTTTTTCATTTTGAAATTCACACTTTTAATCTTTCAGTTTTAAATTGTTTCTTTTGTATATTATATATGTATCTTTAGTTTATTTAAACATTTTTTAAGAATACATTTATTTTGAAAAAAAAAACCAATAATATACAATAGAAATGTTGTTGCGAATTATAACATAAAAAATTATGGGTGTAAGAAGCACATTAACCTTTGGCTACAGTCACGCCAGCCAGATAGTTCTGTATCAGGGAATCAATGAACCGAAGGAGTATTATATATTAAAAAATATATCGATATATATTTTGTTGAAAAATAAATTAATGTTCTTAAAAATTATATTTTCGCAATATATGCATTTCTAGAGATATGGCTCACATGATTAATTCCGTCATAATGATGGATGCATTCTTTAACATATAACACATATACGAATAGACCTTTTGCGGGTCTATATACATATGTGGTGTCGAAAATTTGCAGTAATACTCTGAAACTGTATAATTTGTTAATCCATCATATATAGTTTTATACAGTGATTCAGTTGATTATATATATGACTCTGACTGATTATCAAGTTTCAAGAATTGGAATCTATTTATAATTGTTTATAATTCGAAAATTTAAAAATAATATTAAGTAAATCATTTCATTGTACAATTTTAGAATATAATAGACAAACCTAAACTTTTCCCACCCGAAATTGTTTTCCTTTCGAATATTGAATTCAAATTAATTAATGCAAAAAACTTATATATATAGTCATCTATTATAAATTATTCAAATTATTCTTCCTTAATATACTGTATGCATATTTAATTTACATATAATGTAGATATAGAGTGCCCATAATCATAATAATTTATCAACTATTGTATATAAATAAATTAGCATCTCTATACCTATGGACACATATCAAAATATAACATGTTAATATTTAATAAGTTCATATATATTATTAATATCTATTGTACCAATCTATATATACAGGGTGTCCCAATTATCGACGGCAATATGAAAACACTAGATTCTCTGGGTCGTTGTAGTTATTTGTGTATATCTTTGGAACCAGTTGAGACCTATCGTAATGTTATAGCTTAAACGAAAGCTTATGAATGTGGCAAGTTTTTAAATTTATACCGAAAAAATTTTTACATCATGATTTTTCGACTTATGCTTGAACAAACTTTCAAAAAGAAAAATGGCGTTCAGCTAACTGTCAACATTTCTGTAAATATCTGGATAACCACATGTCCGATTTGCCTTATCTTAACGTCAAATTAAAGATCTCGATATGCTAATGCTAATAGTGTATCAAAAATTTAAAATCGGTTAATTAGTTATTGAGATATTGATCCCAGTAGAGTGCAAAACATGGTAAGATTGAAAATTTGGTTATTTGCGTGTAACTTGGTACTGAAGTCGAATCGGCCAAAATGTTATATGATATTTTCGACGCAAAATGACCCAGAGAATCTAGTGTTTTCGTATTGCCGTCGATAATTGGGACACCCTGTATATACCATTTAATCCAAAGATATGATTTGCATAAGGTTGATATTGATTTGTTATAAATAATTCCGAAATATATATACTATTATTTATATAGCCATCGATAAATATATAAAACTATTATTAATTTATTATTGACATTAATATACACAGACACACATATTATTAATATAATATTATAAGCTGATAATATAATAAAATCAACTAATATAATATGTATTTTGTATTTTTAACTTGTGCGTTCACCACATTGTGACTTTTTATCATTTAAATTAAAATTTATATTGCTGTATTGATTAGTCTCTAATGACACATGAGTTAGTCATTGTCAAAAGGGTAAATAAAGATATTTTTTTTTTTTAATAATCTGTATTCTTACACTGTAATCAACAACAAATTGATAAAATGAAATTTAGAAATTTAGCAGATTTATCCTAAATAAATAAAATATGAAATATACGCAGTGTGTGTGGTGTTTGTGTGTAGTTAAAATAATATAAACAAAACAAATTTTTGACTAAAGTCTAAAAAATCATTATCATGTATACAGAACTTCACGACAAAAAATGTTGTTGCCATATCGACCAATAGGAAAAGGACTGACTGACTATGACTAACTCATGTGTGACTAGAGTTATAAAGCATATGTTATTATGTATTTTATTATCAAATATAGTAAATACAAATTAAAGTGAGAATATAATTTTTGGAGGGGAGAGTGCAACCGATTTTTTCCTATCTGCTCATATATAAAATATTCAGATAGTTATCATATGATAGGAACATAGTCAGAAAAGAATATGGTATATTTAAATAACATGAAATTATCGTATTATCAAGAAAAATCTTTATAATTTTCTCTATAATTTATACTTTTTAAAACAAAACCAAACACAATTATTAAATTATAATGGTGAGAATAACAATATAATTTAAAAATGATGTATTATATCAAAGATTATATATAATTATATTAGTATTAGTATGTGTACTGTGTAACTATATGTATAACTTTATAATCGCATATAGCGAGATACTATAATATTGAGAAAAAATGAAAATAATAGAAATATATTACAAATACCTATTTTTAAATATATAATACACCTGTCCATCTATTTACACGAAGTATACATGGATTTCTTTTAGCCACAGATGAAATTCACAAGTATAAAAGTACAAAAAAAAATTGGAAATAAAAGATAGTATAGTGACACTGTGTAATTAAAAACAATCAACCTTTTCTTTTTAATTGGCACAAACTAACCATCATGTTTAGTATACGTTCGCTTAAATTCATATATCGTGTAAATAAAAAGTATCGAGTAAAAAAGTATCGCGTAAAAAAAGTATCGCATAATATAATATAACTCTGCATTGAAATAATTTTTACTTACGCTTTTAATTTTCTATCCATTTATTTTTTTTCTAAATATCTTTCTTTAATGATTTTGAGAAAATTACACGCTTTATTTTTTTTATTTTTTTTACTCTCGACGAAATGATATACAATTTATAATTATGATCATCTTAATCATCATCATCGACTGATCATTATATACATATCAACATAATATATGGTATCACTTTCTTTAATTTTTCTTTTATATATTGTAAGTAGTGAAAATAAAAGTTTTATTATTCAATTGTTTGTTTATTTTTTATTATATAGATGAGTATTTAGAAAAAAAAAAAACCAAATAAATTACTTATTTTAATCAAAATCTCACGCACTAAACCAAAATAAAACTATATATTATGAACATAAGAAATAAAAAATGATTATCAACGGAAATATTAAATTAAATTTTTTGATGTTAAATACGATGCAATTTTTAATAAAATAATAATTATAATAAATAAATAATATTTCTAATTGAATCATTAAAGAACAAAAGGAAAAAAATACAAAAAAGTTCTCAAAATGTGTAAATTTAGATAAGTAAAAATGAAAAAAGAAACCATAAAAAATTGAATGAATTCATTATTTAAATTAAAATAGCATAATTTTTTGTATATTACAATTTATATATTTGTATTTAAATTTGGTATCTTGTATGGAATTTCAAAATATTTAATATTTTTACACACATATGTAAAATATAAATAAAATATATATGATTTCCTCTTTGCTTTTTTGGATAATGATTATAACTTTATTAAAATATAAATGTAAAAAAAATTAAAAACTAAAATGAACCCCATTCATTATTTATTATTTAATAATTCAAAATTCAAAATTCCTCATCATCAAAAGCAGTGCGCTGCGAATGTCAATTCTGATGCTTTTATTTGCAAAAAGCAACCGGTAAAAAACAGCCTTAGATTTATACAATAATTGCTTAAACTAATATAGCAACATTTTTATAGAATAAAAATGTTACCGCGGAATCTATAGAGTGGGGTGATGGGTGACAGTAAAAATATACTATTATACCACAATTCATAGATCACAAAAAATTTACATGTTAAATACCCTGAAACTATTTGTGTATGTAAAGCGTATTATTATTTTTATGGACATTGCGATTAATATAGAAATTATTAAATTATAAATTTTTGCATAATTTACAAATGGAGGTATAGTATCAGGTATTTGCATTACGTTACGAAATATTAACCTTTCACACTAGTACAATAATGCCAGAACGCTTTGGCAACAAAGATAAATAAAATAGAGTAATTTTTCTGATAAAAAATAATATAATATTTTTCATAATTATAAATTATATTTATTATTATAAAGTTGGAGATAGAATAATTAATATTTGCCGACGGTAAAGCGGCCTTCACTTTATTATAACATTATTATTTTTTTTTAAATTTATCATTAAAGAACAGATAAATATTTTACAGTAATAACATAAAAAAAAAACTATTAGAATTTATTGACATACGTTCAAGAAACAACTTAAAACCATACGTATAATTTTAAGGACACTATGTTATTTGTAATTTATTTAATAGTATATAGACAGATTTCACAATCAAATGCTTTTAAAATGTATTCTAGATCGTTTATGCGATCTACAGGGTTGTCGCAAATACTATACAGAATAATCGTGTTCTCTTGGTATAGATTTTCAACATTTTTCCCATTTTAATGCGTTTATCATTGTTTGTTTAATTTTTTTAAATAATTACCTGTGATACATTCGGTTCATACTGTATATATATATATACCAAAAAACCACTAGTTCCAACAAAACCATAACTTTTATGAATGTTTTGTTTGAAGGATCTAGTCAATCACATAACATTATCCATATGCTTTCGAACATTTAGAGTTATCGTAATGAATTCAAATTACAATCATCAATCACAACTCGAATGTAAATGAGCTCTGCTTTTGTGCCGCCCATATATATATATATAGCAATTCACACATGGTTTTTATTGAATTTCTTGTTGATTGATATTCTTTTAACATTTTAACATTAAATTGAAATTAACAATTTTATGAATCACTTTAAATAAAATATATATAAAAAATTAATATTCAAATTTAATAGATATATATTTAATTTTTGATAATATTTAATATTTTTATTCTTAATTAATAGTGTCCATCGAAGAAATTTTTCAGTTGAAATATAATCCATTCCATTTTTCTGTAATATGGGTCAAATTAAAATATATCACATAATTTTAATTTAATTATTAATCGCTATCTTCTTTATAGTGAGCTTATTTACATATATATATAGGCTGTAGTTTAACACGTTAATCGCCATGTCAGTCATATGTGTCTGACGCTAAGAAGTTCTACATGAGCCATGTCAGACATATATGTCTGACGTACGCGATATAATAAAGTTATCATGGCCCATGTGATAATTTTTCTGATATTATCGTGGCGATTAACGTGTTAATATTAGCAAAAATTCTGCTAATATAGTAGAAAATTTTTTGCAAACGTTGTACTTCTAATTGTAAAACAAAATTAAATTGCATCTATATATTTGCAATAATAAAGTGTAATGTTTAAATATAAGTCGATTTTTAATTATTCATCTTATACAGTAACTTAAAAAATTATCTGTATTGCAGTTTTTATAAATTTTTTTTGTACAAATAAAAGCTCTAAAAAATTAAATTGTATTTTTAATTTTATATTTATTTCATTTTAATCAAAAATTTTTTATACATGACTTCACATCCAATGAAATTATTATATGGAAAATTAAGTTATGAATTAGGGTAGTTTCCATATATATGTATAAACTTTTCTATAGAAACCTTATAAATATACTACAATTTTGCCATGTCACTTTCAATTTTTATCAAATTTTATTATGTCCTGAGCAGCATCATTTTACATACGAAATCAAGATTAAACAGACAGATTTCAACAAGAAGAATATGTATGAATGAATCAAAAATGAATTTTATAATAATTATAAGTATAATATTGTATTGATTATAATCCCTCAAATTCTCAATGTACACATATAACAAATGTGATAAGAAATGGCTTAATTATCACATAATATTAAGATTAAATTATATAATATAATATTGTCAAATTTTCTATAAACATTTCATATATCAGAAGAAAGTTAAAGAAAATCTTTATTTACTAAATTATGAACTTATTGAACCTTATGTTATTTGTGTGCACACATTTTGCAATTTATGTATCGATAATTAATTTTCCAAATGAAGTATTTAATATGTACTTTTGTATTTAATATAAAGATTATATTGTAAATATAGTGATAACAAACATAGAAAAAAAAATGAAATCACTTCTGAAATATTTAACAAAATTAAATACATAAATTTTCCATAAAACCACAAATACATTTCCAAATCACTAACTTCTTTCTATATATATTTATAAATCGTATTATAATAATTTTTATAATATATAAACAACAAGCTTTGCATATATTTTATATATACATTTTATCTTTGGAGCGCGTTATGCGATGCATGACAAAAAAAAAAAATTATATTAAATTAAATAAACCTAATTTCATTTAAATAGGATTTCCCAAAAAAAAAAAACGAAAACGAAAACTGTATCCATCATCTATACTATAAATGTATTAGTATATAGCTAGTCCTAGTATATATACATTTATTATATATAGCTAATACTTCAATAAACATATCTTTATATTATTTACCATCATTTTATGTTAACTTAAAGAAAATTGCTTATATATATATATAAAATTCAGGAACGAAAAAATGCTTATAAAGATATATATTTATATATAACGAAATTTACTTGTACACTTAAATACACACACAAAAAAAAAGCACAACATTCATAACAATTTATTACCTTATTACTTCAAGTATAGTTTCTTTATTATCTTATGTTTAAAAGCTTTTTTATGTTAATTTATTTTTTTTTTTTTGATACCCTGTCTCTCTCTCTCTCTCACTTCTATATATATATATATTTTTATCATATTTTCAAGTATATGTTATATAAAATATAAAGGCTGTTCATTAATAACAATATAGTTATCAAAAAGTTGCTATATAGTAACCGCCGCAAAGAAAATACCAGTACCAGTCTACTATATTTACAAGAATATGTCCGGAAAATGTTTATGTTTATATTAGTGATGGGAAAAATTTTTCATTTTACTGAATTAATTCATTTAATTCAGTTCATTTTAAAGACCCATAAAAAAGATTCGTTCATTTGAGTCTTTTGATTCTTTTTTGTTACTGTTTTAGAACTTATATATGAACAAAGCAACACAGCAAATTTTGAATTTAAATGTTATGTATTTCACAATACTCCGTGGCATATTTGGTGTCGCGTCAAAGAACAGAATGGTTGGAGGCGAAGATACAATTTTGAATTAGACAAGTTGTACGGTCAACCAAATATTGTCAAAACAATCAAGATCAATAGATTGAGATGGCTTGGACACGTAGAACGCATGGAGGTGTGCCAAAAAAACTGTTAAATAGTAAACCAGAGCGTAGAAGGAGAGCCGGAAGACCTAAGGCGAGATGGCTAGATGCAGTAAACTGTGATATAAAGATCCTAAAAATTCGGGATTGGAAGACATTAACTGCGGATAGGTCAGGTTGGAAAAGCGTGTTGGAGAAGGCTAAAACCGCACCCGGGTTATAACGCCATGGAGTAAGTAGTAGTAAGTAAGTATTTCACAATACAAATGCAAGCTTAAACATATATGTTCATTTCATAGTGGTGTTGGTGGTGTTGGTTTCATTTTCATTTCTTTCGTTATAAGCATGGTACCAAATTCCAATGTCAATCGTTCCAAGTTCCAACAGTTCATTCGTTTGACATTAACATTTGGCAATTTTACAAATGAATTAAAAAGCATATGCATTTATAAAACATTTAAAAATATCTGAGTGTAGTATTGTGCGTCGTGTTGTGTATGTGTTGTGCACAACATTTTCTGAGAGAAGTGAACGACTGAACGATATATTATTAGAAACGTGAATTGAATCATTCGATGACCTTATTGATTCGTTCAAAATGAACGAATCGTTCGTGAACGACCCATCTCTAGTTTATATATAAACGTTGATGAAAGACTGTTTTTATATATACACTACTAACTATATATACATTGTACACATACATGTACATGCAGGCCCGTACCGAGCATATTTTGCACCCTGTGCATAATTTTGAAAATACTCCCTTAAATTAAAATGTATCAACATTGTTTAATATATACATAGATTTTTCTTCTAAAAAAAACTTGAAAAATTCTTGAATTATGGTGATTTTTGATCTCACTTAGCAATTTAATTATATTTTTTTGTTGAATCTTCTTTTTGTTTCGCGCTGTGTGTAATAGAACCGTTTCCACATCACCCCAGAGGTAAATCAATGCGTTTTTATGAGGTTTGCCCATTACAATCCTAGTCTTCAACATCCAATTTTTCCTGAAGTAAAAACCAAATGAAAGTAACTAATATAAGGATTTTCTGTATTCGTTAAAGCCCTGCTGCGGTTTTAGATTGTCTTGGGATAAGTTGATTACGCCTAATTGATTCACCCCCCACGCAGAGAATCTCGAGATAATGTTTTTCCTAATATCTTGGGTTATAATTAAATGGTAAAAAAAACAATTTTAAATTAATATACTTAATTGACAAAATAATATATTGACAAAATAATATATACATTCTCCTCTCGATTCCTTCATCTTTCATTTGGTTTTTATTTTATGTAAAAATATTAACTACAATCCGAGATATTACTGAAAACGTTACCCCGACGACAGTCGCAAGAAAGTAATATTAATTTTAAATTAAGTTGTCAGATTATTTTAGTGTTTATTTTTCAGTTTTCGGCACCCCTAACTCATACGCGCCCCGTTTCTATGTTCGTTCTGTTCATATGACGGCTACCGTCCTGTGTACATGACTATAATAATAAAGTTAACATAATTTATATACAATATGATAGATATTTAAAACAGTGTATATATTTACTTGTTTATTTTTAAAGTATAACAAAAAAAATCACTACAAAATACATATTTACAGAAAATTTTCCATTTTCATAAATTGACTGAAAATGTTTAATGAATATTATTATCGCAAGGAAAACGAAAATTTTTGCAATTTTTCTACAGACTTTTACTTTAATGCACATACTAACGAATTTAGTACGTAATATAATTTTTTTATATATATACGAAAAGATTTATATACACATAATTTAGTAAAAATAATAAATAATAAACGATGAGAAAATATCTATCGACATTATATGATTATATTTAATAATAATTCATATAATTAAATATATAGTATATAATTTAATCTGCATTGTTGTTAAATATTGTGTTAATATAAATATTGTATATTAATACTATATAGAATATAAATACCACTTTATTTATATACCCTTACCTTATATACGGCAATAATTTACCTGTTGTTATACTATAGTTATTGAAGAAGTTTATTTAGTATTTAAGAAACTCTTCCGGCATAATTATCAAAATAATTCAATTCAAAGTTATTGTGTGCAAATATTAAAATCATAATTATTATAAATTAAATATATTGTATATTGTGCCATATAAGAATAAAAAATACAATCATTAATAATTTTCACATGTGTCTAGCTAGAGATATAATTTTAGAAATTCATACATTATACTATATTTATATATGAACACTTATGTATAACCATATAGCCACATTATTTCGTATACTTAATGGGTTGAAGGAGTACCTCTATATTATATATAGATGATAAATTATTAAATTATTCACAAAGAATTATATTTAAATTTAATATGCAGACACTAAATATGTACCAATTGCAATTAATTGGCATAATAAAATTTAAAATATATTGTAGTTATAAAATGTAATATTGCATACATTAAATAGTATTATATAGTTTACGTTTATACAAATAAATTACCAATTAGAGTGTAATAAATATTTGGTATATATTTGGTGTATGTACCATAGACACCACTTGGATTTGTCTACTCTTGTTGAGCATAACAATTACAATAAATTTCTTCTGTGCCTATTGTAATGTCCGCCTATCACATATATCATACAACTAAATTTGTGTACTTGATATTTCAATTCATATTTCCATATATACCATTAGAAAGTATATAATGAAGTTAAAAAGTGATTAAGAGTTTTTGTATGTAGTGAAACAATTATCAAAGAAGGTGGTGGGATCATGTGAAACGGTTTCCAGTGATAAATGAAAACGCAATATCAACGAAATAAAATGAATTATTTCACTATTTCATTATATACTTTTATTAATATTAATATTTTCTCTGAATTTTTACCATTATTGATGTAATAATATATTCAGTAGGACGCAGTGGCCTATACGTAGTGCATGATCATTCAATACGGTTGCGACTTTACGTGTTCGGCATTGACTTGATTGAAAATATTTTTCAGTATTTTCTATACTAAAAATTACTGAACTGATTGTTTATTTTTGGAAATATTGTGGTGGATGGATATTTAAAAATTAACAATACATTTGTATACACACCACAATATGAAACTATAAAAATAATTGAATTATTAGTAGTTATCGAAATAATTGGTGAACTCACATATGGAGCAATTTACCAACTTGACTGTATAATGTTTATAGTGAAAATATAATTCTTAAATTAAGTAAACAAACCAATTAATTTATAGACAAACTTAGTATCGTGAGCATCGATAAGAAATGTGTTCTTTTGCCTTTATTAGATGCAATGAGACATCTATTTTTTTTACATATTTCTATAAATTTGTTTTATTGTCTTATCACCGATTTTTTTTTTTTCATTCTTTATTTAATGCAGTCAAAACTATTTGCAGCGAATATCTGCGCCAGTTTGTTTGACACTGAGGGCAATCTAAATGATCCTATAAATGATCTATATATAAGATTTAGATTGGTGATTTATGGCGACCGCACTTTACTATTGTATATAAAATATTTACACAGTACTTTTCATTTGTACTGAAACACAATTGATCAATTTCTAACTGTATATAGTAAATAAATTTTACTACTACCATTCATTTCAAATTAAATCACCCAAAAATTTAATTTCCTACCAGAACTCTTGCCGATCCTTGTTTAGATGTTAACCTTTGCAAATGTAAGTGTCTTGCTTTGCGTTCACTTTAGAAATATATATATATACAATATATTGCAACTCTTTGTATAACTTTGCTAACTTTGAGCGCATATAGTTTGTAAATTCATATTAAATTTTTCTTTAATTTCTGCTATTGTAATACAAAGATTTATTTTCACATTTTACAATACATTGTCTTTCCTTATCGTATATATTTAAATAAATTTTCTGTTTATATATACGCAGAGTATTTTCCCGAATAGTATAGTAGTGGTTGAATTTTTTTTCAATAATTTTAAACACAACAAGTCTGGCAATGATATGGTAGTAATCAGCATTTTGTTTGCAGTTCCACCGTGTTTTCAAAATAATGGCAACAACTCTCGCACATCAAAATAAAAATAATAATATAATAAAAAATAAATTAGTTTTTGGTAAAAATTGTGTCGCATTTAAATAGTGTTTTTTTTTTGTATGAATATATTAACTTAATTGTAAATGTATAAGATTCGATTCTATATTGCTTGAAGAATGACTTGGAGGCAATCAATACTTATATACAGTACTGTTGAAATTGCGGCGGGCGGCACCTCGAATGGTGATATATTTAGTTCGATATCCCTCGAAATATTTTTCAACATACTTTTGTCTAAAATATACTGTGAGAATTTCTCTTAGCATAGATTCACATATGCATACACATTTAAGTATATATATGTAGATGCATTTACATTATATACCCCATATATTGTATGATAAATATAGTCATATCAACGTATACATATAATTATATGAATATATGATGGGATTTCCTTTTTGTTCCATAGAAAGTGATATAGAAACAATATATTGTAATAATATATATTAAAATAATATAAATTTATGAATCATTTATAAGTTTATAAACTATATATGGTATACGAAATGATATACTATAATTTACATATATATAAATGTTAAATAAATAATACTCTATAGTCTGATCTGATTACATTTTCAAAAATAATAATAAATAAAATCGTTTAAAACTTTTTAATGCATTTAATTTAAACTAATTTAATGTCCACTTAATAAATTAAATATTATTCTATTTTATATTATATGTATCTTTGCATTTTTATATATATGTAATTATGTTTTATGATTATTGTTATAACATAAACGTTGATTATAACAATGAATCATTTTTTAGAATATAAAATTGTCATATTTATATATTGGTAGTATTAAAATCGTTTGTAGTAGTTTGTATATGCATATGAGAAACACTATATAATTATATAGTATATTTTATGAAATTGATAAAGTTAAAAATATAAATATATATAAAATAATATAATTTATTAGATTATATGTATACCAGGTATAGGAGTATGAAGTGAGCCGCTGCCAATAAATGGCTGTACTTATATTAGTAAATGTGAAAGAGCCTTAACGCAATGTTTTTTTTTATTGTTTTGACATCTGTCAACAACATTCAGTGTGGTAAATTCCATTTGTAATACAACAACATAAAATTTTATTGTGTTAAAAATGTCTAATTTTGTGCCTTCAACAAACGATTTGCGGGTATCATTAGTTTTTTGTTATCATTTAAAGAAAAACGCAGCTGAATCTAAACGAATGCTTGTAGAAGCTTTTGGTGATCATGCTCTATCATTAGCAACACGCAAAAGATGGTTTCAACAATTTAGATACAAAGATTTTGATTTGAGAAATGAAGAACGTGGAAGACCACCAAAAAAGTTTGAAGACAGTCAGAATTGCAAGCATTGTTGGACGAAGATGATACACACAAATTCAAAAACAACTTGCAGAAGCCTTAAATGTAGATCAAAAAACAATTTCGAATCGTTTAAAAGCAATGGGAAAGATTCAAAAGTGTGGAAAATGGGTTCCACATGAATTGACTGAAAGGCAACAAGAAAATCGAAAAACCATTTGTGAATTGCACCCGTCAACAATACAAAAGGAAATCTTTTTTGCATCGAATCGTGACTGGTGATGAAAAGTGGATATATTTTGAGAATCCTAAACGGAAAAAATCATGGATTACACCAGATAAAGCAGCAACATCGACTGCAAAACCAAAACGATTCGGTAAGAAGAGAATGCTTTGTGTTTGTGGTGGGATCAGGAAGGTGTGGTGTATCATGAACTTCTGAAACCTGGTGAAACTGTTAATAGGGTTCGCTACCAACAACAAATAATCGATTTGAACCATGCATTATTAGATAACCGACCAGAATGGACAGAGAGAAAAAAAAAATTAATGTTAAGGTAATTTTGCAACATGATAATGCACCAGCACACAAAGCAAAACCAGTTCAGGATACGATAAAGTCGCTTGAATGGGAACTGTTACCACACCCGCCTTATTCACCAGACTTGGCTCCTTCCTGACTACCATTTGTTTTCATCGATGGGACATGCTTTGAAAGAACAGCACTTCAAAACATCTGGCGAAGTTGAAAATTGGCTATCTGAATGGTTTTCGTCCAAAGCAACACCATTTTTTCGACGTGGTATACGAGAATTGCCTAAAAGGTGGTTAAAATGTGTAGCTTGTAGATGGAAGTTATTTTGAATAAAATATTTTTGATTTTTTTATTCTAAATAATGTGTTTTTCTTCCTTTCTGTCTGGGTTTTCATTTCATACTCCCATACCTGGTATATATAATACATCAATATTAATATATAATTGAATAAAATACATAATTTTACAATAGGAGAAAATATTCTAAAAATATTAATGTAATTTACATAAATATACTCATATGTAAACAAACAAACATTCATATTCACACGAACAACAACAACCGTTGAAAATCATTATAATTTAATTGTTTGTAAATAAAAAAAATATGTATATACGCCAGTTTATCGGCGAGAAAAGGTTGTGTGTGGTGAATTATTATATGGCTATTATACTCTATCTAATATCTATATGTATTTATGTATTTATATATGCAAAAAGATTATATGCTGGCAAAAAAAAATCATCTGTTTATTTATGTATTCATTTTTTTTTTATTTTTTTGCAATATGAAATGAATTTTTTTTTATAACAATAATCATTTATAAAATTTTTGTAGAAACATTATTTTAGTATAATCTTGTTGTTAATTCAATAAGCACGCGCATTTATATATTGTTTTACTTTTGAATAAGTACAATATAAATAATTTATAATTAAAAATTACATGTACATATTGGTATACTATGTTTCTGAAGCCGGTTATACTATAATTTTAAAATTAAAATACAAATGAATGAGTTTTGTTGACTCTTTTTAAATATATATGGATTATTCGGTTATTGTGTCTGCATATATATACAACTAACAATTATATAGAAATTACTTTTCGAATAGAGTATATCATCATTGCAGTGCAATAAAATTTAAACAATAAGTATAGGATACTTGTGTATTCCTATATATAAACAAATATTTGTTTCAATATAGTGCTTAATTTTAATGTATCTATACCTACATTAATTATAAAATATATATTATGTTAATTGTGCAATATTTTATCGATTTTTCTATACAAATTTAAAATTTGAAAAACAAAGAAAATTGATTTTTATGGTAAAAAGATTTAAAAAAACTAATAAATAAAATATATTACAAATAGTTAAATGTGTACGATATAAAAATATTTAGTGCTTTTCAGCAATTTGTTATCAATTGATTGGTTTGTTATTTTCAATCTATATCAATATACACATAAAAAATGTATCAATAATATATGTGTGTGTGCTGGAAAAAATGTTAATAATATATAAAAAGCTATATTTTATTGCAAAAATGTTTTAAAAAAATGAAAAATAGAAAAAAAAACTTTCAACAGAAAAACGATTTAAAATATTTTTCATTTTGCAATATTAGAATTTTTGTTGTCTACTAACTTTGGTAACTTTGAAAAGTATTTTATTATTTTATATGTATTATATGATGCAGAATATATATACGATCTTCTTAAATTCATTAAAAATATAGAATTATTTCCAATGAATGAATGAAGAGTAGGTCAAAAATGTAATGTTCTCTATATTGAAAATGGAATAAATTTAATGAACTGTTTTTTAATTAAATTTTTATAATTATTTGATATACAACACAACGTGTGTATACTTACTGCTGGTAAATTATTATGTTAGTTTTAATTAATAAAAAATATTTTTAAACCATAATTATAATACATTAAATCGAATATAAATGTTTTGTCCATGAGCCGATCTATATAAACATGTGCATTATAATTGAATTACTTTCGTAAATAAATTAATAAAAATATTTGCCGATAATTTAAGGTTTGTCGATAATAATTTATTTTAAGTTTTCCTAAAGTTTTCTCTGTAAATAATTTTTATTGTAATTTCTATATTAAACTGATATATTGAAAATTTAATAAAATTCAAACATTTTGTATAGAATAGAAAGTAATTGTTAAAATCCATAAAAGATATATTGTTAATTTTTATTATTTATTTTCGTCGGTACATAATTGTCAAAGTGTTATACGCAGATAAAAAATTACAAAAAAATTATTTCTTTAATAAATCCAAGTCAATTAACTTCTTAATACCGCTTTCGTTCACCACGATTGGTGCATGTGAGTTTTCTCACTTCATTCCATATTGTAGCGCATCAGTTGTATTTACGACGAATGGATCGAAATAAATTTTATGCGGAACAATAAAATCTGACCTCTGGTCAGCAGTTACTGGAAAGCAGCGCATCATCATATCGTTATATATATATAAAGCAATCCAACCACATATCACCAGATAATTGCATAAGAGACGTAATAGTATCGGTCATTTGGTAATATGAAAGAGCAGAGGTTTTTGTACACCATTAAAAGCTTCGTTATGAGACTACAAATGTACTATGTGTCGCATGTATTTTTGTATAGTGATATATATGATCCAAAAAATGTTTTCTTGACATTTATCACATCTATTATCAGTATTGCAAAAATTATAAGTTGTTTAATAATTATATTCTTGCAATACAAAATATTTTGCTCGTGCCAGGTGCTTGAGACCCTAGAAATTTGTCTGTATTAGCGTTATATAACTATTTAGCGTACTGGGTGAAATCTTGGGTCACGGTAAAATCTAGCAAACGAAAGAATACTTTTGATCAAAATAAATAGAAAAATATGAGGTTTTTTTTATTCATACTCCATTGTCCCTATCGGAGTAACAGAATTTAATGATGATGAGCATTAAATACTTAAGTAAACCGTAATTTATATTTTTGTTCTACCTCTAGATTTTTTAATCAATTAAACATATAGCCGCTTTCAAACATCAACATCATCCTATAGGGGGAGGAGACCCTATCTTATACCAACATTTATTTTGATTTTTTGGACACCCAGAAGTTTATATTTTAATTTTACCAAACATCATTTATGGCATCCATAAAAAATTGTATATATACAGCAATTTAAAATAAATAACTTATCTAAAATCTATTTAAAAAATTAGAAATTCGAAATAAATTTGTCGTGTAAAAAAACTAATAACAATTTGTCAATAAAAGTTTGATTTTCTTGAACATTTTTTTCTTACACATATCATCAACAATTAATGCTATTTGTATACAAATCAATGTAAATATGAAATAAATTATTAGTATTTTTTAATTATAATCACTAAAAAAGATAGTATTACATATAAAATAAAACGTGTGTTTCAAATTAAAATTATTTTTCGATTACAATCATACAATTTTTGTATTTCGTGTAAATATTAAATGTGTTTCATAACAAAATTAGTCTATACTTATACTATTTTGATCAAAAATTACCACAACTCTATTAAAGCGCAATAAAACCGAACATTGACATCGCATATAGTTGTTATACATTTGAGCGCTTAACTTTGAACGTGACCAAATAAATGTTTATTGTTGGGATATTACTCTAGTATTTTAGATCAAAGTAGTATATATATACGTTATACATATACATAATATAATCGGAAAACATACACACACGGGCTGAGTAAATTGAGTAAACACAAAATGAAATGAAATATTCAATGATGTGTTCGGAAGCGTTGAAATTTAGAAAGAGATTTGTAAATTGTTAGAGAACGCAAATGCGACTAGATTATACAACGACACGCAAAAACCATTTATCTGTACGCAAAATAATAAGAAAAACATAAATTTTACAAGAAAAACTGTTCAAGCAAATAATGTTCAGAAAAAAATATTGTTTGTAGACTAATGGCAGTTGAGTTCTACTTGTTTGGAAGGAAAAACCAACAAAAAACTTGAAAAATGTTTGAAAAATAAATTTATAGCACAAATACCATAAAATAGTTCAATGATTCGAATTCGAAAGTTAAGTTATTGGCGAATGGGCTTCACAAAAGTCCAATTTTGAATCTCAATGAAAATGTATATAGGTAATTATTGATGATAATGTTTCAAAATCTATCAGAATTACTAAATAAGGTCTGTATTTTAAAATTTCTAAACACAATTAATTTTATCCCATGTGTTTCGTATTTAAAATAAAAAGAAATAACTACAAAAATAAATATAATAAATAAATTAAATTAAATTATAAATAATAACTTAACGGATTGGTGAATAAAAATCAATTTTTTAAAGTGTCCACACAATTTTATTCCTGCGTGTATATATGTATATAGCATCAAATTTTAAAAGTACTTACGAAAAGTAATAATATTTTTTATGTATTACATACACAACAACAACAACATCAATTTCTAATAATGGACTATAATAAACGTTAACACATAGAGACACAAAATTTCTATTTTTACTTATATGGTGGAATTTTGTACAATATATAAAAATAATAAAATGTTATTGTTGGCACCACGAATTAGCTGCGTGCTTGTGCTATTATGTGTGAAATAATAATAATATTATTATTATAAAATTGTTATATTTTCCTCATATATTGTAGTACACATTCATTCTGTAATAGTAATATAATTACGTAGATATATGCTTCGGTAATGATAAATTTAAATTAAATAGCATTTTTAAAAAATATTTACTTTTTATTTTATATAATCGTTAAATACCGATTTGGCATATGCTTTAGAATAAAAAAAGTTTATATTTTAACCTTTTAGCCGCCGCCGCAATACAACTTTTATACACACATTAACAAAATATTTGCAAACTCACACAAATTAAGAAATTTAATAAACCCTTAGGCAATATAATACAATAAAAAAATATATATAACTTTTATCATCAATAATAATTAATTCAAGGACACGATTTTTTTATTACTTATATTTTGTATGTTATTATTAATTTATTCATACACGGGCCGGGGGGCAGATAGGAGGATTTAACATTATATTTAAATATTGTTGGCAATAACTTTTAGTTAATATTATTGATTTTTCTTTAATTTTCCAAATCCATTTATTCATCAATTAATATTTTGCGATATATTTTTATTTTTGCTATTTTTCCATAAATTAAATAATACAATAAAAATATGTATATAAATAAAAATTTTCCTATCTATTGGTATAATATACTACGTTAGCTATATATACTTTAACTTTATACTCTGGCATAATGGAATCACATTATAAAACGATTAAATAATTAGTTATCAAATACATTAATTAAGTTAATATATATTTATTGCATTAATTATATTTACTAATACACGTACGCGCACACACAAAATAAATTTATATATGAATATATCGATAAATATTTTATTCTCATTTATATCAATATATTAAGTGTAATTAAAAGTGATTACATTTATATTATATAAATAATAGATATATATAAAATATATGTAAATATAGATAAAATTAATATCATTTTTAGATAACAGATAAAATATATTATAATAGAAAACAATAATAGTATAAATATTTAGTAGTGCGATGAATAATAATAATAATATTAATAATAATAATAATAATAATAATAATAATAATAATAAAAATGAAAATTTATTTTATCGTCGGTTATCATTTGGTAGCGGTGGTGGAGGTGGTGGTCATGATATCGATGATGATAGTACATCAACATATAATAGTAAGAATTTTAAGTTAAAACGTAATAAATCAGTACGATCATCATTTCGTTTATTAAAAACACGTTTAAAATCTACATCATCTTCTTCATCATCATTGGCCACAATTAATATTAATAATACTAATAATAATAATAATAATAATAATAATAATAATAATAATAATAATAATAACACTGAAATAATAAATAAAAGTCATAAATTTAATAAGGATAAAAAAATATTAATTGAATGTTATAAGAATGATGATTTCTGTGTTAATGAAGATGAAATAATAATAAATAAAAGAAAATGTGATTATTATAAAAATGAAAATTTTACAAATAAAATTCCATTAAATAATTGCGAAAATATTAATAAAAAAAATTCATGTGAAATGTTGATTAATGGTGGAAATTTAAAAATTTTAAAACGATCATTTTCACTTAAAGACGATAAATTATCGAATGGTGGTGGTGGTGCTGACGGCGCTAATATCGGAAGCGTTGTTACTAAACCAATACCACCTAAAACGGCAACAATACGTAAAGGTGCAATTTGGGGAACAAGTTCTTCGAGTAAGATATACACATATTTTTTTAAGTTATTATTATAATTTTTGTAATTTTTCATTGTACTAAATAATTTACTATAGACTTCTTTTCACTTAAATTATATATTCTATTGGTTAGTATTTTAATATTTTTATTTCTTAAATGAATTCCGCAATGCGATACACCACGCCATTTACAATATTTGCAATAAATCAAATTTGTATAATAACATTTTTTTTGTACGAAATCGGATAAACTATTTCTATATTAATTGATTTTTACCACTTTTTAATAGTTA